>CAXIWN010000014.1:1200000-1800000 GCA_964036215.1 Oscheius sp. DF5033 | reverse complement strand
AGAAAACTCAGCAACGTTTAGAAAATGGTGAAGATGAAAATCAACGAACTTGGTTCCAAAAAGCTTCAGAATCTGGTATTTTCTTATATTTTACTGTAATTTATATAATTTTAGACAAAGTAAAGAAACGGGCAGAAAAGAAAGCTTTACGAAAAGCTGAAGAAAAGAAAAAACAAGAAGCTAAAACGGTTAGTATAATTATTGTTCTTAATTATTTCCATTTAGCCAGAAGAAATTGAAGCCGAACATTATGCAGCTTACGTGGTTCGTGAAGCGAAAAGAGCTCGGCAACGTAAAAATGGACGTCTTCGTGCTGTTATGGAGGATAGTCTTGCTAATCGCAGAAAACAGCCGCAAATGTCAAAGGCTAAATTGGCATCTGCTTCACTATCCAAGTTGCCACCTATTCAGGTATTAATTTCTGCTTATAAGCTAATTATTGTTTAGTCTGGAAAAGTACAAAAGCCACAAGCTCCTGGTGGAAAGAAATCAGCCCCTAAAGGTGGCAAGAAATCTTTCACATCGTCGCTCACTTCCGTTGGACGAGCAAATGTTAAAAATGTTCGGAGAGGGTTAGTTTTTATTATTTTTTTTTTCCTCTAAAGTTCTTTTTTAGCCCAGAAGATCGTGAATTCACCAAGGCTCGTGTTGCTCATCGTCTCAAAGGCAAAAAGAAGTGATAATTTTTGTTATTTCAATTGTTACTGTTTTTTGTTATTTTATTATTGTTACAAATAAATGCGTATTCTCCCGACGGCCTCCTCCTTTTTGCTCTCTCGCTGCGCACACCAATGGCAATTATTGCCAGCCGTCTCTGCGTGCCTGCCGACCCGGCAACGATCAGCTGACAACCGGCGGCTTTCCGGTTCACTTCGAGTTATTTTTTCTCCTTCTTCTTCTTGCTCCTTGCTAAGAGAACATTACACTGGAAAATATAATTTTATAGGATGGAAACAGGAATCTTAGAGCAACTAATTTTAATAAAACAAAATTAATTTCTGGACGGTGAGACAATGATAAAATCCTGCAAGAGAATCTCCAATAATTTCTACCCAAGTCTCTTTTCTCAGCAGCCACTCTTCCCCTGATTGTTTGAGGTTTCTAGTTTACAGCTCTTCTAGCAGCGCGGGGTGCTCTCTCAGTGTCTCGCATATTGACGTAGTCAGTCAAAAATGAAGACTTCTGCTTCCGATACTATAAAATTTTCTAAATTTATTCCTTTTCCTTCTAATTTCTTCTAATTTTCTAGCTGAAATTTGTTTCTACACTTGTTCAAAGTCAAAATTTCCTAAAAAGTAATTTTTCTAATGTAAAATTATGCAAATTTTCAATGGAAAATTGATTTTTAGAATAAATTGAAGCCAAATTATGAGAAAATCGTTTTTATATCCAATTTTTTGCATTTTTTCTGCTAAAAATTGATGCTGAAATAGTTTTATGTTTGTAGAAGATAAAAAAAACAATTCACCGATTCTTTTTCGCATAAAAAACATGCTTTTTTTCAATTAAAAATGTCTAATTATAATCCGATATCACGCAGCCGTCCTCCTTTATCTCAGCCATTCAATTCGCCCCGCCATCTGGCAAAATATCGCCTATCCCCGTCGACCGCCGGGTTATTCTTTCTCCCCTCGTTCTCTTTTCTTTCTGTGGCGTTCCTCTCCCCTCTGGCCGTCTCCCCATTACATCGGAGTATCACTACAAATCAGCTGAGAGGAAGACAACGGCCGGCAGAAGCTAGTTCCCAGACCCCAAAAAGTCACTTTCTCCCATTTTCCGATTAGTGGGAAATTTCCCCGGGAAATTGAAAAAACAGCAGGTGACCCCCCGCCAGACACAAAGCGACGAGGGAGGACACAAAGCATCCCCCTGCGGGTGGCATCATCAGCTGGCGGGAACAGCTGTTTTCTGTTGTGACCTTGGTCGAAGAAAGAGGAGCGGCTACTTGTATACAAGGCGGCATTGATTTTATTTTGAGAGAAAAAAGGTTTTCTTGACTAGAAAATAAAGCAAAAATGATTTGATTGTCAGGAGATAGAACCCGTCCCATTTGAATTTGAGGCGGCGCACTTACCTATTGCGCCATAATAAAAGAAAATTGCGCATGGAAAATCTTAGCTCATATTGTGCTTTTACTCACAAAGCATGAAATTTTTGATTTTTGGTTATTCTAGCTTTCTACTGGATTATTTTGACCTAGAAAAGCAAACCAACTACAATAAACATCTCCCTCTCTTTCAATATTTTCGCCTCTTCTTGTTTTTTGACATTTTTCCGTTACTTTTATCTGCCAGTTCACGACCACAATTTCTTCTTTTTTTCCCGCCATCCACAAACCAAATGCAAATAGAAGACGCGTCTTCGGCGTGTGCCGCTGCCGCCACAGCTTGTCCTATGTTTACAGTTGTCTGTCCTTCCGCGTGACACTCGGAGAGCTGAAAATGATGGCCTTGTAACTGTCTGAGGAGGCCCTGCCTGCTGTAAATTGTTGTCTTTCGCTGTTCATCATCAACATGTGACCGAAGGGGGCGACCGCCCCTTGTAAACCGATCAACAGTCCGCCGGGGCTTCTTCTTTGTAGTCTGGGGAAGCATTTTCCCTCATTTTTAGGCTTATTTCGCCATTTAATGGGCTCAACATCCTTTAGGAACACGAAAAATAAACGGAAAAATCTCGGCAGTTGGCTTTCTTTTTAAATTTCTAACAGTTCCGGCTATCGAAATCTTACGGGGGAAGATAAATTGGTTAAAATTCGTCTTTTCTAGCTGTTTTTACCGCAAAACTGGCTAATTTCATCGGAAAAGGCCAACTTTTTAACTTTCACTTTCCCCATTTCCCATGAATGGCAGTCGCCGGCATTTCTTTTGTCTCCCTTTTCACTTGCCATCTGTCATTGGCTTTTTCTCTTATCTACGGCCAACAGTAGCGGGCAGGAAAAGTTTTGTAATGTTAAGAGAAACCACCAGAGGTCGAAAATCCATTTGAAATTTGAGCTCGCACTGCAGGGAGCCAGGCACCTTCAGCTTGCTTAGAGGTGGATTTCAGCCAATTTTTGTCTATTTTTCCGCTTTAAATTAGCGGATTACTGTAGTTTTTTTGTAGAAAAAGGAAAAAACAATCGTTTACCTTGAAAAAATGACTGGCGGGAATCAAAAACAAGTTGGTTTACCCTGTTTTTCGCCTTTTCCATTTAAAATTTTAAACAAAAGCAAAACGTTTTTATAAAGATGGAGAATCGAACTCTCGCCTTTTACTTAGTCTAGACACTTCACTGTATCACAACGGCAAGAGCTCACTGGAGCTCCGGCTTTTCATTAGATATCCTGCCATCCCCCAGACCAACTTCAGTCGTCTTTCTTTCATTTCCTGTCCCATTGGATGCCCATTCCATCCACCCTCACAGCCTGTCCCCTGCCAGACAGCTGTCGACCACGTGATAGTGACATCATCCAACTTTCTCTCAGCTTTCCCTTTTTTACGGTGAAATCCAGTCAATTTCAGCCATGCAACGGGTACGACGCGACTCGGCGTCGTCGACGGATTCCTGGTCAATTATAGAACAAAAAGTTCGTTTAGGGATTTCTTTTAAAATAAAGAATTTCTAGCTTTCTTCTCGAGAAACTTCTTCTGACGAATTGTTAAACAGCGACGAGTGCGGATCCGATAGTGAAATTGAAATCGGGGAAGAGGCTTACGATTCACAGGATTCACAGGACAGCGATATTGAAATCGAAGAGGCGGGAAATATCACAATTCGAATAATTGTAGATTTTTAGGAAGAAGAAGATGAGGAAAATGATGAAACAGAATCAGAAGAAATTGAAGGAGAAATGAGCGAGGAAGAGGAGGAAAACGAAGAGGAAGACGCTGAAACAGAGGCGGAGGATGAAGAAGAAGGCGGCGAAGATGAGGAAGAGGTTGAGGAAGAAGAAGAGCCAGTACTGGAGGAGGAAGAAACCCCGGTAAGCGCAAAAAACCCCAAAAAATGGACAAGAAATAAGAGCAAAAAGAATTTGACTGCATCCAGAAGTAAAAATCAAGCAATTTTTAACCTCTTCTGATAGTTTTTTTCCAGGAATGGGGCCTAGTTTCCCAAAAAGAGGCGATGACCGGCGAGGGGAAACATTTCGTGGCCCCGGAGAAGATTCGTTCTCGTCTGGATAACATGTCCGAAAAGCGACACAACAATCTCAACGTGGCTCTTTTCCTCAAAATTTCTCTTGCCTGTTTCTTGATCCAGAACGTGGCTTTATTCTGTTCTCTCCTGTTGTCCAAGCCAATCTACCATCAACCAGAAATCAAGAGCTATCGCCCAGTGACTTTGTACCATCAGCCAGCAGTCGTCAAGCCATTTCACCCGCTCGTTTTTAATAACTCGGCCAGCCTGCAGTGCTGGTCGCCACGAGTCGTGAAGAAGACGCCGCTGACAATTCGAGAAGACCTCTCCTGGGAGAATTTGACTCTCATTGCGGTAAAATTCTTCCCATTTTTTGATTTAAATCAAATTTTTAGACTAATAAATGTTGGTTTAAGAAATCTGCCAGTTTTTGGGGCAACAAGACCTTGAAAGAGGCGCCGGAGCCCAGTACTTATGGAAGGATTACCGTATCCAAGGTAGACCTTTAATATTTGGGTTACTGTAGCAAATTGGGCTCTTTTTGCCCAGTTTTTTTGAGATGTGCCGAGATCTTACGGGTGACGGTTATTTCGGGAATTTTTGTCCATTTTCCATAGAATTTTATGATTTTTCCTGAGTAAATATCTCAATTTAAAGAAATTTTTCAGCCTCGAAGTCTTCCCAATGTTTGTAAAAGAAAAGAGAAGCCACCAACGGTTCCGGCGACGCTATATCCCTGTAAACAGGTAATTTTCCTCATTTCCGTGAATTTTTCCTTTAGATCAGCCCGATGCCAACTCCTCCAAAGAAAAAAGAGCCAATGTCGCCGTTTTCCGCCCTTAAAAATATTGTAAGTAGTTAATGCGTTCATTAAATGAATTTTTAGGTATACAAAAGAGTGGAAAAAGCCCTGAAACCAGTGGAAATTGCCCAAAAACCAGTCGCGGAACCCCTGAGAGGTCCCCTCCACAGAACGGCAACCAAACCATCGCCTAAACCTAAAAAATTTAACTATAAAATGGAATTTATACCGGCTAAAATCCAAAAAAGAGGCCCACAAGAGCTGATGATAATTTCACAGGAGAAAAAAATAACAAAAATGAGAAAAATGGGACAATTTAAACCGATGAAAATGGACGTCAAACAGAAGAAGAAATACTCAGCGGTGAGTTGAAGCCACGATTTAAAATAACAAAAATTTAGAAAGCTAGCCAGCTGATGAGAAATTCCAGCTATACGGGAGATAAACAGCAGTGCAAACGGGAAGAAATCTCTCAGTTTAAGGTGAGTCAAAGAATTTTGCTAAAAAATAAGGAAAACTGGTTATTCTACGATTTTTCTGAAGTTTTTGGCAAATTTAAAAATTAGAACATCTTGAAAATGAAAGAAAATATGAAAATTGGCATTTCTAATGCCAATTACAAATAAAATTTCATTTTTACAATGATATTTCGAAAACTTTTAAAATACATTTAGTATGAAAAAATAGTCTAGAGTTTTCTCTACAAAATGACATAATTTTCATAATTTTTGAGCGAAAATTGAGTAAACAGTGAATATTTTTAAAAATCTGACGGCTGAAGAACAAATTTGACACAAAAATGCATTAAAATGGAAAAAATTGGTATTTTTCTCAATTTCAAGCAACATTTCTGATTTATCGAATCATTTTCCATTTAAAAAAACTTTTAAAATAATTTTTAGAAACATTATCTGAACGAGAAGCCCCGTCGACGATGGCCGCGTCGAGTTGAATACAAAGTAGAGAAGCCGTGTCGAGCCATTTATGAGGAGAAAAAAACAGCGAAAAAATCTGAGAAATTCACTAAAAAAGTCGACAAACTTCAATCCAAAATCCAGAAAAAAATCCATAAAATTGAGTAAGTTTTGGCAGTTTGTCACACCCGGAAGATCTTGGCAACTGTCTTCAAACCTACCGTATACCAGCTCTCCAAGCTGCTGAGATCATACGAAGACCGCTTTCATTCTTCCTACAAAAAATTACCGTAATTTTCAGAAAGAAGATCCGAAAAATGAAGCAATTTCCCCTTTCCATTTGATTCTTCCTCCACGAATTTCACTTCCACAAAAAAATCACAAAAAGCCCTTTCTTTGTACAAATTCCCCGTGTAAATATATCCAATATTCCCAGTGCGCCTCGCTAGTTTTTCTTAGAATTTCTTCGGAGAGTCGTCTCCTTCCTTGTAGATATTGTTGATCAAAATTTTGTGACCTCTCCTCACCGAAACCCGACAGTTTTTCATAAAAATAAGGATTTTTCCCTTATTTTTCTAATTTTTTGAACTGTAAAATAAATCATTTTCTCATGTGAATAGATATAGAAAAAAGAGCGCCAATGAGCAAAGGGGAGAAATGGCGGACGAGAAGTCGAGGAGGGGTCGAGGAGAAGTCGAGACAAGGGACATCGTCGTCGGCAGTCTACTAGTCGCTTCATTTGTGTTTTCTTCGTGGATATGTCAAGCCGTTGAAACTTTTTCTATGCCAAATGTAATATTTCGGGCTCGATATTTTCGCGTAGCGCCACTTCATCCATCCCATTTTCATTGCTTTCCCCGCTTTCTGAAAATTCACTATTTCTTCAAAGAATGTTACCCACCTCCTCAATTTGATACAAAGCACTAGTGGTTCCTAGCATTATAATATTAACAAACGTCAAACTAAAAACAAAATTTGGTTTATTTTTTTACGCATATTACTTAAAAACTCGTTCATAATAATCAGGGAGGCTGGTGTCAAATACTGGAGGAAGTATGATAAAAAAGGGAACCTGCAATTTTTTAATTTCATTTTTTTGTAACTCACAGGTTGCTCATCAGATGCACTACTTAGTAGAACGCCGTGAATAAAGTAAAAAAACATGTTCGTTATATGGAAAAAATATAAATATACGATTCTGGAAAAACAATCAAACTAATGACGCGTTACCGTACCCAATTCCTTCAATAGTTTCCCACTTTTCCTTGGTCAATCCACGCGAATTTCTCCACCCATTACGAAGGAATCTTTTACATTTTGTTGGCAATTTTAGACATTTCGACTTAACACTACCAATGGACCACGAATTATTGGAGCCAAAGAATCGTGGACACGATTTCAACGAGGTTGGCTCACTGCCACAAAATTTCAGGAATTTTCCTTCTTCCCAAGTTATTTCCTTATTGGCCGTAAAAATTTCCAATTGACATTGGCTCCAATTAAAATCAGGACAATTTTTAGAGAAAATTTGGCGTAACTTTTCCAGAGAATGGCTGTTCAGTCGAATCTAAAACAAAAATAATTTTATTTTTAGGCGCCGTTCGACATTTTTGGTCATAACTCGGCTATATTTCGGATAATTTTAAAAATTTCAATACCAAAATAAAGAGGAGATCTTACTTAATTTAACGAATATAATTTAAACCCATTAACGTCTATAAATATTTTCGAATAACGGAGTTATAACCAAAATTAGCTGCAACAGTCGTGATCGCCAGATCCCAATTCTCAAAAAAATTAAAACTGACCAATTTTAGATTTTTAATAAAGAAATTGGAGACGAAGAGATTCAAATAAAATTCGATCATCTGATAATATTTCCTGTAGCTGCAGATGACCGTCGATTTCATAAAAGTCAAGCCATTTTTCTTCTTTTCTTTGACAATTTCCAAAATTATTGGCTTTTTTCCTGATTCAAATATTAGAGAAAATTGAAATTTATGCTAAAAATCGTTTTTTGTATTGATTTCTTACAAATTTCTACGTCTTTCTGTTCCAATTGACAATCGACCGGTGGATGACAGGGAAGATGATGAAATTTGGTGGACAGTCGACGGGATACGAGTCTTTCCTTCCATGGAAGAAAGTTCGAAATTGTAGTCAACACTTCTGACGGAAGAGAATCCATTTTATGAATTGACAGAGAGGGGAAATCGATGGCCTCGACAGAAAAAAAATCAATTATTCAATGGCTTGTCTGCTTGTGGAGCATTTTTTTTCTGGATTACTGTATTACAGTAATCCGAGGGAATGAAGACCTCCTTGGATATTCAGCATCAGTTTAGAGACGATACGAGAAAGGAAAGGAATTCTCGTCAACCGGAATGGTCGATCGCTTGCTGATTTCAACGCCATCGGTCGTGTCGCCCTTCGGCAGCTTGGCGACGGTCAGCTTCCCGGAGGTCGAAATGACGGTCCTGGATTTTTTTTTAACGAAGGAAACCATCGGATTTAACCCAGAAGCTTTTTTCAGTATTTTTTCGGGAATAAGCGATTGATCTCGAAGCACGATAATGTTTTATTTTAAGGTTGCCTATTTGCTCTTATTATGGATACGTCAAGCCGTTGAATCTTTTTCTTCGCTGTAGATAATATTGGAAGCTGGAAATATGTGAGTAGCGCCGTTGAATTCGTAGTTGTCTCAATTCTTTCCTTTCCTCCTAAATTTTCTTTTTTTTTTATCATTAAAGCCTCACCTCAAAAATTTGATATTGTGCAGTAGCAATTCTCACTAGACCAATATCAATATAGAAGACGCTGAAAATAAAATACATGTTGTTTAAATGATCTGTTACGTAATTACAGGAATGATAGATTCCGGCCTGTCGGTGTAATGCGTCAGCGGATATAAAACAAAAAATGGAACCTGAAATAAAAATATATTTATTCAGAGAATTTGATTCACCGGTTCCATATCAGGAGTAGGTATCCGAGACCAAACTAAGTAAATTATCGCGTTTAAAATATTTATAAAATATAAATATACGATTCTGGAAAAACAGTCAAACTATTGACGCGTTACCGTACCCAATTCCTTCAATAGCTTCCCGCTTTTCCTTGGCCAATCCACGCGAATTCCTCCACCCGTTACGAAGAAATCTTTTACATTTTAGTGGAAATTTTAGACATTTCGACTTAACACTACCAATGGACCACGAATTATTGGAGTCAAAGAATCGTGGACACGATTTCAACGAGGTTGGCTCTCTGCCACAAAATTTCAGGAATTTTCCTTCTTCCCAAGTTATTTCCTTATTGGCCGTAAAAATTTCCAATTGACATTGGCTCCAATTAAAATCAGGACAATTTTTAGAGTAAATTTGGCGTAACTTTTCCAAAGAATGGCTGTTAAGTCGAATCTAAAATAAAACAATTTTATTTTTAGGCGCCGTTCGACGTTTTTGGTCATAACTCGGCTATATTTCGGTTATTTTTAAAAATTTTAATACCAAAATAAAGAGGAGATTCTACTGAATCTGATGAATATAATCTAAACCCATTAACCTTTATAAATATTTTGTTAGAACGAAAAACAAAGAAATTTCCCATATTTTCGGGGATTTCTTAGTTTCTTTAATATTTTAAATTTTTCTTAGGATAATTGGCCAAATATTCAAATTTTCATAAAGAACAAAATCCATTCTTTCTAACGTTCTTAAGTTTTTTGAAAATAGCTGAGTTATAACCAAAAATAGCCGAAGAAGTGATATCGACAACCTTGATTGTCACATTAAATCTTCAAATAATTCAAAACTGACCAATTTTAGATTTTTAATAAAGAAATTGGAGACGAAGAGATTCAAATAAATTTCGATCATCTGATAATATTTCCTGTAGCTGCAGATGACCGTCGATTTCATAAAAGTCAAGCCATTTTTCTTCTTTTCTTTGACAATTTCCAAAATTATTGGCTTTTTTCCTGATTCAAATATTAGAGAAAATTGAAATTTATGCTGAAAAATCGTTTTTTGTATTAATTTCTAATAAATTTCTACCTCTTTCTGTTCCAATTGACAGTCAATCGGAGGATGACAGGGAAGATGATGAAATTTGGTGGACAGTCGACGGGATACGAGTCTTTCCTTCCATGGAAGAAAGTTCGAAATTGTAGTCAACACTTCTGACGGAAGAGAATCCATTTTATGAATTGACAGAGAGGGGAAATCGATGACCTCGACTGAAAAAAAAAATCAATTATTCCATGGCTTGTCTGCCTATCGAGCATTTATATTCTGGATTACTGTAGATTACAGTAATTCGAGGGAATGAAAAGGAGACCTCCTTGATTTTTAATTTGTAGCTGTCACTGCGGATCGCTCGAAAAATATCGACGGCGGTCGTCGATGTCTCGCCGTCGACTGTCGCGGACATCAACAAGGAAAACTCAATATTTTCCAGGATCATTTGGGTTACTGTAATAATCCCCTTTTGAGAAAAACAATTCAGAACATGAGACAATTCTCTCAGTCTCCTCTCCATCTTCTCTTCCAGTGGATGTCGACGCCAACCAATCGCTGGAGGAAGAAATGATCGAGCAGCTGTCAATGTCGACGAAGATCGCCGAGCAATATGAAAAAAATGGCCCGGAGTACATAAAAAGAAAAAAAGAATTATTTATTAGATCTCCTGTCTGATCGGAGCTTCTTCCTCCTCGTCGACGTATCCTTCGTCCGAGGCGATGGCGCCATTGACATCACCGCCATTGTTGTTTCGAGCCTGAATTTCAATATTTTGAAAAAAAGACATGGCTGACTTGATTTCTGGCGTCATTTTGAGGAATATTGCGAAGCACATTTTGTTATTCATTTCTTGGTCAATTAGTTGCATAAGCTCATTACGACGGTTCCTGGCATTCCTGGCATTTACCAATTCTCGGTGCGCTTGTTGAACACGTTGAATTTCTCGACGAGAAACGAGGACATATCGAGGATCAGGCGATGGGAGAATATTATTGAATGGCGGGGCGACATCCGGAGCAACGTCGTCGACAGCCGGCTCGATGACTTCTTCAATTCCACTGGCCATTTTGTCGACCTTCCTTTGAAAGAGCAAAAGGGGATAATGGAATAAATGAACTTTGTTGAGTTTTTACTTCGTTTGACATGACAGATTCCAACAAGAAATTGACATCGGAGGAGGGAGAGTCGACGCTTCGGAGAATCTGGTCGCCCTTTTTGTCCCAAATCCCCCAAACTTTTCTCACTACCAGAATAACAATCTGTTGCATTCCTAATTATACCCGTAAGACCTCGGCGGTTGCCTTCAAACCTGCCATATACCACTTCATCTGACGGCTATTATATCGTACGAGTGCTTTCCTTCTTCCTACACAAAAATTACCGTAATTTTCAGAAAGAAGATCCGAAAAATGAAGCAATTCCCCCTTTCCATTTGATTCTTCCTCCACGAATTTCACTTCCACAAAAAAAATCACAAAAAAGCCCTTTCTTTGTACAAATTCCCCGTGTAAATATATCCAATATTCCCAGTGCGCCTCGCTAGTTTTTCTTAGAATTTCTTCGAAGAGTCGTCTCCTTCCTTGTAGATATTGTTGATCAAAATTTTGTGACCTCTCCTCACCGAAACCCGACAGTTTTTCATAAAAATAAGGAGTTTCCCCTTATTTTTCTAATTTTTTTGAGCTGTAAAGTAAATCATTTTCTCATGTGAACAAAATATAAAGAAAAGGAGTATCCGAGAGACAAGAGGCAGTGGCGTGGATTGGACAGGGGGAGTATCGCTATCAATCAGATGTTCTTTCTTATTCTCATTGGATAAAATCCCATTAAAAAAAGAATACAATGCTATTCCATGGTTGGAAAGTATAACGAACGGTATAATTCAAGGGACAAAGCTATAAAGGGGATGAACGGTGGTAAATATTCGGCTTTTTCCCGTTGTTATTATTTCTTCTTTTTTTACTGACAATATTTGTATAAAAAATATGCGTTTCTACTACACTCATCATTCTTTTTTAGCTGTAATAAATTATTTTCTTCCTGACCGAGAGAATAAAATAGACTTAAAGTGGCGAACAATATGTGCGTGGAAGGCGCCTGCATCTATTCCCATTTAGCCGAATATCGTCAAAATTTGATCGAAATTGTGAATCAACAAAGATCTAAAAGATTCCATAACGTTGCTAATTTGTTGCTCTACAAAGACAATTGGAACTAATATATTTATAAGCACAGATTTAGTGAATAAAATGGTGTAGGTAATTCAATAATACTTTGGTGTAGGTAATTCAATAATACTTTCACGAAGAGATCTACCACTTTCTAAAAATAAACATAAAAACAATAACTGAAAATAACCTTCAATATGTTGAGCTCCCACCAAATGACCAAGAAAGTGAGAATCTTTAGCTTCAAGATAGGGTGTAGAAAAATCACGAAATTGTAGTTTCCATTCAGCCATATAAAATTCGACAGCTCTGCCCCATAATGTGGAGAATTGAAGACCTGATGTTGGAAAGTGACTGTAATAAATCATCTCTTAATTACTGCCAAAAAATACCTCAGGGGATCATATTCATGAATCATTTGGGTACAAATATCAGTTCCATGAAGAGAGGGATCAGCGAAAGCACGTATTTCAAAATTTTGCCAAGAACAAACAAAAATTGGCCTAAAATAGTGAATAAATTATAAAAAATGTGAATGACCTCAAGGAAAATCCTAAATTCTTCCATCGTTCTATGTAAATTGAGCTATTCTTTTCTTGTAAATTTGTTAGAAGCTCATCAATTTTTGTTTGAGGAAATAAAGGATTAGTTTTCTTCAGCGCATTTAATCTTTCTACAAGCATTTGCTGTCGTCGTTCACATTCATACACCTAAATAAAAGTTTAATGATAGGTGAAATAAATACCTCGTCCTCTTTCAAGTCGTGACTAGTTTGCAGATGATTTTCAAAAGGATCATCGTCCATTTCCAAACGTGCTTCTTTAAAAGCTATCCGAATATCTGCAGGAAGAGGAAATTCGGCCGTGAACGGTTTCTTGGGTATTCCATGAACAATTTTAATCCAGCGAAAGGAGTTAATGAATTCCTCCAAAATCTCGTGAAAATTGAATTCAGATGGTAGATGGAAAAGGAATGAGTCAGCCGCCCATGTCCAGACCTAAAAGCAAGGCCAACATCAATTATTATTTGTAAAAACGATTACCTTATTAGTTGAGTTTTCGAGTTCACCAAAAGCATGACGAGAAACTTCCATTTTAGCATCGGTTAACCGCTTGGTAATACAAACATTCTAAAGAAATTATGGGCCAATATCAAAAAAAAAATTACCGCTGCAGTAACAATGTCATATCCATTCATGTTTATAATAAGTTGAGGAGATACTGCTGTCAATCCGGTAGCAGGTTTATCCAACGTTAATGAAGGAATTTTCCAAACCATTCTACGATATGTTGCAAATTGAATTAATCTTACAGTACCTGTGATCTCTAGGTAAATGTAGATCGATTTCAATAGAATGATTAGTTAGAGCTTTTAATTGTAATATTTTAGGTGGCATTCTAATTTGTTCTGTAGTTTCACTTATTACTAAGGATCTAAATAATAGATATAAAATAATGAGAAAATTGATACTTTTGTATGGCACATTTAAGATGATATATAACACGATGAATAAGAGGAGACCAGCAGAAGTAAACTGGAGCATTTGATGAAATTGTAATATCTCTGGTAACGGCTGATGAACCATCTATTGAAAGGCAAAGAAGGCGTCCTTCTCCAATCTATAAGACGAATACATGCTCGAAATCCAACAAACCAAAAGCATTTTGCTATGCCTATATTCCTCAAACAATTTCCGTCTTTCTGCTTTTTGAGCGTCCTTTGCTTTTTGACTCCAAGATCTTGTGGGTAAATTTTCATCAGTATCAAGAATGGGCATCATTTTTGTAGCTTTTAATAAATCGCCCAATCGTAAACCTTTAGGAGAGAATTTACATAACTAAAATTAATAGTAAAATATAATTTTAAATAATTACCCCTATGCGTACAGCATTGACAGAAAAAACAATTTCAGTTCCGGTAATCTTTTCTATGTGTAATTCTTCGGCCATCGCCAAAAGGCATGAAGTTTCTTTGGCCGTAGCTACTAAGGCAGCTTTCTTGCTTTTTAATTTTATAGTCATGCTCTTCTGTCTTGTGGGATTATTATTTAGTGAACAAGGTTTCAATTGATGAGCAATATTCAACAGACGATTAATCTGGAAAAAATGTTTCCATTTATAAGTTACCCACTTGATCAGCTAATTTATCTGTCCATTCAGCTTTAAATTCATCAAGAGATATATTCAACATCGGAGAATAAGGATCTTGGATAAATTGTGCCAACGCAACGCCAATATATACCTAAAGGTCTTATTTAATTTTCTATAAAAATTATCCTTACAGTATGTCCCCAAGTATGATGTCTATAGTTGGCTGTTGCTTGTTCTAAATCGCCATCAGACAAAGTTAAAGATTCTGTACCAAAAGTATATTCCGCTCCTTTCTGAATAATAGAAAATACTTCGTAAAACTTCGTAAACAAACCTTTGAAACTGTGAGAAGTTGTATCGCTAGCTTTTTCCTGAAGGTTACACTATCAGAAATGTTGACTTGCATAGAATCCAGTTCAGCAGTACAGGGAATGATCATTTTTGCGGTTTTTGCTGTGGAATTCGATGCTCGAAGAGGGCTAGATGGTCGAAAACTGGCAAAAATTGCAGAAACTGAATCTGATCGAACTAGAACTTCTGCTAATAATGAACTTGTTTCCTAAATACATCATAAAACATAAAAAATTAATTATACTTACAGTAATTTCACCTGAGAACGTATTGATATTAAAAGATGGATCGACTAATCTAATTTCTAACCGAATACATAAACCTCCTGTAACATCGACAGACAATTGTATAGGTGAAGAACCAGTTATCAGATCTTTTGTTTCAATACTTTTAATCTAAAAAAATAGATTGCAATGGCGGAAAACATGAATTTGACATTGTTGTCCTACGTATTCAACATTTCTGCTGACTAATTGCAAAATTTTTAGATAAAAAACATTATGACTTACTAGAGAAGATGATGCTACACCACTTTGCGTCAATAAGAAAACAATACCAACTAAAGCCACGTTCATTTTGAGTAGTACTGAAAAATAAAAAAAATGTATTTATAAAAACATACCTTGCAATTCTTTACATGACCATATGATCATGGCGACTGTTACGCCACCCGCTGTCAATGATAACTTCGCCCAGAATCGATCGGTAGTATAAGACAATAGTAAGCTAGAAAAAAATCCGATGCATCCGCATACACAGCTCATCAGATCCAGCAATGTACACAACTTGTTGTTGTATTTTATCAACATGAACACGCTACCTAGAGCCGTGGCAAAGACTAATGAGATGAGCGAGAATCGTTCTGAGCAGAATAAATTTTCTACAAAAATTATCATTTCATCCGCCGAAAAAACTAACTTGTTGGGTCTTCTTCGTCTTCAGCACAATCGTCTAAAACCAGTATTGCTGCGCATTAGAAAAAAAAAACTTACAAGTAATAAATGGTGAAACTGCTGCAAATATACTGAACATGAAAGAGATGGTAATTAGTGGGTGTTTCGAAATTACCATCCAGACTTGCTAAAAGATAGTTGACAAAAAATATAAATAAAACATACTTTTTTTATGCTTCCTCGTTCATGATCATAATTTTCATCAAACGCCTGGTTTCGCCTCTGAAGCATTTGCGGTTCCATATTTTCTGCAAAAATAATCGGTAACATAACATTTGCCTCAAATAATTAAAAATATACACAGAGAGCAAACTTAAGTTGAGTTCTAATTCCTAAACTTTTGGAGAATGATGTATATAGTCTTGCGAAGCTGTTTTCATCAAAAATTAGAGTTTACTGAGTCAGGCAAAATTCCGAAAAGTGTTTAGATGAACCCTCGAAGCGAAATTAGTCATTTTTTGCGTAAAAAGACCGAGTGGTCTAATGTGTCCCATGTGAAACGCAATGTCGCTGGTTCATTCCGGCCAGTATCAAAACTTTTTTGCTTTATGTGTTATTGTCTCCAAACATTTTTTCTTCTAAGGAAAAGTATCTATGACCCTGATTTAGAGAAAATTTCCCTGATACATGGTAAGTTTACGTCTGGCGCCCAAACTTCTGGAGAACGGTGTATAAGGTTCTACTAAGCTCTTCTCCTAAAAAATTTGGACACCGTGAATCAGGATGAATTTCCCCGAATCAGCTGAATTGTCGAAAAAATGTCTAGATAAACCCCCGAAGTGAAATTAGTCATTTTTTTTGTGTTTTTCTAAACAACACAGCCTTGCACAGTCAAAGGTCTAGGGTCCTGCCTACTTTTTTCTTATAAAAAAAGATTAAGTCGGTTTGTCTCTTTGAACGTCTCGTCGAAAATTTTTGTCAGCCTTTTACAAGTAGTTAGGTTCTAACCAAGTCTGGCCATTTGACATTTAGACCACCGCTGAATTTGCCAGCGGACAATTAAAACAATAACCAAATCGGCCATCGTCCAGTATGCCCATTGTCAAAATTATCTGCGAAAACTTTGACCAGCGACAGTTGGACCAAAAGATGCTTTGCCCAATGCCCAGTTTTTTTCTGCAATTCGCATTTTTCTGCTCACGGCAAAATAAAATAAGGCTTCAAATCTTAATTTCTGGGAGTGATTTTAATATCATTGTGCTCAGCTCGAAGAGACGAGTCGATTGGTATTAATTTCGAGTCACCAACCTATGATTTTTACATATTTTCATTGAAACGCAAATTTGCAGAAAAATGTAGGTGAAATGAGCATTGGGCAAAGCGAAAGGATACGGTAACGATTATAATTGTACCGTCTTGGACGGCCCAATTATAACTTTTATGTAAACATTTATTGTAAAACATCTAATAGAATCCTCTATCATGAGCTTATCCAAACATTTTTTTTCTTGTTTGGCAAATCTTAAAGGGACCGTCCAACACGCTCCAATCGTGCACGATTCTTATAAGAATGCATTGTATAAAGATATAGCACACAAAATAACATTGGCAAATAACACGAATAAAATATCTTGCCATGCTCATAAGAGGGTTCTATTAGAAGTTTTACGGTAGCTGCTATGGTATAATCGCGAAAGTTACACTGAGACAAACATATGCAAACCTACATAAAAAGGTTATAATTAGACAACTTCTTGAAACAAGACAGGAATGACGACGTCGTCGCATTGCGTCGCCATAAAAATCATACGTAATCGCAGAAAAAACCGGAATATTTGAATTATTTACAGTCTCGCTTTCTTCTGCCCCACAGACAGATATTTTGTTTCGAGGTGTATCTGCCTATTATAGCGGGCTTCCGACAAGCAGCGTCACCTGAGAAAATATATGTACCGCCCGTAAAATTTTTTAAAGGGACGGTGGCAGACACGTTCGTTATTTCCAGAAACTGAGAAATATAGAGAAGCACGTTTACTGGTTATCGCATTTTCCATAACTTTTTTATAAGTTTTATATATCGAAATGTTCAGCAAAATTTGAGCGATCCAACGGTGTATAAAGCATAAATTATCGTTCTTGAAAACGATAGAAAATAAGCAATAAAGTTTTGCGAAGTAAGCGCGCCCTGCGGCTAATTTGGGGAATTTCGAACGTGCCTGCCACAGTCCCTTTAAAATCTGAATTTCTCAATTACACTTTCGTTATTTTTAAATGCGCCTGTGACCATCGTAGTCAATAGTTATGGACCGGAAAATGGTGGCCGGAATGAGCGTGTCCCAAAACGTGCGTGGCCGGAATGGTCGCGGCCAGATTGAGGTGCTACCGTTTTGGATATAAATTCAGCTTTATTAGTATCATCAGTGTTTTCTTCGTGGATATGTCAAGCCGTTGAATCTTTTTCTATGCCAAAGGTAATATTTCGGACTCGATATGTACGCGTAACGCCCCTGCATCCATTTCATTTTCATTGCCTTCCAAATTTCCTGAAAATTCATTGTTTCCTCAAAGAATGCCACTCACCTCCTCAATTTGACAATAAGCCCAAGAAAAAAATAACGAAATAATGTTACCAAGCACCATACTGAAAGTAAACTTTGGTTTATCTATTGCGGATATTACCGGAAAAATCTGTCATGATAATTAGGAAGACTTGTGTCAAAGGAGGGAACCAGGATAAAAAAGGGAACCTCAAACACTTTTTGTATCTTTTTTTATAAAGATAATAACTCACAGGTTTCACACTAGATGCTCCACCTAGAACGCCGTGAACAAAGTAAAATAACATGTTCATTATAATGAAAAGATAGAAATATACGATTCTGGAAAAACAGTCAAACTATTGACGCGTTACCGTACCCAATTCCTTCAATAGCTTCCCGCTTTTCCTTGGCCAATCCACGCGAATTCCTCCACCCGTTACGAAGAAATCTTTTACATTTTAGTGGAAATTTTAGACATTTCGACTTAACACTACCAATGGACCACGAATTATTGGAGTCAAAGAATCGTGGAGACGATTTCAACGAGGTTCGCTCTCTGCCACAAAATTTCAGGAATTTTCCTTCTTCCCAAGTTATTTCCTTATTGGCCGTAAAAATTTCCAATTGACATTGGCTCCAATTAAAATCAGGACAATTTTTAGAGAAAATTTGGCGTAACTTTTCCAGAGAATGGCTGTTCAGTCGAATCTGAAACAAAATAATTTTAAGCGCCGCTCGACGTTTTTGGTCATAACTCGGCTATATTTCGGATAATTTTAAAAATTTCAATACCAAAATAAAGAGGAGATCTTACTTAATTTAACGAATATAATTTAAACCCATTAACGTCTATAAATATTTTCGAATAACGGAGTTATAACCAAAATTAGCTGCAACAGTCGTGATCGCCAGATCCCAATTCTCAAAAAAATTCAAAACTGACCAATTTTAGATTTCTGATAAAGAAATTAGAGACGAAGAGATTCAAATAAATTTCGATCATCTGATAATATTTCCTGTAGCTGCAGATGACCGTCGATTTCATAAAAGTCAAGCCATTTTTCTTCTTTTCTTTGACAATTTCCAAAATTATTGGCTTTTTTCCTGATTCAAATATTAGAGAAAATTGAAATTTATGCTAAAAATCGTTTTTTGTATTGATTTCTTACAAATTTCTACGTCTTTCTGTTCCAATTGACAATCGACCGGTGGATGACAGGGAAGATGATGAAATTTGGTGGACAGTCGACGGGATACGAGTCTTTCCTTCCATGGAAGAAAGTTCGAAATTGTAGTCAACACTTCTGACGGAAGAGAATCCATTTTATGAATTGACAGAGAGGGGAAATCGATGACCTCGACTGAAAAAAAAATCAATTATTCAATGGCTTGTCTGCCTGTCGTTTATTCTGGATTACTGTAGATTACAGTAATTCGGGAGAATGAAAAGGAGACCTCCTTGGATTTCAGAATTTTTAGCCGCCACCGTTGACCGCTCGGAAAATATCGAGAGTGATCGTCGATGTCTCGCCATCGACTGTCGCGGACGTCAACAGGAAAAAATCCAGCATTTTCCATGATTTTTACGTCATTTGGGTAACAATCCCCTTTTGAGAAAACAATTCAGAACATGAGACAATTCTCTCAGTCCCCTCTCCATTTTCTCTTCCAGTCGACGTCGAAGCCAACCAATCGCTGGAGGAAGAAATGATCGAGCCGCTGTCAATGTCGACGAAGATCGCCGAGCAATATGAAAAAAATGGCCCGGAGTACATAAAAAGAAAAAAAGAATTATTTATTAGATCTCCTGTCTGATCGGAGCTTCTTCCTCCTCGTCGACGTATCCTTCGTCCGAGGCGATGGCGCCATTGACATCACCGCCATTGTTGTTTCGAGCCTGAATTTCAATATTTTGAAAAAAAGACATGGCTGACTTGATTTCTGGCGTCATTTTGAGGAATATTGCGAAGCACATTTTGTTATTCATTTCTTGGTCAATTAGTTGCATAAGCTCATTACGACGGTTCCTGGCATTCCTGGCATTTACCAATTCTCCGTGCGCTTGTTGAACACGTTGAATTTCTCGACGAGAAACGAGGACATATCGAGGATCAGGCGATGGGAGAATATTATTGAATGGCGGGGCGACATCCGGAGCAACGTCGTCGACAGCCGGCTCGATGACTTCTTCAATTCCACTGGCCATTTTGTCGACCTTCCTTTGAAAGAGCAAAAGGGGATAATGGAATAAATGAACTTTGTTGAGTTTTTACTTCGTTTGACATGACAGATTCCAACAAGAAATTGACATCGGAGGAGGGAGAGTCGACGCTTCGGAGAATCTGGTCGCCCTTTTTGTCCCAAATCCCCCAAACTTTTCTCACTACCAAAATAACAATCTGTTGCATCGAAATCCCTAATTATCCCCTCAAAAAATCCCGATAAATACCAGCAAGTGTCGCAGTTTACCGCCAACCGCTATGAATTTCTATCTTCTTTTTTTCCTTTGTTTTCTGACTCAGGGACAAGTCCACTTGGATACCTGCTACTTGACTTGTATGGGAACTTGTGTGACACAGGCGAGTGACCTCAAAACGGATAACTTTTTATTTTAGGGTTGCAGTTATGGCGGATGCCGAGGAGAAGTTTGTACCTGTATGTGTGCAGGACTACATGGCAGCAATTATCACGTGCGGGGATGAAGTCGACAATCCCGGAAAGAAATTAAAAATACAAAACAAATAAAAGATTTTTGTTCATTCTTGAAGCTGTTGGAAACAGAGAGCCAGGAGAAGTCGAGTAACGGACGACGGGACGATGCGTATTTCACCAATTACACTGGCCATTTGCCACTTTATTCAGGAGTTTTTGCTGGAAAAATATGACGACGAGGTCGTTGTCAGATAGATTTGAAGCGAGATTCTAACAAAAAGAAGACCGTCAAGAAGAAACAGACGATGGGAGATTGCTCTGGCCGACATTGTCGACTGCAGCGATGGCAGCTCGTCGTGACTCTTCGTCGACAATCGACTTCCTTTTTTTAAAGTTTTCCCTGAAATTATTGACAGACGTCAGAAATTCTCTAGAAAATGGGCTTCTTATGGTTAGAAAATTGCGGGTTCTCGTCGAGGTCCTGGGAGACGACGTTGATCGACAACGTCGACTGAGCCTGATTGACTGCCTCGACGATGTGGAGTCAAACTATAGAAGGCATCAGTTTTAACCTAAAAATTTGTTAAAATTGAGTGAATGAGTCACCCGGTCAGCCACTGGCGATTTCGGGGATTTCTCCTTGATCTTCTGTCATGTGTAACCTCCCAAAAAACGCACAACGTACTAGTAATCCCCGTATAATTGTCCTTGTGTAATGTCCAATCGACTATAAATACAATCAGAGAGACAGACGACCAGCCATGAATTTCTATCTGATTCTTTTCGCCTTCCTAATCACTTTCCCAATGGTCACGGGACAGGCGAATTCTTGTGCAGTTGCAGGTCGATTAGGATGCATGGGATCCTGCATGGTACAAGTAAGAAAATGCCAATTTTTTATCCGAAATACCTAGAATTGTGCTACTGGATCGTGTCAAGGACGGACGTGTGTCTGCTCGAGATGTGGAAAAGGGCCAATTGGATTTGGAAAATGAATCGGGAGAAGAAATATTACAAATAAATATGAAAATCAGGAAATTTATTCAGATTATCGCCTTTTTTTCAGCAACACTTGGACTTCATCCATACTTCAGTACATTTTTCATTGCCTTTATCCGAATCACAGCATTCTACCTCGACATTGCATTTAACTGGGCTAAAAGAATTATTATAAAAGGGGGGAAAACTCACGCATCTGCCCCGGGCTTGCCACAAGCACTCTTCAGACGACGCATCAAAGCTGGACCACAGAGATGGCCAGCCGAGGCAAGGGCGACGAGTGCGAGGAAGACGAAGACAAGCTTGAACATTATCGAAAATGAAATGGGGAGAGAGGGCTTATGAAATGTTCCCAGGGAATTCTATACAATTATTGGAGAGATGTTTCATTGGAGGAGGCGCGAAGTTTCTCGGCGACTAGATCTCTCAGCAGTAGGTGATTTTATAGGCACAGAGAGTTTGACAATCTGCTGTCAAAAATCAATAAGGGGCCAAGTCCAGTCGACCACGTATTTTTTCATTGTTTCGGCTCGACTTCGACATCACATCGACATTCTCGACTCGACACAAAGAGTCGATTCGACTCTCTCGACAAAACAAAGATCGACTATCTGAAGCAGGCACTTGATCTTTTGAAGAAAATATTTGAAATTTAATGCACCTTTTCACCAATTTTATAACAAATCTCGATTTTTGACAAAAATTTATTCAATGTTTATGCAAATTATTCGAGAGGACCAGGACATGGACAGTGGTCACAATTTTCCTGTATCCATTTCAGGGTGCACTTCTTATTTCCACCGGGACGGCAGCATTGCTTAGTTGCTTTCTCACATATATCCACACTTCAACGACAATCATTTAATTTTATTGCGGGAAAAGAACTTACAGGCTTGTCTTGTCCATTTTGTAGCACTGGTGACAAGCTTTATTATAACGGGCGGCAAGCGGAGTGCCACAGAGTTGATCCTGCTCAGCTGCTGTGGAGAGAGCGGCGAGAACCAGCAAGACGAATATAAGTTTGAACATTGTCGAATAAGAAAAAAGAGATAAAAAGTGGTGGTTTTATAGTGATTTTTAGATGTTTGTTGCCATTTTTTGCAGATTTCTATAGAGTGAGAAGGGAAATTGTTCTGCTGGATTCCACGTGGGGCTATTTTTGGAATTATGACTGTGGGAATTGGAAACTCACCAAATTTACAAATAAATATTGAATTTTCGACTGAAAAATAAGGAATTTCCGCTTCATTTTTTTTGTAGATACAATGAACCAATTATAATCCCACCAGCACTTTTTTTGACATAAAAATCACACGAAATGATCCGAAAAAAATGCCAGGTGAATCAACAAATTTTCCGGTGGTCATGGATTACCCCGCAATTCCCAAATAAAAAAGTCCTGTTTCATTTACATCACATGACTAATTTCTATTGTTTTCATAGGATAAGAAGAGCAAATATTCCTGGACATAAAAGGTCAGAAAAAATAAGATTTTAAAAATCATCGAAAGTTATGAATTTCCTTTCTATTTTTGTTCTCCTCATGGCTTTTTGTTTCACAAATGGACAGCTAAATTCTTGTGGAATTGCTGGTCGAATTGGATGCATTGCTTCGTGTGCAATTCAGGTTTTTTTTTCCTTAGAAAAAAACATAAAAATTTTCCAGAATTGTGCTACAGGATCCTGTGAAGGAAAATTTATGAGGAAGACATGCGTTTGTGCTCGTTGCGCCAATGGACCAGTCAATATTCCTGTAAAAGTTGGAAAATAATACTGAAAAAAAATAAATTATTACTGTTGTTTCAATTATTTTTACTTTTAAAAATTTAGAACCTGTCTAAAAAAGTTTACATACGGTAAAAATATGTAAAAACATGGAAAATTACTTTGTTTTGTGAAATCTTCAGTGAAATAAATTATTTTTCATTTATTTGAGTCAAGATGTGGTTGTTTCTATTTCTTCACTTCACAATTATTTTTCTCCTTTGGCCAAATTGTATCGCAATTAAAAAGGACAAAATCAAGGAGCCGAAGAAGCCATCAAAGGAGAAAATAAAATCAGGAAATAAAGGATCAAGAGAAGCAATATCAAAGCCGGAAAAGAAAATCAACAAACCAATGGAAAATCCAAAAATGAACCAAAATAAAATGACAAAAAATACAAAAGTCAAAACGCCACCGCCAGAAACACCAACAAAAAGCACACCAACAACGAAAACATCATCAGAATCGCCTAGACTTGATTCAGGACAGAAGAAAGATCCAACTAAGAATAATGAAATAATATCAAAACAAAAAAAAGAAGAAAAAGAGCCTAAAATGAAAATAATTCGTAAAAAATGCCTTATAAAATCGGATATAAATTGGAAAAAGAAATATAAAATGGAGAATATCAATGTACAAAAAGAATTTGAACGATTGGATAAAGAATATAAATTACATCGAAAGAATAATTGCCGTATAAATTGGGAAAAATGCCAATATTGTAATGATTATCGTGATCGTCTAAAAGCTCTCTATGAAATTGGTGATGATTTAAATATTATGTGGAAAATGGAAGATCGATTATTGGAATTTGATGAAATTTATGAAATGTCATATGCTAGTTGGAGAAAAATTACTAAAAAAGAAAAAACATGGATACGGGCATTTAAAAAATATGATAATTGTCAGCTGCCAATTGAATTTACAACAAAACAAAATAAAAATAAAGAAGATGATACTCAAGATTCTGATAAAGAAAATAGTACACAAGATTCTGATAAATCGGATAAAGAAGAAGAAGATACACAAAAAGATGATGAAGATGAAAAATGTCGAACACCGCCTCCGACGAATAATGAAAAAGAAGATGGATGACCAAATATGATAATTATGCCATAAAATTCTGCTGAACAATTACAAACAAAACATTTTTATAATAACTAGATATATATTTGATATAAAAAATGTATAAAACAAATAAATTAAATACTCTGCTAATTGTTGTTGATTTTTCTTGTCCGAGAAGAAAGAATCGATTTGGGCTGTCGACGTCGACCATCTCTTGTTGATATTTTCGAGTCAGAAAATCGATTCCGATTACTTTTTTTTATTAAAAGTCAATTTCTATCGAAAAAAAACATAAACTACGCTGAAAAATGAAGAAAATTGACGGCATCGACGTTGACGGCCGTCTTCTGTCGTCGACCTAGTTTCTATCACCCGCCGCCGTTCGTCTAATTACATGTCTTTGCCTTTCCAGCTCAAAGTTGTCTTTTTTTATTTCCATAAAACTGTAAAAAAGATGATTGACAGCAGTGCAGACTCTATGCCAACGGGGAATATTGCCTGAAGTCGGCGAGAAGGACGATAATCGGTGCCGGGAAGACATCTTCTGCCTGCCATGTTCTGACAACCAGCTTCTCTTGTTTTTATTGTTGAGCTCATTCACTGTTTTTAACTTTTTTATATTAAAAAAATCAAACAGACAGGTAGAAATGGAAAGGATTTCAATGGCGTCGATGGGAACTGTCGATAATTTGCTGTCTTCTTTTGTCTACTTTTTCCCCTGACTTATCATTTTTCCGGCTATGAAAAATGTCTTACTATTATGTGAAAATGGGCATAATTGTCCTTTCTCTGCGTCTGTGTTCCCATCTAATTGCTTGTCCTGATTTTTTATTTCTTCTCGAAAACGCGAAATTAATCGATGTCGATGTTGCTAATCAATAAATACGCTTTTTTGTGGGTATCATTATCCACAAATCTATCTCTAATCCCCAAATTATTGCTTTTATTTCAGAATTAATATTTAATACCATGCAATACAACAAATTTTTGACTGTTCCGACAGAATTGAAAGTACAAATTGTCCGAAAGGCAGGTATTTTGGATATAATAACTTTCTTTTTAGTGTTATCCAATCCCGTATGTCCGCTTGCGTCGAAGTTGTCATTTTATGGACGATTTTTGTGAAGAAAATAGAAGGCAACTGGGAATTTATTATTATTGTAATAATCCTTCTTTGACAATTTTACACAGAGACGCAGTCGAAAAAAAGGGACGCTCGTTCTAAGATTGATAAGTTAGCATATCTTTAGGGCAAGGTGGTGGATGGGTCCAGCTATTATTTATGTGTGAATTATCCATCAGAATCTGAGCAGATTATTTACGCTAATTCATTGACAAGAGAGAATTTTCCTCAGATCAGGCGATCCCTGTCAGGATTCGCTTTTACCCATTTCACACCAGTAAGTATAGTAAATTTCCAATCTCGGGAGAGGTGACGCTAGAAAAGCAGGGAAGTTGGCCTTTGGAATTGGGTATTGTCTAAAAAATCGGAGAATTTGAATGACCACATTCCCTATTTTATTTTTTTTATTCTAAAAGGGTCCTCAGTTGGAAATGGACTATAGTAATGCAGCCCTAAATCGCCTGACATCCCACATTTTTCTATCATTTGCTTAGGACGCAGTCTCCGTAATACTCGAGGAGAGGTGTCCGGTGGCGGATTTCAGAATTGCTCGAGACCCATAATAGTAGAATCAGTTTTTTTCAGCTGATCACGAAAATCTGTGTTAGGAATTTTGAAAATGCGATTTTGGCGCGCTACGCCGCCATTTAAAGGAGCCTAAAAGTAACATTTTATTTTCATTTTGTACAACCTACGTTCTTTATGTCATTCTACTTATCTTCCTCATCGTTTTTTGAGCTAGGTAGACTAAGAAAATAAAAAAATACAGTGCCGTTCCGATGGGCGTTTTCGTTCGGCAGCGGAGCTGTCGCATAGATTAAAAAAAGTACCAATTTTGTGGCCGGCCAAACAAATGCGCCAAAGACAAAATTTTCCCCAAAAAGCGACAATATGGCGGCGCCCCTAAAAACGCTCATATCTCGGCAGTACTCCGCTCGATTTATAAAGTCTATTTATAAAGGTTACAAAGAAAAATCCTTTAAAACAAGAATAAAACGCCAAAAATGGCGGCACTCGCAAAAAAATGGCGTTAGAAAAGCAAGAGTCGGCTCGTGAGCATTTATGGCCAAAGGGGTTGTCTATGGCTAACATTCGTTTTCCTTTTTTTTTCTTAAACTTTCAGCAGCAGGACCCGTTTGAGATAAGGCGGGCGAGCATTCATAAAGCGCTTATTTAGAAATCTTGAGAATTCTAAATTTTCTATTTCTATGGATCAAACACGATCACCCCCGAGATTGGAAACCAGCTATGTTTCAGTATACAGAAGATGATGAATCGCTAGATACATTTTTGGAATTGGCTAGTGATTTTTGTGTCAATAATGTGGTACTCCATAGCGTTGACCCAGCCTTAACAAAAAGAATGTTGGATATTTGGAATGTGAGATATCTTCGTGTATTTGACAGTTCTTCAAACATTTACCAGGTGCAAGAACATCCTCGGGCCAAAGTAACTTATTCCGTGACTATTTTGAATAAGTTTCAGAAGATACCATACCTTTTATACGCATTTTATTTCACACCAGATGATAATTTTATCTTAGAAGAATATGCCGAAATGGCCCGAGGAAGGAAATACTTCGAAATTTGGGATTATCGCTTGACGTGTTCTCATGTCTGGACTTTAATGGATTATATTTTTAAAGTTAATATATTCTTATAAAAAATATTATATATTTAGAATTGGATAAGAGCAAGAAATGCCCCGGATGCGCTATACATTCGATTTACAATAAAAAGTTACAGATTAGATATGGATCTCAGCGAACAGGGTCGCATTCATCTGCCATTACATAATATTTTTTTTGGAAGATTTATTTTGAGGGTACGTTTAAATGGGACTTTTACGTCGATAAAGATATAACATCTAATTTTACAGAGCTGCGAATGCAATATTTGGCTAATTAAAGCAGATGGCAATGACATCTGGAGAATGCTGGCAATATTCAAAGACGTAGGACTGGGAGAAGGGTTCTCCGTACAAACAGCCCACTCACGAGAAGAACTCGCATTGATGCTAATCGATTTCATTGGAGACGATCGATTCTTTGGAGCAATAAAAGTTCCTGCAGACTTTTCCAGCTTCTACGAACGTTTAATAGAAGTACAAACTTTAGAAGCTGTCCGATGTGAATTCTTGAATTTTCTTAAACACATATACCAATATGTATAAAGTGATAATTTTAACTACACCGAAAAGTGTCTTCTCAAAAATCGAGCTTTCTTTCCGATAGAACGCACTTCCCCACCTTTACGACCACCGTACAAAATAACTGGAAACCAGTGATTGTAACGGATTGCTTTCAATTTCTTCATTTCTGTTTCCTTACCAGTATAGTACCATTTTTGGTTGGACGCATGGGAAATTTGCCAGCAGATACAGTAAATGTGACTTGTCACTCTTTAAACTATACTTTTCTACTAGTTCCATACCCTTAGCATATATTTGGGCAGAATCACCATAAAAATCCTGTAAAATTGGGGGTGAAAATGGGCAGAATCACCATAAAAATCCTGCGGAATTGAGGGTGAAAACGGGCAGAATCACCATAAAAATCCTGTGAAATTGAGGGTGAAAATGGGCAGAATCACCAGAAAAATCCTGTGAAATTGAGGGTGAAAATGGGCAGAATCACCATAAAAATCCTGTGAAATTGAGGGTGAAAATGGGCAGAATCACCAGAAAAATCCTGTGAAATTGAGGGTGAAAATGGGCAGAATCACCAGAAAAATCCTGTGAAATTGAGGGTGAAAATGGGCAGAATCACCATAAAAATCCTGTGAAATTGAGGGTGAAAATGGGCAGAATCACCATAAAAATCCTGTGAAATTGAGAGTGAAAACGGGCAGAATCACCAGAAAAATCCTGTGAAATTGAGGGTGAAAATGGGCAGAATCACCATAAAAATCCTGTGAAATTGAGGGTGAAAATGGGCAGAATCACCATAAAAATCCTGTGAAATTGAGGGTGAAAATGGGCAGAATCACCAGAAAAATCCTGTAAAATTGAGGGACTCATTATATGAGATTTCGACATGGCGAATTTATTAAAAAAAAGAGATCTTAAAAATATTGTGTCGTTGTCGAGATTTCGTTATGGCCAGCTCAACTGTGATATTTGCCATGTAAAATTTGAATTTTCCTTTGGCGCGCATCGATTTCTTTTCTTAAAAAAATATTTTACTAAAAGTACTGGCATTGTTCTTGTTCGAAAAAAATTGCAAAATGCTAATTACACCGAGAGTTACATTTTGATACCAAGATGAGCATAAAACGGTTCAGAAAATAATTTTTGTTCCAAAAACCCCTTTGTTTCTACTAAATCTTCGTTGCCTGCTGTGACTGTTCAAATTGGCGCCTCTTTGTCTAATTGGATGCTTGTCTGCTGGTCTCCTTTGCTAGGATCATTGTGTTTTGGCGTGGTATTGGATTGATTGTGATACGTATATGTCTTTTCATTTCTTCGTTGATTTTTACCCATGTTTTAGTTTCAGCAATGAGCTCTGCTGGTGAGAATAACTTTCTCCAGAATTTGCTTTCTCGTCTGGATAATCTCGAGTAAGTTTTGGTTTTCAAATTTTATGGTAGTATTGTTTAGACGCCTGGTAGGACATATCAACGACAAGATTGATTCACTCATGGAGGACGTCTCTGCGATCAAGTTCGTTGCGTAGTTATTGATCAGAATTGTTTGTTTCAGAAGCTCAAATTTTACTGATGGTGGCGCTCTACTTAATAATGAGGAGCCGCTCGTGGACTTGGGCGGTTCTGTTCTCGATGGAGTTTTCGATGATGTTTCTCAAGAAAGCCCGCAATCAAATCTTGGAAAGTTCAATGCTGCAGCACAAGAAGTAAAGATGGCGTTCGCTTATGCGATAGTTTGTGAATTTTCTGACAGGCTTTATTTTCTTTTCAGAAAGATGATTTCTGTAACAAATTGATAAACTTCAAACCGGATGATGTTGTTGCATTTGGAATTAAAAGGTGAGCTAATTATTCTCTTATTTTTCAATTTGGTTTAGATTACCAAAGTTTGGATTTTCTTTCCCTAATGATTTTGTAGTTCGGATGAAGGAAATTATGATAAACAGTAAAAATCAGTGGAGTTACATAGCTAAGCAGATTTGTTCCACCACCGATGAAGGTACTCTTCTTCAAAACGCTTCGTTAGCGTACGATTTGGTATGTTTTATGTTTGTTACTTGCCACAGTCCGCGGGGACCGGGAGTTTAAAGGTCTCGCGCTCCAATGCTAAATTATATTTTAGGTGTTTTTATGTATTTCTGATGTCATATTTATGCTTGTCGACCCCAAATTACTATAAATCAAAGCAGAAAAATCGAAAATATCAGTAAATAGAGGAAAACCGAAAATTCCGAATAATTTGTATGGAAAAATTAGGTTTCAATCAAAAAATAACTTTTCTCGCAAACTAACGTTTCGTTCATATATCAAAATATTCGTCTCAATGAGGATAGCAATTTGCAACTAAAATTATAACGAATAATTATCACCTCGCTGAGAAAAATAATTTTAAAGTTTCGCATAGTTTGCCGTAGTGGGAAAAACGCGCGTAAACAGCAGGCAGACGTCCATTTTATATAGGAAAATCTGAGTGCACGTTAATTGCAAAAACTACACTTTTTCATATTCTTTCTTCTTATGCAATCGATCGGGCGTATCGAAATCTACACGAATGAGTTTTTTCAGACGATTCCAACGAGCCGTTTTCGAGAAAAAACATTTTTTGTATTTTTCTCGTAGTTTTTTTGACGAATGTTTCGGTCCCATAACTCATTTTTGTAGATTCTTACATGCCTGATCGATTGCAACCAACAGAAAAACGTAAAAAAGTCTAGTTTTTGCAATTAACGTGCACTCAGATTCTAGGTAAAATGTTTGGCGGGAAAAATGCGCGTTGTCGGAAATTTGAATTTTAGCGAACTGTGTTGCAATAACCAGCATCTTCAGTTTGCCGTGCCGCTAGAAAAACAAAACGACAAGGGACATGGCAGCGCCGGCTAAATTTGGTTTCATTGATATATTTGTATTCATTTTTGGGTTGTTTATGATCATGTTCAGTCACGTTTGTTTTCTTCTCCCCGAACAATGAATTTTTAAATTTGCTGATTATTATTTTTGTTGTAAAAAGATGAGAAAATGATCCCACACAAAAAGAACGTCGACGTAACGAAGCTGAGATAAAAGTTGGTGAATAGAAGCGTATACTTGATGGATCGAGAAGTGCATATTAAGGAAGATGGAAGATGAAGCTCGTAAGAAAGAAGAAGGGAAGGCAAAGAAGAACTCATAAGGGAAGTTGTATTTGTTGTTTACATGTGGTAACTTTTTGGAATGAACTAGATCAATCTGATTGTAAGATGGCTCTCCAAATGGACCAAATAGTCCACAAGTAAAAGGAAACCATGGATCAAGCCTGTGAAGGAATTGCTTTTTCTTCTTACATTGTAGCTTGATTAATTATTTGTTTGCAGGTCGAAATACTTGGGCAGAGGCAATCCGTTAGGCCAAAGCGAAGAACAACAGTCTATCTATGGACAAAAAAATGGTTTGTAATACGTTTCTCTCTCGAAAATAGAATATTTTTTACAGTTCCTCACTATATTTTTACGCGATTTTTCTTCATGCGATCTGTAAAAAACAGTATAATCTTTTCCCTTTCATTGTTTATCCAGTAAATTACTAATTTTAACGCGTCAAAAAGGATTATTCTTGCTAAATTTGGTCTTCTTTTTAGCCAATCAGTTGGCTGAGTTTCTTCTCTTGCGGCGGTCGGCAATTATGGCCGACGGTAGCAAGGTTGAAATATTCTTTTTTTTCCATATTTTCAATTATTTTTTTTAGAAAGTGATGCGATCGGTTCGGGGCAAGAAGAAGCAGGGCTCGGATACTAGCATGCGAAAGAAGAAAGTCGCCGGCGGCGGTGAAACAGGAACCAAAAAGAAAAGCAACGCTGGAGAAATGTCGCAAAAGAGTAAAAAAGTAAAGAAGAAGGCAACCCAATCGATGAGAAGAAGCCGAGAAAAGACAAAAGCTGATACAACTGTAGGAGCCACAACCGGTCAAGGAGGAGGACAAACGCCGCCACCAGCTGCCGAAGAACCAGACGAAGCTGAAATGGTTTGTCGAGTTTGGGGTCGAATGGAGGAAAAGATTACTCCGCCTGCTTATATGAATGCTTATCAGGCAACAGATGACCAAAAAGCAGCTTTTGTCAAATTTGCTAAAACAGTTTTTGCCCAAGGTGTTGATGGCCTTTTGAAAGAATTTACCGAACAGCTGAAACCCTACGTTGGTGGACCTTTTCAACGCATTATCTTCGATCAAAATAAGCCTAAAAATCGCTATAATGATGTGATTTGTAATGATTTGACACGTGTTGTAATTGCCGATGGACGTGGATCTGATTATATTCATGCGAATTTTATTCGTGGTGAGCCATTGTTCAATGAATTCGTCTGCACTCAAGGACCAACTCAGGCAACTCTCAATGATTTTTGGCGAATGATTATGCACATCAAGGTACGTTTTTTTCTATTAAAAAAAAAGATTTATGACTGTGGCAGAGATCAAACTTGAAAGAAAACCACTGACGTCGAAGAGATCCCCAAGTGAAATTACTAAAATACTATTTTTTTCAGGCTTTTAATATTGTAATGCTTTGCGAGACGGTGGAAATGAACAAGACGAAATGTGAACAATATTGGCCACCGTCAAAAGGCGAAAAAATGACATTTGGCGATATTACAGTCGAAAATGTGGATTCGGTCGATACGGACAGGACTCAGGTTTGACTAGTCGACAATTAGAATTATTATTATTAGACTCGTCTGTCTATTCTGTCGGTGACATGCGGCACAGAGAAGCATACGTTGATTCATCATCATTGGAAGGCCTGGCCGGATCGCTCAATTCCCAAAAGTGGTAAAGGTGCTCTCCGTATTTTGCGCAGTGTCCGCTATTCGACTAAGCCAACGGTTGTCCATTGTAGTGCCGGTGTCGGTCGAACTGGTACCCTTGTCTGCATTGAAATGTGTCTACAGCGACTTCTCTCCACTTTGCAGCTGGATTTGATCTCTGTCTGTAAACGCCTTCGAGGTTGTTTTTCCCTTTAAATCATCCAAAAAATTTGGACATTTCAGATCAGCGAATGCATGTATTGCAAGTCGACACCCAATACGTCTATTTGGCTTTGGTTGTAATTGAATTTGGTCGAGCCTGCGGCTATCTCAGCTATCCTGAATTGGAACAAGATTTTGAAAAATTTCGAGCTGATTTGGTTGCTACAATGGGCAAGAGAGATGTCAATGGGCAGCCGATTCCTGAACCGGCTGCTGCTGCTGCCGCTGGTAGTGGCACTTCAGCTGAGAAGGCTAGCCAACTTCCAAAGTCTCCTGCTGCCAGCAATAGACGCTTATAGAAGAAGAAAACGACCCGAGTCAGACTGCTCTCTGTGATCTCTCTCTTCAGAGTAAACTGAACTCTCTATAAACAGACACTGACGGTCTTTATTCTTCTTTTCATTTCCTCTTGCGGTCGAATGAACTTCCATTTGAATTCTCCTTGATTTTTAGATAATTTCAATTATCTACGAAATATTCATCATATATCTACGATTAAAAGAGAAAAACAAATATATTGCATCCAAATGAAAATAAAAACAAAAATTACAGGAAATTATTGAAATAAAGTTGAAGGATCGAAATTTAATTCTTGAGGTACAGGATTTGACATCTGTTCCATGTCTAAAAATCTTCGTTATTATTTGAAAAAAAAGGAAAAAATGCCTCGAAAAAATGAAATATCAGCAGGGCTGCTGTTGACAGCGATACTGTTATTAATCCAATTGCTATCTTCCCATATATTTGCATTAACTTCAGCAGGAGCAACTGGCTGCTAAAAATTCGCAATTCAAAGTAAAATTAAATGTAAATCACCTGACTGATAAGAGCAGAAGCTTCAATTTCGTCTAACTCTGGATCACCAATATGTAATTCCTCAATTAAAGTTTTATTGAACTGTTTCTCCCTTTCAGGAGTTGGTGGAGGACTTAGACTATACATTTCTTGTATGCAAGATGGTCTGAAATAACTTTTTGAACGAGAAAGAAAAGGATAAACGGACTGATCAGGTTGAAATAAATTCTCCGATGCAACATCTCCAAATCTTTCTTCTTGCGTATATGTATTGTATGAAAGACGCGTTGTCCTATTAAGAAGATCTCTCATTGGCTGAAACATTTACCATAAAACAAGCTCAGAACTCTTACAGCGTGATTTTTGCTGCTGCTTGATAGAAGCGCCTTTATGCTACATTTTAGAAGATCTCGAGCCGTTGCGCCATATCTAATATATTACGAGTAATAATTGTTGAATTATTTGGGAAAACCTATCATTTGAGTCATCTTTCAAGGGTATTTTCGGTACAGCAACCAATATTCTTTCAGCAACCCTTTCTGCAGGATAAACTACTTCCGGATCTCTAGAATAAAATTAGTATATGTTTGACTATTAAAAAAACTTACTCTTCAGCAACAGTAAGACTAGCTTCATATTCAGCAGGTTCCACCGTTTGACTTAGTTGCGTTGCAGGGAGACTTTTTAACCGTTCCGTATAATCATTGAATTTTTCCAAATTACTTATTGCGCTGTATTGACCATTAGGTGAACAGAATGGAGACTCTTCCACAATTTTACGAGACATTGGCACAGGCCTATATCCTATAACATAAAATTAAAACAACAAAATTGACACCCCAACCACTAGCAAACATGCTGGGTAATTGCGGTGATCGTGCAGGCGATCGTCTATAGGAATTTCGCCGTTGAAGAGTAGAAAAGATATCACAAGGTTTTGAATATCTAAAGGACTTTTACAAAAGAAACGAAAGCAATCATACCTCGAATGTCGATCATCATGAAAATCTCTTCTAGAGCGTCGATTATCATGTGCATTGCGATCAAGAACGCTTTGTGCACGTCTCCGATAATCATCTTGATGGCGCTCTCTTCCAAGATCTGCATAACTTCGACGTGTATTCGTCCCTCTATAAAAATTAGTGTCAATACTTGCCAAAAAAAATGAATACCTATAATGATCGCCTTTATCTCTATGATTATAGTAATTGTAGGGCCGACGGAATTCGCTATATCGTCTAGGTGAGCGACGTTCCTAAAAATCGCAATGCAACCATATCAAAGGTTCTTTTACTTCATAGTCTCTTCTTCTATCCCTTGAGTTATCCATTTGAGAATGTCTATAACGCGACTCTGGAGAACGGCTTCGCATATCCGTGTCTTTCCTATCCTAAAACAGACCATAAAAACTGCACCGAACGTGTTACTGACGTAATTCCGATTTCCATTATGTGTATTGCTCCAAATTTGGTCTAAAGAAGGCCGCACAAATTCCACGGAGTCATTTGGTGCCACAATTTGAGCTACTTCATTTTCTACCTAAATTTTTACTTCAATACAGCTGTGCAAAAAATTAAAACCCACATTACGACGAACCGCTGAAGGCAGATTATTTATTATTAGGCTTGATTCTTTTGCATTACGAAATAAACCCTCCCTAGTTGAATGTCTTCGCTAAAAATCACAATTATAACCAAAATAATAGTTTACTTCAGGTCCTCTTCTTCTATCGTATTCTTCTCTATCACGATGATGCTCACGAGGCTTGTAATTACGATCTAAAGATTATTAGCAATTAAAAGTTCGAAGCATACCCTCTCTATCACAAATAGTTCGAATAGCTCGATGGTCCATTTTCCATGGCTCATCATTATATTTACGTTTGCCACGATAATTTCCGTTCCATTTGATGTGGGTCTTGTTTGACATTTCTGTAAATTTGTTTAATTCAATTAGGAAAACTACATACTATAAAATAATCACGAGGATACGAGTAGACAAGTAGAGAAAAGAGCAAATTGCTAAATGTTTTTCTGCCGATTTCCTCCATGGCAGGGTATTTGGCGGCAAAAAAAGAACTCGGTTTGAAAATATTCTCCGAAATTTTATTTTTCTTTGCTGATTTTTACCAAAACTAGGATTTTCTTTATTTTTCACAAGATGCTGCTAAATTTTTTTACGGGAATTAGAAGAAGAAGCTCACTATTATCTTCAGTTGCTTTTTCAACCAATATTCTTTAGAAGTTACTCATAAATTCAGATTTTAGATGCAAAATGCAGCAATGTTGTCTACGTGCACGTCCTGTCCTACAAACTTGGAGAGCAGCACATACAAGGATTTATTTACGAACTTTTTCACCACTGCCACGATCAAATGATGGTTTTGTCACAAGACATGCATGGTAAGTAATTTCTACGTGTCTAGTTCACTCATTTTCAGTGCATCTCTTGTTCAATCATATTCTTATTGTAATGCATTTTCTGATTTCAAAGAGCAGAAGATTATTACCGTTCCAAATATTTTATCTCTAAGTAGGTTAGTAACTTCACTTGGAATAGCAGTTACAATAATGTTCAGAATAGTAATTACACCTGTTATTGGATATCTAGTTATAAAGCAACAGTTCACGCCGGCCTTTTCACTTTTTGTATTTGCAGGATTAACCGATTTAGTCAGTATCGTTTTTACGGCGATGAATTTGATCAGTATAGGCAGATGGTTATATTGCACGAAAGTTTAAAGGTCAGAGATCTCTATTAGGATCAGTTTTGGATCCAGTAGCTGATAAATTTCTTGTCAGCATAATGTTTATCACCATGTGTGCTAGTAATCTTGTTCCAGGTTTGCTCTGCTTTCTTACATAACAGATATTTCAGTACCTTTGACAGTAATAATACTTCTTCGTGATATTTTCCTAGTAACTGGTGGAGTTTATAAACGATACAAAACGATGAAACCTCCGCATACTTTACAACGGTAGGCACTTTATAACCCTGTTCTCAATGGTTTCAGGTTTTTCGATCCAAGAATATCATCTGTGCAGATAGTTCCTACTCTAATTGGCAAATTTAATACGGCTCTTCAACTTAGTCTTGTAGCTTTTTCACTAGCAAATGCTGCTTTTGATTTTGGACAGCCATATGAACATCTTTCAAACGTTTTAATGTAAGTATTACCACAAACAGTAGTAATATTTTCAGCTGGACAACGGCTGCTACAACAATTGTTTCTGGATTTCAATATGCAAAAGGAGGCGCCTTCAGAAGAGTATAATAATTTTGATAAATTTTTTAATTTTAGAATGTTTTGTTTTGAACGTAGTTTACTCCTGCAGAAAAGTTTTTGTTCCGAAAAGAGCATCTGGTGGCTGTTTCTTTCACGAGTAATAGACCCCTAAGTTGCTTTCTTTTGTCCTTCTCTTTTCTCCTTTCAATTGTCTGGTTTTGTGTCACTCTCCCTTGGCGGCCATTTAATTACAGCCCGCTCTGAATAGAACCCCCCGTCCACCTGGTGCTCTATTCATTCTACAGGGCGGCCTCGTGCTTGTTGAAATACACACTCGCACACTCACACAATCAACCGGGGATTTACAAACTCTAAATCCATGAAACAAACATCCTGTTCTCACTTTATACACGTGATACACCATTTCAACCAGATTACACATATACGCACACTTGTCAAATATGGTATTACTACGGGGAGAAAGGTCACAGGGAAGTAGAGAGAAAGAGACGGCAGCAATTGAAAAGGAGTTATTAGTCACGGCGGGAGATCCTATCGGGCAGAAAGGTCAGCGAAATATTGCACCTGACTGTAAACCAAAGAAAATCTGAGTTTTTTTAAATTTCAGACGAAGCAGCTCCCTCGTCAATGCCTCCTTTACGCGTTATAGTTGTTGCAAGGGAGAAAAAAAACCTGAAATAAGGCGCTACGCGGAAACAAGCGCTGTATGGAAGTGTGTTTTGCAGAAAGACATGAAAAACACCAGTTTTTGAGCAGGAAACGAATAAGAAAAATATAACGAATAATTTAAGCTTAATTTATTGACAAAATGATATGGAAAAATTCTTGTTAGCCTCGTAAAGTCTTATAGAAGGTCGAAAACTTCTGCTTTTATTTTTTAGAAATAGTAATGGCAGAAACAGCAGGAGAACATGCTGGATATCCAGAAAAAGTTAACAAGAAAAAATGCAAAAATTTTTGATGATCGACGGAAACGAACTCGGCGTCAATCCATTGCACCACCATGCGAATGTTTTTCCCTCATCTTCTCCTTATTCTTACTTTCCCCTTCCTTCCATACCGGTCCAAAAGAGACCTCCCTGTGTGTAGTCGACGAGTGTCCCTAGTCTGCCCCCAGTTTTTCCACCCCTCCATCTCCTTCTTGTGTATGTGAGCGAGTTGCCCCGCGTGAATGCGTCCCTTTTATTTGCTTTCTTGTTGAGCATTCGACGACTCGTCGGGTGAACAGTGCCCGGGCAAACAGTCCTCGTTTTGCGTGTACCCGACACCAGGAAGGCGCGAAATATGCCTCATAATTCAATTTGAGTCTAGGTTTCTACATGAAAAGTAGAATCTGTAAGGGGGAACAGTGGCCAGAGGGAAATAGAACCGGATGCAGCTATCCAATTACTAAAAACAAGCAATTCTGATTGGAAATGGATACTGGCGGCGGTTGGCAGAGGACAAAGTCGAGGACATCCGTCGAAGCTGTCACTTTTAATATTTTACTTTTAATAATATAATATTATCTTTAAAAAAAAATGCTTCCGGCAGCCGAGTTCTTACGGGTGTTGGTGCCAGAAGTTTCCAACGGTTATTTTTCAGCTTTTGGATTATTTTTTCTCAAAAAATTGTTTTTTTTTATAAATAAAAAGCCTCCAGTTTATCGTTAAAATAGTAAATTTAGTTCAATTGGCCTCAGTTGCCATTGAAAAGTTATATAATTTTCTAAAACAAACTAAGGGAAACACTTTTTATGAATTTTCGTTGAAGAAAATCGAATGTTTGACTTTCTGACAAGGTTTTATGCGTGCACCGGCTCCAGTTGTACCATTTTCTTTTAAAAAACGCTGATTATTGTGATATGTATTATTTTCAGTTGCGAAAGACATAAAATGAAAAACGAGCGAGATCAGACTATATTTTCCCCCGTAGATTGACAAATTCCTTCGTGGACAATTGCTCCGAGACCAAAATGGAAAGGAGAAACACGACGCGACGTCTGAAAATGGACGAAATTTTTGAATAGAATCAAAATACAAACATTTTCAGCTACAGTAATCCTGAGAGATTTCCTCCTTTTCGCTTCAGGACCCGGAAGTGGTTAAAATCTGAAAATTATTCGTTTTTTAATAAATCCTGTCAACCCCTCGTCGTCCCCGAGATAATCAAATGTTTAGCCGGGCAGATGACGACGTCGTCGCCATAGAAACCAACCGGAAATCCGCTGCTAATCTCACCCCTCGTGCTCTTCTGTTAATGCAAATCATACTGTAGCTTATCTCACGTAAACATGTTTTATAATTAAACGAGGAGGAAACCAGACGAGTGGCCTTGAAAAGGAGAAGAAACCGCGTGTTTTCCGTGTGAAACTTGAGGATATTTTGGGAAGTAATCAACTGGAAGGAAACTGCTACTGGGAGACAACATGAATTTTTCAGTTGGGCTGCTTTTATGAACAGAAAAAGGACTGGTGACTCGACAGCAGGTGAAAATTGGAAGGAGAGAAAGGATCATTCTGAACAATAGCAAAAAGCAAAAATTGTTAGATCATGGCGGGGATTGAATTCGCGATCTTTTGCGTTGTAGTCGACCACTGCGCTATGAGAATAATCCGGCGGTCAAGTAAAAAGTAATAAAATGTCAAATTTCCCAGAATCTCAACCCCTCGCAGTCTTTTCTCCCTTCCTCCAAGCAATTTCTGCCCCCTTTCTACCTGTTTTTCACTCCTACACCCCTAACCCGTTTCCTTCCCCTCAATTTTCTTCCCTCTCCAACCGAAAGTGACTCATTCCCACCCGTAATTATCGGATAATTGCCCCCGAATACCGATGGCCTTTTATGATTATCCCGATCCGTTATATCGATAATTCCCCTTTGGACTATACGCCAAACTGACAAACAAAACGTGGCCTCTTGAAAAGAAGAGGAGGCAAGGAACCCGGAAAGAAAGGGAAATGGGAACGAGGAGAGGGAGAAACAAGCGGCGAACAGGCGAAATTTCTATTGAACATTGCTATTTTTGGATCAGAATAACACTTGAAACTGTTAATAACTGTGGAAAATGCTGGAAGTTCCCCTATTTTTAGCAGGATAAATGGCGTAGAACCTAAAATTGGACGGATTCGAGATTTTCTCCTGAAATTTTGAAAATATGGGTGATTTTATTGGAGCTTGCAACGATTTCTGTTTTTTCCCTTATTTTTTGTTGAGAATTTCCGACTTTTCCCCACTGTTTTTCTCAACAGTTCTCCATAGAATTTTGCCTCTTTTTCTCGGCTGCCTGCTGACAAAAGTAACCAGTAACAAAAGGCAAACGAGCGCCCTGACATCGATTAGAGACGAGGACACTTCTGTCCCTTGTTTGTCTTACAATACAACAAACAGTAGTCAATAATCATTTTCTTTAAAGAGAAATTATCAAATATAATACACGGTCACAACAAGGATACAAAACCCGTGAGAGAAAAAAAAATCAAAAGTTTCGGTGTTGGGTCGCGAAATTGACCGGGGAATGCAATTTATTTGAATTTTTAAACAGAAATGGAGATTTTACGGGTAATCACAGATAAATGTACACGGTTTAATATGATCTGGAAAAGGGAGGAGGGAGATAAAATTTAAAATGCTTCTGATTTTGGAAAAGAGACCTGAGATCTGCTTAATTTAAAGCCCGATAAGAGGTACTGGGGGGTGGGGAAAGGCCCCTGCACCCGTAAGACCTCGGAAAAAGGATACAACTGCCGAGGTTTTATGGGTACAGTGACCATCTGTGGGGTGCATACTAGCGAGTAGAATTAGATTGAAGACGGCTGGCTGATCGACGACTTGGTGGAAGTGGTGCGAAGTGAAGAAAGAGAGATGCGAGTGTGATGAGACGAGAGAGAGATTTGTGACAGAAAATTGGGGCAAGAGATGGCCTTCTCTGAAATATATAGCGTTATTTGTGGATTTCTGTGTGTGTCATCTATCAAATGACATGCACCATGCCCGTTTCTATTGAGAAATTCCAGAAAGATTAACAGAAAGCGGAAATTGACAGACATAAGCACGGGATTCTAGGTGAAGGATACCCGGGAAATAAGGGCGAATAATCGAAATTTTCAATCCAGAACCTGTAAAATCTCGGCAGAAGCGTCTACTGCTGAGGTTTTACGGATGTGGGGCTGGAATATGGGATGGAACAGGGATTTTCTTCAATTTTTGTTGTTGTTTTTTGTTTTAAATATTTCACGGGGTACTGTAACCTATTTGGGTGTTAAAAATGAGCTGTTGACTTTCTAAAGCCATAAAATAAGCCGTTTTCTGTCATGAAATTGTTTTTATACTGATTTTTGCCTAAAAATCGCAATATTTGACTTCTGCTCGTTGTTTACAACCCGTAAACATTAGAAAACTCTCAAAAATTACAAAAACATCTTCAAAATCCCCATAGATCTCGTCCAAAATGGCATCCAAGGTCACCCCCGCTCCGAATTCAAATTCCCCTCCTGTACAAATAATAAAAAAAAGGTCTCTCTCTTTTTCTCTTGAACTCCTGTACTCTCAACGGTGTTCTGTCCCGACAAAAAAAGCAGAGCCAAAGTTCTCTCTTTGCCCATATTTGTCAAGGCTGGAAAAGAGTCAACCCACTGGACTGTGCTCACTGTCAAATGGACTGGCTGGCTGGTTGCCATCCCAGTGATCCCATTAGAGTGAACACTCGGCATAACACAACCAACATAATGCCATTATTTTCCAGTTTTTTGACTGGGAGAATGGCGACTTTCTCTTCCGATCGACTGTCTCTTGGACACAAAACAACACGTCGAATGCAACAGAGAGGTGTCTGATCTCTATTAGAACTCAAAAATGTGTGCTGCTGTGTGAAATCGAGGGGTTTCTATGGTGATGGAAGGGCAAATTTGCCGTGTATTCGGGTTAAAATCAAAATCTTTAGCAGAAAATGTTTGCGAGAAATGAACTTGGGAAAGAAATCCCCCCCCCCAAATCTTCAATTTCTCTCCCTCCCTTTATCTTCCAACAAAATCGCCGAAGTTTCTTTTTAGTTAAACGCGCGAAAAATGGAACAATTTCGGAGAGGGCGAAAATCGGCTTTTAGCCCCGGCGAGTTGCAATTCTATTATCAAAAGGAGGCCAAGCCGGAAGATCCCCTGGACTTTTTCCCAAATTTGACAGATTTCTAAAGGTTGCGCTCAGCTTTTTTGGCTGACGTAGCGGCACACAAAAGAATACATGGGATTGGACCCGGGAACAAGGCACCTGTTCAAATTTGGTGAGAGATTGGGAAAGAAGAGGAGAGGACGGGGATGGGAAGCAAATAATTAAAAATTATAGTGAAATTTTAAAGAAAATTAGCTGTCTAATTGTGGCTGTGCGCTCAAATTCGAAAATCGGCAGCCATATCTGTCTGGCGCGTAAAATCGGAAATATTTCCTGTTTTAGGGGGTTTCAAAAATCGATTTTAGTACCAAAATATAGCCCTTGAAAAGCTCTACGAATGAGATTACAACCAAAATTTTTGGAAATTGTGGTGGAATTTCATAGCAATTTAAAAAAAGTCACCAACGGTCCATCAAGGATTACAGTAATTTCCAAGATCTACCTACCCATTGAAATTAAAAATTCTCGACTCACCTTCAAAATCAATTAACCATTAACATCGGCCATTTTATTCCGAGCATATTCGATTCGAAGTCCGCCACGATCAGCCGACGAGGATTGAAATCCTTGGAGGGAGAGCATCGCCTGGCTGGCATTTCTCAGGTCGCTGTATTCGACAAAAGCCACCGAACTGCCATTTTTTGTATGCATCCGAAGGCGGGTAAATCCGGGGAAAGCTTTGAATATACTTCGGAGCTCGTCTTCGTTGACATTTGCTGAGAGATTGGCCACGAATAGGGTCGAACAGGCTGGCGGAGTACTGCCGGGAGGATTGGCCGCAGCTGCGGCTGCCGCTGCTGCAGCGGCGTAAATTGCTGCGTGTTGCTGGGGAATCTGAAACGGGAATCATAAATAAACGTATTTTTCTTTAAATGGGGTTAAAATCCAATTTTAGCACCAAAAATAAGCGAAAGCCCTGGGAACTGTCACATTTCTCGGTATAATTTAATTCCCACAGTTATTTATCACGTGGGATTGTTGTTATTATGGCTTATTCAGTTTCATTAAATTAAAAAGCATATGTAGATAGAGTTTAGATTTTTAAAAATAGAAAAAAAGGTTGAAAATTGATCTTTTTCCGTCTAAATCCCTCCAAGACGACAGTTTTTGCCGAAAATTGAAGACTATGTCCGTTAGTTTTACCTTTATTTAAAAAATATTGAGTTACTGTAATTTTGAACTAATTTCTAAGTTCCACAGACAGTCCTTTAATTATTTTAAGCCCCCACTGAGCCTAATGATTCCGCGTGTGCAAACGGTGGCCGGTGCGCCTTGTTCCCAGCCTTTTTTCCCACAGGCGGAACCGTACGAAAATGACTAAGCGTCTGGCGGCCTTTTAGGTCAATTTTAAACTGCCCAGCCAGTCCTTTAAATAGTACAGAAATTCCTGAAGAGAAAAGGACAGACGACTTTCATATAAATTCCCGTCCTGTTCCATCATCATTTGCCGTCAAGGCCGCCGCCACCCGACGCCCGGCAGAAGATAAATGTCTCTATCACAAATGTTTGGAGGAAAAAACGCGTTTTTTTTGGAAGGCGAAGAGAATAATATTTTCTTTAAAGGAGACATACTTGCATGGCAGCAGCAGCCGGTAAATAGGCGGCTTGAAGAGCTTGGGCATGGCTGATCTGTGGCTGAAGGGCGGACAAAGCCAAGAGCTGCTGTTGTTGGTCGAGGAGAAGTTGATGCTGGTCGAGGAGAACTTCGTGTTGAAGAGGAGTTAAAAATTGTGGGAGACCAGTAATTGGTGCTGAGGCCGTTAATGGCATATGAGGCGGTGGCGATTGCTTCGGTCGACTGACTTTTGTATTCGATTTTGCCAGCTCTAATCGTAGCACCTGAAATAGTTTAATTAATAAGCTTCTTTACGACATTTTTGACTCATTTCTATTTATTTTCCCTATTTTTTTCGAGTAAAATTTGGTGAATCCAGCAGGTTTGCATGTAATTTGGAAAAGATTCAGATTTCCTTACATTTTGAAAGATTTTCCAGTGGTTTCTGATATCAAAATGATCAAGAGAATGTGGGCAACATTTTCCGTCATAAATAAAAACAAAATGTTGAGGAAATAAAAGAAAGTGAATTATTTTCCGTAAATAACAAATACCTTGTGCAAAAATGAGCAAATCAATTACCAAAAATTAATTTTCTAATGATTTTTTGTGCTCTTTTAGCTGTTTCTTATATCAAAATAATCAGCAAGCTATGGGAAATAATTTACAATAAAAATACAACATTTTCTCTACGGCAAAATTGTAAAAAACTAATTTTTTTCAATAAATTCACAGTAAACGCGGTCAATCGACTGTATTTTTGACTTCTTTCTAAAAAATTTCTGTAATCAAAAATTGTGTTTTGCTTTTTAAAATAGTCATAGATTATTTGAAAAAAAAATTGCCCCTTTTACACACTCGACTGGGTTACTTCTTATCAAAACAAGGCGAGTGACAAACAACCAAAAGGACAGGAGGTGACAAGTAGTCATCAGGAAGTTTTAGAATTCTTTTAATTTTTTCTTTAAATCGCATAAATACCATAAACTTTTTGGGAAAAGAGGTTTTGTGATGCGAAAAATGTCAGAAAGAGGTGGTGACAATGGGCCTTTATTTGACCGGGACCTGGTCATAAAAGAAGCAAGGTGAATCGATTCATTTTTTCACTTTTCTGGGCTAAAAACTAGTGCAAAACGTAGAATTTTATGTCTAGTTGTAATAAAATTATAGGAAATAGCAAAAAATAAAAGTAGAATTGAAAAAGAAACGATTTTGTCGAAGTTTTCGGCTGATGACGGCGTGGAAAAAGAGAAAAATTTGAAAGTGGGAAAGCGCGGGAAACGGGAAAAACCGGAGGAAATCAAATGATTTAAAGGGAAAATAACTGGAAAATTGGGGAATATTTAAAGAAAAGACGAACCTGAGCACAATCCGGGTCGAATCGAACACCTTGAAGTTGTTTTCTCGCCTCATCGGCGTCTTGTCGAGTGACAAAAGTCACAAATCCAACGGGAGATGTCGGCTTTCCGCCTTTTGCTGTCATTTTGAGGAGACTACTCTCATAGCCGCGATAAGCTCGAAATAGAAGATATAATTCTCGTGGTTTAGCATCCATTGGCAATCCAGAGACGAATAATGTCCTCACAGAATTACTGGCTGAGCTGGCATCCGTACTGACACTTGTCAAAGATTCCATTGAGATGGCTGACGACATGACTTCCCTCTTCAAATGATGGCCACCTCCACCACCAGCGGCGGCGGCAGCAACACACTCCATGGCAGGTAAGTCTGAACTGGGGAAATGCCGCACCACCGCTGCGCCGCCCCCAATGCGCAGCGGCCTCCGCCCATTGACCATAGAGCGCGATTCGGTCACCGTGGCAACCGAGGCACCAGCTGGCAGCAGCAGTTGCATTTGACGACGAGGAGAGAGAGCCAGGTAATCGCCGGAAACGACTAGAGAAACTGGAGGGACTGGCAAAGAGGGAAAAGGGGAAAAAGACGATAAGAAGCAAAAGCCACTAAATACGCTTATTTTTTTCTTATCTAATAGAATACCCGTTGTCGCTTTTGCGGGAGGGTTGGAGAGAAAGGCGTCGGAGACGCGATAACGGGGAATTCGCCTAGTTTTTGGAGGACTTGGACCCGTAAGGCCTTGGCAGATGGTGGATGTGGGTCTGAAATCACTGGAAATAGGAGGAAAATCAATTTCTGGAATGGTACGAATTCAAATTTTAAATTTTGGAACAAAAGAAGCCATTTTCTCCCAGTTTCAAGGCCTGGAATCCTGAAATTCCCCTGGAGAAGCCATCTGGCGCTTGTATCAGGCTCCTACACCCGTAAAATCATGGCAAGGTGTAGATTTATAACACAAAAAATAAAATTTATTTTATAAATTCCAATTGCCGAGATGATACGGGGGCAAAACCCCGGAAATTTGATCATTTTCATCTTTTCAAGGCCCAATCAACTTCTGTCTGTCTTATTTTTCATCCCAGCACCTGTAAAATCTTGGCAGCTTAAAATATTCAGCCAAATTATATTCAACCGGGGACAAATAACGGCCATTTTTATCGACCCATTCAAATTTGAATGTAGATAGGAAATAAAAGGCACTCGATGATTCATTTCCCCCTTTTTTTGGTCTCCGTCGGTTCTTTTTCATGTCTACCGCCACCCAGCTGATTCATTTCACTCGACGCTACAAGCTCTCTCTTTCGTTTTCGGCTTGGCCTCTCGTCTCCTCTCAAAGTGTTCTCAATCCAACGTGTTGAGGAGAGTCTCGTTGACCCGACGAGAAGTGTGCCAACAATGCCTCGGAGGCCTCTCTCTCCTCCTTCTCGTTGCCTCATATAAGCAAGGCCAATGACACTTTTACATCAAAATAACAGGGAAGAATAACAGCCTTGAATAATCCTGTACTGTATAGACAGGGAGAGGAAGAGTTGCGACGGATCATTAACCACGGGCAACTCGTCCTTTTTAGAGGACACATCCTCCTTTTTTTACAACCTCGACCGAAGTCTATTTTGAGGACGATAATTTTGACATTATGACCACTGGAGACACAATACGACGAGTGGTAAAATTACGCCCGATACGAGCAAATTAACCTGTATCGGTGGACAGAAGAGAGAGAGAGAGAGGAAGAAGAAGAAGAGGAGATTGAAGACCACTGGACTGTACATTTTGAGGATTTCCGTTAGTCGAGCTATTTGCCATAGAATTTTAGCAGTCAGAGCTAATTTTCAGCTCTAAAACCAAAAATTATAAGATTCTCGAAGATTCATCGCCTCTATTCAATTCCGACGATCCAGTACACTTTGAGGGTAATTCAAAAATATGCCAGGAAAAAGGAAAAAATCAGAGTATTCTGCCGTATCCAAAAGGCTCTGGCTCTATTTGTTTCATCTTTATTTTTCCGGGTTTAAAGTCCTCTCTCTGTATCCAAGCCATACAATCATTTTCAGCCTTCTTGCGTCTTGTAATCCGGGGGATAATCTCCCTCATCTCTACTTTTCTACGTAGTCATCCAACGTCTTCAAAACATCTTCTAATCCTACCGTATCCAGCTGCTAATCACCCCGATTCAGGGTCTCTAATCCTGTCTATTCTCATCTCTGTTTGTCTCGAGTCTTTCCATGTTTCCCAGCAACGGAAATCTTCTAAGAATAATCAATGACCTCTCCTCGTATAGTTGGCATATATCCTCAAAAGAGATAACAGTGTGCCCTCTCTCTCCCCCCTGGTCAAGGTCTTCTCGCGTGACACAATCCATGCATTATAGGCAAGGGGGACACATCTTCTCGCATGCATAGATGTGTACAATCATCCCCTCGTCCATACAAGGGGAAGGGGATGTCAAGGCGATGAAGGGAAGGAGAAAAAAAGGGGAAAGGGAGTTGAAAAGGAGCCATTGTGTCCAAGGGCAATTGACTAAAAATGGACAGAGAAGAATTTCGAAACTTGGAGGGCTCACAGGGATCGAAAAAATATTCCAGAGATCTGAAGATTCTTATTTTACTGATTTTTGGGGGTTTTTCAGATATTTGATTAGGTGGAAGACAGCAGCTGAGCCGAAAGAAATGGAGTCGCCGTCGACTTCGGCACAGAAAATAATAAACTGCGTTGAGTCGAGGAGAGTCGAGTGGATTCAGATTTCGAATCCGCGTCGACGTCGTCATCGACAAAAACAGAGTCAGTCAATGCATTTTTTCATTGTGGCACACTCGACACTTCTCGTTTTCTCGACGCGACTCCATCGACTTGGTGGCTCAATTGGCTCGACATCGACATCCAATTCCCGATGTCGACTCAATGCTCGATTGTTTCTCTAGCTTGTGTTTCAATTGAAATCACCCTTGACGACGACAACATTTTTGCCATAAAAAATACAGTAATATATTTTTATTAAAATTCATTAAAAATAATACTGGTTTTACTTCTCATTGATGTATTTGGATCCCCTAGCTCCGACTTCAGTAATACTACCCTGAAATAATTTTCCTGTTTTAAAAAGTGGCGAATTCTCTTACAGAAAAAACCTTGGCTTTATAGCCAGCGGTAGCCAATCCCAAAGCAAGAAGAGATGCCTGTGTTCCTGTATTACACATGGTAATTGTTGGCAGAGATGGATTGAAGCCGACAAGAGCCGCGGCTTGTCTTATCTCTTCTGGGGATTTTATACCAGTCGGGGACATAATTTCAGCGATAGGAAGATTTTTCGACCCACGGATATGGGAGCCAGTGGCTTCTGAAAAGAAAATTGGCCAGAAGTGGTTCTAATTACCGGGAGCTGGGACTCCTAGTGGCGCTTCTCCCGTGAATTGTTCCCTTGGTCTGGCATCCATGAAATTTATCTAAAAATCTCGACTTTCCATCAATTTCAACGCCTTACAGTATCCAATTTTTCAAAAAGATTCTTGCCATCAGCCCCTTTGGTCTCCAATTCTTCAAAAGTAGCCAAAAGGGAGTGGTCGAGAGTACCGGCCCCGGTCCAATTTCCCTCCTAAAATTTGCAACTTTTTCACAAAAGAAACGGCGACCTTCGACTGGACAATTGACGACTCGACCGGGCAGCCAGCCGACTTCCAGGCGTCAAGTCCGCCATTCAACACGCTCACTTGCTCATGGCCATAAACCTGGAAAAGGAGGAGAGATGACGGTATTTTACTGGCTTACTTTGAATGTCCACCAAGCCCTGGCAGCAAAGAGCATTCCTGCAGCAACTCCCCTCGAATAGAGTATGACATGGTCACCGTCATTTATTCCCAAAAGACGGATATATTCTCTGAAGATTTCTGGAGGATAGAGGGAGAATCGTTGGAATCTGGAATTTAGCTTTTTTCCCAAGAAAAAGACAACTCACTCTCCCGGGAAATACGCAACAGAGAGGTCGAAGTAAGCCGAGCCGGGGATGAATTCCTTTGGCAGATTTCCCGCTTCCTTTTGGATGAGATCTCGAAATTTACCATAATATTGTTCTCGGAATTGGCGCCAATCAGGCTTGGGTGGGATGCCAGCGCTGACGGCGATTACTTTGACTCGAGTCGAGTCTCGACCGCGATTTTGGTTCAACCAACTGACGTCGACAACTGGAGGAGTGATCATCGTCTGAAAAATTGGTTGAAGAGAGCCCCGAAAGGTTTCCAGGATTGTAATTTTTGGATCTCGAAGGGATCGATTTTAACAATGGTTCAAAAATTTTAAAACAATCGACATCGAGTCGACTGGATGAAGTCAAGTGTCAAATCGACGACAGGGAAAAGTGGTTTTTTTTATAGAAAATGTCGTCTTTTTTGCAGCTACCTGCAGGAATTATAAGCTTTTCCATATTAGGAATTCTCACGTATTCTGGCAAGCCTCACGTGGATTAATTTAACGGCGTTTTAACGAAAAAAGAGCAGGGAAAACTCACTTGGGAGAGTTGATAAGATCGAGTCGACCGCGACAAAAGATTGATATGAAATTGGCCGAGTGCAGGCATTTGGCAGGCGAGAAAAATAAACAAAAGCAGACTCATTCGAATTAGGATTCGGTCCTTCCTGGTTCAGGTGTCCTCTTTATAACCGCCATCAACTGGTTTTTCGAGGTAACAGTAATTGAAATGTCACGTTTTGTCCAGTTCCTCACGTAGTCCTCGACAGCTGTTCGAATTTTCAAAAGAGCTACAGTTCAAGACATTTGTTTACTCTTTGCGTGATTCCTAAAGATCTCTCTCCTTTTTTTGGTGGAATGCCATTTTGAAGAGGATTTGATTGCGTTTTCTCTGCGTCGTCACTAATCTCTCGAGTTATTTTCACTTCATTTAATGAAAGGGAGAACAAGATATCAAAAACCGAGCTTTTATTTAAGATTATAACCGAATAATTCAAGGAAAATATCAGTAAAAATCCCCTGTCGAAGTGTCATCGGCTTAGGAGGCCGTCTACCGATAATAAATATTATACAGGCGACATCCATGGCCAAGCGACTTCCGCAAAACATTTATTTTCTCCTCGACGTCTTCTCTGACTGTTCTCCAATTTTGACGTAATGATAAAATTACTACCCTTTCAGTAGGTGATGCGTACATATAATATCCATAAAAACATGAGGATCCAATGATAAAAAATAATACGAAAGTAAAGAAGCTGAGCGCCAAATCGACTCGACATGGACATACAATAAACGTCGAGTCGACGCACAATCTACATACCCCGAATAAAGTCATCTTCTGATAATGACATCGACTTATTTCATAGAATCTAGACTCCGTATCTTAGACTATTCGCCGTTCTGCCCGAGCCATAGAATGAACGGCACCGGATGAATGGATGTAATCCTCTTGGACGGAGGCGATGGTCGAAGGGGTCCTGGCTAGTCGAGCTGCAGCCAAGGCGGACGTCTGAATCTGAAAAAAGGAATTGGATAGAAAGTCGACATAGGCCAAGCGTCGTCGTCTTCCATTGGAGGAGAGTCTCGGGAGACCACCTGAGGATAGTGCTGACTGCCAAAACTAACAGACAATTGATTTATTCAGCTATCGATTTTGTGGAGGATGCGAATGGGAGGATTATCGATAAAGGTACACACGATTATATGACATTTTATTTGAGCTCGGCACCATACAATTGAAGGAAAATGTCATGATAAATATTCAAGTAGTCAGGTTTAGGCGGTCGCCTATCCACATAATAGACATCATGGATTCCAGGTCCATGGCCGAGTAACTTCTGCAAATTGTTTATTTTTTCCTTCTCGGCTTCCTTCGCGTCCCCCCATTGTCCACATAGTGCAGAGTAGTCTGTGAGTTCAGATTGAGTGACGAGTGTTCGATACATCCGATAATAAGTATAGCGACATAACGACCCAAAAGACTTCTGAAAATAATGTAAATTTTTTGAGGGGTTGATACTTCAAACAAAGTCGTCTTTTGGTACTCGCAGCGGTTACTTTCATAGTAAGAACATCCCATATCCTTGATTGTACGTCGTTCTGCCCGTATCATAATTCTCAGGGCTGCAGTTGATTGCATGTAGTCCTCCAGGAGAGTGAGGACAGTCGACCGGGTCCTGGCTAGTCGAGTGGCGGCCAAGGTGAACGCCTAAATGAATTCAACATCTTCAAAGGGGATTGGAACAAACTTTTGGGAGTATTTTCTTCCAAATTTTGTCAGAAATAAATCGGAGGCATATCCGTTTTGGACCTAGGCGCTGTTGTTTCTCCCACAATTCGCTGATAGGACGATAACTGAAAATGAAGAAAGTGAAATCGGTTCATCGAACCACTCACTTTGCGTACTGTGCCATTATCTGCTGTCGAATAATTTCTTGGACTAAATTTGAATCCTTTCGATGAATATAACGTAGATTTGAATTGATGATGAAAAAGAGAACAGATTTCAGCCAATGATATAAATGGACATTATGTTCACCATAGTCATCATAATTTGAGGCAGGAAATGCTATTTGATAGCAATATTCGGTTAAAAGATTGCTCTAAACAGAAATAGTTTCAGAAAATCCTCGGCTTGCCTTTTCATGGTCTTGAAGCAGCTGATACAGAAGTTTTGCACTAGGATTTTGAAGAAAAGCAATCTCGACCAGATTACAGTACCTTGAATTGGTTGAAGTCAAATAGATAGAAGTTCGAAGAGATTGCTGAAAGGTGTAGAACGTATTTTTGATTAGAAATTTTAACCTGTGCGGCTATTTTGACACATAAATGATCAGGAATACGGTTTAAATTCAGCGGCTGTCGATCAAGATGCTTCAGAGCGAAAGAATCCGACAGAAAGTCGACATAAGCCAGACGCTCGTCCAAGTCCATCGTCTGTCCAATGGAGCCAATGCTTTTGAATTGAAACCCTGGATTACATAGGAACCCGAATTATTGATTAGATATTGATTTTCTATATGGTATTGGTGGTCTTCTATCGACGTAAAAAATACCATGAAGACCAGGCCCGTGAGCCAGGCAGCTCCTAATGGTTGCGATCTACCGGGTTGAAAACAACCAGAATCCAGTCATTCAAATGTGTGTATTTCGTATTATTTCTACCAGAAACAAGTACATACTCTGAACAGGGATCATCACTGTAAATGATCGTCAGACTGAAGGAGATTTCTTATAAAAATGCCAATTCTGTGGGCCTTTCCATCTGTAGTCCACTCTAGCCTTCACAGGTCACAGATCACCCATCAATATCAGTTCCCTGTTCCCACGTGAGCGTGTAATCATTGTGCAACTTGTCGTTTATTTATTGAGCCTGGTAAATACAGCCATTTTCCTGATGATATCACTATTTTATCGTCAATTTATTCGATTTTCCCACTCTATGAGGGCTCCTCCTATTGTCGACGTCACCTGGTTGAAGCAAAATCTTTCCCGGGTTAAACCATTGGCTGTAAGCTGTTTAATTCCACAAAAACCTGATTGGCGTCAATTTCAAGAGCAGTATTACGGTAAATTTGAGGAGCTTGCACAAAAGGAAACGGGAAATCTGCCTAAGGAATTTATTCCCGGATCGACTTACTTCGATCTCTCTGTTGCGTATTTCCCGGGAGAGTGAGTTGTCCAATTTTTGGGGAAAATCAAAATTTTCGATTCGAACGATTCTCCCTCTACCCTCCAGAACTCTTTCGAAATTATGTCCGTTTTCTGGGAATAAATGACGATGATGATGTAATTGTTTACTCGATTGGACCGGCAATAAACATGCGCTTCGCTGCCAGGGCTTGGTGGACATTCAAAGTAAGCCAGTAAAATACCATCATCTCCCCTCTTTTCCAGGTTTATGGCCATGAGCAAGTGAGCGTGTTGAATGGCGGACTTGACGCCTGGAAGTCGGCTGGCTGCCCGGTCGAGTCGTCAATTGTCCAGTCGAAGGTCGCCGTTTCTTTTGTGAAAAAGTTGCAAATTTTAGGAGGGAAATTGGACCGGGGCCGGTACTCTCGACCACTCCCTTTTGGCTACTTTTGAAGAATTGGAGACCAAAGGGGCTGATGGCAAGAATCTTTTTGAAAAATTGGATACTGTAAGGCGTTGAAATTGATGGAAAGTCGAGATTTTTAGATAAATTTCATGGATGCCAGACCAAGGGAACAATTCACAGGGGAGACGCCGTTACATTATTCAGCTCCTGGTCAGTTTTTCTCGCTGTCGATGGAGTTTTCCCTTTTAGAAGCCACTGGATCCCATATTCGTGGGTCTAAATGTCTTCCGCTGGTGGAAATTATGACGCCTAGTGGTCTAAAATCCCTAGAAGAGATACGACAAGCGCTGGAAGCCATCGACTTCAATCCCCAGCTGCCAACAGTAACCACTTGTATCATGGGAATTCAGGCGTCTCTCCTTTCCCTCGCGTTGACATCTGCTGGTTTTCAGTCAAAAATGTTCAATGTAAGCATTTAGCAGGAAAATCTGGTGATTTTTTAGGGAAGTCTAATGGAAGTAGCAGCCAGAGGGTCGAAATATATCAACGAGAAGAAATAACACCGGTTACTGTATTCTTTTATTAAATAAAATAATAAAATGTGGTAAAAATAGAGGTAATACAAGCTGGGAGCCGTAAATGCGACCACAGGATCAAGAAATCTGAAATTTTTGAGGAACACGGAACAGTTTGTAAACTTCAATTCGAAATCCTGGATCCATATAGCCCATAATATCCAGTGGAAAGCCGATACAATTTGAGGAGATGATCTCCTCCATTTTGCGACACGTCCGTCGCATAAGAATTGTCTCTTTGAATCGAATCTTTTACATGGATTGCAAAAAATAAAAATGCAGTACCTTTTTCAGGATGTCAATTAGATTACTGTGGGGAATATCGAGAAGAGGAAAGTTGATCATGTTGGCTAGCGTCCAAATTATGGGAGCAATCTATCGATTATTATTATGAGGTCGAACCTGTCATAACCGCCACACCTTATCGCCGTCCGCCTTCTCGCCCATTTATTTTGCATATCTTTATTGAAATGACAATAAAATGATTAAAACCATGATTTCAATTGATCCAGGACATTTTCATCAACAATTCCATCTAAAGTAGCTGCCACAAAGCGATAGGCACCAAAGAAAAGCACCAGGAAATCAGTGACATTCCGCTGTTCTCCTCGTTTAATCAAAAGAATTTGAATATTCGTCGGGCTAAAGGCTTTCCCCATCGGGAGAAGATTTATAATCCGTCGATCCTGCTCATAATAAGTCCAAATTGGAATGGCATCCAGATCTGTGTACTCGTCCGGATTTAGGACTTCTTGTACACCGAAGGAGCTGTTAATTGTTAGACATTTGATCGAACGCTGGTTTTCTTTCCATTGCTAAAATTGGAAGTCTAGGAAATATGGGAATTTTGAACCTGAAGGAGACTTGTTAGAGTTTCGGCAGATACGGGAATATTGTTACCGATGGTGAGAACAGGACAGAGAATCTGGCGAAGAACCGGAGGAGTCAGCTCATCTTCTATCGATCCGTGCAGTTCTAGGGCTTCTAACTGAAAAAAATGACATTTTTCTTAGCCATAAAGTCTTGTCAAAAGAACGACCACTCTTCAGAAATCGACTAGACGCCGAGATTGTTCCACGATTTGATAGAGAGCAGCCGATTCGCGGAGATGTCCCCGTCTGATCTTCGGACGTTTACCACCAAATGTTGTGTAAGTTGCGAATTTATAGTACCGAATAATGTCGGATTTTAACAGTAACCGGATACCAGCAATGAAAAACACCAAGTTGTTTCAGAATCCGTTGAAAATGAGGGTCGACGCCGCTGTCGAAATGACGGAGATGGATGTCCTCATCCGTCAGCCCGTCGACACATCTCTCCCCTTCAATATTGGTTATTTTTTACAGAAATCAAGTAGAAATGTCCTTTTTTACTATTTTCAGAGCGTTGGAAGCGGTGATTACAGGAAGAAAAGTCAGTCGACTACAGATGTCGAGACAGTCGAGCAACGTCGTCGACCCCATTCCCCTCCTTCCCAGCCTACCTGTTTAATTTCCTCTCGTCGCAAATCCTCCCTGTACAGTCCATAGTAAGAAATCAGCCTCTTAGCTCTGGTAATGGTCAGCATTTCGTAGAATTCTGGCGTATCCACAAGAGTACGAGTTATTCTCGCCCCCAAAGCGCCTAAAGCAGCAAAGGCGAAGTGATGTCCTGAACCCAATTGAATCGTCTCTACTCGGGCTTCATTCTCTTCTAGGAGTTTTTTAATCTTTGCTGCTGTTTCTATGTTCATTTCATCCTAAAACCTTCATCCTAAGGAAAAAGGTAAAATCACCTCGATTAGGAGAATTTTAGCCCAGATTGCGGCTGTCGTTTCGTCATTTATCTTTTCGAGAGTGTAGTTGTGGTAAGAACTCTTATCGAAGCCAATACACATTGATCCCTAGATACGGTAATTCTTTAAAGAAAAAGCTAACGTCTTTAAAATGAAGGCCAAATGCTTCCAGATTCCCGACAATTCCTTTTTCATTAATTAAACCAGCCATTGCCTTACATGTCGTCTCCATTCGGGCAATTTCTTGGTAAGATAACTTGGTAAGATAACTTGGTAAGGTAAATCGAGAGGATTTATTAAAAATAAAGAAATACTTGCCTTTTGGAGTACTTTCTGCCACATTTTTGGCCTAATTTCTAGGAAATTTAATGGCTCTTGGGGAACGGGGTCTTCTCTTTTTTGAGGATGAGCATAAGCCGAATGAAACGCCGTTTTGACACCATTTTGCTCTTGTTTTTCGTCTTCCTTGGCTTCTATTTTAGCACGGAAATCAGCAAGGAACGGGTAAAGATCGTCCATATTGGGAGTCGAGAAGGGGAAGAATGGAAAAAATCAATTGGAACATGGGGAAAGCGATAAGTTGGAGGCGCTCTGATGCCGGATTTCGAAATCTTTGTACTGCCATCTGTGTGTCGTTTGAAATTTATTAAAAACTTCAATTTATTCCTATGCTTCTTTAGCATTTGCATTTCTCCTTAATCCAGGCGACGGTGCATTTTCTAACGCCATCGCACATCATTCCTGGACAAGAAGTCGAAGCACAGCATTCCTGTGCAGGAAAACATTCATCGCTAAAAAACTGGCTCAATTAATTAAAAATAAGTTGGCTCTGAAGCTGTTTTATCATCTTCACAAGCCTCCTTCACACGACTCATCAATGCAAAGCCACAGAGAGGTCGAGCAGCCATGGTAAGAGCGACGAGGGCAAAAAGGGAGACGACGAATTTGAGCATTGTCGAAGGAGGAAAAAGGAAAGACGTTTTACAGTGATTTGAGTCGTTTCTTTTTACGAATTCTTCCAAAGAGACGAATAAAAAGGAGAAGGAAACTGTTCCACCGGAGGGAATAGGCCTATTTTTGCTGGCAACGACTGTGGGAACTGAAAACCGCCACCTTCAGAAAACTTATAGCAGTTTGAAAGAAAAAAAGAAACGGATCGGTGGTAAAAAGTCTTTTTCCGCAGAGGAAACCATCCAGAAATTTGGAAGAAATGAGTAGCTCCAGTCGACTTTGTCGTCCGTCATGCCGTCTCTCGTTGACCCCCGCCTGGCGATGGTTTGACATGGTTTTTTTGCCTATATTTCTAACTCAAATGCGTGACATTTTCTTCCTTACTGAAAAAAACACCAAGAAACCACGTGATTCGACTTCCTTTTCCCCAAGTTCATCAATCGTTTTTTCTCTACAAGGCGGGGTCCTTGGGTCGCCTTCCCTGACCACACCTCCACTTGTCGCCCACCGCCGCTCTCTCCCCCCGTAAACCCAGTCGATTTAGATCATTTCTTCACCTATCATCGATCTCTTTTTATTATTTCCAACAGTAATTTTTTATTTAAGAAGTGGACTATGACTTGATTATGAAAAGTGAACTAATAAGGAGATTGCTGATTATCATTATTTTGATATTTTATGGCGAAACTGCCCATTACCATGTGAAAGTGTGGCAGCCGCCGATAGACACGACGAATTTGACACAGCCTGTTCGATTCTGGGAATTGGTTGAATGGCGGCCGGTTAGCGACCAGCCGACGACGACGACGACGACAGAAGCCACGACGACTACAACTCAGCCACCGCCTCCTCCTCCGCCAACTCCGTCGCCATGTGATTTTAGTGATCCGGAGGTAGGTTACAGTAATTTTTGATTGGATTTTTAAATATTTCAATGGTTTCGATGCTTTTTCACCAGTAAAACGACCAATTGCCGGGTAATTTCCGCAGTAGCCACCCGTAAAGTACCGGCAGCCAAGTTTTCTCTCAATAAATTAAAAATTTCGTCTTTTCAACCACCACTCGACTTCCCTTTCCCTCCTCTAAACTTATCGTGTCATCTCGACGTCACAAATTTTTTTGTACCAAAAGGACACTTGAATTTTTTACGTCACAACCACTTGTTGTTGTATATTCCTCCTCTACAGATGGCTATCTATGGTCATCTGTGGTCGGCAAGGGGGCAGAGTTTAGCCAATACCTATCATTCCTTTTCCCATTTGACCCGGATCTTTTGTGACAGGGGAAAATGGTGTGGAGACCTGTTTTACTGCAGAATTCAGTTGTTTTTGGAGAAATCTAAAGGAAAATTAATAATTTTTAGCTCCTCCTCAAGCGGATGAAGGATTCCGGCGCTTACAATGAAATCTACATGGCTCCAGACTTTTACACAGCCGCGGAGAAGTTTCCCGACCTCAGTGGGAAGTCTTTCTCCCGTCCAAAGTCCAAATATTCCTGTGATGAGCACTGCGAACGGTTGGTTTTCTTTTTCTGCACGTGGTTCCAGTTTCTACAATTAAACTGTGACTGATTCAGATCATCACAGTTGGTTCGAATGGTAATGACTGGGTCGAGTGGCGAGCGACCGACACCAAGGGACCCGCCACGGACATGGTGGGATCAGTCGAAATGGGAACCGGCCAGAAATAAAAGGTAGGGAGAATTTATCCTGAAATCGCGAAAAATCTTGACTTTTTGATTTGGACGAGAAGTCGACGGCGATGTCGAGCGGTAGTCGACTGTCATCGAGAAAGTTCTCTTTCCAGATCGCTCACCCCTGCGCCTTCTTCCCGTAGAAAATACCTAGAAGCTCAAATCCGTTCAGCTTTAAATGAATTAAATAGCCTAGAAGAAGTGGAATCCCCATCGTAAGTCAAAGTTTAACAACTTCCGTATTTCGATGACCTTGGCGTAGTTTGCAAAACAAAAAAAGTCAGCTTCATTTTTAGTGAGAAAAGAACAAAACGCTCTGTTTTGGGAGATCTACTCCAATCTAATTCTGGAAATGCTCGAGATATCGTAGGAAAGACGATCGCAATCGAATGTAAAAGAAGACAAGAAACAGGCGATTGGTCCAAGGAGGGGTAGGCAGAATTCTAGGGGAAATTGGACATTCGTTTAGGTATCAATTCTGCCAAACGTGTCGAGCTGTCCGCCACTTGCCAAAAACTTATTTCCCTCGGATATTGAATGAAGTCATCTGTGCCGAGACCAGCTGTGTCAAAGGAGATGGCAAATGCGCCCAGAGATTTCTACCATTCCGAGTAAGTTGACAGAAATTCGAAGAATCGAGCATATTTCAGGTTCTTCGAAATGACGGAACAGAGTCATGCCCTCGATGGCGGATGGTCTCCGTCGACATTCGAACCTGTTGCGACTGTGTGGTCCATCCTTACTCGCCATTTGTTCGATATCTTGAAGTACGTTTGCCAAAAATTACGGTATTGTGCAAAAATCTGCAAAAGTTCATGTTTTCGATAAAATCGGCAGATTACTGTACACTGCGAAAGACAAGGAAGTGTAGCGGACAATTTTTGACCTTTTCGATTACTGTAGGCGTCGTTTATTTTCTGAAGACTGAAACTATTCGCTTCAGGGCCTACAAGTTCTAAAAAATACTGCAATTCATTTAAATAACGTTAAAATAGCCGAAAATCCAGAGATTTTCAGGGAAATTGATCCTTTCATCTTCCTCCGTTCGGATGTTGCGTCAACGCCTATCATATATTGGCCTCCGCCAGCTTATCTGCCGTCTTTTATTGCTGCCAATTGTTCTTTTTCTTTAAAGGACAACAAGAATATTCCCACTTTTTTTAATCGTTTTGATTTACTGTTAGAAATCGGCTAGCTCTTCATTTTAACCACTTCTTGGGGCGAGGTGCTGGCCCCGTGGAATCTCGGTGGTTCTTTCTTTCTGTCTAAGGATTTGTTTAAGTGTCCCAGAATTCTTGGCGAGATTTTACGGGTGGTCGCGCTCGTCGTCCTCTTCTCCTTTCCTGATTCTCCCTACCGCTGCCCTTCTTATTAGCATCCAATACGTGTACAGCCATTTTTTGTCTGAATTTTGCAGTATTCCTTCCTTTAATCAACGTTTTGTATTAATAAAATCTACTTTCCCTTCTTCTTTTTACCTGAAATTGGTTTATAGCCGTAATTCACCGGAAATTTTCTTCTCCACGAGAGATTACGGTAGTAAACAAGGGACGAGAGCTGGAAATCAGTCAAAGAACAGCTGTTTCCTGTTTAGAAAATTGCCTTTCCTTTTCAATTTTTCTCTATTTTTAGATTTTTTACAGCCGAATGATTTAACAGCTATTGAATGTTGATTGACAGAAGTCAAACAATCAATTAGCATCAGGCTCCTTATCATAGCAAACAGGTGCTAAAACTCATTGTAATCACGACAACGGGCACTTTTTTCCGACTGCTGAGAATGTGAGATTATTTGACGTTTTTTTGTGATGACCGTTTTTATGGAAAAGACGACGGATCGGGGGAAAAGAACCGGTTATTAAACCAACACGAGACTGCAGGAAAAAATATTGCAATAACAACATTTTGCACGTCGTTTTATTGCTTGTTTAATGTTAAAATTTTCCTGGTAGAATTAGTGTAAGAGAAAATACGGCAAAAAAGGCATAAAAATGAGAAAATCCCAGGAAAAACGGGTAATTTGCTGGCAAAAAGGCTTACATCTCCATTATCCGTGGATACCCTGCTGAATCCCCTTGCTCAATCAATTTCCGCTACTTTTCTGCCTTTTTCCTGCCACAGAAAAAGCCCAACGCATTTTACTCGCCATTACCCTCGGCCACTCGTTGTTTATTCCCTCGGAATGCAGCCATTTTACCCAATTAATTCCGCGTCAGTGTTCCTCACTCATCGATGTCACGTAGACATCGGCATCTCTGAACTATTGTCAAAAATCTTTGGTCGAGAACCGAAATCGAACCCAGGGCTTTTCTCGTATCTCCGGTGATCACACTGAGGCAGGGGCTCGTCGACACCTGGCGCCACTCCCGACGACCAGCCATTTCTTCTCCCATTTCGAAGTCGCTTGAAAATCAGGAATCTTGAACTTTCAAATTTCCTAATTTTACTATGGAAAATGCCACATTCAAATGAACGAATTCCCTGATTTTACGAGTGTCTGTCTTCTCGACACTGGAAATGGCCAATCGACAGCCAATTCTGTTGTCCGCTTTTTCGCCGTGTACGTCTAATTTTTTTTCCGGTCTCTTTACTCTATTTTTCTCTTTCCGGCGATAAAATCAAAGCTTTCACATCGTTTTTTTTCCGCTGAAATCTTTCGAATCGAAAGCGGCGTCATTCCACTTCCGACGCGTCTTTTCCCGGTTAAAAAGCGTCGAATTTCCTGTTTTTTACTATTTTCCTGACTCAAGTCGCTTTTTTTTCCCGTCAAAATATCCAATTTTGTGCAGACGGCTGCTCCATTCATGTGATGAACAGAGTTTTACGCATCGGCAGCCGAAAATGTTGGGAGACGTGCTGCCGTCAAAATTCTACGTAAGCCAAGATTCTTTTTATTTTGGATATTCAAATTTCTAGGAAATTAACCCACAGTACAGATGTTGTGGTATGTGGCGGTGGGATAGCCGGCACATCGGCGGCGTATCATTTGGCCCGACGGGGCAAGCGTGTCTGCCTCTTTGAGAGAGATTCAGTTGGCTGTGGCGGAGCGACAGGAGTCAGTGCCGGCCTGGTGACAGCTCCTATTTTCTGGCAAGATCCGACGAATCAACACTTGGCCGAGAGCTCAATTCGACTTTATACGGAATTGGCGGAAAAAGGACGATTTAAAATGAACAAATGTGGACGAGTCTATTTGGCATCTTCACTTCCAAATGAAATTTTATTGAGGCGAATGTACTCTCGAGGTTGGAAACTTTCCCTTGAATATTTTAAAGGTTTCCAGGAATTTTATTAAACGAAGACGTGGAGCTGTTGGATTGCCAGACGGAGATGTTGGACCGTTGGCCATGGCTTCAGACGGAAGATGTCCAGCTGGCTCTCTACTCGCCCGACGACATCACCGTCGATTCAGTCGCCCTTTGCCAAGAACTTGCCCGTCGAGCCAAAGAATATGGAGCTGAAATATTTGAAAATGCCGAAGTACAGGAAGTCATGTTGGGCGATGAGCGACAAGTTTATGGGGTTAAAACCAGCGTCGGCTACGTTGAAACATCGAAATTTTTGGATGCTAGTGGAATTGTAAGCGAATTTTTTGGATTTTATTTGAGATTTCAGTGGACTGGCTCTGTTTTGGTAAAAAATCTACCCCATCGGCATATCCAAACGGCTTCTTATCCCTGTACATACACTTATATTTATACGAGCAAGTTACCGACAGGAATGGTCGGAGACGCAACACCAAGTAAGCGACATTTTCTATCATTCAAATTCTGGATTCGATTCCAGCTGGGGCAATTCTTTTTGAGCCCCAAAACGAATTCCCTTTTCAGTATTCAACGATCTTGACGGTAATAATATGCTCCGAGTTACGCACTTCAAAACATTGGCAGCTGGTTTCCATGAAGAAGGAATTCGTCCGCCAGCCAAGCAGGGAATGCTCCCCGGCCAATGGTCAACGCCTGAACCAGATTGGGACAAATTTCGTGGGTTTCGTTGGAATCTCCCAGTTATTTTTCTACTTTCTAGGCAGTTCCTTAGAGATGCTGCTACAGCGAATTCCAATGTTGGAACAAGTCGAACACGGAGATCTAATAACCGGCCTAGAAGCATATACCCCGGATAAATTTGCAATTATGGGCGAGAGCAGTCAAGCCAGTGGATATTATGTGTTGAATGGGCTGAATGGACAAGGAATGTCACTGGCTGGTGGATTAGGAGAAGTTCTAGCCGATTGGATGTGTGATGATGTGCCAAAAATCGATGTCTCGAGAATTGATGTTGGAAGATTTCTGGAATTACATGCAAATCAACAATATTTAATAGAACGAGTGCCAGAAATTGCAGCAATGACATACACAAATCTCTATCATTCACATCAATGCCATACGGCTAGAAATCTACGCATGTCACCCATTTACCATCAATTAAAAGATGCTGGAGCTGTTTTTGGAGAGATTATGGGGTAAGATATTATTGATTTTATTTTAATTTTTACTTGAAATCTTTGAAAAGTCGAGAGAACTGGAAATTAGCTGAAAGTCGACGTCGAACAAGAAAACATGCATAATTTCAAGTTTTTTTACTATTCATAGTCGATTTCGGTATCAAAATGTAGCCCAGATTCTGCTCTACAAAATTATATATCTGCCATAAATTTTGAGCTTTAAATAACAAAATGGGACTAGAAAGTATAGCACGACATGCGCGAATGCGCCCCCTCCACCGACTCCAACTATGGAAACGGCTTCTTTAGCCAAAATTCCCGGTCTAACTCGCCAATTTTCAGTTACGAGCGTCCTTTGTGGTTTGTCACAAATCCAAAACCCGATCGAAATGCTCTCCAACAAGGTCAAGATGTCCTCTTGGGTCGACCGCCATGGTTCGACAACGTCGCCCAAGAATACGAAGCCTGTCGAGAACGAGTTGGCCTTATGGACATGAGCAGTTTCAGTAAATATGATATTACCGTAATTTTTATTTATTTCATTAAAAAAATATGTAAATATTCAGGGCCCGGATGCATTGAAATTTCTCCAATATTTATGCTCAGCCAATGTTGACCAGCGTGTCGGGACGACGGTCTACACAGGAATGCAACATGAACAAGGCGGATATGTGACAGATTGTACACTTAGTCGAATGTCTAATGATAGGTACTGTAGAATTAGAGAAAATACAAAGGAATTTAGTTATTTTATGGTTGCACCAACTATTCAACAAGAAAGATGCATGACATGGATGAAAAAATGGGCGAGGCAAATGAATGCAAATGTACATATTCAGGTAATATTTTTATATTTTTATTTAAATTCTAGTTTATTCTACAGTCAACATTTTTCCATAAAATACCCGGTATTTTCAGGATGTGACAGGAATGTACACGGCCCTCGACTTGATCGGTCCGTCTAGCCGTTATCTAATGTCCGACATCACTGGCCAGTCAATAACCAGTCAAGATTTTCCCTCTTTCCGTTGTCAGGTGCTTGTTCTTTTTTCCAATTAAATTGATTTATTTCAGGAATTAAATATCGGAATGGCAACAGGTATTCGAGCGGTGTCCGTGACTCATTGCGGTGAACTTGGCTGGGTGTTGTACATTCCAAATGAAGTGGCACAAAACGTTTATGAGAAATTGGTCGACGCCGGTCGAGAGTACAGTATGCTCCATGCTGGCTATTACACTCTGAGACAACTGCGAATCGAGAAGTTCTACGTTTATTGGGGACAAGATATCAACGCGACAGTGACGCCGGTCGAATGCGGACGAGCATTCCGTGTTGATTTCAAGGTAAATACCCTCTTTTTAATGAAAATGGGCGGTAAAAATGCTTTAATATTATTTCAGATAAAGAAATTTGACCCACGAACTCGTACCGTCAAAATAATTGGCGATGTAAGCCTCTCTCACCCCAATTGTGTTGTCGTTTTTCTTTTCTTTCACTTTGTGGCCTGTCGATGTTTTGTTGTGAAAAAATACGACTAAAATAGACTTTTAGCCCACTAAAAATAATATTTTTGCCGATTTTGAAGTGATTTCTAACGTTAGAAAGCTGAAATACTGGCGATTTTTGTTAACTTTGAAAAATTAGAGAGATCACATCAGTGAAATCCCTGACTGGAGAATATTTTGCCGAGATTTTACGGACACTATTCACTTTTCTGTAAAAATTCCCCAGCTCGTCAAACTGTCGTCCCTTTCCTGAATCCCCCGCTTTTTCCTTGGTTTCAATCGTCTTTTTTTCAGAAAGATTTTATTGGAAAAGAAGCCCTGGTGAAGCAATTAGAACGCGGAGTGACGAAGAGATTTGTCCAACTGTTGGTCGACAAGCACGACAAGGAGACGGACCCATGGCCACAAGGCGGAGAAACTTTGTTCCGAAATGGACGACCATGCGGGGTGACGACATCCGCTGCCTATGGATTTACTCTCGGCTGTCAGGTGCGATTTTTTTAACATAAAAATGGAATTCTATTGTTGGATCAGGAGTAATTTTGATGGAGGCGAAGGAAAAAATCAAGGAAGAGGGCTTTTAACTCGTTTTTTCTCGATATTTTCACTGGGAAATTGATATTTGTTACAGTTATCATAATCTGCAGAAAATTCTGAATTTTTTAAAGTAAAAATTAACCCATTTTGTTGTGTTTGTCGTAATTTAGATGCGCGCGATGAATAAAATTAGTTGGCTCGCTGAAAAACTACTTTTTATCATTTTTTTCATTGCAAAGTTTATATATTTTTAGTATAATAATGATCAGCAGAAAATTTTACACTTATTGAAGCAATTTTTACTACATTCAGCCCATTTTTTTATCAGAAATTGGATAAACGACTAATAATTCCCCCGATTTCAGGTCTGTTTGGCATACATCGAGAATAAGGATTTTGGCGTATCACCGGATTATATTCAAAAAGGAGAATATGAGGTGAATATAGCCGGAAAGATGTTCCCCGTCCGTGTCAATTTGCACTCGCCTTCACTGCCGATGATATCTTCCGAACATCCGCTCCATTACCGTCCCACCCAATAGGAATAGTTCTCTTTTTTCTATAAATAAATGTATCCTCTTCCTTACTTTTTCTCCTTTTTCTGCTCAAAAATTGTATAATATTAATATTTTTGGTCGATAGAGCTCTGTATATTCGCCTCTTACAGGTAATCCTAGCATTTTATTCTTTCTCCCTTTCCCCGTGACAAATTTTTAAAATAGAAGAGTCGATTTAATAAAAGTTTTTATTTATTTTTTCATCTGGGAAACAATAAAAGATTCGAACCGCCGCGCATTGCCGCACGCGAGCGGTTTCCCCCATCGCCTGCGTCGATATCTCGCCGCCTGCGAGCCTCTCCTCTTCTACCAGCCAGCGGGAAAAGATGTCATTTCAAAAATTAATGGATATTGAAGTAAGTCCACTGTTATCCTGAATTACAATATCAAAAACCTTGGAAATTTGTGGCTTTTGAGCGAAATCCCGGGGTTTTTTGGATTTTAGACATGGAAAAGTGTAACAAAATGAAGGGAGCCCCCGGGAAAAACAGCTGATTTCATCATTGTTGACTGTCGACGACTTTTCTTGATGTTTGTGGTTAGAACCCAAGAGATTTTGGTACTAGTTCTTGGCAAAAAAACCGTTATCGAGTACATTCTGCGGAAAAAGAGCCATTGTCTGCGAGAGTGTGGGAACAACTGATTACGGCGACTGTCCGTGGCGGCCTTTGGCATTTTGTAAGGCGGAATCCGTGGCATTCAAATCTTTCCACTGAATTGAAAGGAAGGAGAATACAGCGTTTTGTTTTTTTTCGAAAACGGCCTAGAAGTCAGAGAGGAGAGGGCAATCGGAAGATTCCCGATGGGAGGTCAACTTCAGGGGAGCGCTGTGTGTCCTCCTCTCGGTCTTTGACCCACAAACTGTCTATGTTCACCCCAAATTTATACAAAAAGAGAGTATGGTTTAATGGAGCCCATATTTTCCCACGCAACTTCTCCATAGCGCGAAGGGAGAAACGAGGAGATTGAGCCTACCCTCTCCTGGAAGATTTTGACTAGGCTGGGAGATACCAACTTCCTTGACTAAAATACAAAAACTACAGTAATATCCATAATAAATCGAGGATATTTAAAGAGAGCATACCGAACAGGAGCACAGGTAACACAGCCAAATTGTAGTGGCAGTCTGTCTGTGATCAGTCGGCTTTTTTTTCGTCCTTTTTTGTCACTCGTGGCTGCTCCAAAATCCTTTTGGTTTTGGCCCCAAATGTTGTCGATTTCAGAGCCTCGAGAAAGCCGGCAGTCTCCATTTGCACCATGGAGACGACGGATGGTCACAGCATCCGGGAGAACTCGTCGTACAACAGCAGCTCGTTGGCGTTAGTCAGGTCACAAATTTTTTTAGAAGGGCTACATTCCTGGCTTTATTTACTGTATTTTATAAGAAAACCAGTAAATTTTAAGCATAATCAATGCCATATCACCGATGACATAAGATTCAGTATAATCGACGCTGTGAGACAACTGACAGGAATTTGGGACAGTCAACGGTAATTTTTACCATTGTTTTCAATTATTTTTGTTTGCCTAATTCAGGGAAAAGACCTCCGGAGCCACTCGAAAAGAACTTTTCGGGGAAGTAGCCCGCCAAGTCAGCGCCCAACATCAAATTGACCCTCCCCTAATGCGTAACATCTCCTGTTTACCCGCTAATTTAATCTATTTGTAGCAGAAGAAGTCGAAAAACAATGGAAAAATCTGAAAGACACTTTTATAAAGACAAGGAAGAAGGTCAGCTACAACAGCGATGGATCCCTGGTCACTCCGAAGTGGAAATTCTACACATTTTTGACATTTTTGGACAGTTTGAATAGGAAACGACGCTATGAGGAGGAGGATATGTTGGTGAGAAATTGTGTGAACTGAGGAATTTGAGATTTTAGCCACCAAATTTGGTACAAATGAAGAGGATGCGAGATGACGACGAGGAAGAGGATGAATACACAGTGTTTTGTAGGTTTTTAGACCTTTGAAAATGCTTTTAACAGGGAAATTTATCGCAACAAGACCCAGAATATGAAGGCGTTCGAAAACTCATACAGGAAATTTTTAAAGACGCCAAAAAAAGAGTCAAAGTCCCGCCGTCGTGGCGTCCAAGGCAGGGTTCGCTGCGACGGAAATTACAATTTTCAAAATATTTTCGATTTTCTCCAGTTTTGGACAAAATTCACTTGGCCGTTGGGGATTTTACGGTCCAAAAGGCTAGAGTAATCCTTATGAGATCCTGAGAATGCATTTTAGCGGCTCAAGAACTATCAACAACGCCCATTTTTCAGGTCATTCTCTAGTTCATAGCATAAAGGACATCGGTCAACGTGACCGCATCGCCTATTTGAATTTGGCCAAGAAGATTCGGGATCTGATTCACGATACTCAAATTAGTTGTATTATGGGCACTTCCGTTCGCTAAACTTCTCCACAAAATTCTCTCCAAATCGCCCGTGAAATCGCGACAATGAGCCTCATTTCCCTGGCTGTCAAGTTTACGGGCGACACGTTCTAGTCCCGTTTACCTCTCCCAACTGCCATGTCCTCCCGTTACCTCAAAGATCTCTTCAATAGAAGAAAAAATAGTTTTTATCCGGGTTAGGAAAACAATAAAAATTATGCCTTATTCTTCTCTTTTTCCTGTTCGTCCTGAATGTATTTCAGGGCATACCAGGCGTCTTTTATAGTCTGCTCAGCTATTCCAGAACTCAAAAACTGAAAAAGGTTTCCAAACAGAAAAGAGAAATCCTTACCGCCTTGGGAATTAGCTTATCTTTGAGATCAACACAAACGAGATAAGTGACAATTGTCTTGTTTGGATCCATCGGATGGGGAGAGAATTTACCAGCGCAAAGATTCACCCATCCTCTGGAAATTTGAAATTTATTTGGAATTATGAGAGGCAGACCTCTTCTTCTTGGCCATTACAGGAATATCATTGTCAAAGGAACTGGCAGCTACGATGATGTAATCCTCGACTCGACGCCACATTCGACAGACGACAAAATCTCGACCTTTGAAGACAGCGACATCGGAGGTGGCATACTGGAATTCAGAAAATTGACTGGATCGGGCTAAAAAGGCGGGTCTAATCGAGCTTTCCCCATGGAATTCGAATATCCCGAATTTTTATTCAAGCAAATGAGCCAAAAAATGGCCATCAAAAAGTCTTCCATCCGATTTCTGCCCAATTTTTTTCTGCTGTGACTCGAAAATGTTCAAGTTCCCTTTATTTACTCTTCACTTTTCCAATTGTTACTGGCCACTTGACTGTTTTTGCTAGGCAAACGGGTCCCATTATCAGGTAAGTCAGGGTCTCCAGGAACTTTCGGATAATTCTTACACAATTTGAGCAAAATCATTCCGAGTTCAGTTCTGACTAAGGATTTTGGTAATGGCCATCAAAAGTTAGAGTAATGCCGGAAATTGGCCAAAAAATCAAGCTTCCGACAATCGACGAAGTTCTGCTTGATCATTGGTTTAAATTCTACCATTTTTACAGATAAAGAGACACAGATATTGAATAAAATGGCTGACTCACATGAATAATATCAGCGTGATCCGAAATAACAGCAATTCTTTTGACCGCTTGAGTATTTTGATTCCATTTCGGTGTGTCTTCGATCTAAACTCGTCGGTTTACGATCTTTAAAGATTTTCAAGGTCTCAGAAACATAAAAAAGAGTCAAAGTCACCTCGTTCCAATGATTTTCGAAGAGTGGCTGCATTGCCAGCGGGTATTCCTTCACCAGGGAATAGACTTTCCCTACGGGGAAATGCTTATTGTAGCATTTATCCCCCTTCATTTCTGTTTTCAATTTCCATCCGGACAACTTTTCCGCATCGTAGAAAATATTCACAGCTTCAGCGAAAGCATTGGCAGTGGAACGGAGTCCCAATCCGAACTGGAAAATTATTGAAGGAAAAAAGGGGAATTACCTTATTATCCTCGGTAGTGTCGGTAATTCCTAAAAGTTCGACAGCAGTGGGCATGGCGGCAGTGACGGGGAGCGGTCAATCACCCCGAGATACATTCTTGTTTTTCTATCGGGAACCTGCTTCGTGGCGATTGGATCTAATTGGCGGAAGGTGGACTGATATGTCAATATCAAAAATAAAAGAGAAATATCCTAGAAATCGAAGAACTCTTTTGAAAGTTCCGGGCTCTTTCTTATCAGTTTGGCGCCTCGCCATCGGTGTTATTTGCTTATTTTAAAACGTAACTCCGCCCATTTTTTAGCAAATTTGGCGGGAAAATGAGGGAAAACTATGAATATTACGAAATATAAAAAGTAAACAATTGAGAGTATAAAAGGGCAGTGGAGATAAGAGATCATCATTTACATAGTCGCCTGCTTATTTTCCTCCATTCTCCTGATTTTTCTGTAATTTTAGATCTTTCTCCTCTTCCAAAATGAACGCCGTCAAGGATTCTTTCAAGCTGAAGAAACCACTAACTGGTATAATCGGAGATCTCGTAAAAATTGAATATTTTAGTCAACGAGATCCAGACGACGGTTGCGGTCCTCTTTAAAAATGCTAAAAGGATCCAAAATATTGGAGAAGTTCCAGACGACGTTTTCTTCAAAATGGCCCAGTCAACCGGAGGAAAACGAACAGTAGACGAAGCGAAACGATGGTATTTTACGGTAAAGAATATTCGCGAGCATGTGAGTCATATTTCGCGTCTAAAATATCCATTTTTTTAGGAAAAACGATGGACAGTTCGTGTCCTCAGAGCTCTGACGTCTAATCAGGGCCAGAAATTTCATGACATCATGTTTATCAGAGGCCCACAACTAGGAGACCGACTGGCAGGGATGACTCTCGACCTGGGAAAGGAGGAGGAATACGAAGAGCCAATGGAAGTGGAAAAAGGTAGCTCTAGAAATTAATGAAGACCAGAATATTTTAGAGAATTCTATGGATGGCCGTCCAGCAAACTGCTCGTCGACGTCGGGAAAGGCAGGATATCTAAATTTCGGAGCCAAGAAGGAGGAATCGCTTCAGTCTACCGCTGCTCCTCCCAAGGAATCGGACTTCTAAAGTCTTTCGTCGTCATTTCCTATTATTTGTGATAATTGTGATATTTGAATTTGTGTTTATTTTGTCAAAGTAAATGTAATTCTTGAAAATAGTCGCCTTTCTTGGGGATCAGACCTCGCAGAAGTCGAAGGATGCCGTCGACGATCATTTTGCGTTGTAGAAAGTGGTTAGCATGAGATCAAATGACGAAATTAGGCTTACGTGGATGAGCGGAATCTCCTCTTTACGACGTATTTTGAATTTATTCAATTGATCTAGGTGAAGTCGAGCTATGACCAAAAGTAGCCGATGGTCGAGCAACCACGGATAGTGGAATTCCATCGAGGGCTACAAATCGTATCTGGCCGATTTATTGTCCTTCCATCGACCAAGTTTCAAGGCTATTTTTAGTACCAGGAAGTCGTGCCTCAAATTTCGAAATTTCTCCCCTTCTTCCAATTTCTCCTCTTCTTATCACTTGGCATTTTGTCCAATGTCCTCTTTCTTTGCACAAAACTTATATCTCCGCCCTTCCGGTGAGAAAATGAATTATATTCGAATAATTACGAAATTGATAAAGTGACCTTCAGGATGATTCTAGAAAGTAAACAAAGAAGTCTATAAAAGGGCGACAGAAGATAAGAGAAGACTCATTTGCATAGACGCTTCTTCTTCCATTTTCATTTCTTTCTCCTTTTTACCAAAATTAAAGAAATTTTTCCAGAAACCGAAAAGAATGATGAACATTCAAAACACCCAAAATCAATTGAAAAGCAAGAAGACTGGCTATTGTATCACTGAAGTGAAAGCAATGGTCGACGTCATCTTCCAAAATATCACCAGGATTCAAAATTCTGGTGGAGAAGTTCCGGAAGATGTCTTCGAGTCGATGGCCAAAGCAACTGAAGGAAAAAGGACAGCTGCCCAAATGCGATTGTGGTACTACGATTTGAAGAAGATTCGTGAACATGTGAGTCATTTCCCAGTTTTTTTCCCGTAGTTTTCTAATTTTCACCAAGTCGAATAGAATTTTACCAATTTTTCAGGAGAAAAGATTCACCAAAATCGTCAAGAAAGCTCTGACTACCGAAGACCAGGAAAAACTACACGAAATCATGTTCGCCAAGGGTCCTCCCTTGGGCGATGCCCTGTCGAGCATGTCCCTCTACCCTTTTCTAGAAAAACAACAAGAATATGAAGAACAGGAAGTAATGGACAAAGGTATCTGAAATTCCAGGAAAAACATAATAAAAATATTTTAGAAAACGCCATGAACTCCAGCTTCCAGTTGCCTCCTCCTCCTTATCAGCCAGCTCCGACCAAGGAAACAAAGAAGAAAGGAATTGGATGTTTTGGCTCAGCTGAAAAGGAAGAACCATACGGATATCCGACTCCCACTGCTCCACCGGAAGATCCAATGGAAACTCTGCGGTACCATGAATTGGGAGAAGAGAAGCAGGAAGACGTCAGCAATGGCCATCAATAACTGCTTCCATGTTCTTTCTTCGAATAATTGTTAATTTTTTTCGCTGAGAATTACGGATATTTGATGATACTCGTCGCTAATAATTTGTATGCCAAAAAACTCGTCATAATAAATTGTAATTCTCGAAAATTGTCGAATTGTGATGGGAAAAAGTCTTCGGGAGGGAATCTTCTCGATTTTTCCGTTTTCTAACGGTAATCCAACGCTTTCTTCAAGATTCTTAAAAAGCTGAGGTTTGCTCACAATGGACAGCTCATTTTTCTCCCTGATAGCAGGCTCTGGTCGCTATGAATCAGCAGACGACTGGCCGTCATCAGATCGAAAATATTGTCCAGTTGAATCATTGCCTTTTTACCTCCATCCAAAATCTCTCTGATCGTAATAAAACGGTTGTTGTTCTTTTTTTCGGTTTTCCAGTCAAAACCCCATGGAACTATTGAACTTGATTCATTTCCCGTTCGATTTTGTTCTAAAATTCAAGAAAATCCTATAAATCCTGGTCAAAATCCTCTTTTCGTCCTTCGTTTTCCCCAATTGAAATCTATTTCATAACTACACGTCGAGTCGAGCCTCCCTGGCCATAATAAACACCGGTGAGAAATGATAAAAGTACAAATCCTGCTCATAGAAGAGGTTTATTCGCACTTTCCCTCTTTTTACCTCATTCTCCCTCATTCTGTAACCTGACATATTCAGAAAAATGAGTCATCTTCCTCGAAGAACTGGCCCTTTTTTCGTATGCAGCCGATCCACTGACCTCGTCTCTCATTTTGCAGGAACTGAAGCTTATATTATGATTCGAGGATTGTTGGAAAATATTGAATTATTGAAGATATCGGAGGTGAGAGAGCCACTTTTCTCTCGGGAGATATTCGCCACTTTTAGGAAGAAGCATTCGATAAGGCGGTCGAGTCATTGGAGCATAAAAGATCAAAAGAGCAAATCAGGGAGTGGTGGCAGAATTTGACAAAATATTATCGGGAAGTAGGTAATCTATTCTGGGGGAATCCCATTTTATCTTCTTTACGAACTTTCCCCTCCAAAATTCCCTCAGAGACAGTTTCTCATGAGGCAGAAGACTGTCTCTCACCCTCATTTTTCAGGAAAAACAATGGCCAACTGCTGTTGAAAAATACGTCAGAGAAGAAGATAAAAATCGACTTCATGAGATCATATTGAAATCAATGGATGATAGGAAACTGGGGACAGAAGCCTCGACAGATTTGGGTGTGAAAGTCACAGAGAAGGAGATTATTGAAGAGGCGAAAGCGGAAGAGAACTGTGAATCACTTGAATTATCAGCAAATACGCCAGGTATCTAAAATTATAAAAGAATTCGACGTTTTGTAGATTTACCCGACGAAGAAACTCTGATCTCCTCCTCTGAGAGTTATAGAAATGATCCCGTTGAAAAAACCATCCATGGTAGGGAGATTTTCTCAAGAAATACGATCAGAAAATTTAGAAACAATCCTGAGACTCTACATAGAATTGAGCACTGAAGGACAAGGAAGAATTCGACGGGAAATTGAGCAATTGTCCTGAAGTCTGGGCTCCCTTTTGTTAGATATGGTCTGATTTCACTCTCTTCATCTGAATCGACCGAATATGGGTCTTATTTGAGCACCTGGAAAGTGTCAAATGATCTTCGACGGAGAGCGCCCATTTTCCAGGCCATTAGAGATCGCATCCACTTTCTGCTTCCCCATTCGTAGTCTTTCCTCTTTTTAATTCTATTTTTATTACTTCTCGTATTTTCTACCACTAGGTTCAATAAACTCGTTACGTACCCACGGATTTCCAATTATCGCCGTTTTTTTCGGCTCTATTTCATAAATCACCCGTAGTACACAACGATGAGAAATGATAAGCGAGCGACACCCTGCAAAGCCGCCTTTTCACACCTCATTCCGTCCCATTTTCTCTCTTACCAAGGAATATGAGTCTTCCACATAAAGAGAGCAAATACTGCGGTGAGTTGTTCGTTGTTTTGTCAATTTTATGTCCATTTTGTAGGAACGGAGGTTCAATCCCTGGTCAGGGTTCTCTTGGACAATACTTACCTTCTCACTGTGTCGGAGGTAAGAAAACACGGATTCCATCAGTCAAGGGGATATTGACGGAACTTGGAAAATTTTACGTTGAAATTGATTTTTTGTTTTCCAAGCGGAATGATTTACTTGACCATGGGCGCACAACTAGTCCGTGCCCAGGAAACTTAAAAATCCGCCTTTTTTAGGATGAAGTCTTTGCAAAAATGGCCGAATCCCTTAATGGCAAGAGAACAAAACAACAGGTTCGACTTTGGTGGGAAAATTTGAAAAGAATCTTTCATGAGGCACGCTTTTACCCGAATTTAGTCGACAATCATCTTTTCAGGAAAAGAGATTCACCGCCGTTGTTGAAAACTACGTGCCAGAGGAGCATAAATCTAAACTGAAAGAACTGATAACTGGAGTAAAAACAGGTCTACCAGTCATCCAACGCCCAGCTTCTCCTGTTGAGGGTCTTCATAGCGAGGAAGAAAATGTGAGGAGAATTATACTGGATGATTCGGTGAATGGCAATGACTCTAAGGAGAAGGCCATTCAAGGTAAAAATCTTAGAATCATGGAGAATTACGCGATTTAGAAGCAATTTTAACTCTTTTCGCAGCCCTGAGCTTGGAAGGAAAACAAGCCATTCGAGAAGCCATCGCCCAACTGTAAGCTGGTTTATAAAAATGTTTACAGCTATAAATTTTTGTCAATCGAGTGTAAAATGATTTTCAGTTGAGAGATCATGGAAAAATATTCTCTTAAAAAATAGAACAGCATTTTCCGAGCATTTATGAATACACGAATGTATGAATAAAGAAAACTGGAACATTTTTCAAATTGTTAAAACAAAACTATAACAAAACCAACCAGGCGCATTTAGACAACGGGAATGACTTGAAGACGAAGTCGAACTTCCGGCTGATCGGTGTATTTCTTCAACTTTTCGCCGTCTTCTACCTCAACTTCTGAAAATATTCACTGAAGTTTTGAAAATAAACCAACCTTCAAGAAGGAGACGCTGTTCCTCGATGGGAATGCCGGCCTGTTGGCGGACAATGGACTTGACAGTCGTCACATAACAGCAACACGGCGAAGTGTAAACATACTCATCTCCATTGGGACCAAGTACTGTAACACGAGTACTGCCACAACCACGGAGACGTAGAACAAGATGAATGACGCATTTGGTCTGGATATTGTAGTCTGACAAGGTATGATTATCTTCCAATTGTTTACCTGGAATTATGATCTTTATAACGAAGAAAAAACGACATACCGGCATAAATAATCCTTTGCTGATCAGGAGGGATTCCTACTTTCTTGAAGATGACATACTTCAAAAGAGAAACTTTATCATGCATATTAACATCAACATTCACGCATTTACCGTCTTGAGTTTTTACAGTGAGTGAGACACGGTTGACACACTGAAAAGTACGGAATCTCTCATTTTTCTCTTATTTACATTATAACAAAACAAGCAATAAAATAAACAATTTAAGCAACGAACCTGAGGCGTTCGAATGACCATTCGAAGACGGACAGTACTGGGACAAGTGTAATCGGCCAGAGCAGAGTCAGGATCCATTGTTTCTTCTTGTCGAATGAGAGCCAACTCAAAATATTGCTCGGGAATATGAGTCAACTTCGAGACGTGTTCCTTGATTTCACTGATTTTTGTCTGACAAGGAAAGTTCATGCTGATCCCGGAGACGACTTCTTGATTGACAATGGTTGAAACGAACGGCTGATCGACAATTACACGCATTTCTAAGAAAAAAATAATTAATAATTATGATAATAGTGAAAAGAGAGACATGAAAGATTGTAAATAAAATAGTCAGCGACGATGGCAGAAATTCATTACGTAACACGTTAAATTTCCACGTCGGGTGAAAAACGCCTACAGCATGCCGCCGGCAGCGACGACGACTTCTGATGCTCGATCTTGTCGCCATCGACCATGATTTTAGCTGATACTTCGAGAATCTACGATTTTCTGCAATATATTTGGTACCATTTGATAGCTCTTTTTCTGGTCTACAAGATTATATAAGTCGCTCATCATAAAAAAACTTCTGCATAAAATTACAGCAATTCCTATCTGTCTGACTGATTCTCCAGCTCGTCGTCAGCCACTTTCTGCTCTCACCTTTTTTATTCTCTTCGTGTAAATATTCAAAGCTAGTAAAAATCATGTTATTTGCGAGTGTGGCACTTGATTATCGTGTCAAGTGGGTTCGAAAGAACTAGTGCTTGTAGCTAGGTGTAACCCGGCTTTTGTGTATGCCGCCGACCGAAGAATTGCCGGTCGGAGCTCTTAAACAATTATCGGTGTGAATTGTCGTGTTTGTGTTACAAGTTCTCCCCAGGGGCATAAATATCCCTCTCGTGGGGGAATTTTGCCGCCTTGTCCTGATGACTCCCCGCTCTTCTTCTTCCCCAGCCCCTACTCCCACTTGGGATTGGCCCCTGCAACGTGAAGATGTTAAAATCCGTAATTTCTGTGACCGTTTTGAGGTCACCCTGGATATGCATTATTTTAAGCCAAGGGAAATTGATGTCAAAGTGGCTGGCAACGAAGTTGTGATTCATTGTCGACGAGAGGTGGGTCATTTTCTTTATGGAAGTCAAAATTAATTCAGAAGAGAATCCCAGAAAGCGGGAGGGCACGGGAAATTCTCCGTGCTTATCATCTGCCAAAGGACACCGACGTCTCGACAATGAGGAGACATCTCGCCCATGGACGGCTTGTTATTTCTGCACAGAAGAAACATTGAATATCCATGGTTTTTTCCTTTATTGTTTGTATCTATACAGCTCTATTTCGCCCAGACAACGCCTCTTTATGTATGGACATAAAGATATCTTTATACAATTTTATTCGTGTTCGGAGGGGAGCCATGGGATCAGAGGGGGCCAGTCGTTTATTGAACGCAATCGAGCTGGCCAAGTGACCTTCTTCAGGACAGCTGCTTGTCCTCCTCGACACTCTTTTTTTTACCACCTGTAATCTGACTATCCTCGGACTTCGAGAATTATTAGAACTTTTGTTTTCAAGTCGTCTAGTTTCAGTCGAAGAAGGATATTCAATATCTTTACTTGGCTGGTGGCTCTTGGATACGGAAGAGAATTGCAGAATTATCAGAGTTACTTGAAGAAAATATTAGAGAAACCACGTCGAGATTACTTTGAATATGACAAAGAAGTCGGCGATTTGAAAGATATTCACATGACCATTCTATTAAACAAAGTTTGCGCAAGATTTCAATAAATTATGTTGCTCTTTTCTTGGATAAATTGGGGAAAGGCTTTTGAAGCATTTCGGTGTGATCGACGGTGACAGCCCGATTCCTCTCTCGAGACTTCAACTTTTCTCGAGAAATTCTCCTTGTTACCTCATTTTTAGTCTCATTTCCTCTAAAATTCAGGAGCATAATCACAATTTTCTCATGAGTGGAGGCCATTCTCCTCTACCAAATGGACGACGTCGACGCTGCCAGCAATACTTTCTTCTTCCACTTTTCCAGAATTTTCCAATATATATAGAGAATCGCCATGGTCAAAGTCATTAAATTTTTCTTCTCTTCCCCACAGCCTTTTGCCTGTCAAAATCGCCTTTATTTCTCTGACTTGTCCCCCACTGTCTGATTTTGTTTCTCTTCGTGTCAAGTGAAGTCTGCCCGTTTTTCGCTTTTGTTTCTCTTTATCCTTTTGTCTAATCCGACAGTCGACTAAGCCGTTGACCAGTTAAAATGTTGTAATTCCGTCAAAATTCGAGTATAAAACTGGCCAACATCGACTGCTCAACATCAAACAAACAACCGAAATGGCTTCTGTGCCCCCCGGTTCGTAGCTGCTTTTCTTTTATTTTTTATTTATTTTCTTATTTATTTTTTAAATTTATTTTCATTTATTTTCTTTATTTATTTTCATTTATTTTCATTTATTTTCATTTATTTTTCATTTTCTTCTTTCCGGCTGCTTCTTTGGCAGCGACGACTGACGGCGCCGCAAAAAAGGGCGACTTTTGATATTGAATTTTGCCATTCTTTTACACCACAAAACCATTTGGGCTATTAAAACGACCAACAAGGCCAATTTATTTGTTGTTTTTAGGAGATATTGTTACCCAGCCGGGTCAAAAAATCGTTTTTAACGCCCCGTATGACGACAAGCACACCTACCACATCAAGATCATCAATTCGAGTGGACGTCGCATCGGTTGGGCCATAAAGACAACGAACATGAAACGCCTCGGCGTCGATCCTGCCTGTGGAGTTCGTTTTATTTCTAAATTTTATTTAATTTTATTAAAATTACAGGTCCTTGACCCCAAGGAGGCCACTCTGATGGCTGTGAGCTGCGATGCCTTCGCCTTTGGCCAGGAGGACACCAACAACGACCGCATCACCATCGAATGGACCAATACCCCAGACGGGGCTGCGAAAACCTTCCGTCGTGAATGGTTCCAGGGCGATGGAATGGTCCGCCGCAAGAATCTCCCCATCGAGTACAACCCCTGAGGGGCCACACACAATTTGTGAATAAAAAATGGCTTCGGCCAACAAAAATATCAACGTGTACTGTTCTAATTTCACTTGTTATTTCTCTTGTTTGAATCCTCTTCTTGTTTTGGGCCATCAAGACGAAGTCGACTCTTTTTAATCTTCTTGACTTCTCCATTTTCTTCTCGATCCGGGCCATCAAATCGCTTCTTTTGACAGCAGCGGCTGACGGCGCCACATTTGAGATTTTCTTGCGTTTCTTTGAGTCGCCAAACAAATTGGATACCAAAACAATCCAACATCCAACAATGGCTAGTGTACCCCCTGGAGACATCCAAACCCAACCGGGACAGAAAATCGTTTTCAACGCCCCGTACGATGACAAGCACACGTACCACATTAAAATTATCAATACGTCCGCTCGTCGCATCGGCTGGGCCATAAAAACTACGAACAGGAACAAGGAAAGAGAAAAGGAGAACAGGAGGAGGGAACAAAGAAAAGGAGAAGGAAGACAACCAGAGGACCAAAGGTGAGGGGTTATGTTGCCAGCCCAAAATGGCCAAGTACTGCTCCTTTTTTGAGCCAGGTTACGACCAGCCTGTCAAAATGGTTCCCCCGTTTTGGGGGAAGGTTACTGCCCGCCTTCGAAATGTGGCTATACTTCTCCCGTTTTTTTTGGAGACAGGTTACTGCCCGCCTGCTAAATGTGGCTATACCCTAATAGACGACAACCCGCCTAAACAAAAATCTAGCTCGGAAACTGACAACGAAATGGCAAAAATGAAAGGTAACAACAAAATTGAAGGAAAAAAATCGGGAAAATGTCCAAAAATCCCAGACTCCGAAATAATCAATCTGAAAGGCACAAAAGAAGGATACATCCTTGCATTTTACTTTCCAACACCCCGCAACTTTGAAGCAAAAGAATCTATTCAGCTCTCTTATTTTTCAATTCTTTCATCCAACGTCTTCTCCCGGGCTCCATTGTTCCCGTATACCCTCCTGTAATCACAGTCCTCCATCGTACTTTGCCCGTCCACGTGCCCTGTCATCAGCCGCTTTCATTTTCTTCGTCTCGACCCTTCTTCTTTGCCATAATTCATATCTCGGAATCAAGTAAAAACAATTGCGCAGCGCAAGCGCTGCGCAACAATACCAGAATCCGGTGGAAAAATATTTCGAAGATGACCTGCTTGCCAGTGACACTGAACTAAAAATTAACATAATAAAAATAACTGAACTGAAACCGAAGTCACAAAAAAAGGGGTAAAACTGAATTGAAATCAATCCAACAGTGAGGAAACTGTCCCTGATAGAACTACAATCGGGAAACAAACAATATGGTCACTGAAAGTGACTGTAAGATCCGCGGCAAATGTAATTTACAGGGTACATAAACGTAAGAATCAACCAAAATGGTAAAAGTTGAGATGAAGGTGCACGGAGATAACATATAACTCCATTTACCATACCTTATGCCTGGCGGTGGTCCGGCTAGGGGACAGGCATGATCCAGCGAGCCCCTAGGCGCCTGCCCCAGGTCGCCGTCGTCCCCCTCGTCACTTGATCACCCAGTCCCCCCATCCCCTGCGACCCCCTGCCCCCCGCTAGAACTGCTCGTCCGGTTCGCCCCGCAGCATGAAACGCCTCGGCGTCGATCCTGCCTGTGGAGTTCGTTTTATTTCTAAATTTTATTTAATTTTATTAAAATTACAGGTCCTTGACCCCAAGGAGGCCACTCTGATGGCTGTGAGCTGCGATGCCTTCGCCTTTGGCCAGGAGGACACCAACAACGACCGCATCACCATCGAATGGACCAATACCCCAGACGGGGCTGCGAAAACCTTCCGTCGTGAATGGTTCCAGGGCGATGGAATGGTCCGCCGCAAGAATCTCCCCATCGAGTACAACCCCTGAGGGGCCACACACAATTTGTGAATAAAAAATGGCTTCGGCCAACAAAAATATCAACGTGTACTGTTCTAATTTCACTTGTTATTTCTCTTGTTTGAATCCTCTTCTTGTTTTGGGCCATCAAGACGAAGTCGACTCTTTTTAATCTTCTTGACTTCTCCATTTTCTTCTCGATCCGGGCCATCAAATCGCTTCTTTTGACAGCAGCGGCTGACGGCGCCACATTTGAGATTTTCTTGCGTTTCTTTGAGTCGCCAAACAAATTGGATACCAAAACTTTAACACTCGTCTCAACTTTATATGATGTCTTTTTTCTTCTTGTTCCGGACCATTAAAACGAAGAATATCCCGGTCGACTTCTTTGACTTCTCCGTTTTCTTCTCGATCTGGGCCATCAAGGCTACTTGCTTCTGAATTTTCTTGATCTTTCCTTCGAAATGTCGCTCGATCGAAGGAACTTTACTGGCTCGACATTCCAGTCGCCCTGATTCATCAAATTGATTGCGCCAAGCCTCCAGTTCGACAGCCAGAAGACGATGTCCTCCCGCCGATGACCACAAAGACGGGAAAAGAGCTAAAAAGAGCTAAAATCGGTACCTCCCGGAGATATTGTCACTCAACCTGGCTCCAAGATTGTGTTTAACGCCCCCTATGACGACAAGCACACCTACCACATCAAGATCATCAATTCGAGAAGGAAGACGATCAGAAAGGACCAACGGTGAGGGGTTAAGCCAGCCCAAAATGGCACAGTACAGCTCATTTTTTAAGAGCCAGGTTACGACCAGCCTAACAAAATGGTTTCCCTGTTTTGGGGACAGGTTGACCCGCCTGTACTAAGTGGTCCTACTTTCCCACCTTTTTTCGGGAATCAGGTTGCAGCCCGCCAGTTAAAAGGAGGAGAGCGATGGCGACGACAACGAAAATGACAGCCATGACGACGAGATGGAAGATGAAGAAGAATCTCTCGTCCGTCGACTAGACGACTCCTATTTCATCGCAGAAGAAATTCGCAATGAAATCAACATCGAATTTCGCGGGGCAAGAATTCCGGGAGCCTCGTTTCTTGGCAAAAATTGCTTGTCGGATTGATTATCTCTGGTTTTTGGTTTATTCTTACACGTTGCACGGCGTCTGCCCTGCTCGACTTGCTGAATTGAGGCGGAAAATCCATCCAAATACTCCTTATTACAAGGATCTCCAATACGGGGCAAAAGTCCTTCTGCAATGGAAACTTCAACAAGATCGAGAAGCCTATCTCCGGACAAAATTAAAGCTGGATGAAGTTCATTAGAAAATTGACGAGGATGTGGCCGAAAGAGAATCTGGGCGATTGGAAACCCCTCCATGGATCAGTCAACTATTTTAATTGTAAACTGTAAAAAATAATAAATCTCTATATATTTTAGTTTTTTTTTCAATTTTAAAGAGCAATTCTAGTTCAAAATTTGGTATTTTTCAAAAACGGGCGCTAATCCACGTTCTACTTCAAAATTAGCGGAGATTTTGGGTACTTTTCATAAGAAATCACTAAAAAGCCAACGAGAGAGTCTCTGCCGCCAAAAATGGCGGTAATTTTTCGCGGTAATGAAAATTTTGAATAAATTTTGCAATTTCTAACCCAGCAAAATGTAAGCAAGCGCATGTCAAGGGCATTTCCACTGGTTAGAGCTTGAAACAACATAGACAAGGCTCAAAAATTGCCATTTTTTGCAATTATTAAGGCGGCAAATCATCATAATTGTCGACGGCGCAATATTTCGAGCATTTCAAATGTTTCTGGGATAGCGGACAACACAAAGATGGTGCGCTTCCCCTAACCCGGGAACTTCTCCCTATCATATAGACTCAAATAAATAAAAACAGGATCACACCAACAGGGCTTTTACGCCTGTTGGTGCCAAGAAAAAAAGAGGAATGAGATCACAAAAAAGAGAGGAACGATGACAGTCTTCGTCAAGTCCACGGGTCCAGCGGTCACGGGATCCAGCGAACAACCTGAAAGAAATGGCATGAATCGACAGTAAAGCTCGTTTCCATTCACAAATAAAAATAGCAGCAGATTGAGGGACATTGGATGAAAGGCAGTCGCACTTTTGAAACAAAGCGCTAAGTATCCGCTCAAAAAATCAGTTTTCTTTTTAGATCGACATTATAGTTGAATTGACATTAATCCGTAAAAATAATGCGCGCATAACAAAAATGGGCACGGGAACTGGAATTTGCATGCGCTTAGTGAGGGCTATGGTTCCAAAAAAGCTACAAACCTCAGTCGATGGCTCATGTCTCAGGACTTCTTGAGAAGGAGGCGACACAGGAGCGGCGGAGACACATGGCTGACGTCTGAAAATAAAGCAATAAACTAACTAAAAATCAGAAAAAAATCGGATATCCCGAATAATAGGAAATCTATACAGAATCTAGGACAAACAGCGTCGACCGTTGCTCATTGCGATCAACTTGATTCCATTCAATTTTTGGAATTAAAAAAAGGCGAAAATTCGAGGGGAAGGGGAGCTCTCTGATCTACTAAAATGTGTCAGAGCATCTTTTTAACGACGAAAATGGACGAAAATCAAATGAGAATTAGCTGACATCGCAAGTGAAGTGCTTCGTTGAATGGTCAGACATGTGACACAATGATCGCCGGTCGACGATGTCTGTCCGTCGACTGCTCAAAAATATTCTTGAAATCTAAATCTAGAAACCTACGAACCTTATTCTATTTATGTCCACCACAACTGCGACTTCTAGAGGGAGGAGCGAAGGCGGAAAGATGGCTGTGACCTGAAAATATAAATAAGATCAAATAAAGCAAATAAATAGGAAATCTTATATTGTATGAGAAGAATTCCCACGGACAGACAGCATCGACCATCGACTTTCGTCATGATTACTGATGAAGCTGATGTCATTCGACTCCGCTTTAAAAATGGGAAAAGTTTGTGGTTCGGATACTAAAAATGGACAGTCTAATGCTGCCTACGACAGAAACCTGCCAGGATATCTTTTTTTAACGTTAGAAATAGACGAAAATTGAATGACAGGAGTCGCCTGGCTCAAAATGTGGCGACTATTCGACTCTTTGCTTGGAATCGACGCTGTCTGTCCGGATATCTCAAAATTTCCACGAAATATCCACAAACCTTGAGCAGCAGCTTCATTCCGTCGGTCGATCATTTCTTCGAGAGACGAGGGAGTGGCGGCTGGAGCGGAGCTGAGGAAGGATGGCTGAAAATAAATCAATAAATAAAATGGAAAACACAGAGAAAATAGAAAGAAGAGATCCGCTATTTCAAACTGCAGGAGACGGGACGGACAGCGTCGACCGTTGCTGTTCGTCGTTGTGTTCAAGGTCAATGCAGCCCGATATTTAGAATTTATCAAAAAAGAAAATTTGCGGGCTAAATCATCAAAACAAGCAGCTGTCTTCATGTTCTTTACAAATGAAAATATCGATAGAAATCGAGTGGTACAGTGTGCACGGCCGTAATATTCGATGGCCCCACTTGGATGGCCATTTTGATCAGAGTCGACGCTATCTATCCCTGCTCCGGATTGCTCGAAAAATTTAAAAAATAGTTATGAACCTCGGCTAGCTGTCTTTTCACTTTCTCGGGAACCTCTCTTGGCATTTCTTTTCTATCCTCAGGTCAAATTGAGCTGGATTTTCAGTGTCATCTTCTATTCATCGAGTCATCGATTCTATGCTTTTTTTGGAGTCCGCAATTGCTACTGAAAAAAAAAACATTAGAACAGTCAAAAAATGTGAAATACCATTGAATTTCTGTCTTGTCCTGTCAATTTTCGGCATTTCCTTGCATCTTTGGCTGTTGCTCGGCTGTTCTCTTATTTTGTCCATCTTATTCTGCCTCTTTTACGAAAAATGGGGCTCCTCCTACAATGAGAACAACTAAAATTGGCAATTAAAGTCGACTGACTGTAGATGGCCGTCATGCCTCGAGTCTTCGCCGTCCTGCGTCGATCTCGCTGCTTCCAGTTCCATCCACTCGTCCCAACATCCAGAATCTGAAAAAACACGACAGCAACAAAAATCACAAAGGAAAATACACAAAAATGGGGTAAGTTTCAAATTTTAGATAGAAATTGCGCTTGGGATTCGAGCACTTCCGGATCTCCTTGGGCACCGATTGGGTCCGACTGCCCTATTCCAGTCCCCCGCAAATGAGCACGGTGTCTCCGAAGAGAGCGTGTCCAATGGGAGCAGTGGATACCCAGGTGCCGGGAGATCCAGGCAGGACTCTGGCCAAAGACGGCCATCTGTCACGGGATGCGGAGGATCTCCACGTGACGCGTCCCATATGCCGGCTCGACTTCCCATTTTTGAGCGAAAAAAACAGCCAAAACCGCAAATTTTTAGTCCGCGGTAAAATTAGCATCAAAAAGCAATAAGGGGCAGTAAAATTTAAAAAAAAGAGCAACGTGACCTCTTATTGAAGAAGACGATCAGCTGCCACCACCGCAGAGAGACGACTGACGACTGAGAAGCGATGGCCAACTTGACAGAATTTGACCAGTTGGCGCGTCACTTTCCTGTCAATTTGACAGAAACTGTTGAAATGGTTTGAAAATCGCTTTCTTTCGAAGAAAAAGTATTTCTAACATTTTCCAAAGTAAAAATACGTGTACCAGGGCTGTCGGAGCCATGTCGAGTCCTGTCGACGCCCGTCAAGCAGCGGGATCCCTCCCTTTTCCTCGATATCACTCTTCAAATTGACAAATTCCGGCCGACCTGCTTGGGTATTATTTTTTTTTGGATAAATAGGACATTCCTGACAAATTTAGAAAAAAAATTATCCCGCAGAGATTGTCGCAGCCGTCCTCCGGTCGAGGAGGTCGATGTCCAGCTTCTCTTCAACTCTCGCTCCTCAACTTGACAAAATTTGCACAAATTTCTTGAATACGGGCTTTCCCAAGCAAAAAGCCTTCTTGACGGATCTAAAAATAAAAAAATAGCAGGCATGGCAACTCTTTTCGACGTCAGTCATCGCCCGGAATGTCGATCTAATCGCTGCCCATTTTGATCGCAATTCAACTCAAAACTGGGTCATCTTTGATAAATTGAAAATATATTAGAAAGTGGAGACGTTGTCCCATCCGACGGATCAGTTCCGGCTAATCTTTTTTATAATAAAAAGTAGACAGCCGGCTGTCGAAGGTAAGTCGAAGACAACGACATCTCATCGACTTCGACACATTATGTCGGTTTTTTTGAAAAATTTTCTGGAAAAAATTTCGAAGCTCGTTTACCAAGAAATTGGCCAAAAATCTCCGCAAAAATTTATTTAAAAATATGCAATACTCTGAATTTTATGTAAAGAAGTTGATATGGGCATGGAATAGTTGTCTGGCAGGCTAGAAAAGACCTGAAATAGAATTTTGTTCTCGGCGCCAGTGGTCGACTCATCTTTGGTATAATCCCACCCATTGTAATAAGCAAGCGACTGGTGCGTGAGAATGGGCCGGTAATAGTTCAGTTGATAATAGCAAGACGGAAGCAGAGCAACAGGCTGGAAAATGGAAAATTATTGCATTCAGGGTGGAAGAGTCACTCGACTTACCTTGACAAATCCATCCGTCTTCTTTTTCTCCTGTCCTTCGATCTTTCCGAGAATCTTCTCAACATCATGAACCTAAAAGGACAGCAGATTTCCAATTTTTTATAATCAAAAACGAACTGAAAGCTCCTTCAGAGGGCCAGGAATACGAGTTATGAGATAACAAAGGGCATCGACATTGGGGACATCTCCCTCGAAAAGGTCAACAACCGCTCGGCTGGTTGGAATATTTTGACTGGGTTTTTGAGTCTTTTTGTTCTTCTTTCCAGGATGCTAAAAATTAATGAAATGACGGATTTTCTTTAGAGGAAATTACCTTCCTAGTCTTTCTGACAGTCGGCTTCTTCTTGGAGACAGACGAGCTGGTGACAGGCTTTTTACCCATGGAAGAAAACTAAATTCTTATCAGTTTTACAAAAAAGAAACGAGAAATAACGAAAACTGTGGCATTTCGGATATTGGTAAGCAGCAAAAAGTGACGCAGCCGACGGTCGACTAAAAATGTAAACAATTTTGAACTTGGTTAGGTCAACCGACCTCTCCCTTCACCAGATGTGCTTTTCGAGTACAAAGGGTTGTAGAGATGGCCATCAGCGATAAATATGAGATGGTCCGTAAGCTCAGGATTACAAAGAAAACAGGCGGAAGGCTTTGGTGAGGGGACAACGATGACTTTTGGCCGAACGGGTCGATGTCGCCTCTACTTTTTGACATCTTCTTTTAGATTTTTGCTCTTTCTCTGGAGTTTTTTATTGTCCAAGGGTCATTCTTTCTAGAGAAAGAGTCGTTGTCAGAAAATAAAGAAATAAAGAACCAAACGTCGAAACAATTGACGACGGCCATCAGAAGACACTTTCGACTCGACGTAGACGGGATCACATTTCTCCTAAATTCCTGGATGATTTTTCACTTCAAAACCTTTTCCCTACTGACTTCTACTCTCTGTTTTATTATAAATTTTGTAGTCTCCCTGAAGGCGATAGTTTCCACCAGTTCCCACAGTCATAGTCCCCAAAAATAGTCACTTCTCCCCTCCGATGGAACAGTTTCCTTTCCCTGGCTATTCATCCCCTTGTGAGAATTTGTAACAAACCCCAAAATCACTATAAAACCGCGCCTTCTGGTCCATTTCCTCATTCGAAAATGTTCAAGTTCGTCTTCGTCTTCCTCGCTCTCGTCGCTCTTTCCATGGCTTCGGCCGGTACTCTCTGTGGCAAGGAACTGATCGATCGTGTCAAGGAAGCTTGTGGAGGAGACAAGTCCGGGTCTGGAGCAATTTCTTCTTAATTACTGGACCTATTTTTTAGAAATCCATGCATGCCGGCAAAGGAATGCTGCGCTGCCAGCAATGGCAAAGAGAAATGCACCGTGGCTTTTATCAAGGAATTATGCAAATGTTAAAAAAACACCTGGATAATTTGTGATATTTAATAAAAATTTATTGGGCAAAGGATTTATAAGTTTTTGTCAATTTCTCCTCAAAATATTGGAAGAAAACTGGTCGACCGTCGCCGGTTCTCATACCCACGTGGACTAGACAGCCAGGCTTTCAGTTGGCCGCCGCCGACACAATTGGACTCTTATTGGTCGAAAAGAGTTTCTGTCTCTGTAAAAATTCCTATAAAATTCATAAAAACCGTCGTTTTTGCCTCCTTTCTTCAGTAAAATCTTACCATTTTGGATTTCTAATCGACAAGAAAATGGGCGGAACATTTGTTTAAAATTAAAATGGTCACCGAATGAGTTCCTGTCATTTAAAAAAGAAAAAGGAGCAGTCTTCCCGGTGCAATCTCGTCTCTCTCGACCTGCCATCACCTGGCTGGGCTCCCCGTGGCGACCTTATTCGCTTATTACTCCTTGCTCTCACCTGTCCCTCCTGCCTAATCAATATTTGTGACCGTCATTAGCCAAAAATCTCTTCGTTTTACAGCTAAAAAACTGTCGACGAGATGATGCACGAATTGGCTAAACATCCCGAAGAGATCGCCAATTATTCTCGATTCCTTGAAGGCTCTTTATTTTTAAAAAATTTCCGTTCTCCGCTAAATTTAAACCGGATTCCTGATCATTTATGCCTAAAAATAGCTTCCCAGGTGACATTTTTCCTTGTAAATTACTGTATCCTTTCAGCAATCTCTCTCATCTTCTCTGAATTTGGCTGCGGCTAATTCGCGGTACTCTAATCTATTAGAAATCGCAATTTCCCGAAATTCTTATATAAAATTCTTTATGAAATTATTAGAAAAATATAAAAAGGTGAGGATTTTAGTTCCAAGAAAAACGAAAAGCTTAGGAGGATCTCCTAGCAGCTGGAAATCGCCGTTTTCTTTTTCCTGGCTCGAAATTCGCCGCATGTGCCACTGAAAATGTTTCTTGGAATTTTTGGATCCAAATTGTCTATGCCAATATTCGATATGGTCTAGCGTTGGGAGAAATGGACAGGGAAACGGCCAGAAAGGTCTACTGGCAGGAGCTGACATTGGAGTACAGTCGGTGGGCGGGTCGACTGTCGTAATTATTCTTTTAGACATCGCCATATTACCATTTTATGGAAGAAACAGCAGCGTCTAGGTCCGAAAAAGATTAGCCTCCATGCTATTCCTATTGATTTATGGAAGAAAATATTGTCAAAGGTAATTTTCTCCCAGATGTCGAGGGTTTCTCGTCGTCGATTCCCCCCCTTACCCGCAATATCCCGACCGTTTAATTTAATAAAAAAACTACAGTAAAACGTTTGGTAAAATTCCCATTAATCAAAACTCCTGTCGAGAATGTACGAGCATCGGGAAATTTAAAGAAAGATGATGGCTTCCTCCAATTTAGACATCCGCCAAGGCAGCCGGCTGTCTGGCCAGGACCCAGTCGACCGTAGCCGTCGCCCTTGATGATTATATCCAATCTTCTCTCCCTATTAAAATAGTAATGGAAGTTGAATCAAAAAGAGAAAGGGCTCCTGGTGACGTGAAGAATCATTTCCTCCAAGAATTGTCATTATTCGAGGTAATCTTCCATCTCTTCCGTAGTTTTCGCCCATTTCCAGGCCTCTTTCCTTTTTTGGACACCAAATCCAAGCTCAGAAATTAATAAATTAATTTTTAATTTGGCTAAGAGACGGATCGATGAGCTGGAAATAAAAAGGGAAAAGATCAAGAATATCCGTCGACTATTGGGACATGGCGTCGATCTTGTCGATGTCTACTATCCGGGCGGCCATCCGCTAAAACCCAATGTCTTTCATTATCCTCAATATATTCAGGAAACCTGTGATTCTTTCTTTTCTTTTTTTGAGTAATCGATAATAAAACTGTCGACTTTTTAGCCAACCAGTGATTTTGGGGGATTTCCATCAATTTACGCGGATTGTAAAATTACTTCATGGGATTTTGGACTAAATTTTAAAGTATAAAATGGACGGGAATCTTCTCTTTCCTCTACATTTTAAATTATCAAAAATGGTCAAGGTGACGGCGAGTTATGGGCGGAAGAAGCCATGCCGCCGTGAACGTGGCCTGCGCCCGGTCTCCCGATGGCCACTGTCGACCATCCTCATTTCTAGTTCTCGAATAAATTCAAACTTTGATGGCCAGTGGTTGTGGAGTCTGTCATCGACAGGAAAATATCCGCTTTCGGTCATTTGGAAGCGAAAGTCGACATTTTGACAGGATAATTCCCAGTTTTGACCAAAAATACCTATAAAAGAGCCCAGGAGCTCATTCGATAGCGCAGTCTAATCGTGCTTACCTCAGTAAAAGAATGTTTTTTTACTTATTTAAAGGGACGAAAAGGTAGGATTTGAATTCTGCGGAACTTCCGCAAAATTTTAGAGTACGCGTAAACATCATGCACAAATTATGCGATTTCAAAAGGAAATTTGTGTTTTCTTTATAGCTACTAATTTTTACGGCTTGATTTTTATTGCAGTCAACTCATCATATTTTTAGAAACATTTTGATATATATACGACCTTGTAATTCGCCAACATAACATTTTTGACACAAAAAACTTCATATTGCATGAATTTTTTGTATCTTTTTTATCCTGCTACTTTTTACTGTTTTCTTTTTTGCTTTATAGTAATTCGGTGATGGCAAAACACGTGAAAACAATAAAATATAACAATAATGCATGCAAACAATTTTCAGAAAAGCTACAGCGAACAAAACGCGCAATCCCAGGAAATTCAAATCCAGCCTTATCGTCCCTTTAAAAGGTTGTTCATCCTGGGAGGCAAACTTTTGTGCTTCATATCCCTATTGAGGTACGATTGTTTAATTTGTATATAATTTGCAATAATTCAGTCTTTTCTTACTAATCGCTTGCATGGTTGGTATATTCGCTTTCTTGGTTTCCTTTGGAATGCTGCTGAACTCCCAATGCATTGATCACACGGATGTATTACTGGAGGACGAGGATGATGTTGTCGATCTTTCTGTATTTGACACTCTTCCTAAAGACGTTAGTATTTTATTTCCTATGGCAAGCTCACCAAAGAACTTTTTCAACTTTTCCCTGCCATTGTCAATCCTGTGACCGGTTGCAATCAACCGCCCGTGAGCTTTCGGGGAAGCTTTTTATTTATAAATTTTCTACCCGCGATGCTCACGGGAGCCTGTGCGATTAATTACAACCGATCACTGATTGCAGAAGCAGCGTGGCTTCCCAAAATGCGGGCTTTCAAAAATTCTGTTGGAAATTTTACTTGATCCAAAAAAAAATCAAATATCCGTGGCAGATGTTAGAAATATTCAGCAAATATTTGAAGAAGGCTGAGCTGTCGATTATTGACGGATGCCATGAAAAGAATTCCTTGATTCTGTCTGATAATTTGCTAAAATTAGTATAATTAATAATAAAAATAATTTTGAAAAAGAATGAAAGGAAAACATGAAAAATAATGTAGAAAAAATACAATAATTGTTGCAGATGGAAATATTAGGTTGGATCATAAGTTCGTGCCGCGCTTTTCTGTTTTATTTCTATTTCTAGGTAGAATTCTTTTGGGCTTTCCAGCGTGCACCAAAAAGAAAGCCAGTTTACTGCCGTATTTTCGACATTTCGGCTATTTTGCTCCAAAGCGCACCAAAAGTTGCAAAACTCGCTGGCCCCTTGACAAAGTTTAATTGTATTATTCTGACTCTTGTTTTCTACAGTAGGCCACCCACTGTATACCACAATATTAGCAGAACTCAAATAAGTTGAGTGATAGTCATGAAATAACCAAATCATAGTCTAATGTCGACGAATTAAGCCTTCGCATCTCCGCTCCCTGGGGCTGTAGCGCCTCCAGGAAACGAGCTACAGAGATGATACATATACCATTTAGAAGAGGAAATTCAACTCTACAAGCTACTGTTCTTTATAAACTGGCAGCGGTCAAGAGAAATCTTTGCAGACCCACGGCACGGACTTATGTTACAACGTAATAATATCAATTTGAAATCATGAAAACGCGCACATTTCAAAGAGAGGCGGTTCCGGTATTTGCATTGCAAATTTTCAAATTATATTCTTTATGAAGAAACTTATATTTCAAAGCGGCCCGCAAAAATTAGTAGACGAGAAGACAACACAAATCGTATGCATTGAGTCCATTTGAAGTACGGAAAAAAAACAGGGTGTCGAAATATCCAAACTATGCTCAAATGGGGACGGCAAATTTATTCCAGTTCTTACAAACTCTTTTAGGCAATTGCCAACCTGAACGGAATATTATTTGAAAAATTTCTGGTTATTCGAGGCTCTTCTGTTATTAAAATGGCTTTTATCTCGTCTGCCCCTGGACCTGCTGAAATATGTGCTGATTACGGTTTATTCCAATTTGAGGAGATCCAAGGAAAATCCATTTCATTGCCACCGGGAAAAAAAGTGTTTACGCTCACCATCAACCGAGCGGTGAAGAAAATTCTCCTGGTAAGAACTCCAGTTATAGCTTGAATTGTTTTTTTTAGCAAGGAGGCTTCCATGTGCACGTCACGATGTTTGGCCATAAAAGCACAGAATGGGTTGAGTGTTCGTCTCTTGAAAAAGCTTTCAAAGCTTACCGCCACGGATCGAATCACAACGGCCTTCTCTTCGTCACCAATACCAGCAAACGGTTGTGTAAATTTGTACCAGGCATGTACTCGCCGCGAGAGGATGTTGATTTGGCCTCTGGACAAAGCGATTCGGCACAGTACACTAAAGCTCCGACAGGGTGCTGTCTCGGCTACCTCATCTGGAAACAAAGTGCCATGACAACGGAGAAGTCTCTCACATGCAGCAATGCTCCGCTGGAAGAAACATCAATTTAAAATATTCACCTAAATGTTCTTATGTATGGAATAAATTTGGATTTTATATAAATTATTCTTTTCGCTATGGTTTTGCACCTGACCCTTCATCCCAGTAAAAAAGGAAAGAACTGCTTCTTGGATATAGGAAAAGCTATCTGAAATTCTAGAAAAAAACAAGAAAAAGAAAATTATAATGAATTTACTCTAAGCAGTGTTGAAAATAAATACAAAATGAAAACTACGATCTTTTCTTCAATCGGTCAGATCGATTCATCAAATCTTCGTATTCCTCTTGGCTTGCAGTTTCCGCTGGAGTTAGTTTCATCATCACTAAAAACAAAAGAATAAATAATATTGAAGCTTCTTACTGCTATCAAAATATAAATCATCCATTTGAGTTTTACTATTATCACTTCCTGGCTGGATTCTTGGTTCAGTAACAAGCGAGCTGAAATAAATGTTTGCAAAATAATAAATTCGGCTCACTTAATCGATGTACCCAATAAATTAGAAAAATTAGGACTTTCAATAGTAAGATGAGTATTTTTAGAGAAACATTTTTCCACCCACAAATCCTATAAAAGGGACCAGAAGATCATTCGATAGCTTATAGCATTTTGGGGGATTTCCATCAATTTACGCGGATTGTAAAATTACTTCATGGGATTTTGGACTAAATTTTAAAGTATAAAATGGACGGGAATCTTCTCTTTCCTCTACATTTTAAATTATCAAAAATGGTCAAGGTGACGGCGAGTTATGGGCGGAAGAAGCCATGCCGCCGTGAACGTGGCCTGCGCCCGGTCTCCCGATGGCCACTGTCGACCATCCTCATTTCTAGTTCTCGAATAAATTCAAACTTTGATGGCCAGTGGTTGTGGAGTCTGTCATCGACAGGAAAATATCCGCTTTCGGTCATTTGGAAGCGAAAGTCGACATTTTGAGAGGATAATTCCCAGTTTTGACCAAAAATACCTATAAAAGGGCCCAGCAGGTCATTCGATAGCTCAGTCAAAGTCATTTGTATTCGCTACAATGTTCATCTCTCTGATAAAGATGGCTGGAACTGCCCTTGGAAATATTGCAGCTGTACTCTTCGTATTCTGGTACGATTATTTAATTTTTGAACTACAGCTTTAGCTTCATGATTGCAATTTCGGCGCACCTATTTTTCTGGTTTCATCTCAGCTCGGAGGCCACTGGACCATTGACATCTACTACCATGTCGACAATGACGACGATGATGACGAAGAGGATATGACTGTTTTCGGCCAACTGCCACCGTCGGTTAGTACTTCATTTATTTTAACGATCCTCCAACTCACCAAAATGTTTATCCGATTTTTTTCGCGGTTGCTAATTGTGTGCAAAAGTTGACCCCCGAAACGCGGGCTTTCCAAAATTTTGCTGAAAAAGTCAAATGTCCATGGCTTTTCAATATTAAAAATATTCCTGGACTATCCCATCCATATATTTCGATACAGTACTGATTCCAAAAGCCGATTATTACGGATACGACAGAAAAATTACAAACCCAGATTTTGCCCGACTTTTTTGTTAAAATTATCGTAAATTCATATTTTTTGACAATGGAAATATTATACTTACGCCGAAGAAATTGGGAAAACCTGAGTATTCAAATCTGAAGCAATTCTCTTAATTTTTCCATAATTCCCATATACTGCTAAGCTCCATTATCGCTAAAAAGTATGGAAATCTGAATAAAAGCAATTTCCAGCAAAAAGAAGAAGAAAAACAAAACAAAAGCTGAAAACATTTTTTTGCGAAATTTATCTGAAAAATAAAATGAAATCGCCCACATTCAAAATTTTTCAAATATATGTCGCAGTTTTCGCGAACGTTGAATTGTGCAAAAAAAAGACAAACAAATATGTCAATGAAGAGCTGTGGATAAAAATCAATAAAATAAGACGAGCCTCTAGAAAAACATAGATAGGATTCATTTAAAAATGGGGTGAACTGATCCACCGGGATACCCAAACATTACATTTTCCGGGAATAGACATCTAAACCATTCTGAATATTGTTTAGGCTCTAATTTTCGAAAATGGACTTGAATGTGAAGCTGCACTCGTCATAAAAGCAACTTCGACCATCCGCATGGTCATTCAAGGTCGTGCAGATTCTGACATGGAACTGTTGACGCAGTATGGACTGTTCAAGCACGACGATATGGTTTCAAAACGGATTTCCATCAAAAAAGGTGCGAGCCGCATTTATTTGACGATTCATCGAGGAGTCAAAGAAATCATCGAGGTAAGTGTTTCAATTATAAAACATAAATATTTTTTAAGAAAGGCCATTTCATCCTCACCTTCATCATTGCCGGTGTCTCCATCCAGAAGAAAGTATTCTGTAGCACCCCTCCGCAATGCTTTGATGGGACTGTCTACGGCTCGAGGAGAAATGGACTAATTATGTGCAGCAACACTGGCATTCGGCCCATCGAAATCTGCGCCGGTCGATTCTCCAAAACGGAGACAATCAGCATCAAAGCTCGATCAAGTGACAGTTTTGAATATCGCGGTGCGAACAAAGGCTGCACTTTGTTTACTGTTGTATGGAAACACGCAGCAATGGCTACGGAGCAAAACTACAACTACAACGACTTGAAAACGGAGGAAATCAACGTCGAGATGTGATTGATAGCGGGAAATAAATTATTTTCTGAAATTCATTTTCTTCTCCTCGGCATTTCAAATAGGGAAATAAATCTAAAGTTTTAAACAATAAGAAAAAGAATAATTGGATGATTAAGATTTATTCTAAATTGTGTAATTAAATACAAAATGAAAAAAGTTACGACCTTTTCTTCAGCTTGTCAAATCGATTCATCAAATCTTCGTATTCCGCTTGAGATGCAGTTTTCACTGGAGTTAGTTTCATCATCACTAAAAATAAAAGAATAAATAATATTGAAGCTTCTTACTGCTATCAAAATATAAATCATCCATTTGAGTTTTACTATTATCACTTCCTGGCTGGATTCTTGGTTCAGTAACAAGCGAGCTGAAATAAATGTTTGAAAAATAATAAATTCGGCTCACTTAATCGATGTATCCAATATATTAGAAAAATTTGGATTTATAATAGTAAGATGAGTATTTTTAGAGAGACATTTTATTCCTTGATGATGTTTCTCTTCAACAGCCTGAAAATTATTTCAATATAATTAACAATAAATGATAATAACATAAAGATAATTGAAGAAATATAAATAACATACCTCAGGAGCAGATGGCTGTGGTTTAGCGGCACAAAACTCGGCTAGCATCATTTCACCAAGACTAACTTCATCTTCTCCAACTATTTCTAAATCCGGCTTAAAATCAACATTGTACTTCTGTGCAATAACAATAAGATATCTAAAAATAAATAACTGAGCATAAAAAACTCAACCTACCGTTCTTTGAGAATTTTTTCAGGAGTACAAATGCTGACTTTCTTGAGTAAGACAGGGCTGACTTCAAGAGGAGCGTCAAGTTTATTGTCAATTGCAGCTTGTGCAATATTCTTTCCATACTTCATTGTAAGCTGACTGCCTAATACCTAAATGACTCATATTTGAATTTGATAATAAAAGGAAAGTAAACCTTGAATTCTGGAATGTCAGTTGCCATTCTTGGTATAGCCCATAAGATGCTAAGAACTGCTTCAGATATGCTGCTATCAAGTTCCCTGCAATAGTCAAATAAAAATAAAATAATAGAATTACTTCTTGTGTTCGATGACTCCATAGCGAGTCAGAAGAAGTTCACAAAACAATTCCAGCATTTCATATGCTTCGATCAAATTATCTTCTCGAATAATATGTTCCACACGGATTCGAGCTCGATCTTGTTTATTTTCTAAAATATTTGGTTAGTAAAATGAAAATGATTACCAGCTAAAAGCTGAGCAATTTCAGCTTTGGCTTTATTATTTGCTTCTGCTTTCTTCTTTCCAACTGTTTTGAGTCGACTAACTGCAAGTCGAAGATGTGCCTTTAGCTTAGTATGTTGCGTGCCATAAGTAAGAGAAAACATTCCTGAAAAAAATAACATTAGGAAACAGAAAGGAATGCAAATTGAAAGAGAAGCACAAACATGAAAAAAATGAATTTCCAATAGCGTCGTTTCATTTTTGTTCGTATTGCCAACAGATAAATCCTCTACTGAGCTTTTGTAATATTTGCTGGCAACATTTATGAAAATTAACAAATAAGAAAAACAATAAAAACTACAGAAAAACGAGATCACAGATCGCCGGCTCCGGGAGTGACGCGAGGTCTGTGACGCCAAAAGTTTGGTGGTCGGTGCTCGACGATCCGGAGGTCGTGAGTTCGATTCCCGCAGCAACCAAAATTGTTTTCCTATTTTCCTTTTGCATAAAAAATCACGCAAACGACCAGAGTTCCTATCCGCACCAAAGAAAAAGCTTTTTGTTTTTTATCTTTTGGCTCCGCTGACAATGCCATCAAAGAAAAAAATTAGAAGAAAATATTTAAATATAATGTAAAATAAAATGTTTTCAACATTTTTGGTAAAAAGGAAGAGCCCACCGGACAAATTTTGACATTTTTGGTGAAAAGTAGAACTCCTCTCTAACAAATTTTGATAAAACAGAGAGTCCGCTTGCTACAGCAAGGGCTAGTCACAATTAAAAAGGCCATCTGGCTGAAGATTTACTAAAAGATAAAAGACAAGAAAAATTCGCATTTTTTGAAGGAGGAGGAATCCATTGGACAACATTTCAGTTTATTGTTTGCAAAGAGGTATCCCCTGGAAAAAAACACGTATTCAGCCTAGTCGACTTCTTCCGTTGCCTGAACGTTACATTTTTAAGCCACTGCCCCAACTCGATAGGAAATTTCAAATTTCCGCCTCAAACGTGTCCATACAGCTTTTGGTCGATGTTCAATTGTGTCTAATCTTTTTCTTGCTTTCGCTTCTGCCCACCACTCGTCAGTCGTCATTCATCGTTCAACTTCTCCAGCAGAATGTCCGTCCAGCAGCATCAAACCGATGTTGATCAGCTGATTCGAAATTTATTTGCTGCCGGTCCAGTGGAACACGACTTTTGCCCGGGATTGCTGGTCGACCTCTTCTCCCGTAGTCACCTTTCCCTGTCTCAATGTCCCAGTGTCTTGGATCTGAATCCGCCTCTTCAAATTTGCGGTGATATTCACGGTCAATATGCTGATCTCTTGAATATTTTCATGGTATTTTTACTCATTTTTGACTGATAATTGGATAAATTGTAGAAGTGTGGCTGGCCTTTCAATATTCGTTATCTTTTCCTGGGCGACTACGTGGATCGTGGCAGTCATTCTCTCGAAGTTTTGGTCCTTTTGACGGCTCTTCAACTTCGATTTCCCAACAATGTCTACCTGCTCCGTGGAAATCACGAGTCGCCTTCAGTGATCAAGAGCTACGGCTTTTTATCGGAGTTGCGAGCCCGTTACCATAAAAAGGATGACTGTGATCGAGTTTGGGAGAAGATTTGCCTGGTCTTTAGCCAGTTGCCCATTGCTGCCGTCGTCAGCCAGCGTATCCTCTGTCTCCATGGTGGATTGTCGCCAAAATTGAAATCTATTCAAGATTTACGGGATATCAAGCGCGGAGTAATGGAGCCGGAAGGATTGATGGAAGATCTCCTCTGGGCCGATCCATCCGCAGATTGCAAAGGATACAAGGAAAATGAGGAAAGAGGATGCTCCTACACATTTGGAGATGATGTCATTGGCCAGCAATTGAAGCAGCTCGGTGTCAACTTGATTGTCCGTGGACATCAAGTCGCCGACAATGGCTATCGCTTCACAAACAAGAACAAAGTCCTGACCCTGTTCAGTGCTCCCAGCTATTCCGATGACTACCACAATCGAGCTGCCGTCCTTCAGGTTTCTCGTCTAATTTTGACCCAGATTAATTTAAATTTAGATCAGTCGACAGGGCGAGGTCACATTTGTCTTCCTCGAAGCCCGCAAGATGCGCCGTGTGGGAAAGGCAGCTACTGTACTTCGCTCTACTCATTAGCTCGTCTTCATAATAAAAATAAAAAAAAATCCTGTGTTCTTGTATGTTTCTTTACTTTCTTTACTTTGTGATCTCTGGCGGAAATTGACATCTCTTCTCGAAGTCGAAACTTTTATTTCAAAATCACAAATCAACTAGCATTTCCCGTCCTCGTAGGCGATTTTTTCTCAGAAATTAAACTACAACATGCAAACAAAAGGGGACACCTCTCCTAGGAACATCGATAACATTTCAAAAAAAGACGGCACGAATTGTCATTGACTCTGGCGATGACCGAGAAAAAGCCAATTTTTACCAGGAGATTTACCTAGTTTCTTTGTTCCCCACATCTTCTTTTCTTGTTGTCAATAATTTAAAAATTTGGAAAATTTTGACCAAATTGGCAATTTTTCATGAAATTTTTCAATTTTTTTCAGGATTTTAGCGACGAGAAGGAATTGAACCTGGATGGTCCTGATGGAGATTGTACGGTGACGGAAGTCTCATAATTTGAATGTTTTGTGCCGTTCTTGAATTCGTCTCCTTCATGAACTCCCACAACTACACAACGCGAACATTCACGTGAGCAGTTCCACTAAACAGTGGTTAACCACTATGAATGTTACAGTGATGGACTGGCCTCGAGAATCTCTGGGGCTTCCTGATTCGCCGAGTCTGTACAGGAGGCAAGCAGTACGTTAACGTCATCGAGCTCAAGGCACCCATTTTGAGTGAATGGTCGAATCTCGACGCCTTGTCAGTTATTGAGGTTGCTACCTCCGTTATAAATTTGTTTTTCTTGTGTGGCTATATACTTCTTGACCGCCTGATTTTGGCCTTTTTTTTAAAAAAAAATCGATGTCACATTGGAATATGAGGAGGAAAATGTAACATCTCGTGGTTATGGGAGCAATCGACTATGGGAAATCAAATGGTGTGCACCTCATTTCGGGAACTTTCGGTTTTGAACAAGTTTTCGTCAAAAAGTGGGTGTATATTTCTTGACCGGACTGTAGAGGAGCCTATCTTCTCCCCTTGCCATCAGCCTTCCTGTCAAGTTTTCGCTTTTGTTTCTCCGACTTGCCCTCGACCGTCTGTCCTTGCTTCTCTCCTCGTCCAATAGACGGCTGCTAAAATCTGGTCAAATCCATGTCTAATCCCTCATTACCATACCCATTTTTGACTATATGACCAGCCATTTTCTCAGTTGAAATCATTCGGAAGCAACTTCCATCTCAACTGTTGACCCTTTATTTATTTTATTTTTGTTTTACTTTATTTACTTTATTTTTATTTTACTTTATTTATTTTATTTTTATTTTATTTTATTTATTTTACTTTTATTTTACTTTATTTATTTTATTTTCACTTTACTTTGTTTATTTTATTTTTTACTTTATTTATTTTATTTTATTTATTTTTATTTATTTTATTTTTATTTTGTTTTACTTTATTTATTTTATTTTTTTTAATTTATTTATTTCATTTTTATTTTACTTTATTTATTTTATTTTTATTTTATTTTACTTTAATTTTTTTATTTTTTTTTAATTTATTTATTTCATTTTTATTTTACTTTATTTATTTTATTTTTATTTTGCTTTATTTATTTTATTTTATTTTACTTTATTTATTTTTTTATTTTTATTTATTTTTATTTATTTTATTTTATTTATTTTTGGCAGCGTTTCGAAGCACAACTTGACCAATGGCGGCACCGATCGCTTGGCTTTCAAGGTCAAAAGCTCCAACAACAAAATTTGCGGGGACATCCACGGCCAGTTTGAGGATCTTATTGCTCTGTTTTCGTTGAATGGCTACTCGTTGGAGTAGACGCCATACAAACTCATCTATCCCAATCTCGTGACTCTTCTTCGTGGCAATCACGAATCTTGCATCGTCAATATGACCTACGGATTTGTTGTCGAAGTCAAGAAGAGGTGTGTTAGGAATTGGCGGGCGACAGGGCCACACGGCGGTGTCATTTTCGTGTCGCAAATAAGCCCAGTAAAAAATCAACGAGTTGAGGCAGGGCACGATGTCGACATCACAAATTTATGAGTCGAAATCGAATGTGTCGACTAAGACCAGAACTGGTCAAACAGTTACGTTTGAGCCGGCTGATTTTGATTTTTTGGATGAAATTATAATTGAAAATTGTGCTGGAAAACATCAACTTCTACACAGCGAATATTTATGCCCACCACTTTGGTTTCGAAAGGAGGGTGATATCAAAATTGGAGAAAAGAGAAATTGCAGTAAGTTTTCTAATATATTTAATTATCTTGGAATTTTAGTCCATAAACCTTGTGACTCTATGGATGAGTAAAATTGAACAGGAATTTTTGTAAGAAATTTACTGGGATTTTGACTGTGGATGAGACAATGGACGAGAAACGGATCCTCGCCTGTCATCGTCGTCGTTGTCGCTCCCGTCATCGTCATCGTCTGGGTCGACAGCTTTTTTCTTATTCTTCTTCTTCTTTTTAGCCGCTTGAACTTCCTCCAGCTCATCGTCATAATAAGAGACGAAATAGACGTATATGGATAATTATAGGAATTTCTGAAAATATGGGAATGATTACAGGGAAAATCATAGCTTTTTGGGGGAAAAACGCCATTTTTTGCTCAAAATGTTAACAAAAGCTCTCATTTTAGATACCAACGGTTGACATCTGCTCGAACTCGAATTTTCAAGCGATCTTGTGGTCAATTTTGAAAAATAAAAAGACCTTTGACATCGCTAAAAATGGCCAATTTTTATGCCCCAACGCAAATCCTTGGCAATCAAAAATACGCTGGCTAAATGTTGTCGCAATTTTCCTCTTTTAGTAGCTTTCGATGTTGCAAAAGATTATTGAAAAAAACTTAAAAACTGACCATTACCCCCTTCAATTGTTTCCAATTTAGGTATCGATATCTTATTGTGTGTTAATCCTTCAATAATCAGCTGTCCCTCAATTTTTTCCATTCGATTTAATCGTTTCTCGTCCATTGTCTCATGCACAGTCAAAATCCCAGTAAATTTCTTACACAAATTCCTGTTCAATTTTACATCATCCATAGAATCACAAGGTTTATGGACTAAAATTCCAAGATAATTAAATATATTAGAAAACTTACTGCAATTTCTCTTTTCTCCAATTTTGATATCACCCTCCTTTCGAAACCAAAGCGGTGGCCATAAATATTCGCTGTGTAGAAGTTGATGTTTTCCAGCACAATTTTCAATTATAATTTCATCCAAAAAATCAAAATCAGCCGGCTCAAACGTAACTGTTTGACCAGTTTTTGTTGGTCATTGTGATGCATCCATCAATTTCTCTCAATATGAGATTATCCGCTGTTTTCATATGCCATCCATCCAAGTTTAATGGTCCTTTAATCGTTGTACATCCATTCATTCCCGTTTCATATTGGAATTTTGCCGTAATTTGAGTATTATCGTCAGTGTAACACTCGATCCGGGTCGTGTGGCCAATTGTTTCATGTAAAATAGCCAAATTATGCGGTGTAACCTTATGATTTCCAGCAATTGTTATAAAAGAGTCCAGCTTCAATTTAGGCAAAATAATTGTCTCCAGATTTGAATTATTACTAATAACCAGCTCTAAAATAATAAAATTGGCTTTAAATGGGAAAAGGAGCACCTGCTACTGTAGTCAAAGGCGATGAGCGATGAGAAGGCGACTGTTCCACAGAGGGAACACAGAGCAAACTGATTGATTTTGCCAGGAAAATTGACCAATTTCAACATTTTACCAGGTAATAATCCGGTTCAACCAGAATTTCGCTTCTTTTTCTGTCAAATTGCTAGAAATTGGAAGCAAATAAGGATTTTTCTGGTTTACGCCTGTCAAAGACAATTTCGCTTCTATTTCAAATTGCCTGGGCGACCAGCAGACAGAGAAAGAAATACGGCGTGAAGGATAAAAGGCAGCGACACCTGTGGTTTTTACGCCGCCTCCTATCCAATTCTCGCCCACAAAACGACGAGGACATCTCCAAGTCTTCTTTTGCCCGTTTGTTGCCTCCCTCAAGGGGAAGCTATTCCAAAATTCACATCTCAACCACTATTTTCATAGGGTCGGAAGGCAGTTAGTACCTCAAACTTGGGTAATTAAACCGGCGATGAAGTTTGCTGTGAGATGATAAGAGAAAAAAGCTGCCGAGGGTGTATAGAACGAAATTTTCTTGTTCACTGACCGGAAAACAAGAGCGTCGACAGCGGTTTGTCCATTTCTGGAAGGTTTGAAAATAAAGGACGAGGACATTGCAAATGAGCAGAAGAACAGAGGGGACGACGATAATTTGAACCACCGCTTTGTAGGAGGTGCCGAGGCTGCTGATGGCGATGGTCGACATCCAGACGCAATCCTGAAGGAATTCCTGTTTCAATAAAAAGAGGGAGACGTACAATAATGAAGAAGAGAAATCCCCAATTACAGATTCGGCCATCGGCGCCTTTGAAGCGGATCAAAGTGTTTTAAAGAACCGGGTAAAATAATAAATTATTTTAATGTACATAATATGAAAGCTCCATAAAAGTCGAAAAATCCGGGAAAAGTTAAGAACTGACGTCCCACAAAAGCTGATTTAGTTTCAGCCACCGCCCCATCTCCACAAAAGAACAGAAATTCTTTTTTTTTCTCGAGTACGAGCATCGGGAAATTTAAAGAAAGATGATGGCTTCCTCCAATTTAGACATCCGCCAAGGCAGCCGGCTGCCTGGCCAGGACCCAGTCGACGATTGCAGTCACCCTCGGAGATTACATCCAATCTTCTCTCCCTATTAAAATAGTAATGGAAGTTGAATCAAAAAGAGAAAGGGCTCCTGGTGACGTGAACAACCATTTCCTCCAAGAATTGTCATTATTCGAGGTAATCTTCCATCTCTTCCGTAGTTTTCGCCCATTTCCAGGCCTCTTTCCTTTTTTGGACACCAAATCCAAGCTCAGAAATTAATAAATTAATTTTTAATTTGGCTAAGAGACGGATCAATGAGCTGGAAATAAAAAGGGAAAAGATCAAGAATATCCGTCGACTATTGGGACATGGCGTCGATCTCGTCGATGTCTACTATCCGGGCGGCCATCCGCTAAAACCCAATGTCTTTCATTATCCTCAATATATTCAGGAGACCTGTGATTCTTTCTTTTCCTTTTTGAGTAATCGATAATAAAACGGTCGACTTTTTAGCCAACCAGTGATGTTGGGGGATTTTCATCAATTTACGCGGATTGTAAATTTACTTCATGGGATTTTGGACTGAATTTTTAAGTATGAAATAGACGGGAATCTTCTCTTTCATCTACATTTTAAATTATCAAAAATGGTCAAGGCGACGGCGAGTTATGGGCGAAAGAAACCATGTCGTCGTGAGCGTATCCTGCGCCCGGTCTCCCGATGGCCAGTGTCGACCATCCTCATTTCTAGTTCTCGAATAAATGCAAATTTCGAGGTCCAATGTTTGTGGAGTCTGTCATCGACAGGAAAATATCCGCTTTCGGTCATTTGGAAGCGAAATTCGACGTTTTGACAGGATAATTCCCAGTTTTGACCAAAAATACCTATAAAAGGGCCCAGAAGGTCATTCAATAGTTCATTCGCAAGCTGCTTTCATCATGCCCGTTACCAATTTTTTTGCAATAATCTTCCAACTTTGCGGCAAAATAATATTATTTTTGATGGTACTTGGGTACGTTTCTTGATTCAGTATAGCAACTGAAGCCTTAGATCAATATAATTTTGTATTTCAGGCTTGTGTTCCTGATGTCTCTGATTGCCGGCCTCTCGGCCTTTATTATCACTTTTTTGGTTTTGGTGTACTCGCAGTGCAGGGACAATTCGAATGAAGATGATGTTGATGACGACGATGACGAGGCGAATATGAATGTGTTCAACAGTCTTCCACCCAGGGTTCGTATTTTCTTTCCTTTGGCCATTCCCAACTGTGACGGGTTGCAATGAAACGGCCGGGAGTTGCAGTAAGCCTCCTGGCACGCTTTTTATTTTAAAATTTTCTACTCGAAGTAGCGTTGGATGCCTGGACGGACTTTCAAAAACTTTATTTTTATCTGACCAGAAAAATGAGATACCAGTGAATTCGCCGGTAGTAGAAAAATCACCTGAGTTTTTCCATCCATAACAAGAAATAGAGATAAAATCTCCTAGATCTTTATTGGTGCGAGTCCCCGACATTTCGTCGGTCGGGGTTTATATACTCTCTGCGATCTGTGCGAACGCTAATAATGTACACATCAGCCTACGCCTACAGGGAAATATTAAAGAAAGTCACGTCAGTCGTGACAATTCATATTATATAGTGCGAATGCCAAAAGCCGATTATTTACGGATACGACTCTCGAAATTATCTTGCCTCCGCTTTTTCTGCTAAAATTATTGGAAATTCAAATTTTTGAAATTTCGCGGTATTTATGAACTTCAAATTTTCAAACTTCTTTTTATTTTTGCAGAAAAAAAAACAGATTTGGCAAATGAGACCTGTGAACAAAATCAAAAATAAGACGAGCCTCTAGAAAATCCCCGATAGAATTCCTTTAAAAGATGGGGGTACTCACACATTTTCCGGGAAAATTTAAACTTTTTCTTTCAGGCCGTGCACATGTTAAACGGCATTCAATTTGAAGCCTATCTAGTCGTCAAAGAGACAGGGACTATTCGGATGCTTTTCACGGGAAAAGCGGAAACACCGATGACCGTGACTGCAGAAGAAGGCCTCCTATCTTTCAACGACATGAAAGGAAAAAGGATAACTGTGGAAAAAGGCGCTTGTCAAATGACTTTAGCCATATCCCGAAATGTAAGAGTTCCAGTTATACAACATTAATTACTTTTTTTAAGCGTGGTATGTTCAAGATGAAGTTCGAGATCCATGGCCAGACGTTCGAGAAGCCAGTCACGTGCCATACTCCGCAGCTTGCCTTCACGGGTACTTCAATTGGATCAACCAGGAACGGCATCGTGTCGTGTACCAACAAAGGACTTACCAACTTCCAAGTATTACCAGGACGATTCTCCCGCAACGAGGACATCTCTGTCGGACCGGGATCAAATGACTCTTTCGAGTTTTTTAAAGCCGGAAAGGATTGTGTGCTGGGGACCATTATTTGGACGATGTCGATGATGATCACCGAGCATACCTTCACCTATGCCGATTTGAAGAAAGAGAGTGACGAGATCGACGTCTGCATTTAAGATATCCTTATCTTCTGCCACTTGTCTATATGGATATAAATATATCTCAATAGTTCTTTCATTTTAATTGTTGATTTTCTTCTCCTCGGCATTTCAAATAGGGAAATAAATCTAAAGTTTTAAACAATAAGAAAAAGAATAATTGGATGATTAAGATTTATTCTAAATTGTGTAATTAAATACAAAATGAAAAAAGTTACGACCTTTTCTTCAGCTTGTCAAATCGATTCATCAAATCTTCGTATTCCGCTTGAGATGCAGTTTTCACTGGAGTTAGTTTCATCATCACTAAAAATAAAAGAATAAATAATATTGAAGCTTCTTACTGCTATCAAAATATAAATCATCCATTTGAGTTTTACTATTATCACTTCCTGGCTGGATTCTTGGTTCAGTAACAAGCGAGCTGAAATAAATGTTTGAAAAATAATAAATTCGGCTCACTTAATCGATGTATCCAATATATTAGAAAAATTTGGATTTATAATAGTAAGATGAGTATTTTTAGAGAGACATTTTATTCCTTGATGATGTTTCTCTTCAACAGCCTGAAAATTATTTCAATATAATTAACAATAAATGATAATAACATAAAGATAATTGAAGAAATATAAATAACATACCTCAGGAGCAGATGGCTGTGGTTTAGCGGCACAAAACTCGGCTAGCATCATTTCACCAAGACTAACTTCATCTTCTCCAACTATTTCTAAATCCGGCTTAAAATCAACATTGTACTTCTGTGCAATAACAATAAGATATCTAAAAATAAATAACTGAGCATAAAAAACTCAACCTACCGTTCTTTGAGAATTTTTTCAGGAGTACAAATGCTGACTTTCTTGAGTAAGACAGGGCTGACTTCAAGAGGAGCGTCAAGTTTATTGTCAATTGCAGCTTGTGCAATATTCTTTCCATACTTCATTGTAAGCTGACTGCCTAATACCTAAATGACTCATATTTGAATTTGATAATAAAAGGAAAGTAAACCTTGAATTCTGGAATGTCAGTTGCCATTCTTGGTATAGCCCATAAGATGCTAAGAACTGCTTCAGATATGCTGCTATCAAGTTCCCTGCAATAGTCAAATAAAAATAAAATAATAGAATTACTTCTTGTGTTCGATGACTCCATAGCGAGTCAGAAGAAGTTCACAAAACAATTCCAGCATTTCATATGCTTCGATCAAATTATCTTCTCGAATAATATGTTCCACACGGATTCGAGCTCGATCTTGTTTATTTTCTAAAATATTTGGTTAGTAAAATGAAAATGATTACCAGCTAAAAGCTGAGCAATTTCAGCTTTGGCTTTATTATTTGCTTCTGCTTTCTTCTTTCCAACTGTTTTGAGTCGACTAACTGCAAGTCGAAGATGTGCCTTTAGCTTAGTATGTTGCGTGCCATAAGTAAGAGAAAACATTCCTGAAAAAAATAATATTAGGAAACAGAAAGGAATGCAAATTGAAAGAGAAGCACAAACATGAAAAAATTGAATTTCCAATAGCGTTGTTTCATTTTTGTTCGTATTGCTAACAAAATAGTCCACAGGCAAAAAAACAGAAAAAATAGAAAAAAACAGCAGTGAAATTGACAAAACATGAAAAGAGGAAATTTTTGAGGGAATGCGTGCAATTTCAATAAAAAAAATTGAACCCTACGGGGCGCCCCCGCTGTCCTGCATACAGAAAACTTTTAAAGGGACAGTGCAGGTGAGAAAAATACGTGCACCCAAGTGCACCCACTCGGTGATCGAAAATGTCATTACGTACACAAAATTTTTTTTTCGTTTTTCGTGTATTTCTCTGTTTTTGCTTTATTTTTTTTAAATTTTTTGTTGCTAATAACTCTTATGCATAGAGGGATTCTACAAAATAAAGACACATTAGAAATTTTACTGAAAATAACAAAAAATAAAATTCCATCAAAAATAATTTTTACGTACGCAGACATTTTCGACGTGGCGTGGGTACAGTAGGGCCCACGTATTTTTTTCACCTGGACTGTTCCTTTAAAGGAACCGTCAGGGACTGAAAACAACCTGGGCTCAAAAGATGCGCCTATTTTTACTGATCATTAATATATATGCATTTTTCTATGACGGGGTCTGGATCAAGAGAAAAACGCATTTGTAGTGCTGAAAATTGCATTTCTATCACCTTCTAACGTGTCAAAAGGTGATATCATGTCCAAAGGTGATATCAGGTTAATAGGTGTCAAAAGATGATGGCGCGAAATTTTATAGGTATTTTTGAAATTTTATACTTATTTTCTCTCCAAAAACAATGAATGGTCGACTTTTCGACATGCCAAAAGATGCAATTCGTGTCAAAAATGTCGGTTTCAAACTGTCGAAAGCATTGTTTCCCATTATAGTCTGTTTCAAATGGAAAAACTTTCGAAGTGATGGGACCTTGGCGCAATTTCCAGAAAATTCAAAAAAATTTTGACAAGAGCTTTTTCATAAAAAAATACCTTTTTTACGTTTGACATGAACTTTGCTGATTCTTTATATTGTTAGACAGAGAAAAATTCGAGCAATAAAATGCAATACAAATTAGAATAGAAATAATATCAAAATTGGTAGAAAAATATATGTTTTCAAAAATAAAAGTATCAATCTGACCCATCTGAGGCCCGGATGCGCTCTATCTAGATCGAATTAACCTTTAACCGCCCAAAGGCCGATTTTTTCCATTTGAAACAGACTATATAAAAAACCGCTACAGCCTAGATTAGAATAATCCTTTAATCTTTTTTGACCTTTTGGCCAGTCCCTGACGGTTCCTTTAATTTCAGTACTCCTCGAAAGCAGTATGCTTGTAAATAATTTCTAATATGCCCCGCCAAAAACCTGCCCGCGTATCCTCCTGTAAAGACTGGTCCGTTGCGGCTCCACTTGGTCTTATATTAAAGGGACACTGACAGATGTTTGAATTCGCGGGCTTTTAGTTACTGTATTTAGCCATCTCGCAATAATACTCCTTTTTCCAAATTTAAATTTGATGCTCTTTTAATGATTTTTTCCGCTAAACTTGTTGCAAATATTTTGGATATTATTTTAGCATAAAAGAAATGATAGAAAACGATAAATTTTGAGCAATTCCGAGAGGAAAAAATTGGAAAAACAGCAAACGCGCTCCAACTCGTCTCCGATCGGAGACGAGTTAGAGCGAACTTGCTGCCAGAGTCCCTTTAACAGAATTCTAGAAAAAAAAAGAAAAGTTATACTCTTCGTTGAAATTCTAAGAAAAAAAAAGAAGTAAATTCTAGCTCTCCATTGAAGGCTTTTGAGGAAATCTTCGAATGTTTTCAAACCCCAAACTCGCCTTTGGGGAAATTTTTCACTTGGAAGCAAAATTCGACATTTTGACAGGATAATTCCCGGTTTTGACCAAAAATACCTAGAAAAGGACCCAGGAGCTCATTTGATAGCCACACCGAAATGCCGATTCTCTCTCCCGCCTTCATGCTCTCCGGAGTTTCGTCTTTCATAGCTAAACTTCTTCTCTATGCTGCTTTCGTACGTTTCTAGAGCTACAGTTTTATTCTAACATTTCAGATTCATGATTTTCATGGCGGCCATGCTAAGTTTGGTCTTCTTTCTCGTCGTGTTCGTACTCTTGCTTCGTTCTCAATTCGGTGCCGGTGAAGGAGACGTCCCAGCTGACGACGAAGAAGACACCGATGATTATGATGCCCACATTCTGGATCAACTTCCTCTCACTGTTAGTACTTTTATGCCTTTATAACTTTTCCCAATTGACAAAAGAATTTTTCCGATTTTTTTTGCGGCTGCTAATCCTGATGGCAAAAATAGCGCGGGCTCCTAAAACGCGGATAACTTTGTTGGATAATTTAAAAAAAAAATCGAATATCCATGGCTTGAGGATGCCAGAAGCCAATAATTATGGATGCGACTGTAAAAAAATTTTAATTCCTGATTTTGCTCGATTTTTTCTGCTAAAATTACTACAAATTCATATTTTTTTTCAATTCTATCGAACATTGTTCAAAAAATTATTTACTGCGTCAGCTGCTGTTCTAAATTTTTTGCTTCTATCTAAATATTATTCTAGCAATATAAAATTAAAGAAAATAATAAAGAAAGCGCAAAAAATTATTAAAGAAGGCAGAAGAAAAAAGTTAACCAACGAACCAAATGATCTGGCACGCATTTTAAAATTTTTGAAATTTCGCGGTATTTATGAAATCCAAATTTTGGCCTCTTTTATGGAGACATTTTGGCATAAAAAACAGATTTGGCAAATGAGATATGTGGAAAAAATAAAGTCGTTAAAAAATTCCAGAGCAAAAATCCTTGAGAGACTGGAAAATCTTACTGTAGCTTTTCGAGGATTTTAAAAAATTTAACTGAAAAAGTTGCATTTTCTATGCCTTTAGTCCTTTCTTCAAAATAAAAACGAACATTTTCCGATGGAAAATTCAAAATTCAAATGCGCTCCGACGCTTACGAGTGCAATCCCTGCTTGTCATGCACTCAGTCCCTCAGTCTTCCTTTAAAAAAAGGGGAGAACTGATCAACCGGGATGCCCACACACCACATTTTCCGGAAAAACACATACGAAATCATTTTGAATATTGTTTAGGCAATTCACCATGTGAATGGGCTGAGCTTTGAAAACACTCTCGTCTGTAAATCCGGCCAGCCCATTAAGATGGCGCTTATCGGAAAGGTCGACGTACCAATGACCATTTCGACTGAGTTCGGGATGCTATTCGACAAAGGAATCAAAACGAAGACGACTGCTCTGGGTGAGGGAAAGGCTGCGCTCCTACTCAAAATTAACAGGGCTTCGAAAAAAGTGATCACCGTAAGAGTTTCAGTTATTCAGCATCAACACTTTTTTTTCAGCGAGGCGGTTTTGAACTGACCTTTCAAATCGGTCAAAATACAATTACCAAGTGGATTGGGTGTATTAACCCGAAGAGTGCTTGTGAACTATGCGCGATGGGCACAAGCGTATCAGGTCTTCTCACAGCCACCAATAATGGTACCCTGCCGCTGGTCATCTTTCCCGGTCGATTCTCAAGGAAGGAAGATATTCATATCAAGACTGGAGGAAACGACAGCTATGAATATCTGAATACAGACTCCGGATGCATCCTGGGGACAGCTGTGTGGCACATGACAGCGATGGTGACGGAATACACATACACATATAAGGATGTAAAGAAGTCTGCTGACGAACTATTGATCGAATTGTAATGTAAAAATAATAAAGTTTCGTCAGCATAGTTTTCTCATTTCATTTGTTGTTTTTTTTTCTTCCTCGGCATTTCAAATAGGAAAACTAGTTCTAGATAACTGAAGTTCTAATTAGAAAAATTGGATGATTAAGATTTATTATGTTGAAACTAAATACAAAATGAAAAAAATTACGATCTTTTCTTCAGCTTGTCAACTCGATTCATTAAATCTTCGTATTCCTCTTGGGATGCAGTTGAGGGGATTCCTGGGATCCAAAAATCGCGGGTTCAATCCCTGCAGCTACCAAAATGGCAACTTTGGATAGAAAAATGAGTTCTGTGGACGATTTTAGTGCCATTCTGTACTAGAAAACAGCGGATTTTGTATGATATTCAGATCATTTTCTTGGTAAGTTCTATTCCCAAATGATTTTCCCGCGGTTTATGCTTTCAAATCTTGTAAACGATTAAATTTTAAGTTTTTTTTTGGTCAAAAGCTCTTCAATTTCGCTTTTCTCTGGTCATTTCATTCTATTTCTTTTTACCGTCTCCCACTGGCTGGATTTTTCCGTGTGCTGTCTAAAATGGAATCGAAGGAGTCCGTGGAAAAGCCAAAATCGTCGGCTAAACGCGAGCGCCCAAACACAAAGGATCCGCTAATTCCATTCGGCACCGTATTGGATAATCGATACAAGCTGATGCAAATAATTGGAGCTGGCGGTTATGGACAAATATTTAAGGCCAGCTGGGATGAGAAGAAAATTCAAGTAGCCGTAAAAATTATGAAAAAGAATCACGAGCCACAGCGTCTAATATTGGAACAGCATATTCTCAAGCTGCTGCAAAATAAGAAGAATTTCCCATATATTTTTGGTAGTGGAAATGTTGATGAAGAATTTATGTTTATTTGCATGGAATTATTGGGAAGAAGTTTATCAGATTTGAGGAAAAAGAGCGAGAATCGACGATTTGATCCGCCAACTGCTATTCGAATTGGAATGCAAGTATTGGACGCGTTGAAGACACTTCACAACGCCGAATACGTTCACAGGTCCGTGGACTGGACATCAATTACCCGAAAATTATGGAAAATATGCTGAAAATTGAAGAAAATGGCCGAATTTTCAAATTTACCGCCAATTTCCTGGTAGAAATCCGGAAAAGAGACATCAACCGCCAAATTTAGTCATAGTTGTGCTATTTTTGCTCAGGATCCTGGTACCACCACGGCTATGAAACAGAAATGCTGGCAAAAATCTCTTGGACAAGCCAGGAGTCGAAGCAGTGACCCTCAAAGTGTCAATCCGGTAAATGCCAAAGGCGCCCCCGTTTCTCTTCGTCTGACGGGTCACTTGGAGCCAGCCGTCATTAAAATCTGCTGGTAGCCCGTAAAAATGCCCAGTAAGGGTAGAAATCCTGGAAAATTGGCAGATTATTGCCTCCCAGCGGGAAGTTGTTCCAAAATTCTCATCACAACCGCAATTTTCATAGGATTGGAGGGTAATTTGTACCTCAAACTTCGGTAATTAAACTGTCGCTGAGGTCCTGTGACCATTTAAAGGGAATTGTAACTGCCGAGAGTATTTTTAGCTCATTTTGGCGATTTACCACGAGCTCATCGAAGTTACCCGCCTGCGAAATTAAATTGAATAAGAGCATTTTTCAGTGGCAGCGGCTGGAAAAGCTGATGCACCCATGAAAAGTTCTGAAAATTCTTCCCCAACAGTCTCGGCACTTAAAATTCCCTTTAAATGGCCCCAGGATCTCATCGACGGTTTAATTACCCAAATTTGAGGTAGAAATTACCTTCCGATCCTATGAAAATAGTGGTTGCGGTGAGAATTTTGGAAGAGCTTCCTTTTGGAGGCAAAAAAATGGTGAGTTTTCTTGGTAGTTTTCTTGGTTACGTGCTACCAGCAGTTTTAATGGCGGCTAGCAACTTGATAGAGAGCCGGTGCCCATGGTATTACGGCCGGATTGACATTCAGAGGGTCGTTGGCTCAATTTCTGGCTTGTCCAAAGGATTTTTGCCAGCATTTCTGTGTCACAGCTGTGCTGGTATCAGGATTCTGAGCCAAAATACCGTCAATGTGATGTCTTCTGTCTGTTAATGTCTTTTTCTTTGTTTTTTTAGAAAGAAATTGGCGGTAAATTTGAATAACCAGCCATGTTCTCCAATTTTCAGCATATTTTCCCTAATTTTCTGTTAAAATTGCCTAGTAACGTCAAATTTCCAGGGACATCAAGCCCGGAAACCTGTGGCTATGCTCCACCAACTTTTCGAACAATTTACATTGTGGATTTTGGTTTGAGTCGAAAATATTCGGATGGTGGAAAATTAATTCAACGAATGAGAGCCGGCTTCCGTGGTACACTTCGCTACGTTTCATTAAATGTCCACGAGAGGAAGGATCAAGGCCCAGTCGACGATTTAATTAGCCTATTCTACAGTATCGTCGAGATGAGTGAAGGCATCCTACCGTGGACTCGTCTCCGTGACCAGGAGGAGATTCAAAAGATGAAGAAACAATGCTCAGCTGCGAATTTGTGCAGTCAACAGCCGCCAGATCTCTTTTCATTTTATGGATATTGCTATCCATTTACGGGTAGCGATGAATCTACGGATCTGGATTATGGCCAGCTGATGGAGTGCCTGAAACGATGCCTGCCGGAGGATGCGCCCGATGCCATGTCCTATGAGCAGCTGCTCTCCGATCAGGCGGAGACAAGGCGATGCTCAACTGAAGTCGACGCCTAAAAGAAGAACATCCTTTCGCCCTCCCTCGTCATAAATGAAATCTATTGATAATATATAACTGGGAATAAAGTGTAGACTGCCCAGAATTGTTTTTATTCTTTTCTGTGTTTCTTTTAAGGCAAAAAATGCCAATTTTTGGACTTTTTCCTGGATTTTTTTGTTGATTTTCTTCTTGAATCATCTGCCGAAGAATTACTGGACATATTCCGGGTAAAAAAATGCTTATCTTTCATAGAAAACTGCCAGGGAGCCTGTGGTAGCTGTCGTATCACGAAAAAAATGATGAAACGAACTCATTTCCACGGAATTCGTCACAAAAACAAGGGCAAAATTGGCAAAAATCCTATGAAGCGCCCGCATCATCACTAAATTTTGGATAAAGATTCAGTTTCCGTCCCAAATTACGTACATAATTGCCTAAGCTTTCCAGTTATCAATTTAGCAAGAAGGAGAGGCTCATAGAAGTGGTGATACGAGAGCCCAGGGTCTTCTCTTTCCCCTCAACTTTGAATTGCTCGAAAAGGTCCAGAAATAGCCGAAATATTCTCCTGAGCAGGGTGCGATTTTTGTTCCGAACACGCCGCTCCAAAAATTTGTTCAATTCACCCAATAAATTGGCGATTGATCCAAATGGCACTGGCTTGTTTGAAATCAAAAATCTCGCTATGCCAAAAATTCAGTCAAAAGCTAAAATCCTGTTATTTTCAGTCTGGAGGTTTTGTCAGTTTTGCAGTCATTCTTGCGACTTTTCTCATCAGAAAAGCTTCGTTTCTTTATTTTATTGAATTTTTGCCCATGTTACCGCAATTTTTACTGCTGTTGGCGGTGAGCTCTTTTGTGGTAAATTGGTACGCGATCGGATCACAATTTTTGGTGATAAGCAGACTTCTGATTGTGGCGGGGATTGTACCCGTGACTTTTGGATTCCCGGGTACGCAGAGGGCCGTTGAATTGTCTTTTGATAGGGAAATTGCCACAATATTTTAAATTTTCACGCTAGTGGGCGCCTTCGCTTTGGGACTAAGCTGCATGCCCGTTAAATCTTTGGAGTTTCCTGCTGGCGCCTCCCTTCAATTACGAGAATTTTGGATTTCTAGCCAAATGTCTCATAATTTCGGGTACAACCGCGCATCGATTTTAGTCAAGCTCACAGTTTTTTGGGTCAAAAGCGAGTTCACGGTTTGACAAAAAAATAATCGAATTTGGACGACTCTGTCGTCTTCGGACAAAGCTTCATTTCACCAAGTCGAGAAAACCTGTAGCTTACATGTCAGCTTTATATATTACAAGTGATAGTTCAGATAACATTCCAGAAAATCGATAAATTCCATGTAAGCCTTCTCAGCTTCGTCATTGATAATAATTTTATCAAAAATAGCCGGATCGTTGTCGACTGAAAGATTCTCCGTTTTGTTCAGCCAAATTGATACCGTGTTTCCAATCCAATTCAGCTTGTTTTAGTCTTTTCTGGATTGCTTCTTCTGTATCTGTTTCTCTCATTCGTAAGCGATTTTCTACAATTTTTAGACTAGGAGGTCTGATCAGGATATATTTAGCTGGGAGATCGCTGGCCCTCATCGAGAGGACTCCTTGCAGTTCGAGATCCAGGAGGCAAATTTTTTTCTGAGTTTGAAGTTCTTTGACTATTTTTCTGCTAAAATGTAGGCATTTTTATTCTTCCATGGAAAACCCACCTTGTTCCATAAAGATTTCCTCCAAATTCTGCATATTCCAAAAATTCATTAGTTTCGATCATTTTTTCCATTTCTTCCCTGCTAACAAACCAATATTCGACTCCATTTCTTTCTTGGCCTCGTGGCTGCCGAGTTGTATCTAGGGAAAATGTCAACAATCAACGCGGCTTACAAGAAACGGAGAAGGCGAAAGATTCAGGATATGAGCGAATTGCCCGATCAAGAATAGTCGACTTGCCTCCTCCACTTGGACCGGAGACAACAACAATTGGGCGAATCATCTAAGATGAAAACGGGGAAGATTGCGGGAAGTTGTTGACAAGATGATCAATCAATTTTGTGTTTGTTGACAGGGGAAGGCAGACGGCGGAGCATGTTTACTTCTTTGTTGGCATTGTGATGCATATTTAAAACATTTTTAAAATCTGGCGATGGTGATCAAAGGCTTTTCTTCAATTTCAAACAGAGGGAGCAATATTTATCATCATTGCAGGCTCTTTTCGTCAATCCACAGCGGTTTACGCCAGCGAAAAATGCAAGTTCTCATCCTTGCGATCCTTTCACTCGTGGTTTTTTATGTCGACAATTGACCTATTTATCAGGATTTTTCTCTGGAAATATTTTTATGGAAACAAAAAAACAGTGAAAACTCTTTCTTCTAAAAGCCCGCATTGAGTAGTGGCATCCAATTCAAGGCTTGGTGGCCATGTAAACAACTGTTCACGGCCTGTTCAACTTTTCCAGCAACAAATTTCCTGCATAAAACCAGTCGATCAATTGACAGCTATTGTCTTATCTGGATGTTCCACAATGATGGTACGACTTCTTTCAATTATTGCAGTTAAATTTTCAGACAGATGCTCTAAATCGTCTGAAAACTTATTTTTGAAGATATCCAGTTGTATTTGCAAAAAGAAGGTACAGATTTGATTTTCTCCGCCACCGATACGGCCATCATCTTCAAGAAATATCAGGATGACAACCAGAGGAAGCGTCGACTTTGCGATTGCGGTAAAACGCATGATGCTAATTTAAAATGTATCAGCTGTAAGTATCCAACATAAGTCGTAATTTGAATAAATGTCCAAAATCAATCTCAGTATTCTTTAAGTTTATTATGAACAATAGGATGCGCTTTGTCTCGGACAGACGTCTCTCTTTCCCTCGTTCGGTGACTCAACTTGATGACAACCAGGGGACAGGTCATCGTCGAGCCATCGTCGAGCCATCCTCCCGCCCCTCGTCATACCGAAAAAAATTGACCTTTCAATCGTCGTAAACAACCTGGGCTCTGCAATGTCCATCTATTTTTCACATAAACATCTTTTCTGACAATTTCCGGACCTTCCTGTTGCCCATTTCGCTCAGGATTTGCTTGTCTTCGGCCTCCATGTCTCCTTCTCCCTTTTATAATTTCACTGGTAATTTTATGTACTCGGCCAGCCTGTGCACTCCAGTCAAAGTTGAAAGATTCATCGGCTCTTCCGATGGCCAGACGGCAGTCGAATTGTCAAGATATCGATCACGTCAGACTCAAATAGAAATCTTCTCGATTTTGGGGCATATCCCTGATTCCCATTAGCTTATCTTTTCCATTTCCAGGTTACTGTAGCAATTATTTTACTTATTAACCATTAGTCAGCTAATTACCATATCCAATATCAAAAGGCTAGAAACGGCTCGTCTCCCTGGTTTGCCATCCAGATTTCCTTGTAGTCGACGCGGCCATATGGATAAACACTCAGAGAGTTTTCCGTCTGGCCTGTTTTCCTTAAAAATACCGTCATTTTGTCCTTCTCTTTATCCCCGGAAATCTCTAGTTCTTCTCTCAAGTTCTTGCTTCCATTCCTACTTTTCTCTCCCAGACGTCTGCTAATCGAGCGATTCCTGTCTCCTCCTCCCGACCCGACGGTTGGATTTTATTTTTAACTTTTGCCTTGTGAAATCACTTTGTTCCGCGTCTCTAGCGTCTATCCTAAACAGTCTGGGCTCTAACCGGAGTACAGCAGATGTCGGCTGCCTTCTCTACTCAAAGTTATCGTATTTTCCGCTCGACTGCATTTCCAAAAGCTACCGCTTTTCTTCTACTTATTTGTCTTGCCTTCAAAATCTTTTCTTCTTCCAGGTAATGTCGTCCAAAAAGCCAAAGAGGTCGAGAAACTCTGCTAAGCAATCGAAATTGGCCAAACTTATCGCCCAGGCGCCTCCTCCTCCTGTCCTTCCGGATAATTTCGAAGAGGAGTACAATGCCTGGTGGAATGAGGATCTTTACAAAGTTGAAGAACAGGCTGAGCTTCCTCCGAAGAAAAAGAAGAATAAAAAGAAGAAGGCCAAGATCTACCTGCCTCCGCCCAGTAACCAGGAAATGTTGGATCAGGTCACTTTCGACTTGGCCACCGCTTGGAAAGGCGATGTCGTCTTGGCTTACGACAAGTTGATCAGTCCTTCCGACAATAAGAATTGTCCTTTTTGTCATCAGAGCATGGAAAAGGTTTGACCTCTCTTATTTATTACCGTAATCCTAGAGCTATTTCTGGACTGTTCTCGCCGCCATTCTTCAGTGGATTCTGATGCCATTGAGCTTTTTCTCCTCTGTAAGTTTTCCGTTCCCGATTTCTGATATTTTCTTCTTATTTTCAATAGAAAAATGATAATTTTAGCGTCGAGAGAAGAGCGACTAGACGACTCCTTTACCGGAAATGAGACACCTCTCGCCTTCACTTGATTGTGATTTCCAATTGCTCATTTATTGTAATCTGTAGTAATCAAAAAACTTGTGAAGAGCTAATAAAATTAGTGGCTCCTCTGAATATTTTGAGATCAGCCGGTAAAAGGCCAAGTGACTTTGTCGAGAGGCGTCAAAGAAGTTCAATTTTGTATGGCGTTACGAAATCTAAAAAGGCCTCGGTGCTGGATTTCCAACATGGACTTCTAGGGATTGCCCTCGTCATTCGGTACGGAACCGGAGAAATAAACAATTATCATCCGAGATAGCTCTGTCCCTGAAAGGCAGCTGAATGTCCGTGACAAAAATTTTGTTTTGAATTTTGATTCTATTTCAAGAAATTCCGCCGGATACTGATAGCCTCACTTTGTTATCTCTGTGGTTTCTCAACTTCCGCTGGATCTCTCTATAAAAACACGTTATCTTCCCTCTTTTCTTATCTGTTGCCTTCTCTTTATTCTCTCATTATTTGACACCAGCATGGCTCATCATGACGACGGCCTCCAGCCAAAAAATGTAAGTTTTTGTTGATGGCCACATAAATTTCTCAGGACAAGAATAAAAAAATCAAAACTGCCGTGGCAATTATTTGCCTAATTCTTATAATTACTGGCTTTATTGTTGGAAAAATTTTCTTTAACTTGGAGCATTCGAGCATTTATACCACTGTTTTTACCGTAAGTTTTTCCCAAATCGATTCCCCATTCGCTTTTTCAGCTAATTCTCAGTATTTCAACCAATATCGCGATTGCTAGCAAAGGTCGCTTCTGCTTGAAAATATGTCGATTTGGAGTGGTTTGTGCTTTAAAAATAAAATAAAACGATACAATTACAGATAGCCAATATTATTACTCAGCTTCTTTTGGCTTTTATCTCAATTCCTTGTATTGCTGGATGGATAGCAAAAGATGGCCGATATTGTAGCGGTGGCGTTGCTGGCCTTGTCCTTTTTTCTGTATGCATAATTGGTAAAATGATTGAACAATAAGAATTACAAGGATTTTAGAGCAAAGTACCCTCTGTTTTGCAATTGCCATGGCCATAAAAGATATCGACAGTCGGAAGGAGACGAGAAATTCTTCGACTCAACAGGAGCAGACTGTCGTTTTTCTTCCGATGGCAGCGTCTAATCCAAAACCTCCTTCATGTTTCAATTTTTAAGAGCAATTCAAAAGGAAAATAAAAAATAGAAAACTAGCTGAGACCTTGTTTATTTATTTCAGTTATCGTTGCGGTCGTCGTCGACTAGGACCTGCTGCCGGTTGACAGAAATGGTCCTAGATCTGTCTCGGCAAGAAGGAAGCGCATCAGACGGAGATTGGTAAACGGATGAGAGAGGATGGTCGAGTGATTGGCCCCGTAGACATAAAGCGGAGCAACCGGCTTCTGTAGAATCTTGTACATTTCCTGGCTGTGCTCGATCGGCACCAGCTCATCATTGGCTCCATGGATCAGCAATACCGGCGCCGTAATATCATGGATACGGTCGATATTCCGAAATCTGGAGAGAATTCTCTTTAAACCAAAAACAAAAGGCAAACCGATCACAAAAGTCATCAGCCTTTCGGGGATCTTTCTGTCGTCGAAGCAGTGACATCCCGCTGAAGAAGGCAGCCAACAGGACGACGCCAGCCAACTTGTCCGGTTTTTGAGCGGCCAGATGGACAGAAGCCGTGGTGCCAATACTAAAGCCGACGAGAACAATTCGGACATTGGGTCGAGTCCGTCGGATGTAATCATACATGGCCTGGACATCGGCGTAGATGTTCTTTTCCGAGGCGCTGCCCGTCGAGTAGCCATAGCCACTGTAATCGTAGGCGTAGACATCGACGCCAAGGTCGTCGGCCATTCGCTGGAAGACTTGTCCGGCCGGGTGGAGGAGATGGCCAAGATCGGAGCTGTTCGGCTGCGAGAATAGGATCACCTGCAAATTGTCGACATTCAATCTTTATCTTTTTCAATGGTTTTTCAGCTCAAAAATGACGAGAAATCCAACCTGTTCAGGGCCGTTGTGTCTCGACGACAAGAATGGCGGACTGGATCGAGTCGACGACCTCGACGGGCTGATTTTGACTCCAATCAGATGATTATGAAACATGGTGGTGACGACGAATGTCTCGACGGTTTCCATGACTTCAGCCACTTCGCCTGCCGTCACCCGGATCACATTGCAGGTCAGTTGCAGTTCGAATTCCTTTCCCAGCAGGTCCTTGGCATTTTTCGGCTCTGCGCCCTCTTGTTTCAATCGAATTGTGTAGGTCAATCCACGAGCCGGTGGATGAAATGCCAATTTACGGGTTACCAGCTCTGGCACTGGCGGGCAGATGACATAACAGCATTCGCCACACATTTTCATCAATTGGAGAAATGTCGACCATTTTGTCGGCGCCCGTTCGACGATTGCTTGTGGCGGTTGCGGCACTGTGGACATCTCTTGGTTGGACAACTGGTTCGAGGAGACTGCTTCGTAGAGAATGACAAGATTTCTGTAGATTTTTTATGTTTAAAACTTGTTAAAATTGATCAAAAACCGTTTTTGACCGAAAGCAACCAGTAAAATCGACCCATCGACAGCGAATTTGTCGACTTCGCCTCACCTTTGGTTATAATTAGTGATTTCTGGGCCTTTTTCAAAAATTTAAAAATTACCATGAAGCGGAAATTCTGTAGAATTTAGTGAATTAAATTTTGAACCAACAATGACGCAGGAAAGTCTGATGAAGACGAAGCAAAAAAGCTGCTCCTACTTCCACTCCCCATCCAAATTTTACAGTAAAAAATGTCCTTCTGAACTACTAAACCCGTCTCAAAAGGTTCAAAAGACCCTGGCAATAATAGCCGTTGCCCATTTCTCCCAAGTCTTTCCGATACGTCTCTCCCATCTCTGGTTACATCTCCTCTCGACTTCTCGCTCTCCCAAAAATGATGCAATCCTCGTCCAAACGCCCTGACTTTGAAATAATCGAAGAAGACTACGACAGCTATTCCCCTCGGCCGATTACCTCCGGTCCGACACAATATTCCAGTCATGGTCTGCTCTCCACCCTCGTCTGGGGATATATGGTCCTTCAATTCTTTGTTGTAAGTCGATCGACAACAGAAAAGGGTGAATAATTTAGAAAGTCATCGTGGCTGGCTCATTTCTGACTAACAGCTGTCTCGGCTGTAATGGTTGTCATTTTTGTGTGGTTCATTTTTTCAGTTATCTTATTCTGGCATTCAATGTTTGGCCATTGGGATATCTCTGTTATAAACAACACTTGGTAGGTCGAGGGGAATTACTAGACCAAGGAAACAAGGGAAATCTCCTTTTGAAAATTCCACAAGGCCAATTTGATGAAGTTTACTTTCTAAATTTGGAAGTCGACGAGGGTCGACTGTATCAAATCTTCCGGGATGATATTGACGCCCGACTGTAGACGCTTATTTAATGGGAATTTCCCGTCTGTATACAGTAATTTTTCCCAAAATTATGAAATGAGCTTGGGCAGTCGACGAGTGACTCAAAATCTCGAAAAATATCCTGGCCATCCAAGAATGTCATCTTTCAGACTTTGGTCCGCTTCAAAGGCGCCGATGGCCGAATCTGTAATTGGGGATTTCTCTTCTTCATTATTGTACGTCTCCCTCTTTTTATTGAAACAGGAATTCCTTCAGGATTGCCTCTGGATATCGACCATCGCCATCAGCAGCCTCGGCACCTCCTACAAAGCGGTGGTTCAAATTATCGTCGTCCCCTCTGTTCTTCTTCTCATTTGCAATGTCCTTGTCCTTTATTTTGTTACCAATTTCGAAGTCGACTGTTATGATGTCAGATTTCTTTTTAAAAAAATGTCGAATTTTAGCCATTTGGTGGAATGGAGAAATATTTCCTCCAGCGTCGAGTGGAAGAATGCCCGTTGCCGAGCAAATGGCTAACCGTCAAGGAAAGCAGCCCATTCCGGATAGTTCTACAAAATTGTGGGACTACGGTAATCATTTAAATCGACTGCAATCGACCCATTTCTAGGCGTGGGATAATCCTCTCATCGTGACGAGACACATCTCCTGGACGAAGATTTCCTCCGAAGGGCGGGTCAACAACTTTTCTGAGAAAATTGAATTCCCAGTATATTTAAAAGAGGAAATAGAAGTTGGCGACTATCTTACAGTAATCTCATGTCTCATTTAAATGCAATTATTTCCAGCTGATCCCTGAAACTCATACGGAGCCCGGCTCCCATCGCATCCAACATCATCGATCATTTGGAATGGAGAAGGGGGAAATGGTCGTGACGTCGGCTTATATTCCATTTGGGAAGAAGAAAACCTGTGTGGTCAGGCTCGTCGAAGAATTTAAAAAAGACAAAATGAGAGCTAAACAGACGGTGGTACGCAGACTGGAAGATATCGATGAGGAGGCGCTGGATGAGGTCGTTTGAATAATTTAAATGTAGTGATAATTCTTTTTGGAAATTAAACGAAAGTTTGACAAATAAATAAATTATAGACAATAAGAAATGAAAATGTGGGGAACAAAGAAACAAAGAAATCTCCTTGTAAAAATTGGCTTTTTCTCGGTCATCGCCAGAGTCAATGAAAATTCGTGTCGTCTTTTTTGGAATGTTAACGGTGTTCGTAGGAGAGGTGCCCCCTTTTGTTGCATGTTCTAGTTTAATTTCTGAAAAAAAAATCGTCTACGAAGACGGGAACTGCTAGTTGATTTGTGATTTTGAAATAAAAGTTTTGACCTCCCCCGGCTGCCAGTGTCCGACTGGTCAATGGCGAGGTCATTGACCTCGGGAGTTTTTTTTTTTCGAAAGGCAAAAAAAGATTGGCTATTCGGGTTAGGAGATCCATTTTCCAGGACTCTTGAAAGTTCTGAAAAATAAATTTCATGCTCTCCACCTTGTTCCCTTGCACAGGTCCTTTTCTCCCCCCGTTTTCTTTATGTTTACAGTATTCTTCTCTTTAAATTTCCCTTTCCAGGATGAAAACCAGGATACGGCCGTTGCTGCCCGTCTTCCTTTGTCTTTTAGGCCTCCATTTGGTAGTCGCCTCAATTCGGGATGGAGATGATGACGAGTCCGCTTTTCTCTATAAAATTTCAAAAATCCTAATTCCAGGACATTCGTCGTGGTCAGAGCTTCCCCCAACACAACTGATCAGCTGGATTTTGTTCGGGATCTCCATGACAATATGCATAATTATGATGTGAGTACTTTTTTCTTTTTAAAAATTTTCGAAGTTATTAGCCGGGTTAAGTTAAATTTTCGGCTCCCTTTCCGCTAGCCCCCTTCCAAGAATGAAAAATGGTCTCGCGCTCATTTTGCATTGGGTGTAATGGGGGGATGCGTGTACTCTTTCAATTGACCAGTGCAAAAAGACTAAAAATAAAGCGGTTTATCTGCAAAAAGATCTAAAATTCCCATTGACAGCATCATTTTCAGTTGGATTTCTGGCTGACACCGCATGCCGTCGGTCATCTGGCGGATGTCATGGTCCGAGAGAGTCGTCTCCCCTGGCTGGAGGATCAGTTGTCCCTCCACGGAATCGATCATTTTGTCTCTGTCCCCGACGTTCAAAAGTATATTTTCCCAATTTTTAATGGAATTCCTTTTAGGCTAATCATCGACCGCGAGCAGAAAGGGAAATCATCGAAATCTTCTCGATTTTTGGAAATTTTACAAGATTTCCGTAAAAGATACAAGGACGAAACAAATTGTCGAGAAACAAATTGGCCAAGAAAAGACGGTGAAAAATGAAAGAAACCAGAAGAAAGACGAGAACGAGCAGAAGAAGATCAAGGAAGAGAATCGATTTTGATTGCAATCTCCAAACAAGAGGAGAGTAATCAGATAAAATAAAGAAAAAAAAAACAACAGAAATAAATAGAAGAGAGAGTCAAAATAATAAATTTATTAAAATTAAATATTTTAAAAAATTTCAAAAAAGAGAAAACACTGACATTGCCTAGACCAGTTCCTATGGGTTTTTATACTCTATTTTGACGGAAATTTTGCATGTTAATGGGAAAAAAGAAAACGAATTTAGCAGTTTTTTACAGATTTTGATTAAAAACAAGAAGCGATTAAAACTCAGACTCTTTTTGACCAGGAGAGAAACAAGGACAGACAGTATAAGACGAGTTAGAGAAAATGAAAGCGAATTTTGACAGGCGGAATAATGACCGGGAGAGAGATAAAGCCACAGTTGTCTTGTCTGTGTCACAGAAAAAGAAAACTTTTTGACTAGGGAAAGGCGGCAGCCCCCCTTCAGTAAAAAAAAGACAGCATAAGTAATATGATTCGTGAGGTAAGCTGAGGTATTTCACAATGTCAGCAAAAATGGAACAATCAGTGAGCAGATATCCTTATGAACTAAAAAATATGATTCACAATTATAACAGCCGAATGTCAGAAAAAGCTTTTTCTTTGGCGCGGATCCGAACTCTGGTCGTTTGCGTGTTTTTTTATGCAAAAGGAAAATAGGAAAACAATTTTGGTTGCTGCGGGGATCGAACTCACGACCTCCGGATCGTCTAGCGCCGACCACCAAACTTTTTGGCGTCACAGACATCGCGTCGCCCCGGGGGCCGGCGAGCTGTGATCGTTTTTCTGTCGTTTTTATTGTTTATTCTTATTTGTTAGTTTTCACAAATGTTGCCAGCAAATATTACAAAAGCTCAGTAGAGGATTTATATCTGTTGGCAATACGAGCAAAAATGAAACAACGTTATTGGAAATTCATTTTTTTCATGTTTGTGCTTCTCTTTCAATTTGCATTCCTTTCTGTTTCCTAATGTTATTTTTTTCAGGAATGTTTTCTCTTACTTATGGCACGCAACATACTAAGCTAAAGGCACATCTTCGACTTGCAGTTAGTCGACTCAAAACAGTTGGAAAGAAGAAAGCAGAAGCAAATAATAAAGCCAAAGCTGAAATTGCTCAGCTTTTAGCTGGTAATCATTTTCATTTTACTAACCAAATATTTTAGAAAATAAACAAGATCGAGCTCGAATCCGTGTGGAACATATTATTCGAGAAGATAATTTGATCGAAGCATATGAAATGCTGGAATTGTTTTGTGAACTTCTTCTGACTCGCTATGGAGTCATCGAACACAAGAAGTAATTCTATTATTTTATTTTTATTTGACTATTGCAGGGAACTTGATAGCAGCATATCTGAAGCGGTTCTTAGCATCTTATGGGCTGTACCAAGAATGGCAACTGACATCCCTGAATTCAAGGTTTATTTTCTTTTATTATCAACTTCAAATATGAGTCGTTTAGGTATTAGGCAATCAGCTTACAATGAAGTATGGAAAGAATATTACACAAGCTGCAATTGACAATAAACTTGACGCTCCTCTTGAAGTCAGTCCTGTCTTACTCAAGAAAGTCAGCATTTGTACTCCTGAAAAAATTCTCAAAGAACGGTAGGTTGAGTTTTTTATGCTCAGTTATTTGTTTTTAGATATCTTATTGTTATTGCACAGAAGTACAATGTTGATTTTAAGCCGGATTTAGAAATAGTTGGAGAAGATGAAATTAGTCTTGGTGAAATGATGCTAGCCGAGTTTTGCGCCGCTAAACCGCAGCCATCTGCTCCTGAGGTACGTTATTTATATTTCTTCAGTTATCTTTATGTTATTATCATTGATTGTTAATTATATTGAAATAATTTTCAGGCTGTTGAAGAGAAACATCATCATGGAATAAAATGTCTCTCTAAAAATACTCATCTTACTATTGATAATCCTAATTTTTCTAATTTATTGGATACATCGATTAAGTGAGCCAAATTTATTTTTTTCCAAACATTTATTTCAGCTCGCTTGTTACTGAACCAAGAATCCAGCCAAGAAGTGATAATAGTAAAACTCAAATGGATGATTTATATTTTGATAGCAGTAAGAAGCTTCAATATTATTTATTCTTTTATTTTTAGTGATGATGAAACTAACTCCAGCGAAAACTGCATCTCAAGTGGAATATGAAGATCTAATGAATCGATTTGACAAGCTGAAGAAAAGGTCGTAACTTTTTTCTTTTTGTATTTAATTACACAATTTAGAATAAATCTTTAACTTGAATTATTGGTTTTAATTAATGTAAATTGTCACCAAAAGGTGGACTATTTGGAGGCCGTCATAAGTCATGTGATTATGCTTTCCGTGAATTTCTTCCTCTATTTTACCGGTCAATTTCGATTGGAGTCTGACTGCTCTCTTCTTCCCGGTCATTTTTTTTTATATTTAAATTTCTGTAGATCGCTCAGCCATGCATCGTTTTGATTTCTTTTGTAAAGGTAGACAAGCTTGACTGAGCTATCTAGAAAATTCATGGATGCTTTGTCATTCTTGAATGTAATCAACAAGGAGTTTAGATTCAAGAAAACAAAGAAGACTCCCAGTCCTATAGGCGGAAAAAAAGAATATGAAAAACACGAATATTCTTTAAAATTTATTACATTTTTCTTTGTAGCATCTTTTTCGGTAGCCGTCGACAGGTTCATTTCTTCCAAATTGGGAAATTTAATCCTGTTTGTTCCCCTCGAACATAGGCCACTGGGGCGTCTCAGCTTCTCTGTGTCTCATAAGACACCGTCACATGCCCGGCTTGGTCAAATTTTGAAGCACTCTTGAAAGTGGTCCAGCTATGCGCCACGAGGAATGGACCAGGGATACGGGCAGTGACGTTCAACTTGTTCCCGCTCCTGGTGAAATTCGCGGCTATCCTTGTGTCAGCCTCCGCCACGGGTATATCCAGAAAGAGTTCGTCACCGACGTATCCGCTTCTTGTTCGCTGTGCATCCAATATTAGTCCAATTTTTAATTTTTCGCCCTAAAAATTTTTCTGTATTATGAATATTCAAAGAAACTAACAGAAAGTCTTTCGATGAAGGTTTTGGAAATTCCAATGTTGGAATGGCTTCCTTTTTGGACGAAAATGTCCTTCCTTCCTCCTACATTCATGTTCGAAATCACCAGATCTCCTGATGATCCATTATGTACTTTCACAAGCACATCTTTTCCAGTAACGATTATTGATTAGGGCTTATTGTAATCCCTCTCGACTTCAATATTTCCGAGACTTCGTCGGTGGACATCGGTTTTCTTTTTCCAAGAGTAGAAGTAGGTGGCTTGGGACGAATCATCGCCAGTATCTTCTGGATGTTTTCCATCTTGGACGGTGGCACTCCAGACGGAGTCGGCAGGGGGCTTGACGTGGCCCGGGCCATTGGCAGGATGGGATTATTCCCAATGCTCACATGCTTCTTCTTCTTTTCATCAGCGTCTTCTTTACGTTGGTTCATCTTCTGTCTGATCTTCCTGCATTCCAGCTCCCTCCATTCAATTTCTTTTTGGGCTTTTCTTTTGATTTCGTCTATTTCTTTTTCATATTTGGCCAATTTCCTTGAAAGGTCGTCATCCTCCTTTGCGTAGATTTCCTCCAGATTCTTGGCTTTGAGCGTTTGGACCATCTGACAGCTAGAGACGGGAGCAGGAGTCGGAATGACGAAGATAACCAATTTCCTGTAGAGAACAGATTTAACACGTTTGTCCAGGTCTTTCTAGAAAACAAATCCTTTTCTGTCAGCAAAAAGAGTGAGATTTGGCAGATGACAGGTCGAGGAGAGTCACCGATCGTCGACGCCTTTCGACATTGACCAATGTGGAATAGCGATAGAATGGACTGTGAATCTCGGACCAATGAGTAGCTTGAGTTTGCTTGAGTCAACAGGTGGATACCACAGAAACCGATTACTTCGGTTGGAATATGTCAATGGGTACTGTGCAGACAAATGTGAAACGACAGACAATTGAGAACTTGGACAGAAATTTGAGAAAATAGAAGGGGGCCTACCTTGTCCTCTCCCTGCCCCTGACACAGAGAGCTGCTCTGGTCTATCTTTTGGTCATTGAGCCCATTGCCAATCTTGTGGCTCGGTCCCAGTAGTAGACGAAAAAAAAATAAAATTGACAAAAAAATACGCGTTCATTCGCCCCTCGCCTCCTCCAGACAAATTTTGACATTTTCGAAAAATGAAGTACCCGGGTGCTGATTGCATAAGGCCACTGATATCTCATTGCTTTTTTTTCACAGAAAATGACTTGATTTTGGGCGGATTAGAGTGGCCAAAGGATTATCTTTCTTTTTACAAACAGTGGATTATTATTTCTCATTTCTACTACATACAACTGACTGACGGCTGTTATGCTTACCCGTTCCATGTGCCGAGCCTTGGAGAAGATTAATTCACAAAGGAGTAGCCAGCAAGAGAAGAAAACCACTCAACGAGGAATGACAACGACCAATGGAAACAATGGAAACGGCGGCCAGGCTTCTAATGGAAATAACAAAGTCGGCGAAGATGCCATCAGTTTCCTGAAGGCGAGGAATATCACAATCACTCCGGAAAGTCTTGTCACGGGAAGCAGCGACGCCTACCTCAAAGTCGTCAATGGCAGCCGCTCTGGCCTCCTTTTGACGTTCCACTTTGCCAATGACAAGACGAAGTTCGTTGAGTGCAGGACAACTGTCGAAATTAAAATGGACAGGCGTCTTTTGAAAAAGCTCGAGGTTAGTTTATAAAATATAAGACAGTAAATAATTTTTAGACTCTTGATCTCAGTGTAATGGTGGGCGCAACTCTGACAGCAGACAAAACTCGATACTATGGACTTGAGAAAAAGATGTCGATCAAGATCTTTCATCCCGCGGATGTGATTTTTCCAAGAGTGGACGACGTATCCAGCGCAGACACGGTTTCAGTGGATGGCAATACCAAGAAGCTTTCCATTGCCAGTCACTTCGATTTCACCATTGTCCCTCACTGTCGCTGCCAATTCATGTCATCTCGCTACAAATATCACAATGACGGCCAGCGCTACTGGGAGAGCCACAAGCAAAATTTTACAACTAATTACCGGAGGACACGAGATTTTGGACGCCCATTAGCCTATGTCGAGGTAAAGGATCAACCATGGACCCACTTTCCAATCTATGAGTGATGATAAGACGGAGTCGGCTAAACTGACAGCTGAATAAATGAATAAAAATGGACTAACCAATGTTTTTTTCTTGGTGTTTCAAACTCTTTTCCCTACTGCTTCTTTTCTATTTTTTCAAAGAAAAAATAGGCTCTTCTTTATCTCCTTCGTTTAAGGGGACGATAAGGCAGGATTTCAATTTACTGGAATTGCGTACTTGGCTTACTGTAGCTATTTGTAAAAAACTATCAGCGTGCATTATTATGGTTTTTTATTATTTTCTAATGTTTTACCAGCATCGAATTGCTATAAAGCAAAAAAGAAATAAGCGAAAAGTAGCAGGATAGAAAAGATACAAAAAATTCGTGCAAATTGAGGTTTTTGAGTATAAAATAATATTTTGGCGATTTACGAAGTCGTTCATATATCAAAATGTTTTTAAAAATCAGCTGAGTCGATTGCAATAAAAATCAGATCATGGAAAATAAAAGTTTTAAAGAACAACGTAATTTTTCATTTCGAATTTTCAAAATATGTGGATGATGTTTACGCTCTGAATCTGTGAAAATCCAACAGGATTCAAATTCAGACTTTCCGTCCCTTTAAAGGGACTGCCAGGGACCTATCCGGGTGCTGTATCAGCCGGAGGAAATAATAATCACACTACACGCAGAAAATAATGAAAAAATGTTCAGACGAGTTCAAAAAAATCCCCATAATTCAGGCTTATCAATGAACTAAATTTTTTTCTGAATTATAAACGGTTTGAGAGGCGTATTGGACTTCGTTCGATAGAGGAAAAACAGATCTATAAGGTGTGAGTCAGGAGGCTCGGCGGCGACCACTTCCCTTGTCACACGGAGCCTCAACAGCGATCTGTTCACTTTTGTCAGGGATTAGACAGAAATTTTATTCAGGCTCGACAGCCTTGACAGACTTTCGACGTCGACTTAACTCCGGGAGCCTGAGGACGCCTTCAATGAGAATCACATATTCGTGATCAGCGCGAAGAGACGAATTTTTTGGTACCTATTTTGAAAGAAAAAAATTTCAGTCTCTTTGGGCCATTGGTAAGAATTCGGGAAAAAATGGGCTAAAAAAACAAAATATTCCCGCCTCACTGGTCAAAATTTTCTGTCAAATCGTTTTCCAGTCTAATGCAATAATTGACAAGCGATATTTCACCGGCAGCCAGTCATTCTGCCAGTTTTCCTTCCTTGAAAGAGGTCGGATTTCTTCAAATCTCCAACATCAGCCAGACTGATGTTATTTCTGCCGCTGAGTCAGTCGTTTTCACTCTATTTTTACCCAAATTACTTTCAGAATCTTTACTTCTACTGCTTCTACCGCCAAAGAAACGCCGACGACGCCGCCGATGACAAGAAGGGCAACGCCGCCGTGGACGACAAGAAGAAAAGCACCGCAGCTGCCAAAGCAAAAAAAGAACGACGACGCCGCCGCCAAGTAGATCGAATAAAAAAGATGTGGAGAATTCTGTGTATCTTCCATTTTTTTCGCGGTTTTCGGGTACTTGGGTTACTGGTTGATCATCTTCTCGTGAACTTTCTTGTTCCTTTTTGTTTGCTTATTTTTCTTTGAATTACTGTTGACTCTTGATTTCTCCTTAAATCAAAAGCTGGAAGTCGTAGAAATGGCCACAAATTCCCCTAAAATAGCCATTTCTAATGCCTTTCCGGGAAAATTGAAGTCTTTTTCTTATTCAGCTGAATCTGGGCTACTAAACGATATAAATTTCATCTGGATTCTAGTATTTTTTAGGTTTTATTGCAGCAGAGACCTCGAATTAGCCTATATTTCCGATGTTTTTTTCTCAAATTTTTATTTGGGAAGTCAAGGTAGCCATCGAATCGGATACTGTGCAGATTTTGAAAAACCGAGCATACCTTCTTGCTCCTCTGGGCGAGCTGAGCAGGATGATCCCAAATACCAGCCGCTATGTCAAGATTTTTTGGACCTATGCCAGAGCCTTGCGGAATGGTTTTTTTCGTTTATGGAATATGGCTTTTTGATGAAGTTTACTTTCTAAATTTGGAAGTCGACGAGGGTCGACTGTATCAAATCTTCCGGGAGGATATTGACGCCCAATTGTAGACGCTTATTTAATGGGAATTTCCCGTCTGTATACAGTAATTTTCCCCAAAATTATGAAAGGAGCTTGGCCAGTCGACGAGTGACTCAAAATCTCGAAAAATGCCCTGGCCATCTCGTCAAGAATGTCATCTTTCAGACTTTGATCCGCTTCAAAGGCGCAGATGGCCGAATCTGTAATTGGGGATTTCTCTTCTTCATTATTGTACGTCTCCCTCTTTTTATTGAAAGAGGAATTCCTTCAGGATTGCCTCTGGATGTCGACCATCGCCATCAGCAGCCTCGGCACCTCCTACAAAGCGGTGGTTCAAATTATCGTCGTCCCCTCTGTTCTTCTTCTCATTTGCAATGTCCTCGTCCTTTATTTTCAAACCTTCCAGGAATGGACAAACCGCAGTCGACGCTCTTGTTTTCCGGTCAGTGAACAATAAATTTTCGTTCTATACACCCTCGGCAGCTTTTTTCTCTTATCATCTCACAGCAAACTTCATCGTCGGTTTAATTACCCAAGTTTGAGGTACTAACTGCCTTCCGACCCTATGAAAATAGTGGTTGAGATGTGAATTTTGGAATAGCTTCCCCTTGAGGGAGGCAACAAACGGGCAAAAGAAGACTTGGAGGTGTCATCGTCGTTTTGTGGGCGAGAATAGGAGGCGGCGTAAAAACCACAGGTGTCGCTGCCTTTTATCCTTCACGCCGTATTTCTTTCTCTGTCTGCTGGTCGCCCAGGCAATTTGAAATAGAAGCGAAATTGTCTTTGACAGGCGTAAACCAGAAAAATCCTTATTTGCTTCCAATTTCTAGCAATTTGACAGAAAAAGAAGCGAAATTCTGGTTGAACCGGATTATTACCTGGTAAAATGTTGAAATTGGTCAATTTTCCTGGCAAAATCAATCAGTTTGCTCTGTGTTCCCTCTGTGGAACAGTCGCCTTCTCATCGCTCATCGCATTTGACTACAGTAGCAGGTGCTCCTTTTCCCATTTAAAGCCAATTTTATTATTTTAGAGCTGGTTATTAGTAATAATCGAAATCTGGAGACAATTATTTTGCCTAAATTGAAGCTGGACTCTTTTATAACAATTGCTGGAAATCCTAAGGTTACACCGCATAATTTGGCTATTTTACATGAAACAATTGGCCACACGACCCGGATTGAATGTTACACTGACGATAATACTCAAATTACTGCAAAATTCCAATATGAAACGGGAATGAATGGATGTACAACGATTAAAGGACCATTAAACTTGGATGGATGGCATAGGAAAACAGCGGATAATCTCATATTGAGAGAAATTGGTGGATGTATCACAATGACCAACAGAACTGGTCAAACAGTTATGTTTGAGCCGGCTGATTTTGATTTTTTGGATGAAATTATAATTGAAAATTGTGCTGGAAAACATCAACTTCTACTAATATATTTAATTATCTTGGAATTTTAGTCCATAAACCTTGTGATTCTATGGATGATGTAAAATTGAACAGGAATTTGTGTAAGAAATTTACTGGGATTTTGACTGTGCATGAGACAATGGACGAGAAACGATTAAGTCGATTGGAAAAAGTTGAAAGGACAGCTGATTATTGAAGGATTAACACGCAATAAGATATCGATACCTAAATTGGAAACAATTGAAGGGGGTAATGGTCAGTTTTTAAGTTTTTTTCAATAATCTTTTGCAACATCGAAAGCTACTAAAAGAGGAAAATTGCGACAACATTTAGTCAGCGTATTTTTGATTGCCAAGGATTTGCGTTGGGGCATAAAAATTGGCCATTTTTAGCGACGTCAAAGGTCTTTTTATTTTTCAAAATTGACCACAAGATCGCTTGAAAATTCGAGTTCGAGCAGATGTCAACCGTTGGTATCTAAAATGAGAGCTTTTGTTAACATTTTGAGCAAAAAATGGCGTTTTTCCCCCAAAAAGCTATGATTTTCCCTGTAATCATTCCCATATTTTCAGAAATTCCTATAATTATCCATATACGTCTATTTCGTCTCTTATTATGACGATGAGCTGGAGGAAGTTCAAGCGGCTAAAAAGAAGAAGAAGAATAAGAAAAAAGCTGTCGACCCAGACGATGACGATGACGGGAGCGACAACGACGACGATGACAGGCGAGGATCCGTTTCTCGTCCATTGTCCACAGTCAAAATCCCAGTAAATTCCTGTTCAATTTTACTCATCCATAGAGTCACAAGGTTTATGGACTAAAATTCCAAGATAATTAAATATATTAGAAAACTTACTGCAATCTCTCTTTTCTCCAATTTTGATATCACCCTTCTTTCGAAACCAAAGTGGTGGGCATAAATATTCGCTGTGTAGAAGTTGATGTTTTCCAGCACAATTTTCAATTATAATTTCATCCAAAAAAACAAGATCAGCCGGCTCAAACATAACTGTTTGACCAGTTCCTGTCTTAGTCGACACATTCGATTTCGACTCATAAATTTGTGATGTCGACATCGTGACCTGCCTCAACTCGTTGATTTTTTACTGGGCTTATTTGCGACACGAAAATGGCCCTGTCACCCGCCAATTCCTAACACACCTCTTCTTGACTTCGACAACAAATCCGTAGGTCATATTGACGATGCAAGATTCGTGATTGCCACGAAGAAGAGTCACGAGATTGGGATAGATGAGTTTGTAGCAGAAGAGGAGGACATTGACCTCAAGAGAGAAAGGACCACGGTCGACGAAATAAATAAGTATGGCGTTTGCTCGGACGGGTAGCCATTCAACGAAAACATAGCAATAAGATCCTCAAACTGGCCGTGGATGTCCCCGCAAATTTTGTTGTTTAACCTTGAAAGCAAAGCGATCGGTGCCGCCATCGGTCAAGTTGTGCTTCGAAACGCCGCCAAAAATAAATAAAATAAAATAAATAAAAATAAAAAAATAAATAAAGTAAAATAAAAATAAAATAAACAAAGTAAAGTAAAAATAAAATAAATAAAGAAAAATAAAATTAAAATAAATAAAGTAAAATAAAAATAAAATAAATAAAGCAAAATAAAAATAAAATAAATAAAGTAAAATAAAATAAAAATAAAATAAATAAAATAAATAAATTAAAAAAAAAATAAAATAAATAAAGTAAAATAAAAATAAAATAAATAAAGCAAAATAAAAATAAAATAAATAAAGTAAAATAAAAATAAAATAAATAAAGGGTCAACAGTTGAGATGGAAGTTGCTTCCGAATGATTTCAACTGAGAAAATAGCTGGTTATATAGTCAAAAATGGGTATGGTAATGAGGGATTAGACATGGATTTGACCAGATTTTAGCAGCCGTCTATTGGACAAGGAGAGAAGCAAGGACAGACGGTCGAGGGCAAGTCGGAGAAACAAAAGCGAAAACTTGACAGGAAGGCTGATGGCAAGGGGAGAAGATAGGCTCCTCTACAGTCCGGTCAAGAAATATACACCCACTTTTTGACGAAAACTTGTTCAAAACCGAAAGTTCCCGAAATGAGGTGCACACCATTTGATTTCCCATAGTCGATTGCTCCCATAACCACGAGATGTTACATTTTCCTCCTCATATTCCAATGTGACATCGATTTTTTTTGAAAAAAAGGCCACAATCAGGCGGTCAAGAAGTATATAGCCACACAAGAAAAACAAATTTATAACGGAGGTAGCAACCTCAATAACTGACAAGGCGTCGAGATTCGACCATTCACTCAAAATGGGAGCCTTGAGCTCGTTGACATTGGCGTACTGCTTGCCTCCTGTACAGACTCGGCGAATCAGGAAGCCCCAGAGATTCTCGAGGCCAGTCCATCACTGTAACATTCATAGTGGTTAACCACTGTTTAGTGGAACTGCTCACGTGAATGCTCGCGTTGTGTAGTTGTGGGAGTTCATGAAGGAGACGAATTCAAGAACGGCACAAAACACCCAAACTATGAGACTTCCGTCACCGTACAATCTCCATCAGGACCATCCAGGTTCAATTCCTTCTCGTCGCTAAAATCCTGAAAAAAATTGAAAAATTTCATGAAAAATTGCCAATTTGGTCAAAATTTTCCAAATTTTTAAATTATTGACAACAAGAAAAGAAGATGTGGGGAACAAAGAAACTAGGTAAATCTCCTGGTAAAAATTGGCTTTTTCTCGGTCATCGCCAGAGACAATGACAATTCGAGCCGTCTTTTTTTGGAATGTTATCGGTGTTCCTAGGAGAAGTGCCCCCTTTTGTTTGCATGTTATAGTTTAATTTCTTAAAAAAAAATCGTCTACGAGGACGGGAACTGCTAGTTGATTTGTGATTTTGAAATAAAAGTTTCGACTTCGAGAAGAGATGTCAATTTCCGCCAGAGATCACAAAGTAAAGAAAGTAAAGAAATGAACACAGGATTTTTGTTTATTTTTATTATCAAGACGAGCTAATGAGTAGAGCGAAGTACTGTCGCTGCCTTTCCCACACGGCGCATCTTGCGGGCTTCGAGGAAGACAAATGTGACCTCGCCCTGTCGACTGATCTAAATTTAAATTATTCTGGGTCAAAATTAGACGAGAAACCTGAAGGACGGCAGCTCGATTGTGGTAGTCATCGGAATAGCTGGGAGCACTGAACAGGGTCAGGACTTTGTTCTTGTTTGTGAAGCGATAGCCATTGTCGGCGACTTGATGTCCACGGACAATCAAGTTGACACCGAGCTGCTTCAATTGCTGGCCAATGGCATCATCTCCAAATGTGTAGGAGCATCCTCTTTCCTCATTTTCCTTGTATCCTTTGCAATCTGCGGATGGATCGGCCCAGAGGAGATCTTCCATCAATCCTTCCGGCTCCATTACTCCGCGCTTGATATCCCGTAAATCTTGAATAGATTTCAATTTTGGCGACAATCCACCATGGAGACAGAGGATACGCTGGCTGACGACGGCAGCAATGGGCAACTGGCTAAAGACCAGGCAAATCTTCTCCCAAACTCGATCACAGTCATCCTTTTTATGGTAACGGGCTCGCAACTCCGATAAAAAGCCGTAGGTCTTGATCACTGAAGGCGACTCGTGATTTCCACGGAGCAGGTAGACATTGTTGGGAAATCGAAGTTGAAGAGCCGTCAAAAGGACCAAAACTTCGAGAGAATGACTGCCACGATCCACGTAGTCGCCCAGGAAAAGATAACGAGTATTGAAAGGCCAGCCACACTTCTACAATTTATCCAATTATCAGTCAAAAATGAGTAAAAATACCATGAAAATATTCAAGAGATCAGCATATTGACCGTGAATATCACCGCAAATTTGAAGAGGCGGATTCAGATCCAAGACACTGGGACATTGAGACAGGGAAAGGTGACTACGGGAGAAGAGGTCGACCAGCAATCCCGGGCAAAAGTCGTGTTCCACTGGACCGGCAGCAAATAAATTTCGAATCAGCTGATCAACATCGGTTTGATGCTGCTGGACGGACATTCTGCTGGAGAAGTTGAACGATGAATGAAGTCCGACGAGTGATGGCCAGAAGCGAAAGCAAGAAAAAGATTAGACACAATTGAACATCGACCAAAAGCGGTATGGACACGTTTGATGCGGAAATTTGAAATTTCCTATCGAGTTGGGGCGGTGGCTTCGAAAAATACCGCTCACGTAACGTTCATAAACGTTCATAAACGTAACGTAAATGTAACGTTCAGGCCGCGGAAGAAGTCGACTAGGCTGAATGCGTGTTTTTTTCCAGGGGATACCTCTTTGCAAACAATAAACTGAAATGTTGTCCAATGGATTCCTCCTCCTTCAAAAAATGCGAATTTTTCTTGTCTAGTCGTCTTCTTCCGTTGCCTGAACGTTACATTTTTAAGCCACCGCCCCAACTCGATAGGAAATTTCAAACCCGCAAGATGCGCCGTGTGGGAAAGGCAGCGACAGTACTTCGCTCTACTCATTAGCTCGTCTTGATAATAAAAATAAACAAAAATCCTGTGTTCTTTTATATTTCTTTCCTTTCTTTACTTTGTGATCTCTGGCGGAAATTGACATCTCTTCTCGAAGTCGAAACTTTTATTTCAAAATCACAAATCAACCAGCAGTTCCCGTCCTTGTTGACGTAAATCCAAAAGTACTCCTTGAAACGGGATAAATTTGAATGACGGGGACACTTGACAATATCAATTTGTGCATGAGCCAGACGGTCGACAATGGATTGAGGCAGTAGAGCCATAAATGAGCCGGTTTCATCCACTGAACAGGACTACTGTGGCTATTATAACTTACGTCTGTTACGATGTAGAGAGCTTCCATGATTGTTGCGGGGAAGATTTCTTCCCCTGTAAGGATTATGACATAAAAGTAGATTCGATTTATGACGAGGGAAAGGATCAGGAACACATTTATCAGAGTGCCCACAACCTGGAAAATTTAAATTTTTTTAGTGGAAAGTGTTCTACCCGGAAGATGAGACAGGCGGTAACTTTTCGGTAGACATGGAGAATAGAACCGGAATATTTCTTCGACGGCAGAAGGAGGACAGCTACCATACAGCCGACGGTCATCAAAGTATTGACCAGAAGCGGCGAAATGAGGATGACCGTGTCGGCGACGACAGCCAAGGTGACGGAGGCGACTGTGTTATTTTCTGCTGGGGCATCGTCTAGATCATAAAGGGCACAGAAAGAAGAACATTCGTTTTTGAAGATGACCAAAAAAGAGAGAAGAGAGACGACCAGGCAGAGGATTGCTGCTAGACGGAACTTTCTGAAAGGGAATATTTTGGGAGGATTGCATTCGACCGCATGACAAAACCCAAATTTCTCAGTATCTGGAGCTTTTATTGACGTCATCTTTCCCAAAGGAGAGGTCACGAGGGATTATTCCTGGTTCTCAGAAGGTTTCTCGCTCCCACTGAGGGCAACATTCGTGGGGTGGTTCAATGGTTGCAAGGGAAAGCTGGGTTGAACTGATCTCATGTGCAAAATTACGCGTGTTTTAGTTTGCAAGCAGTAATTCCTAGAAGTCAGAAGTTCTGGAATGATGTTCTAGAGAGGGATTTAGCGACGGAGTACAATTGGGACTGATTTTGGTGCTCTTTCAAAATGCTGCCGATTATCAAAAATTGCCTGCTAAATTACCGTGGATTTCTTCTTTTTGGCTTGCTTTAAATTTTTAAAAAAGGCGAGATAGAAGGAAAAATGGCGGAAAGGAGTAAACGTGGTGGAAGGCAATAACTCACTGAAAGAAGGCAAATTGCCAAACCAACGCCGTCGTGATTGTACTCCAACTGGATAATAAGAAGAAGTTATTGACTTGATCATTGGAGAATTTTCTCTGAAATTGTCCCCTCCAATGAAGTCGAGAACCTTCCTACCAGAAGATAGCTTCCAAACCAATGATAGTCAAAACTCTCGATCCAACAGCTGGCAAAGTCGATGACACATTGCAGAATAAAACACCAATAAAGAGGTTTGTTCATCTTCTTCTGACGAATCATGTGATGGAATAAGAGAAGAAATACAGTAAAATTGATAATGACACCAATGTAACAGGCAATTAAACATACCAAGTCGTATCTCGACATCAAATTCAACAACAGAAACCATTTCCCACGAAGGGCAGGGAGGGCAATTGGTGGGAAAATGGGGACAGGGTGGCTCTAGGATTTAATCCAAGAATGGAGGAAACAATGACAATCCAGCAAAGTTTGGTGGAGCCCTTCTCCAAAAATGTCAAATTCTGTGCGGTAGATTCTTTTTTTCACCAAAAAATGTCAAAATTTGTCCAGTGGGTGTTCTACGACATTCCCCAGGTTCTTTCCTTCTCGCTCTCCTGCTCGACCATTGCCTTCTTTCAATCTCTTCCACCAAAATCCAACGTCAAATGTCCGCCGTGTTGGATCATTGAAAAAAAGAAATAATTTTTGGTTTAATTTATCGGTTTATTCGTTCTCGATCATAATATTTGTAATACAAAGTATTGACTACAGTAATCCTGGGAAAAAACAGTTGACGTCTTTCCTTACTCGATCAATTCAGTCAAAGGCTCTGACAGCTGTGTCAATTCCCGGTGTTACCCGGTCATTTTTACCCAAATTTGACAATATCGATAGCTTGACTTTTTCCTGTTTGTAGGATTCTTTCATGGTGACGAGGATCTCATTTTCCCGCCAGCTGTCGCCTCGATAGATCCTCGTCTCGATCCGAGTTCCTCGCGCTTCGCCGAAGCATCGATGGCCTTGGACGACGACGGCTCCAGGAACTTTTTGGCCTTCCGGAATCAGCTGTAAGGGAGATTTTTAAAGGGCTGGTTATTAGATTACGGTAATAACATCTCCTGGTTTAAATGGCCTCTCCAGATTGAGTTTGAACGTGACAATGTGCAATTTTGACCGGAAATCGTCGATTTCTTTGATGATCTTCTCCCAGGCGACAACTCGTCGAATATTCAAAGATGTCCAGCGCTATAAAATACGACATTTCCTGAGTAAAAAGGGGAATTAATTGGTGGATACGGTAGGAAACTCACGTCTGCTCCACAATTTTCTATGATCATTCGGAAAGGAGTGCTTTCCAAGATGGAGAGCGGTTTTCTGTCGAGATTGCTGGTCTCTTTTCTCTTTCGGAATGTGTACTTTTCTTCGCTGGGATAAGGCTAAAAAATATTTAAGGACGGGGTGGAAAAACAAAGAAATCAAAGTAATCGTGGTTGCACCCAGGTAAAATTAAAAAATTGGCCGTTGACTTTTCTATGGCTGCCCCTCGCCGACTCTACGACTTTTTGAATTTTCTGTTTCTACAGTATCTATTCCACGATCTGTTAGCCTCTTACTAACATTATAATCCCTGAGATCGTAGTGCAGAACAATGTAGAGGATGATCCAATTCAAAACGAAGAGAATTCCACACGGTAAGAAGACTCGACCATACATTTCCGGGTCATTTTGCTTCCATCCAATGTAACTCACAATAAACAGAATGAAATTATCCTAAACTTTGCTATTTTTCAAATGGAGAAGGGATAGGAAAACCATGAAAAATGCCAGAAGACACCAGCTAAGCAGGCGACATCCCGGCAAACCGAAGCGGTTCTTGATCGTCTGAAAACTGAATCATTCGTACGAGTTTAAAACACAGAGAATTTTGATTTAATTGAGGTGAAAAAAGCCCGGAGTGTTGAAGTAAATTCAAAAATAGCCGTCCAATCCGGCTTGACCTAATTTCCATAATGAATCAACGACGGCAATAGAGGAGACACGGCGACATAAGGAGAGGGAATGAAGCTAATAATCTCTGCTTACGTCGTCGACGTTGGCTATTCCCGATTACCGTAATTTCTTTACAGGATATCAGGAGCATATAATTCCTTGTAAAGTAAATATTTAAATTATGGGTACAGTAATTTAATTGGGCATGGAGAGGGGTCGATGCCGAATGTCGAGAATTGTCGCCTCTTGATGTCGACGATCTTCGTCGACTGTGAGTATTTTTCCTGGTGAGATTTTACAAATGTGTCGAGTCCAGCCTTTTCTATAATTATTCGAGAACAAAACCCAAGGGCATGCGATTGAATTACTGTAAAACCAAAGAAGATGCCAGGAATATAAATTTCCGACTAGATTTACTGTACTCCGTCGACTAGCCCTTCCCTCCCTTTCTCCATTCGTCATAATTGCAATTCTTAGATTAAATGGTTTCTATTCTCGTTTTCTCATTTTATAAACATCTCACCTTATTCGGATCACATCGAGTGTAGAATAAAGCCCACGGGCTAATGAGACTCGCCAGGTCGGGATAGATCATTGATAAACATGTTTTGCAGTGACGACAAGTCGTCCAATAGATTCCAACAGCTATGCCAGCTTTCTAAATGTCGACTGTGGAAAGTTACAGCCGGAACTGACCATTATTGCGTGAAAGACAATGTAAGAATAGACAAGCCATCGAAGAGGGGCATTTCCTTTGAAACGAGTTGGATTGACATCTTCCTTGAATTCCTGGCCATCGTCTGATATTGTCAGAAAAGAGATGGAGTCAATCTCCTCGGAAATGGAGACGGGAGTGTTGATGATGGCGGACATCTGGGAAAAACGGGGAACTACTTGGCCGGCAGCTGCCCTGCCCACTGACTGGGGATCGATGGCTAAAAGTGAATAAAGAAGAAAAAGAACACTGGCGAGAATAAGGAACGAGGATTTTATTAAAAATTAGGTACAGCGGTCAGAAAGGGTCATTTGGTTTTCAGCAACCTCGCCTTCAAGGGAACAATCCGTCTCGTCAGAAAATCCCTGGGAGAATTTTGTAACTTTTTTCTGTATAAAACCATCTCTTCGGGCGTCTGCCTTCATTCTCAATGATGTTCAAGCATCTCGTCTATCTCTTCGTCGTCCTCGCCATCGCTCAAGCTGCTCCAATTGGAGAGACTGCAACTCCCGGCGCAGCTGTCGATGTCCCTTCTTCTGGACTTGTCAGTCGCCATTTTCCTATCGACATTGCTTCTATTGTAAATGACCTATTTCTTACCGATGTTTCCGCTGCTCCTGCTCGTAAAAAGAGGTGCGATCTTCCCAATTTCTTTCGATTTCTCTTGTCGTCTTAAAAATCAGCCATTTTCAGGCATGAACCCCATGAAGGACACCATGACAATGAATAAAAACTATATTTAATTTGGAATATTCAATATAAAATATTCTTGTTCTTTGTACTTCCCAGAGATCTCCACCAATTGATCAAATGATCTTTCATTACTCTAATGACTCACTGAAAGTAAATAGATAATTCCGTGAGTATTTGTAGGTGCCAAGTGTATAAAACCCGCTGTCTCGAGTTGGTTCTAAAATGATCAAGATACTCTTCCTCCTCTTCATTGTCTCGTCCGTCTCGGCTTCAATCTGCGACCAGGAACTGTCTTCCAGAATTGTCGCCGCCTGTGGAAATAGTGGCGTCGACCAGTAAGTTGATTTCTCGTGGCTATTCTATGTTCCAGTCGAAAATGTGATCCTCACCCTCAATGCTGCTCGACTTTCAATGGACTCGACCGCTGTACGATAACTTATTTGAGGGATAATTGCTGCTACACTGGGAATTGATCGTAGAATAAAAGGATTGCGATATTTTAGGAAAGAATAAAGCATTCTGTAGATTCTCGACATCCTCCTCTCTGTCGATAGTCGACCATATCGAAATTCGTCTGCCATCCCTCCAAAAACAATCATTTTCCATACATTTATTATAAACTTTGTTTAAAGGAGAAGCCTCTCGTTTATTTCTTAGGCAGTTGCCTCTTTCACTATTGCTCCAAGATCAGCAAGCTGGCCATTGATGAAGATGCCATCACTTTTCTTGACATCGAGAGGGACGGCGGCTTCAACAAGATTGCTGAAAATGAAAATGCTTTAGTTTTCAAGGTGGAATAATGCTGTACGACGTCATCTACCAGTCGGAGGCCGACGTCGACATCAATTACTCGAGAAAATTATCATTTTTCTCTAAATTTCTGAGGAGACTTTCCGACGACGCCCAGATATCTTGAAATTCGCCGTCGACGTCGATTTCTCTACGTATTCCGATCGAGGTACATCCCCTTTTAAAAACTCCAAAGACATCAAGGATGCCTGATACAAACCTTGGGGCAGCGTTCATGACAGGAGTTGCCATTGGGACGAAAATGGTTTCTACAGTAATCGGAGCGCCATGGGCGAGGGCAAGGACGACGAGAAGGAAGACGAGGGACTTGAACATTGTCGAGAATGAAGGCAGACGGCGGGGAAGATGGCTTTATACAGAGAAAAGTAACAAAATTCTCTCAGGGATTCACTGTCGAGACAGATTGTTTCGTTGGAGGCGGCGAGCGTCTAGATTGGTGAGTTTTTGAGGAAAAATGAGCCTAGTTTTTGTAGGAAGTTTCGAAGAGAAATGGAGAGACGAAAAGCAGGGGAGATTTACTGACTAGGAGATCTCCTGTGGGGGAGGACGACAGCGACTAGGAAGAAGGGGTCGATTCTGGTCATATTATTCCCGTTTTTTTTCGCTTTGATATCCAAATAATTGTGCTGCTTATTATATCGATTAGCTATTAATTTCCCCTGTTATCTGTGCCGCCTCCTTGTTGACCCGAAGTTCTTTGACCGAGCTGCCCGCAGCCACGTCCTCCGTTTACACTGCTCAAATAATCCCCTTTCCATATAAGCACACGTCGACTTCTTTTGAACAAAGGGAACAATAGCAGTTCTTATCCTATACAATTTACATTTTCTCCATTTCCTAGACATCCACATTTCTATTTTCTGAATAAACAAGGACTAAAATGCCTTCTATTTTTTATTTTCTCTTTAATTTTCTAATTCTCTTTTAAAAAATTAATTTTTTAATATGTTTTCTCAATAAAATTGAAATATTCAGAATGAGGTGGCTGGTGGCCGTCGCTGTTTTCGTTGTTGTAGCTTCAGCTCAAGAAGAAGGAGCCCCAAAAGGTCCTAAAGTCACCGATAAGGTAATTTCCTCTCCTTTTTCCCATAAATCAAGTCTCCTAGGTCTGGTTTGACATAGAAATTGGTGGAAAACCCATCGGAAAAGTTGTCATTGGTCTTTTCGGTAAAACTGTTCCCAAAACTGCCACTAATTTCATTGAACTCGCCAAAAAACCGAAGGTATTTCCCCGCTCCTTTCTTATTTAAAAAATCCTAGGGAGAAGGCTACGTTGGCAGTAAATTCCATCGAGTTATTGAAGATTTCATGATCCAAGGTGGCGATTTCACCAAAGGCGATGGAACAGGAGGACGCTCAATTTATGGAGAAAAATTCCCTGATGAAAATTTCAAATTAAAGCATTATGGTGCCGGATGGTTGTCTATGGCCAATGCTGGAAAAGATACCAACGGATCTCAATTCTTTATCACAGTAAAAAAGACCAGCTGGCTTGATGGGCGACATGTCGTCTTCGGAAAAGTAAATTATCCTGGTAACTTGAAAAAAGAAAACCTTAAGGTTCTGGAAGGAATGGACGTCGTCCGTCAAATAGAAAAAACACCAAAGAATCCGGGAGACAAGCCAAAGGAAGATGTCACTATTGTCGCTGCTGGCCATGAAGCTGTCGAAACTCCTTTCGCCGTCCATCGCAATGATGCTTAATTTCTTCTTGTTCTCTAATTTATTGCCTTATATTTCTGGCCTTTATATTATTACGGTTTTGTCTCTGTTAATAAAGTTTTGCTTCCCTAAAATTTTAATACAAAAAATCAACAAAAAAAAACAACTGTCATCGTAGTGGATGACTGAATATCACAAAAAATACCAAACAAAGTTAATCTTCATCCCATTCGCCTTGTAATCGATCACGGATGTCTAAGCCAATAAGAGCAGCTAAAGCAGCTACCTAAAAATTACTTTAGAATTAAAATCAAATTAAAATTACCTGCTCAGCCATTTTTCTATTAACTTGTCCTTGAGTAGAGCAGAATTTCTTTCCAGCAACTTCAACTGTTCCAATAAATCTTTTGTCAGATAATCGATGTTCCTAAAGCGAATAATATTCCAAAAAAAAAAATAAAAACTTACAGAAGAATATTTCGGTTTATCCAATAATTTTTCATGACAATAGTCATGGAGAACCGTTTTAGGAGAAATTTGTCGATTCTTTGGTTCACGAAGCTTCTTTAAGGGAAAGGTGATATCAATAAATGTTGTTCCATTAGATTCATCAATTTTCCGTTTACAAGGGAGACGCTGGCCACTTCTTTTATATTTTTCATAAATATTTTCCATATCCCAAGCGCGACATATTTCCAGTACACTTGCTGCATTTACTGTTGCTCGACCTCTTGGATCAAATTCCTAGAAAAAAACAATACTGCGTAAATTATTACAAAAAACATACTTGTTCTCCTCCTAATATCCGCTGTACTACATATTTTGTCTGTGTATAACTTTCATCATATTCACAAGCCTAAAAACAATCATTTTTAGCGAAGAGATGACCTACAATGTCAAGGAAATTTTTAATATCTTCTTCCATTGATAGAATTCCTTCTTTTCGAAATATTGACGGTGTTTGTAGGCCTTTTCTTGCAACCATAACTGAACTTGTTTCTGTATCCAATCGAAATTTAATCATATCTTCATAACTTTTAATATCTCCTGAGCCGCCACTAAAAATACGAGGATACAAAAATTAGAACGACTTCTTACTTGGATATAACTGGAATGTTAGTAGTTCTGGCGACTTCTCTAATTTCTTCTATTCTGCATCTATCTGGTTGGCGTTCATCTTTCCGTCTACCATGAACTCCTAGAGCAGCTGTTCCACATTTTTCTATTTCCCGTACTAGGTTCAATGTCAAAGAAGGCTAAAACAATCAAATGTAAAAATAACCGCTAACTTACATCATCAAGTACTCGAATTTTGCAGGAAACAGGAATGGAAGAAACAGCTACCATTGATGTTAAAATCTATTAAAAAGAATAAAATGAAGGATTAAAATAACAAACATCTTTAATTTTCTCAGTTTGAGTAAGAAGAGCAGCACCCATTCCTTGATGAACAGAAAATGGTTTTGGGCATCCCATATTTACATCAATTGCTGCTACATCATTTCCACTAAAATACGCATAAATAAGCAGAAGATTGTTGAATAAAATACACAAATTTGACGACTTCTGCGGCTTTTGAAGCATCATTTGTTCCAATTTGTAAAACACATTTTTCACGATTAGGCGCTATTCGGAGAACAATATCATCTTCCAAAACATAATCAATTGTTCCTAATATATCTGAAATTATTGTCTAGGTAAAAAATAGTAAAGAATAATGGTACCGTTTTGTATGCGCTTACAGGAAAGGAGCTTCTGATCGACAATTTCTTCCGTATAAGCAAGATCAGCTCCATATTTCAATGAAAGTAATCTAAAAATCAAATATTTTAACAAAGCAAATCACAAACCTAAGTGGTGTTCTACCACCTCTTACCATAGGAGCTAAAATCAGCTTGTCCGCATAAAATTGTGAATCTCCAGGTCCACTCATTCACCATGTAATTGTTATTGTATTTTATTACACTAATATGTTATTTTTGTACTGGAGGTACGAGGTACCTAAATAAAAAAAATTTTAGATTGTTAATTTGCACAAAATTCATTTTCACAAGAGAGAAAAATCACACAAATTGAATAGATTCGGCTAGATGAGAAGAACCCTTTTCGTCAAACGAAAGTATCCAGGCATTTCATACATAAAATTACATGAGTAGAGGGGGGTTTATAACCAGGCAAATCTATACAAGGCAATAAATTCTATAAAGAGGTGGCTGAAAGGCAAAAAAAAATAGAAAATTTGTTACAGCTGTGAATTCCCATGAATTTTTACATTTTTTCTGCTGCAACAAACTTACTATGGCGCTGTGAAATGTACAAAAATTGAATATTATATAAAAAAATTATAAAGAGGTAGAGAATAAGGCATTTCGAGAGGGGACAAAGTTTTACTGAGCAGCGGTAATGGCGGCTGCGCGTGAATGAGTTGGTTGATCCGCGTCCATTCCTTCTTCTTCCGATGAACTTTCTTCTTCTTCATCGGAAACTTCTTCTGTTCCACTTTCTTCCGATGTTGTTGTTGAATAAGTTGTTACTGAATCTAATTAATTTTTTTCTTCTAATATTCTGCCTACCGTCTGATTCACTCTCTTCACCATCACTTGTATCTGTCGAACAGGCATCTTCTTCCTCTTCATCAGAACTGCTTCCATATATCTGTCAATTATACTTCTTCTCTTTCTTATAATTTTCCCTACTATTTCTGAATCATTTGTAAATACAGCCACAGCATCGTCAATGGCCAAAAATCTTTGTTTTCTACTTTTCCACATATTTACAAGATTTGTCAGCAGAACAGGATCACTAGGCCTGTCTATATCATGATCTATGTAGTAGACCACTAAAAATAGTATTATTATTTTTTATGGATGTTTTTTACCCATAACATAGTCGTTTACTTTTTGTGCAACCATATTTACATGACGTTTTTTGAGATATGGATGATTCCGAATGGCTTCCTTGGAAAGATACAAAGCCGGAAGGGCATCCTGTAAAATTAGAGGTCTTTTTTTTATTCCAGGAGAGTCAAAATGACTGTAAATGGATCAAACTGGCACCTCAACTAGCCGAACATGTTCATCCTCCATGTGGCTTCCTGTCCGAGCTTCTTCTGCAATATCACGACCAAGAGCAAGCAAATCTTCCAATTTTGCTTTACTAAAACGCATTTCTCTCTCAATTTTATGGTTTTCTTACTCTTCCGGTGAATAATCTCCAATATTTTGACTTTCCGAATGAGAAATATCACCGTTGGTAATTTCTAAAAACATTTTCACTTCAAAAATGGATCAAAACTCACGATCTTGTTCCCTTGCTTCGTGGAAAGCTACCCCATTTCCATTTGTAATGTGGGTGCCATTTTTAGAAGAACTGGGACGATCATTTGATGAAGAACTCAATCGGCTGGCAACTGACAACCTTGCAGATTGAACTTTTCTACTAGGAGCATCATTTTCGGAATCTGGACAAAATTTGAAGGAAAACCCAGGAAACATACGATTGCTTCGACTTCTTTTATGAGGATTTTGAGTGAAGGAGGCAGCCGACGTCGATGGCTGGGAATTTCCGTTGGTTAGCGAAGAATGCGACGTTCCATTGGCCATTTTCGGAGATTTTGGAAGAGATTCCTGGAATTATCGTTGTTTTTCTCAAATTTTCTTAGGAAAAACTCACATTTACGATGAAACGACAAGCACCTTCCACAAAAGCTTGAACTTTTAGCAGCAGAAGAGTTTGTTTTCTTTCAATCAAAGTATGCCGATTCACAATGGGATTTGTTCTTTCAATAATTTCGATGGCTTCTGCCGATTTGTGAGATTTTATCAAATCCATGATTTGTTTTCTCAATTGGATTCTTTCAACTGGTTCTTCAGCCGGTTCAGGAATAAAACGATTGAAAGATGCCAACGTCGCGCTGTAGCCTTCAATCTGCAGATAATTTTGGACACAGCTGAAAGGGCAACAATATTTTTTGTTGATAAAATTGCAAATTACTTGTGGCACCAGTCGCGCTTTTCTGTGCTGTGCAATTCAGTCGCTTCAATTTCTTTGATCACAAATTTTCTCGTCTTCTGGAATGGGCTCAGTTTTTGTTTTTATTTATTTTACCTCTATTTGTTCATGAATATCATAAACAAACGGAACTTGGCCAAAATTGACATCTATTTTTTCATGGGGACTTTGCATTCCAACAACCGGGTAGAGTTCTGGTCCAAAAATGACATTTTCTTCGGCGATTCCTAGAAAAATTGGTTTCTTTGCATTATTTTCTTATAATTTTTTTTCTCTCTACAAACCTTGATGTGCTCCATTTTTTGTAAAGAAAATATGCCGTTCAAGTAGATTAATTCCACATCCAATTGTATCCCCTGTGCTAAATTTTTCTCCATATGGTTTGCCATTTCCACTGGAGCAAAAGAAATGCCCGTCATCACCGTGATATCCATATGAACATGTATCCCATCCTATTATTTTCCTTTATTATTTTCTTCTATCCATTTGATACCTGGCAATCTATTCGTTTGTACATTCTTTTGACACACTCCAATACCCAAGCATCCTGATGGGCTTTCTTTTATGACGATCTAAAGTTTTTTTATATTTATTTCATGGAAAAATTACCTCAAAATAATATACTCCACAAGCAGTAGGAATGAAATTATTTGCACGTACAGCACTGGCATTTGCTGTTGCATTTTGTGCAATTTTTGCAGGATTATCAGCACCTAATATTTTTTTGCTCGAATTATTATTGCACCAACTTCTATGGATAACCCGCAATCCATCGCTACTTATTGACAGATACTTGGCTTTATCTTCATCATTCCAGCGCATTGGCAAAGTGGCTTTTATCTAAAGGAATAATCTTTGATTATAAAAGAAGGGAAATAGACTTGAGAAATATCCTGAAGAGCTATAGCTGGATAGAGGGAAGCCAGTCGGGCAATGGCAAGATTTTCGTCCGGCTCATATGTATCTGCATGTTCTGGTGATGGAACAGCTTCCAAACTGCGCTAAAATACGACGATCGACAAGTAATGTTGGAATCTTTTCAAGCATTGTACTTTTCCTCAATATCAAAGGATTATGAAGAAAAATCTCGTGTGAGCAACATTCTCCAAAAAATTCTTCTACTCACCACTGATTCAAGATCTTCGTCTGAATTTGCCAGTGGCTGCACTTGGGTAAACTGTTGGGGCAAATATCTACCCAACGGTTGCATTACTGATGGTAAATTCTTGGTTTTGCCACTAAAATGGAAAATAAATAAATGACATTATTGATGGAGAAGCAGATATTGCAGAGTATATGGAACCCGTAGATCAAATACATGAGAGATCGGAAAATTTATTCTGCTAAATTTCCTACTGAACTAAAATATTGGCTTAATATTTCCAAGGATCGGTGTGCTGTGGCAGGGCAAGACGTCGGGTTTCGTACATCTTCGAGTGGCCCTGAAAAACAAATGAAATTACTAACATAATGCTTTTTTTCATTTTTCATATGAAACGAAGCGTTCGTCGAAGAAAAAATGACTCTTTGGCTAAAAAAAGAGCTTGACAATGTTGCCTTTCTCTTTATCAATATCCAACAATGTCTTCGTTATTATAAAATAAGTACCTGAGCACCTGAAAGAGAAAAAAATAAAGCAACAAACCTTCATCATTTCAGCCTTAGTCATACCAGCTTGATCCCAGCATCTTCCAAAATAGAAAATGGCAATAGATCCAAGCCAGTAGCCACGTTTGTCCCAAATAGCGTTTTTAGCCCAATAGGTGACTGTAAATGTTCCCATCTGAAATGAATCATTAAAATTATGTCAAGACAATAGTAGGAAGAGATAAAATCAGCAAATTTAACATTAAAATAAGCAAAATACACTCGAAAATGCTTAGATTTTACTAGAATGACTGGATAAGAAAATCATGTGAAGCAGACACATCGCCGCACAAAATATTGGCAAAGTGTTCGCGATAGGAACTCGACCTTTTTGATTCAAATCTCTATATTTTGATACTTGCTGTTTTCTTTGTTCTTCTTGTTATTCTATTACTGTTCTTTGAAATAACGAACATTTTCAGACTGTCAAATGTGGCAAAGAGTGTTTCAAGCTGGATTTACTCGACTAGGTGCAAAATATGTGAGTATTTTTTTTATTATTTTTGTATTATTATAATTTGCAGCCTCGATTTATAAATGCTAGAAAATTTTTGATCACTGGAGGAGCTGCATCTTTGAGTATAAGTTTATTTGGAAGTTCAACAGAAGCAGAGAAGAAAGTAGATCCTAAGAAGCCAGCTAATTTCGACCTTATTGTTCGTGAAACTGATAAACTTTATGAAGGATATCTTATCGATAACGCATATGCTATTTTGAGAAAGTTTGTTGTTTTTCTATTATTTTCTAATGCGTTTTTACAGATGGTCGTCTTCTGAATGCCCAGAGTTATTGTGGCGCTTGGCTAGAGTCGTCTGCGAAAAGGCAAAGTTATCTCCTAATGCTGAAGAAAAGAAGCAACTAATGTATGAGGCTTTTGGAATTGCAGAGAAAGCATTAAAATTTGAACCAGTTGAAGGTTGCTTTGGAGCTCATAAATGGTAACCACTTTCTAACATTTTTGAATGAACTGTTTTAATTTTTAGGTATGCAATACTACTTGATTATATTGGTGAAATAGAAGGAAATAAATCACGAATTACTAAATCTTATGAAGTAAGAAAGCATCTTGAACGAGCCTTGGAAATATATCCAAGTGATCCTACTACATGGCATATACTCGGTTTGTTATTAATTGATTTATTTTAGCTCTCATTTAGGTCTTTGGCATTTTGCATTTGCTGATATGGGCTATGCTACACGTATGGTAGCTAAGGCTATTTTTGGAACACCTCCAATCTCAACATATGAACAAGCTTTGCATTGTTTCTCGAAAGCAGAAGAAATTCAGGTCTGCGTTCATTTTATTCATAACAATAATTATCTTTTAGCCCGGATTTTATAGCACCAACACGTATTATATTGGAGAAGTTTATGAGAGGATGGGAAAAGGAACAGAAGCAATTCATGAATACAAGGCCGCCTTTCGAGCCCCGGTTATAACTGCTGATGATAAAACGATCCATTTTAAGGTAGGTCCATTGTATGGCATTATTTTAAAATTATTTTAGGCACACGAAAAGCTACGGAAGGCTGGTATCAAGGATAGCGAACTCGTATAGAAGACATGGAGTTTATTCAAGAGAGGGTATATTTTTGTGATAAATGATACTTTTTAGTTATAAAATTATAAATATTTTATACTCAGATGTGTTTTAAAGAGAGCTATCGTATGGATACAAGCAGGAACATTCAGGAATCAAAAATCCTTCCAAAATAAAAAGGGCTTAGGCGTTTGCTTTTTATTTATTGTTCTCCTTCACATCTTAATTTATGCTACACATGGACGACCTCTACCCCACAGACTATTATTAGAGATAAGCTTTCAGCTGATTGTATATACAGTATATAAAATACTTCGTCCTGTCATGATAGCTGTTCGAAATATGTGCGACAAACGTGCCCCTATTGTGACACATACATTATTCAGAAATTTTACCCAGGACTATCCGGATTCAGGAAGTTTAAAAAATGTTGGAGGACGGAGTTTGACACAGCAAACGACTGTAATTCGAGTTCATATGGGCAGATCAACCATATGGAACTGGTAGAATAAATACGCAAGAAGTCGGAAAATTTATTCTGCTAAATTTCCTACTGAACTAAAATATTGGCTTAATATTTCCAAGGATCAGTGTGCTGTGGCAGGGCAAGACATCGGGTTTCATACATCTTCGAGTGGCCCTGAAAAAAATTTGTGATCAATTATGTTTGTTTCAAGGCACACAATTTATCATGTATATTTGCCTAGAACTATAAAGAAAAATCAATGAAGAGCTTGTGATGATCGTCGTTTTTTCATCAAACAGTAACCAGCAGTTTCTTTATTATGGCGTACACAAAATCATTTTTTTACTCATAAAATTCAGTTCCTGAAAATAAGAAAAAAAAAACAATAACGAACCTTCATCATTTCAACTTCAGTCATATCAGCTTGATCCCGGCGTCTTCCAAAGTAGAAAAGGGCAATAGATCCAAGCCAGTAGCCACTTTTTTTTTTCAAACTGAGCATTTCCATGGAATAGTATTTTGTTGTAGAGCAAGACGCGGAGTTTCATACATCTTCGAGTGGCCCTGTAAAAAAAGAAAATTACTCATAGATTTTATTTGATTCATGGTGCTCAATTTACCATATATAATTGCCTCAAATTATAAAGAAAAGCAGAGACATGCTATCGCGATAAAAAACTTGACACAATCGTCTTTTTTTCATCAGACATCAACCAGCAATTTCTTTACTATCGCGCACATCAAATCATTATTTTCGTTTTCCTGACATAAAAAATATAAAGTAACAAACCTTCATCATTTCAGCCTTAGTCATACCAGCTTGATCTCAGCATCTTCCAAAATAGAAAATGGCAATAGATCCAAGCCAGTAGCCACGTTTGTCCCAAATAGCGTTTTTAGCCCAATAGGTGACTGTAAATGTTCCCATCTGAAATGAATGAAAGTTTTAACGATATAGTAACTACCTAATAACGGGCGAGAATCTTTTTGACTCCGCGCATATCATCACGCATCGTTTCTACTTCTTTTTCCAGTTCTTCCCTCACTTGAACCAAGCGATTATATTCCTGCAATCATCTGTTATTTCGCAAATTCAAATACTAACATCTTCACGGTTATCCAGTTGGTTCCGTAGATCTACCAGAGCTTGACCAAGATTTTGGATTTGTTGCGTCTTCCTGTTATTATCCTATAATTGATAGCAATCAGAAAACAACCCGTAAAGAACACCGACCTCTCTTAGAGATCTATTTTCATGAAACAAGACGTAATTTAATATCTCCAAGGATCAGTGTGCTGTGGCAGGGCAAGACATCGGATTTCGTACATCTTCGAGTGGCCCTGAAAAAAAAATACTAACAGTGCCACTAGCTCGTCTTGATTAATTATCGCTGATATTTTCATACAGCGTTCGTATCTACCCAGCAGAGAAATCATTGAAGTAAGTTTGTCTATACGAAGAAAACGATGAATTGGAAAACGACGATATTGCCAAACTATCCGGTAATATTGGCTATTATAAATAGCGAGCAGATTATTTCCCCAAACGAGAACATTAAGTAGAGGAAAATAAAGCAACAAACCTTCATCGTTTCTGCTTTAGTCATACCAGCTTTATCCCAGCATCTTCCAAAGTAGAAAGGGCAATAGATTCAAGCCAGTAGCCACGTTTGTCCCAAATAGCGTTTTTACCCCAATAGGACATCATTTACATTTTTGAGTGCATCTTTTTCTCTTGCCATGCGATTATACAGTTTCTTCTTCTCGGCGGATACCTTCCGATAATGCTGCAAAAGACAATTGCGGTTAGTTTGTAAACGAACAGTCAATAACGTGAATAAGTCTTTTTTAACTGAATCCACTTGCCACCCAAACATTCCAGAGGCAATCGTGTCTATAGTCATAGCCCAATCATCGAAAGTCATCTCTGAAAGAGAAGATTAGGATATTTTGAAAAATCTTTAGGAGCTCATTAATGCTAGAAAAAGTTGCTAGAAAAATATGCTGTGGAACTTTGCAGAATTGTCACATCAAAGCCCAAACAACTGGGAGAACGGTCAAACTACACGAGACAAGCTTCAAACAGACAGTTGAAAATTTACACCTCAAAAAACAATTTGACCAGACGGTTCGGAAAATCGTACGGTTTGAGAAAATACGCTTCAGAAACTGAGATGTTGGAAAATTACGATGCTTCATGTGCGATCTTTCGCAATTTCGATGCAGACATAGAAATTTTCGATGCGGATGTTTTGCGATGCGTCCATCAGTGGATAAATGGTGTATTATAATTCTTTCGCGAAAGCATTTTGGAATAGCCGGAAAACCCTCGTCAAATGCAGAAAAGCAAAAAAAACTGATGAAACGTTGGCCTTCAACTTTTTTCCTACTCATATGAATTGGCGGGTTACTGATTCCCAAAATGGACCATTTAAACATGTGCAACCTAGTTGCACTGACTCGAGATTGTTTAGTAGTTCAGACAGTATGGACCAGGGTTGCGCGAGACGGGGTTTTTTACAACGAGACGAGCGCGAGACAAGACGGATTATCGCTCAAACGACCACGGTTCGATCCACGCCGCTGCCAAAATTTGTTGTTTTTCCTTTTTTTGCGTATTTTTCTTATTTTTTTAGCTGCCAAGTCTTTCTAAGGTTATTTTAATGCTGTCTGAAGTCACGCCGGGGAGGCCAATGCAAACATACCCCGTACACCAATACACCGGGTGTATACACCAAGTTCACCAAATAGTTGACCGTGCGCGGAAGTAAGTTGACAGTGCCAAATCTTATCACTTATGGCCCTTCTTTGGCCGACAAATCATTTATGCTTCCGAAGGCTCGCTTCGCTCGCGGGGCTAGGGGGTATCCCTCGGGAGATTTGGACTCTTTAGTTTATAGAAAGTCCGGGAGAATAGGCGCTGGGAGGAGATGGGGAAAACAGTAAAATATCGTTACTGATGGCTGTTTTGCTCTACCAAGCGATCTTCTCCCGGTATTTCTTCTCCTGGACATATAAACTTGGTGTATACACCGTACACCGGTGTATGGTGTATGTTTGCATTAGCCCACCGGAGAGCATACATGATTTTTCCGCTGCCTAAGTACATGATTCCCGGGTTTTCAAAGATATCCGTCTCGCCGAATTTTTTTGGCATAACGAGACGAGACGAAGGGGTCATCTCGCAAAAACGAGACGAGACGAACATGAGAATTTTTGTGCGAGATGAGACGAGACGAGCCGGTTCGTCTCGAAAAAAAGCGAGACGAAAACGGGAGGAGACGAGTCACGTGCAACCCTGCTATGGACAAATACGATTCAGAAATCGCGCTGTTCGAAATTTTCGACGCTTCGTGCGCGATCCTGTGAGAAACCTTATGCAAAACTCCGATCAGCACACATGATTACACTATAACAAAAGTGTAGCAAAATATGTGATACCTGGATGGAACAGAAACAGATTGTAAGATGCCTCTTTCATAAGAATCAGTTATTAGAGAAAGCACACGTACATCCAAACCAGGCGTATTTATTAACCTGAACACAAATCAATACTGAAAGAGTTGAGTTCCATACCTTTGACCTTCAGTAAACAATTTCAACAAAATAGATCCATTAAATAATTTATCCGTGCAGCAAAGGACATGTTTCAAATGCTTTAAAACCGCGTTTGATATCTAAAAAAATGTTAGGAAGGTTAAAAACGGTTTACCTGATCATGCTTTGATATTAACAAAGCATCCAGAAGTAAGTTTGTAATGATTGCAGCATTTTTCTCAATAGAAGAAAGATGATCAAGACTAAATTCACGAAGAAGATGGCCAGCACTGAAATTATCATTTTATGCAATTACGTAAGAATTATACATTTGTCGATCTCCTTGAGAAACTTTAGCCACAACCTCAGTAAGAACTTCTTCTGCTGATCTTCTTGCTAACGATGGTAGAACAATTCTTCTTTGTCCTAATAAAGCTCCATTAAGTGCTTCGCTAAATTCCTAAAACATTTGTAACACTGGCAATTTGAATTGTTGAATTTTTCAAAGAGTGTATTATCAATGAAAACAAACGCCGAAAATCGATAACCGAAAACCGATTGACAACCGAAAACCGACGGTTTCGGTTTCAATCGGTTTTCGGTTACCCTGAAACCGATGGTAGCCCTAACCTCACCCCAAATGTCAAATAAATATTTCAACGTGGGCGTCAAATGACAATCGCCCCGCAGTAGCATTGATGCAAAAAATCAAATACTTATTCCGAAATAACCAAAACAAAAAGGTATCTTTTTCGTTGATGAAGCTGTCAACTACATGTTGACATCATGTTCGCAAATAGTTTGCTGCTTCGAAGAAAATAAATAACTGGCATTATTGATGGAGAAGCAGATATTGCAGAGTATATGGAACTCGTAGATCAAATACATGAGAAATCGGAAAATTTATTCTGCTAAATTTCCTACTGAACTAAAATATTGGCTTAACATTTCCAAACATCAGTGTGCTGTGGCAGGGCAAGACGTCGGGTTTCGTACATCTTCGTGTGTCCCTGAAAAAAAGAGAGTCACTAATGGTTTCCTTAGTTGGCTTGGTGAAACATCCTTCATATTTTGCAATGTTTTTCTAAAATTGGTAGAACAAATAAAGTAAATGCGGCTTTTGCAAAAGGCTTTTGTTTCACCGCCATCCTTTTATTCACCGGCATGCAGAACCATCATTTGCAACGCATGGAAACGGCAATCTAAAGCATTATAGTAACTACCTAATAACGGGCGGCAATCTTTTTGACTCCGCGCATATCATCACCAGGGGTGTGCGGATAGTAAATTTTACTATCCGAAACGGATAACGGATAATCCGGAAATCGAAAAAACTATCCGTTCCGGATATCGGATAATCCGTATCCGGAAGGAACTATCCGATCGGATAGCGGATAGTGGTTCCGGATACGGATACCGGATCCGGATACCGGATAGTAGAGCTTTTTTCGCGTTTTTGCCCTAATTTCCATAAAAATTACTGCTGATATCGTTTCATTATGGCATAAGAACATCTAAAACATAAGTATGACCTGAAAAGCTGTCATTTTATGACATCCCTGCCCAGCATTAAGTCACGACAAAAGTTCTGACATCACCTGCAACTAGAAACCCGCTAACTTCTTTGTTTTTCGCTCTATCCGTGATGCTTCTGCTTAAAAATGATCCTAATGTCTAACCTACTAGTCTCTGAGGTACAAAGAGAAGCATTGATTCGGATAAAATAATCGGGAAATCCATGACTGGGTATACTCATACTTCAGATATCGATTTTGAATTTTTTTTCATAAGAGACCCGTCTTTTTCTATGCTGTGTTTATTGCGCCCATTATTCTGCATATAAAGGAAAAAAATTTAGCCAAATTTTGAAATGAAGACCAAAAATTATGAGAAATGACGCGAAAAGTCAGTTTGGCCTCCAAATTTGGCTTACAATTAGACCTAATCTTTTTTTTTGTGCTGCACATTACTGATACAAGGCTACCCCATGGACACAAAACCAGCTATTTTGCTCACGCCAAGTTGGCGACCTTACTGTGTAAGCAATGACACTGCTCTGCCTCAAAACCTACACAAGTCGCCCGTCCTTCAAACCTAGACCGGGGTATATTGAATCTGGCGGGTATCATGGCCTGGTTTTACAAGCTATGAAGAGAAGGCGGCTGGTTTGATTTCAAAAAATCATGATTAATACCTCTCGACATTTCTTTACTTTCACTGATTTGGCATTTTTACCTCTTATTGCGGAATGATTTAAAGGAACCGTCCCACACTGTTTTGCGTACCTGCATACTGTTACGTATATTTTTGCTCAAATTTCGCTATTTTGGTGATTTAAAGTTATTTCAAGTAATTTCTTACATATTTCGGCACCAAAAAATTAGGAGAACAATAAAAAGTGGATCAAACAAGCTAGTAATAAAGAAAAACGCAGAAAAATGCGACATTGGACATTCAACGAAAATTTGTCTTTCTGCGTTCATTTTGAACCAATTTTGATTCTGTAAAGTTTTTACTAATGTGAAGCAGTGCCTAAAACTATACTTGGGCACGAGTCGAGTCAATTCGAGTCAACTCGACTCGAAATGACTCGAAATCCTGACTCGACTCGACTCGAACTCGAAAGTTCGATTTTCTGACTCGACTCGACTCGACTCGACTCGAAGTTTCCAAAATTCGACTCGACTCGACTCGACTCGAACTCGAAAGTTCGATTTTCTGACTCGACTCGACTCGACTCGAACTCGACTTTAGATTTCGAGTCGATTTCGAGTTTTGCAAGCAATATGATGAGCCGTTGGCAAGGACAAAAAGCTTCAGGAATCCACGGTTTTGAGACAAAAATTTGTATTTTTAGTGGTTTTTCTGCCAAATTTATTGTTGGTATAGTCGGTTTCCAACTCTGGGGGAAACGGGCGCTGCGGGACTCAATAGTGCGGGAGTTCAAACTGCTCAAACTTCAATAATTTCGTTTTTACTGGTTTTATTGTTATTTCTATTGTTGTTTATTTATTTTTTGATTATATCTATATCGCTTATAATGTTTCTCAGTTGGTCCCTTTCCATTACAAATAAAAAAACCATCCATAATAACATCATCGAATTAAAAAAATGAAAGAAATAACAATAAAACCAGTAAAAACGAAATTATTGAAGTTTGAGCAGTTTGAACTCCCGCGCTATTGAGTCCCGCAGCGCCCGTTTCCCCCAGAGTTGGAAACCGACTATAGTCGAAATACAAAAAACTATAGCCTGATTTAAAAAAGATTTCCTGTACTTGATGTTATACTTGGGCACGAGTCGAGTCAATTCGAGTCAACTCGACTCGAAATGACTCGAAATCCTGACTCGACTCGACTCGAACTCGAAAGTTCGATTTTCTGACTCGACTCGACTCGACTCGACTCGACTCGAAATTTTCAAAATTCGACTCGACTCGACTCGACTCGAACTCGAAAGTTCGATTTTCTGACTCGACTCGACTCGACTCGACTCGAAATTTTCAAAATTCGACTCGACTCGACTCGACTCGAACTCGATTTTTTCGACTCGTGCCCAAGTATACCTAAAACTACCTTAGCAGCTCAAAAGAATCAAGAAAAACATCAGAAAATAGCAAAATAGTGGCAAAAACGAAAATAACAACATTTTGCTTGTGCACAAATTCAAATTTTGCGGGCGCTCTGTGCACACGCTAGCACACCTGTGGGACGGTTCCTTTAACGATTTTTCACTGAAAAACAACTAAGCTGAACTATCCGTTATCCGCCCGGATTTTAGGTCACTATCCGTTTCGGATATCGGATAATCCGGAATTCCAAAATACTATCCGACCGGATACGGATCCGGATAATTATCCGGAATTTCGCCAATTATCCGGATCCGGACTATCCGGTATCCGGTATCCGCACACCCCTGATCATCACGCATCGTTTCTACTTCTTTTTCCAGTTCTTCCCTCACTTGAACCAAGCGATTATATTCCTGCAATCATCTGTTATTTCGCAAATTCAAATACTAACATCTTCACGGTTATCCAGTTGGTTCCGTAGATCTACCAGAGCTTGACCAAGATTTTGGATTTGTTGCGTCTTCCTGTTATTATCCTATAATTGATAACAATCAGAAAACAACCCGTAAAGAACACCGACCTCTCTTAGAGATCTATTTTCATGAAGCAGACCATCATTTGCATTTTTGAGTGCGTCTTTTTCTCTTGCCATGCGATTATACAGTTTCTTCTTCTCGGCGGATAATCGGTACGGTGTCCGTGAGTTCCCAATCCAACAGGGCAACTCTTCCAAGTCAATACAAAGTGGATTGCTCGCGTACGAGGCAATCCCACAACTGTCCTTGACTTATTAGATCGAAAACCACAAATTGGTTAGTAGTCCTCCAAGAGCGACTACTATAACCAGATGTCTAGAGAAATCGACTTCCTGACCTCTTCTTTCAGGTACAGGAAAAGATGAAAGAGAAGATAAAAGAAACACAAGAGAATAAAAAGAAACAACTTTTATCTGTACCGATAAATAGTAACAAAAACAAATGCAAGCAATGCGCTTGATAAAATAATATCACCAAAGGATAAAATTAAAATGGGAAACCACTCAGGTAACAATAAAAGACACAACCGAAAACAGAACTCTCTTGAGCGAGAGAAAAACAGACACAACTGACTTTGGAAAAATACGGGGCGTGAGCAATGAAAGGTATTGTGTAGATTGCGACTTCTTTCATTGTTGACGGCGTTGCAATCCTCCCCTCTTTGAAGTCGATTCCACGCGACTACTGGAACGGCGGCTGGCGTTGTCGTATCTTCGGAATTGAGACGGAGGTCCAGCTTGGCGAGTGTCTATTGCGTGGCGGCGATCCTGGCGGTAATCCTGGCATCGAACTTGCGGAGTGAGTTGTCCAATTGACTGACGATGTTCTTGATGGCGCTGTGATGGTCCGTCATCAGGGATTTGTCTTGATAGCCGTCTGTGTATCGTGATCTTCAATTTGGTATGATCCTCCTTTGCGAATTTCCGTAGATGGTCAATAAAAGCGTTGATTTGGACTACAGAAAGTTGTCCTTGCGGTGAAAGGTGAGCCAGTTGACTTCCGAGTAGCATCCATGGTGAGTTGTAGTTCAGCTTCTCCTTGGTGTCTGCGATCCAATGAATACGTGGTATTTCTTGGTCTTCGTGGCATCTTTGCTTGAATTCCGTGAACTTCTGACAAAAAATGGAAGAAAAGTCCAGCCATTGATCCGGGTGTTTCATCACAGGGGGCATCAGGAAAACAGCCATCTTATCACACATCTTTGCGGCTTCTTGTACTTGCTTGATGAAGGGCGAGAGTTCTTCTGGCTTCTCCAATGTTGACAGCATAATCCAGACGTATCTTGCTTGAGGACTTTTAAAAAATTCAGACAGAATTGCTCCTTGGTCGTCGTAGGTCATCAGCTTGCCGTGTGTCGTCACCATTTCGTCGACTTTCATGAATAGCCGGTGCTTTGGGAACATCATGATATCTTCGTGTTTGAGTGTAATGGCTGGCGGCTCAAAGATTTCGTGTCCAACTCGTCGATAATCTTTATCAGACAGGTGTACTTCTGGTCGGAAGAAATCACGAATTAGCGACAGCTCTTTGGTACCATTTGCTTGGAAAAATTCCCTGACATGTCTGCATTGCAGCATAGCTAGGTGGTAACTTCTAATCCAGCAGTTGATTGAGATAGGGAAGGCTTGGTCTCCGACGAGCAGCTTCTCCTTTTCTGCTTGGTGGATGGATTGGCATTCGAGGATTGACACAGCCCGGGCAATGGCTGCTGTCGTTGCCAATGGCAATTCTAGGCATCCTTCGGGGATATCAAAAGTCACAAGATTTGCCAGATCTTTTATCTTCCAATTTGTGATTTGACAGAGGAGGGTCCGTCCTTGCATGTCAACTTCTCCTGTGCACACAAAGAGTGGGTGCCCTGGCATTGTCATTGATACGTTCATCTTGGTCGCCGTATTAACCACTCTGCAATAAATGGAATTAACTTGTGCTATTGTCCCAACTGTCTCTGTTTCTATAAAACCCAGGGTTTTTGGGACGACTTTGCGTCTCCGTTTAGGATTGTACTCCGGCGCGTCGAGGCCGGGGGGAACTATCAAAATCAAGTCAAATTGTATTCGAATAGGCTCGTCATTACCATGTAATAACGTCAAAAGCGCTGAATTATTCGAAGTTTCGATGACTCTATAAGGTCCTTTAATATTAAAAGCCAATTTTGGGAATTTCGACCCAGTTCTCGACGGAGGCAATCTAACAAATACACGATCTCCTACGACTGGATAACGTTTGTTGTCCGTCTTATGCCTTCGATCATAATATGCTTTACATCTTTCCATTTCCTTGGAAAGTCTCTCTTTCACTATATTGTGTGATTCTCGAATAGAATCTACTAAACATTCTTTGTACTGGGAATAATCGATCTGTTGATAGACCGTTCTCTCGGGAATATCGTCGACTAAAGGAAATTGCGGGTCGAAACCGTGCAAGATAAAGAATGGTGAGTCACCTGTACTCGAATGAGACGTACAGTTATAGGCAAATGTTACAAAAGGAAGAATCATATCCCATTCTGCGGGATGGTCGAGGATTTTCCGTAAACATCTTTGCAATGTCTGATTGGCTCTCTCTGTCAACCCATTCTCTCTAGGACAATAACCCTTTGTTACTGACCATTGAATCTTTGTTAATTTCCTAAGCGAATCCATGATTTCATTGAGAAACTCAGGTCCTTGATCGGACAGAAAACTTTTCGGCCATCTGCCTTCACCTAGCCATCTATTGACAATTGTCTTTGCTACAACGTCGGCTGACTTTGACGGTATCGGGTATGCACCTATCCACTTTGAAAAATGATCAATTAGAACGAGTACGTATTTGTTTCCAGATGTTGTCAATCCTAATTCCATTAAATCGACACCTACAAGTTCATATGGCTTCGACGTCGTAATGGGTCTTAGAGGTGGTACAAGTGTTTCCTGTACGTTCGTCAAAAAGCATTTTGAGCATGATCTATGCCATGTATGAATGTCTCTGGCCATATTTTCCCAGAAAAAACTGTGTTTCAACAATCGATGAATTTTCTTTGCACTAAAATGTCCAGCGAAAATTCCGGCGTGAGCCTCGTCAAATAAAGCTCGTCGACGTGAATGGGGAACCACCCTTCGTGGTTCTTCCGTGTCTATACATAACCACAGGTGATCATTCTCTAAACAAAAATCATTTACAGTTAACTTTCTATGTCCTTCTTTCATAGAAATATCTGGCGTCAACTCTATCGATCGCCTGTCGACATCTTTGTCATTTGAAAAGTCGAGCTGCCTATTGTCTCCTAGAAATTTAATCAATGGCCCATAACTCGTATCCTCTGTTAATTCAGTTAACCAGCCCCTATCAATATTCTGTACCGAAGCTACAACAATATTTTCCAAATCATCACACACGGTGGATTCATTTGTCGACTCGGGTAACGGTGGTGTCATTCCTCTTGACAGCGCGTCTGCGGCGGCGTTCGCTTTTCCTTTTACGTACTCGATTCGTACGTTGAAATGTTGGATAAGAAGAGACCATCTGAGCATACGAGGAGATACTTGTTTCTTGAACATACTAAGCAATCCCTGATGGTCGGTTTTTAGTACCGTGCCTTTCATATTGTACAGAATGCTCTGGAATTTCTTGAGAGCTGCGACTGCGGCGAGAGCTTCGAGGTCTGTGGCGTGATATCTCGTTTCTGCCTTCGTCAAACTTTTGGACATAAACCATAATGGATGCAACAAGGAATCCGGGCCACGTTGAGAAAGTACAGCACCTATTCCAGTGCCACTTGCATCGGTGAATATAACGAATGGATTCGATCCATTTAAGCCTCCTTCTACATCCGGCTGACTCAAAACAGGGGCAGTACAGAGTGCCTCTTTTAATTTGTGAAAAGCTTCATCGCATTCCGTCGACCAGACGAATTGTCGATTACTCTTTGTCAACTCAAACAACGGCTTGGCTATCGACGCAAATTTGAAGATAAAACGCCTATAATATCCGCTTAAACCTAAGAAAGATCGAAGTTCCTTCAGATTTCGAGGCGGCTGCGCCTTTTTGATTACTTCGACCTTGGCTGGGTCGGTGTGAATGCCTGCTCCATCGATCTTGTGTCCAAGATATTGGACTGACTCTTGTAGAAATTTACATTTGGCAATCTTCACGGCTAAATTTGCGGAGGATAGTGCTGACATGACTTCTTTTAGGACTACAAAATGTCTTTCTTTGGTGTCTGTCGCGATCAAAACGTCATCTATATAAATGTGGACTTCTCGTGTGTCGGTCATGAATCGTCCTAGCACTTTGTTCATTAACCGTTGAAAAGTTGCTGGCGACGTAGCCAATCCGAAAGGGACAACCCTAAATTGGTACAGTCCTTCTGTCGTAATGAATGCAGTTTTTGGTCGAGCTGAATCTTTCAAGCCAATCTGCCAAAACCCAGCGAACAGATCAAGTGTGCTAAAATACTTTTTACCATTTAAAGATTGGAGGATTCCTTCTATAGAAGGGAGCGGGTAGGCGTCAAGTTCTATCACCTTGTTTAACTGACGGTAATCTATACATAGACGAAGAGTGCCGTCTTTTTTAACAACTAGAACTATCGGACTAGCCCATGGCGAGGATGAATGTTCGATTACTTTCCTTTCGAGCAACGAATCTATAATCTCCTTAAATTGTTTCCGTACCCCTACTGGAACGGGTCTCACTTTTTGGCGTATCGGCGTGGCCGTACCCGTATCAATATCATGTAAAACCATTTGCGTTTGACGTAGCTCGCCGTCATCGATCGCAAAATATTCGGAAAATTCCATTACGATGTCTATTATCTCCTGAGGAACCATTTCATCATGCTGTTCCTTCATTATTTCCAACAGTCGATCTCCTTTGTCAACTGTTTGTTCTATTTGCGGCGGCTCCGCTTCCACTGCCAGACATTCCATCACTTCCGGGACATGCAAGGCCGACATACTATACACCTTCTTTGCCGTGGTTGCTCTACCTAGCAACTGTCCTTTTGCCAATATCATTACATTGGACGAATTATTACTCATCAGGATTCTACTGTTCCCCTGATCATCAAATCTACAGACCGCTTGGTCAAAAATTTCTCGACCGAAATCATCTATCGTCGACGAAACTACAGCTTCCCTATCCCCAAATGATGAAAAATTCGTCATTTCCAGAGGGATCCAACGGGCTTCGCTTGGAAATAACTCTATCCGTTTGGCCACAATCACTTCATGTGACTCTTTCTGTTCAACTTGCTTTTTGTGTTCGGTCGACCCGAACGTAGGAGGAACCGATGTTATTGGTGCGTCAAAAGCTAACCTTACACCTAATGTTGGAAAAGCATTTGTTCCTAAGATCAATTCTTTGGGACCGTCACTTGGTTTGTCTCGAATTATGTGAAATACTATTGGTGCTTCTTTTTGCGTCGCGAGAAGGCGGACATGCATTAGTACTACAGCTTTTATCGACATTTCTACGCCAGAAGCATTATAAATTGGCTGTGGCTTGCCAGGCAAAGGGTCAAGGATTCTCAGGTACTTCTCTGCATCGGGTAGCGTTTCAATTATATGTCGATACGTGCACAGTGTCATTGTCGAAGGCTGTGCGCCACTGTCTATCAATGCCGTCCCCGTAAGTTCTCCTATTTTGACATTGTACATTGGTTTATCTCCAAAATAAACTAAATCATTGACTACCAAACTATTCACAGACGACGCTACGTTAATGAGAGAGTTGACATTTAAACGATCGGGGCTATGGTCTAACACATACAGATGTCCTTTGTTCGACTCGACGTCGTCGCTTTGTGACATCGACTGTCTGCTGTCTGGACATGGTCGACTATCTATTGAGTGAAGAACAGGTCGATCATTGCGTCCCTGATTACTATTGTAATTGTTCTGCCTATAATTTGAGCTATTCTGGTTCGATGACTGGTTGCCTCGGGTATTAGCAACAGACGGATTGCGTGTCGGCTGCGAAGTCGGTGGTCGACTATCTTGATGTCGCCCATTTTGCTGATTTTGGCTGCTTCTCTGTTTGGGGCAATTGCGACGGTAATGTCCTTCTTGTCCACATTCATAACAAGCTATATTTGGTGTTGGCTCTGTCTGCTTACTAGAATTTTGGTTATCGCCGCTACCAGAATTGACATTGGCTGACGGATGACTCGACGACTTTTTGAAAGATTTCACATTGCGTGCCGACGACTGTAAATTCAGATGATGTTGTCTACTTCGCTCTAATTGGAAAACAAGCTTTTTGAGACTCGAATATACGATTGCCCTCGGTGTCGACTCTAAGATTCGAAGCGCCTCTATTGAGTTGTCCCAATGCGTTATTCTTCGATAGAGTTGTTCTGCCCTAATAAAACTGATTTCTTCCGCTGGCATGGAAGGATATGCTTGACGGGTAAGCTGTTCTAACCGATCACAAAACGAAGTTAGCTGATCTGGCAGGAGTTTCAAACTTTCGATCTGTCGAGTGGCGTTTATACTCGTCACTTGCGCATCTCTCGTCAAAAGACTTCTCATTTTAGCAACTATCGACGCTAAACTACTTCTCTGTGCTGCGTCATCTAAAGATTTATAAGCTCTTTTTGCGTTATCTCGCAGAAGTCTCACAAAAAGGTTACGTCTCTCAGTATCCGTGAAAACGTTCGGAGAATATTTCGCATCAAATTCGTCTAGAAAATCGTCTAAAGATTTCTCTTCTTGGCCACGGAACGATTCTAAAGGAGGAAGCGCCTGCGCTTTAAAATACCACTCGGATGGATTCGTAGGCAGAAAACTTTGCGTGTGGTGGGACCCCAATTGGTCAAACCGATTAAATTGCTCACTTTGAATTGGGAGGTTGGGCTGGCTTGGTACTTGACGTCTTGGCCTTGGGGTCAGGTTGCTTGTCTGCCCGCTTCTGTTGCTCATAGGCTCCTGAAAGAGATCTCTATCTCCTTCGTCAAATCTGTCGAGGAAATCAAACTTGCGAGACTCACGTTTTTCTTCATCAGTCCGCATCAATTCCTCTTCCTCTTCCATGGGAATGTCCTGCAATTGTATATTATTTTTCAGGTCATCAAGTTCAGTTTTTAATCTATTATTTTCGCTGATAACCTCTTCTAATTGCCGATGCCAATCCCCTTGGGTTATGTTGTAAAGCTCACAAAATCGCTCGATTGTCGCAAAAGAACGCTTTATTTCTGTTTGGGCATCGCCCGGAGTGTTGGTACCCGTAAGAGTTTGGAGTTCTACAGAAGCGACGTGTAATTTTTCAAGATAGTCAAGCGTTCGCTCTAACTTCGTCGAATTCAGTAACTTGGCATTCTCCAAAACGCTATAAAGGGAGTCTTCTACGATTGCGTACCACGGTAAACACGCTATTTCCACTTTTAATTTGTCCACGGCCGTTTGGAAAGGTCTAAGAGCTTGCTCTCGCTGCTCGCCTAGCGGTATTTTTTCTTTCAGGATGTTTTCTACGCCCATTAAATGCTGGTCAATTAAGCGAGCGAGACTTTTGCGGTATTCTCTAGCAGATAAGGAACTAACCAGGTGGCTCATTTGCTGGGTTCCATTTTCAATTGGATCGTCTGTGGAATTTTGATCATCGGTTTCTCCCGACGTCTCTACGGGAAATTGCTCGGTGGGGGTTCTCTCGACAACCATTCTGATCGCTGCAATATTTGTATCAAGTGTTACACAATCCAAAATACAAAATAAAGAGGTATTTTTCCTTAGTGATTAAAAATACCAATTGTTCAGAGATGCCGTTGTTTTTACTCTACAGTAAAGGTATTGGTCTTATACTCTCTTTAAATCTAAACTTCTCTTTGTTTTTCAGTTGAAAAGCTCTCTTAACAACTCTTAAAAAGGCTGGTTCGTTTTAGGTTCGGCCCCCAAATCGGTACGGTGTCCGTGAGTTCCCAATCCAACAGGGCAACTCTTCCAAGTCAATACAAAGTGGATTGCTCGCGTACGAGGCAATCCCACAACTGTCCTTGACTTATTAGATCGAAAACCACAAATTGGTTAGTAGTCCTCCAAGAGCGACTACTATAACCAGATGTCTAGAGAAATCGACTTCCTGACCTCTTCTTTCAGGTACAGGAAAAGATGAAAGAGAAGATAAAAGAAACACAAGAGAATAAAAAGAAACAACTTTTATCTGTACCGATAAATAGTAACAAAAACAAATGCAAGCAATGCGCTTGATAAAATAATATCACCAAAGGATAAAATTAAAATGGGAAACCACTCAGGTAACAATAAAAGACACAACCGAAAACAGAACTCTCTTGAGCGAGAGAAAAACAGACACAACTGACTTTGGAAAAATACGGGGCGTGAGCAATGAAAGGTATTGTGTAGATTGCGACTTCTTTCATTGTTGACGGCGTTGCAGGATACCTTCCGATAATGCTGCAAAAGACAATTGCGGTTAGTTTGTAAACGAACAGTCAATAACGTGAATAAGTCTTCTTTAATTGAATCCACCTGCCAACCAAACATTCCCGACGAAATTGTGTTGATAGCCATAGCCCAATCATCGAATGTCATCTGAAAGAGAAGATTAGGATATTTTGAAAAATCTTTAGGAGTTCATTAATGCTAGAAAAAGTTGCTAGAAAAATATGCTGTGGAACTTTGCAGAATTGTCACATCAAAGCCCAAACAACTGGGAGAACGGTCAGACTACAAGAGACAAGCTTCAAACAGACAGTTGAAAATTTACGGGGTAGTACCCGAACCTGGTCGTGGCCATTTTGGGACACGCTCATTACGGACGCGCGCTTTCCGGCTGTTTTAAATCGGCCGCGCCTTTTCGGTCACGATTGCTCCGTTCAGTTTTCTGGTCTGTAAATATTGATTATGGTGCACATCGAGGTCAAAATTGGATTCCTAGCAGAGCCTTGCGGAATGCCTTTTTTTCTTTTATGGAATATGGAATTGGAATATGGAACAAAAAATTTTTTCTCGGAATACGGATTGGAATATGGAATGAAAAAAATCACCGGAATACGGAAAAGGAAATACGGAATATAGTTTTCGCAGACATAGCGAGATTTTTTTCGCGTTTTTTGATTCATTCCGGTAAAATTCCTACTGTCAGTCCAGAAATTATAGGGACACTCAAAATTTTGGCATACTTCGGTTATTATGAGGGAAAGAGCGATCGTTTTTGGTATCATTCGATTCGCCGTCCTCGATTACCCCTTGGACCAAGTTTTCACATGAAAAATCCGGTGCATCCTCGCGTAACCGTTTTTTTTTTATGAAAACAGCAAAAATTCTACTGTCCAGAAATTATAGGGACAGCACGAAAACGACACTTTTTGAGAGGAATGAGTGTCCAAGCGAACACTGTGCGGCCAGGTAGAGCCAGCTGGATATGACCAATAAAAAATTAGGAGGAAAATCGTCAAGAATGTGCCGCCTAAAGCATCCATTTTACTTGAAAAATTATGACAAGGGGTAATCGAGGACGGCAAATCGAATGATACCAAAAGCGATCGCTCTTTCCCTCATAATAATCGAGGTATGCCAAAATTTTCAGTGTCCCTATAATTTCTGGACGGACTGTATTTCTCCGGAATATGGAACGGAATATGGAATACGAAATTTTTTTCCGGAATACGGATTGGAGGGTCTCCCCTGGTCTCGAAACTTCTCAGTTTCAAACCGGTACGAATCCGAAAAATCTCGCTTCCGTTCGGTTCGAAGCTGACACGTTTCCAATCCGGCCAGTTCAAACTAGTCCTTATTCGAATCCATCATAGTGCAACCCTGTCCTGGTGTGAAAGTGACCGGTTTGAAGTAGTTCCTTTTCATATGTGTCCCTGTTCGAAAGCGAGATTTTTCGGATTCGTACCGGTTTGAAACCGAGAAGTTTCGAGACCAGGGGAGACCCCGGATTGGAATATGGAATGGTCAAAAACGACCGGAATACGGAATATGGATTCCGCATGGCTCTGATTCCTAGGGTATCTGACGGCGATGACACGAAAGGTGATAAGAACAGCTGAAAGTCCTCGGTTGTTTTCACAAGACGCACTGCATTAAAGGGACTGTGCGACAGGGATGGGCGGGTCTGGCTTTTTTCAACCCGGCTCGGTTCCGAGTCGGGTCCGACCTCCCAAAAAAAGGTCGGGTCGGTACCGGTCCGGGTCCCAAGGTAGGATCCGAAAATCGGGTCGGTCCGGGTCTAGTCGGACCGGAACCGGCCGTTTTTCGGTCCGGTTCCGGGTCCAAAAATTCCCAATTATCAACTCGAATAAAAAATCATTTCATGAAAAAAACAAAATCTCTTTATTGGCTAGACCGATTTCATTTCTGTTTTTTGCAGAATGTCCTTTAATGAGTTTTGGCCCTTACATCTAGGGACCGCAAAGTGAAAGTAGATTTCACCGGGTAGACCCGGACCGGAACCGGTCGATTTTCGGTCCGGATCCGGGTACCCGCCCATCCCTGCTGTGCAACACGCTCCAATCGTGTCACAAATTTGTCACATATTTTAGAGGGTGCTTACTGCGCATTATACGAAAAATTTATAAATTTGCTATTTAGAGTGGTTATTTTGCATTTTCACCGTGCAAAACATATTGGAAAGCATAAAGCAGATTACGACGAACAATTTGATATGCGAAACCAAGCATAACTCGAAAGATAAGCTAATTTTTTCAATTGTATGACTAATTTCTCTCAATTTGCAATTTACTAGCTCATTCTGCCATATTTTCTTATGTTTTATGTTTCCTATAGTAATTCGAGGTCGGTAAAAAACATTAAAACATCCAAAAGTCATGAAAATATGTAGAATACTAGAATCTAGATTAAATCTAACGTATGTGCAGTAAATGCGCTCCAAAATCTGTGACAAATTTGTGACACGATTGGAGCGTGTCCCTTTAATATGTCTCTTTAATATTAGCTGCATTTGTAGTGAATATTCAACGATAAAATTATGCCCCGTCGCGCGAAGCGCGGGGCTATTTAGTTTTAGCCGTTTACAACTTTTTTTGATGAGACTACTTAAAATTGGTATCCACTTGCTCAGTTTTTTGCGCTGATTACGGTGGTGTTTGCAAAGTAATCTGAAAATGCCCTGCTCTCGAGATATAAGGCCAAATAGGCGCAGAAATCGGCAATGATATCTCGTTTTCTCAAACGATTTTTAAAATCGGCAGACCACCGTGTCGGCTGTAGGTTTTTACCTATACATAACAAATTTCATTAAAATCGGCAATGCAATGGGCGCACACGAACAAAAAAGAGTGCCGCCAAATAAAAAATACGTGACGGGAGTTCCCGTCTAACTGTGGCGCTTTTGGCATTTCTTCTTCGAAAAACTGCAGATTTCGCCTACCGTAAAAACTGAATTCGAACCCCCCCCCCCCCCCCCCCCCCCCCCCCCCCCCCCCCTATAATAAGACCCCTCCCCTAGTATAACCCCAGGGTAAAGGGGTATATTGGAACTTAAGGCCCCCCCCCCCTGAGATATAACCCCTCTCCCAAAAGTGCCCCTCCTTGTGCTATAGCCCCCCGATTTTTCGCCAAACTTCATTTCATACCGAATTTGGCTACATTTCCTGGGTATTTTTAGACGTAGAATCCGATTTTTCATAATGTAAGAGCTCTAAAGTGTCTTTATAGCTTAGCAAAACTGCTTATTCACGCCAATATTAGGCCAATAGGGAAATTCACCAAAGACTATTTTTGCGTGCCGCGGCGTGTAGGTCAGATTTCAAGCCGTAAAACTTTCGGGAATAGTAAAATAAACTTTACTAATCCAAGGCCCACTTTTTGACAAAAATGAAATCAGAGAAAAAATTTTTTAGAAAGGTTTTTGGGGCGCAAGTGTGGGGAAGTTCACCAAATGAGCCTGAACTTCGTCGCCCTGTAGCTCACCGGGTTGACTTGACAATTTGATTTAAACGATTGAAATACACACAACTAACAAGGGAACCTTTTTTGCGTCTGATTCGATCTGCCTATGAGACATATACCATTCGAAAGAGCATGAAAAGTTATGCTTCCTCGCAAATTTCCAGCTGCCGAAGCCCCTGCTGTAAAAAGTTATGCGCGATTCCAGATTGACATTTTTAGCATGGCAAATTCTCATTTTCGCATTTTTGGCATGCGAACGAGCATGGCGCTGCTTATTCCAAGAAGCAGCGTGGCCGAGTGGTTGGGCGTTTGCTTATGACATTTTGGTCGCAGGTTCGATTCCGTGACCATCCAATTTTCTTTTTCTTTTTGCAAACGTGGCGAACATAGCGTTCTACCATTTTTCTCTTTATTTTTGATGGCTTTCTCTTACTGTGAGGATGCTGAATGCCCTTGTCGGCCGCATACCTATTAGGTTATCTATAGACATTCCACGCTTTTTTGTCTTGTTGATCTACCATGAACAAATTCTTGATGAGGCGTACAGCACATAACAAGGAAAATAACAAGAGAAAAAACGATATTTCGATAAATTAGAACGTTTGCGAAAAGAAAAAGGAAATTGGATAGTCACGGAATCGAACCTGCGATCAAAATGTCATAAGCAAGAGCACAACCACTTGGCCACGCTGTTTCATGGAAGGGGTGACGCCTTGCTCGTTGGCATGCCGAAAATGCGAAGATGAGAATTTGCCATGCTAAAAATGTCAATCTGGAATCGCGCATAACTTTTTACAGCAGGGGCTTCGGCAGCTGGAAATTTGCGAGGAAGCATAACTTTTCATGCTCTTTCGAATGGTATATGTCTCATAGGCAGATCGAATCAGACGCAAAAAAGGTTCCCTTGTAAGCCTAATCATGCTTACGGTAGAAAAAAAATTAGAAAAAAAACGATTTTGGAGGAGGTTTCAGGGCGATGGGGAACTTGGTGATGGTGAAGTTCCCTGTTCGCCCAATATTAGATGAAACAAATGACACTGCTCATCTTTCTATGTCCTGTATGAAGGAGAACAGAGAAGTTCAGCATAAACGCACCAGAAAATACATTTCTCTTGTACTCATCGGTAATCTTTCAACCATTGCAATGCAAAATGAGTTGATCGCCTCCGCAGGGTGATCGCTGGAATCAGGATACGATTCTGGTACACAGCAAGGCTGCACAGATCTTTCCTTTTACAGCCGGCTTAGATCGAACGTATCCATCATCTGCCCGAATACGGCCATTTTCGGACGGATCCGGGTTCTCGGAGAGGGCGAAGATACTGAATCGAACAAAGTTTCGACGATATCTCGATTCGATATGATGGCACGCCTTGGTCTACATGGTTCAAACAGCTCAACCTGGGATTAGGGTTGCCTGCTGGACGGCACGTAGAGAGCACAGCCCCGTATCGTCCCGTCCCGGAAGGTCCACGGGACGGGACGAAAACGGGACGCAGATCCCGTCACAAAGGAGCCCGTACCTCTAGCGGGACGTACCCGTCACGGGACGGGACGTCAAGTCTCTCGGCACGTCCCGTCCTGCCTGCAACCCTACCTGGGATGCGCAAGCCGCCTCAGAATCGGCGAACAATTTTGTGGGTGGAGTAATCGTCAGCCTGGGCAGGCTCGGCCCGCTCCTACGGGGCCCGATTGCTCATCACAGGCTCAACGAATAGGAATTATGTTCGCAACAGTGAAGGACTGCGTGAATATCTGTGATGAAAAGGCTAAAGCTGGTCAGGAATTGATAATGATTGTCTATTTCCACCGTCAAACAGCCGTTTGTCTGTAGGAATGGTTAAACCGAATGATACAACCATTTTAGTCATGGTTAGCCAGGCATTCTGCAAAGATTCCGACAGAAAACTGCATAAAAAATAAGATTTTTAAAAATTTCGAACCACAAAATTAGAGAAAAAGTGGTCAAAAATGAGAAAAAATTGAAAAAATTTTGAAAAATTTCGCTAAAATTTCTCAGAAAAGTTGCATTTTCTTGATATCTGAGGCCTGAAAACCACGTTGAAACTTAGCGCCCCCCCTATAATAAAACCCCTCTTGTTTTATTGCCCCAGGGGAAAGGGGGGTATTGAAACTTAGCGCCCCATGGGGTTCGAATTCAGTTTTTACGGTATTTGTCTGGATGTGAGGAGCTCTTTTCGAGGCTTGCATGCATAAAGGATTTCACCGTGCAAAACATATAGGCTATAAACAGACAAATTCGGGAAAAAAGGTCTCTCCGGCTACTTTTTTGGCATATTTCATATCGAGCTTCTCGATCAAATTCGACAACTTTAGGATTCGGATTCAAAAACCCTAAAAATACCGAATCTGATTCGATTCCGAATCCTCTGAAAACCAAGAATGGCGAACCCGAATCGAACCTGAATCCATGGATTTCAGTCCGAGTCGAATCCGAGCCAAGTACTCACCATGACCACCTTGCCATATTTTTAGAGGATACACTAAGTTCATCTACATAAGGATTACGATAAATGACTATTTCTACCGGTTCCCAGCTTCTCGATGATGCTGATGTTGTGCTAATTTGTTTAAAAATTTGGTTTGCAAATTTGGCATCGCACACGCATGAACGCGTACATGAGTTACCACTGTTTCTTCTATTCTTTGAGAGGCAACGGGCAGGAAAGGATTTGTTGTCGAATACTGGATGGTAGTGGCCAGATTTCGGGAAGGCATTGAAGAAATCAACTCTGTTGCTCCCGCCACTGTACGCCTGCCGCCTTTCCCCTCCGGAAAAGACAAGATGCAGTTCAGTTTTCAAAAGGGAGCTATATGATAAAATTAATAATGTGTCTCCAAGGACAAATGGGATTTGTCTGGCCCTCCGTGGCTGTCGAATTCCATGTGTCATCAACCTTAAAAGATATCAAACGAAAATCCCTTCTGTCTTATCAATTACGTTCTCGCAAAAAAAAGAGAAAGTCTCGTTTGTTAGCTCCCGTAAAAAAAAGAAAGCTTGATTTTATTATGATCCGATTAGAAAATAACAAGATGGTCAAAGCGAATCGCTGCGCGTAGGGCAGGAGAAGTCGAAGAGAGCCGGTCAAGTCAAGGGTCGACATGACTGTCGATCTATTATTCCTTTCTCTCTTTGAACTCTATTCGACATACATCGTTCCAATTTTTTATTCGCGCTTTGCCATTAATTGGCTGGTCTTTTGAGTCTTGCAGATAGGTTTGGGCATCGATTCAACTCGTCTGGACTTACATGTCAGGGAATTGTGTCGACACAAGGACTCTATGTGCATGTCAGGCCAATGTACAACTTTTCTAGGCAAAGGCGGTGTGGACATTCGTCTCCCGAGCCTGAATGAAATGAAAAGAAGTGAAAAAATAGTGGAATAGCACCGTGGAGGACAGGATAATTTCCAAATGATTGAAAATCCTGAAACCAGAAGGACAAGGACATCAAAAATTCAGCTAAAAGACAAAGACGAGAAAGACAATGACCATCTCTCCACCGATCTGCCTCTCAAATAATAAGGGAAACAGTGGTAACTCATGTACGGATTTCGTCACTCATGTACGGTTTTGGTCACTCATGTACGTGTTACCGGCGCCGGCCCCGCCCAAAGGAGCAACCCTAGTCGAGTCTGAGTGACCCGATGGCAACCCTATTACACCTACAGAACAGGACAAAATTTTTATTTATGAAATCAACAGCTAGTACTTTCATTTATCACATAATTCTTGCTCCTTATAGCCGAATATCCAAGAAGTTTTTTTCTGAAACGGCTTCTATGCTTTGCTTCCATCCCCGTCTCTTCTTTCTTATTAACTAATTCTTCGGCAATGGTCTGATCGAAACTCGCTGGCCAAAGATAAGTCTTGTACGAGTTCTAAATCGTTCGATCATTCGTTTTCAATGAAAAGTTTTCCTACTTCGAATAAAGTATTCAGATGATATTCTTTGCGCCTAATACTCCTTTTTACAAATTCGCGTGATGGTTGATCACCTACGATTAAATGGCCCGTACGCATCATGATCTCAATTGAGGCAGTTGACTGCACGTACTCATCGAAGGCCGCTGTTACGGAAGAGTTAGTCTTGGCTAATCGAATGGCGGCATGTGCTGAAGTCTAAAATATTTCCCAGCTTCCAGGTTCCCTAGAGTCCCACCCACCTTTGAGAGTATGTTCCCCAACAGCTGAGAAGGAATCGACTGTAGAGACACTTCGCTTGGTCCATGTCGCTGTTGCTTTTCCCATAATTCATTTACGTACAAGGGGCTCAACAATAATTTTAGGATGCCAGATGTTCAACCTACCGTCTATTATCAAAATTGTTCAATCTGACGTCGATCTCTGCGAGTAATTCAAGTTTCCTCCGGTACCGAAGGCTCACCCATATGGCGTGATGAATACCATATCCCCAACCAGCTAAGGAGTCATCATCAAACTCTTCGACATAGACAGCGGAATTGTTTTCTATTCTTGCAACGTATTTCTGCGGAGGGAACACTTTTTTGGCTTGCTTTTTAAGAAATAGAGCACTCTGAAAATGAAAAGTTGTTGAGCGGAAACATGTAGAGTCAATTTCCCATCCGTGAATGGATTGCAATTGGAAACTGCCAACCGACGAAAGCTGGCTTCCTAGTTTGACATATTTCTCCTATCTACCTTGTCGTATTTCCGAAGAATTTCACGAAGTTCGCTTATGTATGGATTCCGATGAATGACATTTTCTACCAAGTAGCAGCATCTCGAATTTGTATGAGGAAGGTTGAAAATGGACCCTGGAGATTGCTGAAGAAAAAAAATTCTGGTTATTATGGAGAAACAATTGCCTTCTCGATAATTCCAGCACACAGATGCTGAGGTATACGACTGAAATTTAGCGGAGATCGTGAGAGATGCTTCAAGTTGAGAGGATACTCCATCGATCATGAAAGAAGACGACTAACTAAGGTAAGCGATGAACTAGGATGACGCGAGTAAAATAATACACAGTATTGCCAAAGCATGTTTCGCTTTTTGATGCAGATGTTGAAAAATCGATTTACAATCGATTTTCCATGTTTTGTCAATGAAAAAAGGAAGAGACACGCGCTCGCATCCATAAATCCTCCTCTGCCGCAACCTTTTTCCTCAGCCAACTTCCGTGGTGAACAAAGTTTACCCAAGTTTGAGGTAATTTGAGGTTCCGACCCTTCCATATTCCAATTCCATATTCCATAAACGAAAAAAAGCCATTCCGCAAGGCTCTGGCATAGGTCCAAAAAATCTTGACATAGCGACTGGTTTTTGGGATCATCCTGCTCAGCTCGCCCAGAGGAGCAAGGAGGTATGCTCGGTTTTTCAAAATATGCACTGTATCCGATTCTACGGCTACCTTGACTTCCCAAATAAAAGTTTGAGAAAAAATCATCTCTATGTGAATTTCACAGTGAATATTTACCGTATAAAAAGGTTTTCTTGGTAAAAACTGACGTCACCTTTCGCTTCTGCGTCCAAAACTACCTACTGGGTGTGATTTTTAGACCAGAAAACCTATGTATGAGCGCGCAGGAAATCCTTTTATCGCGCGAGATGAGCATGACCAAGTTTTCTCAACAAAAAGTGTTACCCGCTTTTGGCGCGCGTTTGCGGACCCTAATTATGGGATACACGGTGGTCTACCCATAACACTGATCACATGGAATGGAAAGCTACCACGAATACTGTTACGGACCCTTTCTTTTCCCATACCAGAAAAACCCTTAATTTTCTGCAGAAAATCCTTTGAAATAGGATATCTCATATTGATGGGGCCAGAATCTCTCGCAGGCGGCAACTTCTGTGCGTCAGAGATGTGAACTATGGTAATTTCGGGCCTGTGGAAACGTTGGAATAGCTTGCTTTGACAGTTTCACTGGCCATACTGGCTTCACAGCCCTCAAGGAAGACTGTGGTACTCAGATCATGGCCATTATGGGACCTCAAAGCTCTTTTTTTCCACAATAAAATCAAATGAAAATGTCTCCCTGAGTAAATGGAAGACGGGGAGTCTTTTGGAATAGGTTTTGCTCGAAGAAAGCCTCCACGTGGACCACGAGGCTCACATTTGCCTTCGTCGCAACCTCAGGGTACAGCTCTCACTCCACGCGCAAATCGGCGATTTTTCCTTACGTGTTTGGATCAGGGGGTCCCTCTGAACGCATCTCACAGGCGGAGACCTGGATATCATGAGAAAAATACGGAGAAAACCGCGATAAACATAAAAATTAACAGTTGTCCCTATTTGGGTTTCGTCGACATATTTCCATAAACAGGGCGCTAAAAATTGACTCTATTACAAAGATGGGATATTTGTACTGGAACACAATGCCAACTCATCCGTCTACATGGCACAATCAATTTTTTGGAAAAAGTCGCCGGTACAACCGCAGAAAACGCGAAAAGGAGCGTCTCAAGCCTTTGTCCCTATTTGGTTTGCCGCCACTGTATAGGCTAATTCGAAGTCTCTGCTGCAATAAAACCTAAAAAATACTAGAATACAGATGAAATTTGTATCGTTTAGTAGCCCAGATTCAACTGAATAAGAAAAAGACTTCAATTTTCCGGGAAAGGCATTAGAAATGGCTATTTTAGGGGAATTTGTGGCCATTTCTACGACTTCCAGCCTTTGATTTAAGGAGAAATCAAGAGCCAACAGTAATTCAAAGAAAAATAAGCAAACAAAAAGGAACAAGAAAGTTCACGAGAAGATGATCAACCAGTAACCCAAGTACCCGAAAACCACGAAAAAAATGGAATAAACACAGAATTCTCCACATCTTTTTTATTCGATCTACTTGGCGGCGGCGTCGTCGTTCTTTTTTTGCTTTGGCAGCTGCGGTGCTTTTCTTCTTGTCGTCCACGGCGGTGTTGCCCTCCTTGTCATCGGCGGCGTCGTCGGCGTTTCTTCGGCGGTAGAAGCAGTAGAAGTAAAGATTCTGAAGGTAATTTGGGTAAAAATAAAGTGAAAACGACTGACTCAGCGGCAGAAATAACATCAGTCTGGCTGATGTTGGAGATTTGAAGAAATCCGACCTCTTTAAAGGAAGGAAAACTGGCAGAATGACTGGCTGCCGGTGAAATATCGTTTGTCAATTATTGGATTAGACTGGAAAACGATTTGACAGAAAATTTTGACCAATGAGGCGGGAAGATTTTGTTTTTTTTAAGGGAAAAGAAACCCGTGCCCTATTCCAATCCGGCCGGGGGAGGGTGCCCATGTTGGTGGGAAATCTGGGAGAAAAAAAAGACCGGGAAAAACAAGGTCAAATCACCGGGTGAGCAGATATTTTGGAACCTAGAGGTAGAAAAAATCGGACTTCTGAAAAAATTGTTTATATCATCGTAATCAGCTCATAGAGACGAACAAGATTGTGTGCTCGGTTTTCCGGTAGTTCCACGCCAGTCCATTGAGTCTCGCAAAGAAATTCCCAAACAAAAAGTTCGAAAGAAATCATTGGAATACTAGGTTTCGGACCTATCTTGGGCCATAGAATCCTAAAAATAGGCACTTTTATGGGTTTTTTTTCGAACTGATCACACGTAACTTTTGATGCTGATTACGATGGTATGCTTGGTTTTTGAAAAGAAGGCCCTCACCGGGTAGGGGTACTCCATAATGGGAAGATTTAGATCAAATCATCGACCAGTGGGCTATTTTGGTCCATAGAATCCTAAAATTAGGCACTTTTATAACTTTTTTTCAACTGGTTACCGAGATCTGGAGCTTCTGATCACGGTGGTATGTTTATTTTCTCAAAAATATAGCCGGAAGTATGATCACCAGGTTAACACTTTTCAAAATCCAGAGATTGAGGCCAAATCATCGACCAATTGGCTGTTTTGGCGGTTAGGGGTTGAGAAAAGTGGACTTCTGAGAAAGATATTTATACCATTAGGATCAGCTGGCTGAGAGGAATAAGATGGTCTATAGATTTTGTCCACAACCTTACTTATTTCGATTCTATGCGTCCTTGACTTTCCAAACTAAAAATTGGAACAAAAAGCCATCAGAATCATAGGAAAATGAGCTATTTTGGCCCGTAGGAACCTAAAAACCGTTATTTTTATACTTCTTTTTGGAACTGGTCACGCAGATCTTATTGTACTCAGCCCGGTGATATGTTCAATTCTGCGAAAGGACGGAAGAAGCCTCCAAAAGTGGACCTCATTTTGAAATTGGTAAGATAAGGGTTGGAAATGAGAAGTTTGCGGAAATTTTCAAAGGAATAAGTGAAGTTCCTGGGATGAAATTTATATCAGCTTGTAGAGCTCTTCGAGTTGAGTTCAGAACTTTTCAGATTTCTCAAACGATTTGATAGAAATCTATTGGCTGCCGGTGATAGCCCACAGCGCAACGTTTTTAAAAGGCTTTCTCCTTGGCCAATAAAAAAGATGAGTTGTGTTTCCAAGAATCTCAACTACAATCGTACACTAATAAAGTCAAGAAATCGAGAAGAACAAGAAGATTTCCTTGGTTTCCTGGAGAGAGTGACTGACAAAACCGCAAATAAAAACAAGAAATATGCACAAAACTACTATTTATTTGCCGTTATTTATGCTTCTTGCTCGACTTGGCGCTTGGTTTCTGGGGTGCGTCGATCTTGTCACAATTCTGCAGGAATTCAGCAGTAGGAGGAGTGTGTCCGACGACAGCTGGATAAGGCGACTCGAACTGGCATTCTGAAAAAAAACCGGATATATTTGTGTACCAGGGGAGAATTTAATCCGCCTAGGCTGCGCTTCATTTTTGCCCGGCTGCGCTTCATTTCGGGATGGAAATGGGAACCGGCAAAGGGAAGCGAAAAATGGTACAAAAAGTGTCAAAAATCGGTAAAAATCCGGTCAAAAGCGAATGTAAAAATTTTCCCACAGGAGCGGCAAAAAATCCGGTCGCAGCTGCCGTGGAAAAAACCGGTGCACGTGCCCGTAACGCTTCATCACGTGGCACATTCTGGTCCAAAAATATCAGCGCTTCATGGTACAAACGAGTGGCACGCTCGCATCATTCAAAATGACCGCATTTACGTACCATTGGCTCCGGTATCTTGTACAAACGAAGCGATTTCATTCTTGCCCGTGGCGTTTCCACTTTGTCAGTTTCCACTTTGTCATTTCCATCCATGATAATGGTGCCGTAAATGTCGGTGAAGTTGGCCAGGAATTTGTTGAGAGTCGACTCATCAGCTTGGGAAAAGTCCAACAGGACGGCATCTTGAAAATTGCGTGGCCATGCCCTGTCGGAGCCTGTAGGAGCAGGAGTACAGATACCCGGATCATTCATCAATACCAGAGTCTCCATCAATTCAAACAGCAATCTTCTTCATAAGTTGCAGCCAACCATCTGAGAAGAGACCAGGACAATTGAATGACAACGTCTGCCGGAGAAAATGACAGAATTTTACAGTTGACCAGTAAAATCGTTTTCGTTTTTTAGCCATTTACTGAAAAATGACAGGCGGCAAATTCAAATTTCGCTTTTGTTCAACTTTGATGGGAAACTTGGAAAATAATGTTCGCAATTTTCTGGTTTGTCGAGTGCAGCCCTGTGAACAGCGCCGTGAACGCCGGGCGAGCGGCATGAGAGCCGCGTAACCTCCGCTCATTTTAGGTGTCATTTCTTCAGCCGGATGTCCTCTGCAGGAATATTTATATTAAAAAATAGTGCAGGAAATTCTCTACGAGCTTATATATTTCTCATAATTTTGTGCTACAAAATGAAGACGTAGTGAATTTTTTTAAAATGCGCCCAATTTTCAGTGCTACGTCTAGTCGCCTTATTTTTATAAAGAAAAGTTCCGTCTGTTTGTTTGTTTGTCTGTCTGTCTGTCCAACTACCCTCGTGGTTTCTAAGGGTAAAACACGTGTTTCTCAAAAATTAAAAGCGGTGTAGCACGAGAAGATAAACCATTAGAATAGTTTTCTAACATTCTTTCGACCTGTTTCAGCTCCTGAGGATTCCTCTAAAGGTTGACACAGGAATCTAAAACAATTTTGGCTCAAAAAAATTCGACAGATTTGACTTTTTTTGAATTTGGATCAGGAGAACGCCCAAGCCGATGTTGGAAAAATCAAAAGTCCTTCCAAATAAAATCTAGACTATCTGAAATAGCAGGATCTGTTCTTTAAGCGAAAATCATTGTCAGCCATCCAGAGCCTTGTTCAAAAAGAGGAGCCGCCCGAGAACCAGTGCCGCTGAAATGAGCTGGTGGCCTTCTTTGGGCTTCTACAGGAAAAAAGTTCGAATTCGTCCGAATTTGAATATGGTTCCACCCTGTCCAAAATTCGAATGGAGCGAACCTGTTCCAGTTCAAAAATGTTCCGGTTCGCAGCCGATTTTTTTTCGGTAAAGTACCGATTCTGTAGTCAGATTTTTCGAGACTAGGGGAGCTCCGATAATCGACGACAACCTTAGAAATTGCGCTGTAAAATATTGTACGCCTTCGGCTTTTCCGTTGAAAACTGACTATAGCTGTGCGTCAAACTCGAAGCTTTTTCTCTTTATTAGTATGAAGAATAGCATAATAGAAGAAATTAGTTGTTTTCACGATATTCCTTAGCTCTGAGAACTGTATGGCCCAAAAGTATTCTCTTCGACATTTTTTTCTTTTTATGTTCCACGTCCTGTTTTTGACGTTTTTCCACTACATCGTCCACTGTCGAGTAATCAGAATTTCGAGGCCATAAGTGAATTTTCAGTGAGTTCTGAAAATTTAGTTTGTCAGTTTGTAAGAAAATCACCTCCAGTGACGAATTAATATGGTATTGATTCCATCTGACCCTTTTTTGTGTAGATTCATACAATGATGAGCTACCTCTAATCAAAGGGCCCAATTCCATCATCATTCTAATTGACGGGACCGAATCTATGTAAGCATCAAAAACAGCAGATGTCGCTAAACTGGCTTTAGCTAGCCGTATAGCAGCGTGGGTCGATGTCTGTAATGCTGCTCTTTGGACAAATGAATCAAAATACCTTCGAGAGTATTTTTTTCAATAGTTGATCTGGAACAGCCTGCAGGGCGACTTGTCTGGGTCCGGTGCACTGCTGTTCCTTCCATAGTTCCTCAATGTAATGAGAGCTGAAATGTAAATTAATAAGAAAATATTTAGTTTCCACCGTCTCGTATCAAGAGGTTTCAACCTGCGTTCAACTTCGTCGGATAAAGAAATCTCATTCTTATGCAGAAGACTCCACCAAATTTCATAATGCACCTGATACCCCCAGACCCTTAAAGACTCATCGTACTGCTCAAAATCTCTGTAAGCTTCTTCGACATATTGCGATGGAGGAAATATTCTTTGGATTTTGTTAATTGCAATGACGGTCCTCTGAAGCAAATTATGCATTGCTGTCGCACCGTTAACCTTGTCGTATTGACGGAAGATCTCGCGAAGCTCAGCTATATAAGGATTCCGGTAAATGACCATTTCTACCAAGTCAAAGCATCTCGAATTCGTATAAGGGAGATTGAAAATTGATCCCGGAGATTGCTGAACCAGTTATGGATCCGGATTATTGTAAAAATAATTTACCTGTTCAATAATTTTAACACTTAAATGGGCTGGAATCCTGTGAAAATTCAACGGGGTCCGTGAGAGATGCTTCAAGTTGTAGGGATACTCCATCGGTAACGATAGAAGAAGACCAGGAGGCGAACTAAAAAGGCGCAGATAAAATCATCAATTTTATTAGAAAGCGTGTTTTCGCTTTTTGACACAGATGATTTTGATTTTTTTGCAATTGATTTTCGTTTCTTTTTCAGCGAATCAAGGAGAAAGTCATAGAGTCCGATCAAGAAGTATCGGTTCACCATATTTTTAGCGGAATCGCGGTCGCAATCTTGAGTTGCCGCGATGAATGTTATACCATTCGATAGCCCATCTTCAATTACCCCTATATCCCAAAAATCACCCATTTTGCTCATCATAACCCTCTGCTGGCACCAATTTTACGAAAATTTACCAAAAAGAGACGGTCAAGGAATATAGGTTCAACCTTGAAACGCGGTGTTCCCGGCCGTTTCCACTCCTTTCACGTGGTCACATCCCATATTCGAAGCTTCCGGGACAGTCTAGCCAAAAACGGGAAAATTTTCGTGCGATACGCGTCCAAGGTCACAGTTTTGATTGAAAACTGCAACAAAAAGTATACAGAGGGTGTTCGGAGGATGAGGAGAGACGATCTGGAGAAACCGAGTATGAGGTAGTGCAGAGGAGGCTAAGACTGTGCGCGGGCCGGTCCGTTCGGCCCGTCCATTTTCAGGGACCCAGAACCAAAGTCGACCAAGGGTTTTTTGAACCGTTTTTTTTGCCTCTTTTATTGTTTTTAAAGCATTTTATGCCTTTTTTAGTCTGTCTGAGCTATTTCCATCGAAGATGGGCTATAGAGTAGTATAACATATAATAAAAGTCGTCGAAAATCTTTCTGAGACGAAAAGCGTTGAAAAATACACCGAAAGTTTCCCGAAAAAAAAATTGGAAAAAAGGGGGGTTCTATTGGAGAGTGGGGTTCTACTTGAGTGGGGGTTCTATTGGTAAGAATACGGTAGAAAGTTTAACCCTTTCGCGACATTGGGGATTTTTCATGAGAGGACCCAATGGACCACGGCTTTTTCAGCATTCGCGGTGGCCCATTGGTCGATGATTGTTTTTGTCAAATCTTTTTGGCGGGAGCGAAATTTTAAAAAGGATGAATTGTACTCCTCAGTGCGGGTCGATTGTTTTTGGCATCATTCTAGAGAGCGGAACCTGGTGTCTAAGGAGTCCCTATCAGACTTGCGCGGAACACCAAAATTTTGCGTTCCGCGTTCCGCGGAAAGTTCCGTATTTTCGAATTTTTCGTTCCGCGTTCCGCGGAACGTTCCGTGTTCCGCGGGGGCCCGTTCCGCCGGAACACGGGACGGAACGGCATCACAAGGGAGCCAGAATAAAAATCGAAAAAAATCGCGAAATTTTCGACATTTCGCTGCAAATTTAGGCTTAAAAAATGCGTCTTTTAATGGCGATCATTATGCTGGTTGTATTTTAGGGACTCCCTATGCCGGACACGGCGCCTCCACTTGTAACGTGTGCATTTTTGAAAATATGAATCCCGCCTAAATGGCCGTTTCTCGGGCTTCCAACTATAAAATCAAGGAGAAATCAGGCAAAATAACCAGCAGGACGAGAAGAACAAGAAGATTCAGAAGAAGACTACCACAAGTAACCCAAATATCCCCAAAACAACCACGAAAAGAAGAAAAAACACAGTAAAAATGAAATATTTATTTAAAAAAATACCAATTTTATGTGGCGGCGAGGCGGAGCGCTTCCTAGCTTGTCTTCCATTTTCTTCTGGTTGATGCCAGCAGCCTGGAAGAAGACCAAGAAAAGTGAATGACGAATTTTACTGAAAGAATGGCTTTTATACTCGTCACAAAGTTGTTAAATCCTTTTCGCTTTTTATCCATTAGCAGTAATTTTGCCGGCGGCAATTTTGAATTATCGCTTTCAACCAAAATTTATGGAAAAGTCGGAGAAATGTTCATAAACTCGGGGAAAATAGCCGGGTTTTGTACTTTTCCGGAAAAATTAAAGGCTTTTCCTTATTCTCTGGGCTACAAAAGGATATCAAATTAGCCTGGATTCGACTATTTTTGAAGGCTTGAGAAGCTCTGGTTCAAATTTAGGTCGCCGATAGATTCTGTGCCACCATGGCCAAGTAATTAAGCGTAGAATTGTACCTCAAAATATCACTGGTTCGTACGGTCCCAAGTGGCAACTTTTGTACGACCCACCGGTGGGCCGCATTGTCGCGAAAGGGTTAAAAAAGACGAAAAGACTTGTGGGAGAACGGTCAGAAACGGCTACATCAACCTTACGAGTAATATTGACTTGCATCTGACTGTTTTCGTCTAGACTACCTCCCCGCCAGAACTTCCTCGTCAACAGCTATGCTTTTCATTTAAATAAATTATTTATTTGTGTAAAGGGCTTTATTGTGATCAACAGTTTTTTTCCCCATTTTCTGTAAAGGCAGCCGCTCCTTTCGATGCGAAGAAAACAATGCTGATTTCAAGTGACTAAACAACTAGAAAAGCTCATAAAACAACCAGAAAAAAATAAGAAAAATTCCATTTTGAAATATTTATTTCGTGTGTCGTCTATCTTACATATCGTCTTCTTTATTTGATTGATGCTTGACCGTTTTTGAGTTGCCAGGAACTTTTGGTGCCGAAGAATTTTGTGCGGGAATGCGGCTCGATGTGGGCTCCAGCAATGCCGTCGGCAGTGACTTTCAAGATGGGAAAAGTGTCCAATTCGGTGTCATCGGGGGTGGTAGTCAACCCAGGAGTCGATTGCCTCGGAAGCTTTGATGATGTCGATTTGGCGACTTTTCCACTGACCCGACACAACCGTTGCAGCATTGATCATGCACATAATTTCGATACTCTAAATATCAATGATGTTTATATGATTTTTATAAAAATTTACCTTTTTGCCTTTAATTGTCCGCTTGTCAATTTCCAAAGTTCCCGCATTGTATTTCTGCACAAATATCATCTTATTTCCTTGGCGGGTGCGGCAGTAGATGTCGTGATACTTCGCCGTCACCTTCACCTTGATATTTCGGGAGGTGTCGATGATTGTGCTCGGCATCACTTCCACCAGATCATCCAATATCATGTTCTCGGCCACACGACGAAATGCAGCCTTTTCGGCCAGACGGCTGGAACGGCGGCTACACACGTAGGACGTCTCCATATTCCGGCAGTTGTCAGTAGAAAGTGAAAATGAATAGACAGCTTTCTATAAAAAGCGTTCAGTTTGGGTATGCTAACGGGGGATTTGACAAAACAAATCCTTACCAGAATGGTAAAAAATTGGCAGCTGGGTCAAAAGAACATTCACATCACAATTTCAAAGCTTACAAAAAGAATCTGAAGCAGAGCTGTGCGAATCCTGGTTTTTTTAAGATCGACGCCAATCCGAGTCGAATTCTACCCTTCGAAAATGATCCTCGAATCCGATTCGAATCGGAAGGTGGGATTCGAAAACCGATTCGAACTACTCTAATCGGATTCCGTGCATTTTTCGACTCGAATCCCCCCTAGTGGCCTTTATTGAAATTTTCCTCTTTCAGAAAGAGTAAACGGAATGAATGTTAACAGTATGAATTGCAGTAATTCCGAAAAGAATAGGTTTTTTAGTAGTTGGCTGTCCGAGATAATCTAAAATACAGCAATTCCTCCAAGTATTTGGTATTTTTCTAGGCTATAAACAGACAAATTCGGGAAAAAAAATCTCTCTTGCTACTTTTTTGGCATATTTCATATCGAGCTTCTCGATCAAATTAGACAACTTTAGAATTCGGATTCGAAAACCCTAAAAATACCGAATCCTCTGAAAACCAAAAATGGCGAACCCGATTCGAACCTGAATCCACGAATTTCAGTCCGAGTCGAATCCGAGCCGAGTACTCACCATGACCACCTTGCCATATTTTTGGAGGATTACACTCATAAGGATTATGATAAATGACTGTACGTGTCACCGGCGCCGGCCCCGTCACGTGGCAACCCTAGTCGAGTCTGAGTGACCCGATGGCAACCCTATTACACCTACTGAACAGGACAAAATTTTTATTTATGAAATCAACGGCTAGTACTTTCATTTATCACATAATTCTTGCTCCTTATAGCCGAATATCCAAGAAGTTTTTTTCTGAAACGGCTTCTATGCTTTCTTTCCATCCCCGTCTCTTCTTTCTTATTAACTAATTCTTCGGCAATGGTCTGATCGGAACTCGCTGGCCAAAGATAAGTCTTGTACGAGTTCTAAATCGTTCGTTCATTCGTTTTCAATGAAAAGTTTTCCTACTTCGAATAAGGTATTCAGATGATATTCTTTGCGCCTAATACTCCTTTGTAAAAATTCGCGTGATGGTTGATCACCTACGATTAAATGGCCCGTACGCATCATGATCTCAATTGAGGCAGTTGACTGCACGTACTCATCGAAGGCCGCTGTTACGGAAGAGTTAGTCTTGGCTAATCGAATGGCGGCATGTGCTGAAGTCTAAAATATTTCCCAGCTTCCAGGTTCCCTAGAGTCCCACCCACCTTTGAGAGTATGTTCCTCAACAGCTGAGAAGGAATCGACTGTAGAGACACTTCACTTGGTCCATGTTGCTGTTGCTTTTCCCATAATTCATTTACGTACAAGTGGCTCAACAATAATTTTGGGACGCCAGATGTTCAACCTACCGTCTATTATCAAAATTGTTCAATCTGACGTCGATCTCTGCGAGTAATTCAAGTTTCCTCCGGTACCGAAGGCTCACCCATATGGCGTGATGAATACGATATCCCCAACCAGCTAAGGAGTCATCATCAAACTCTTCGACATAAACAGCGGAATTGTTTTCTATTCTTGCAACGTATTTCTGCGGAGGGAACACTTTTTTGGCTTGCTTTTTAAGAAATAGAGCACTCTGAAAATGAAAAGTTGTTGAGCGGAAACATATAGTCTGTCAAGAAAAAAGACGACAAATAAAGTCTCATATTTTTTGTAATGGGGCAGATAAACCGGCCATTTTTTCGAAATTTTCAATTGAAAATGCGCCGTATTCTTGCCCCATTGCAACAAAAGAGACCTTTATTTGTCGTATTTTTTCTTGACAGACTATATAGAGTCAATTTCCCATCCGTGAATGGATTGCAATTGGAAACTGCCAACCAACGAAAGCTGGCTTCCTAGTTTGACATATTTCTCCTATCTACCTTGTCGTATTTCCGAAGAATTTCACGAAGTTCGCTTATGTATGGATTCCGATGAATGACATTTTCTACCAAGTAGCAGCATCTCGAATTTGTATGAGGAAGGTTGAAAATGGACCCTGGAGATTGCTGAAGAAAAAAAATTCTGGTTATTATGGAGAAACAATTGCCTTCTCGATAATTTCCGCACACAGATGCTGAGGTATACGGCTGAAATTTAGCGGCGATCGTGAGAGATGCTTCAAGTTGAGAGGATACTCCATCGATCATGAAAGAAGAAGACCAAGTAATGATGATGGACTGAAACGACGCGGGTAAAATAATCAATGGTATTGGAAAGCATGTTTTGCTTTTTGATGCAGATGTTGAAAAATCGATTTACAATCGATTTTCCATGTTTTGTCAATGAAACAAGGAAGAGACACGCGCTCGCATCCATAAATTCTCCTCTGCCACAACCTTTTTCCTCAGCCAATTTCCGTGGTAAACAAAGTTTACCCAAGTTTGAGGTAATTTGAGGTTCCGACCCTTCGAAAGAAGTGGTTGGACTGCATTTTAGCTTTCCCAATCGTGGAAGGCGATAAAACTGGATAAAAAAGAAAAAAACAACAAAGAATCTCATAATCTTTATATTTTTAAATGAATAATACGCAGCGTATTTTCGTCAAAATATCACAGTTCTTCTCGTTCTCGTTTCAATTGTTGGAGATCAGCTGTCAATTGTTCCACCGTGGCCAGTAAAGTTTTCAACATCTCCGTTTCCCGTAATTTTGGTTCTACCGGCACAGCTACTAATCTAAAATCTTTCTTATTCTCCTATTTTTTTCCGCTTACCTCTTGCCAATTTCTTGGATATCATTTCTCAATGGCTCGATGTCCATTACAGTACCCGTTCCCCGCAGGAGGATAAACAGCTGGACAAGGAGAATACCCGCCAAAAGAGCGATGACAATTCGAATATAAGGAGAATAATCCATGGTCTGCTGTCTAAATGTGGCTGGGAAATGGTCGACAGTCGTTGCCACTGGGGAATATGTCCTTCTGTCCGGCGACGGGTCTTCAATACTGCTGGCGACGCTGTCCCGTTCTTCTTCGTCTTCTTCTCGTCGACGACTGCTACATTCTGCTCGAACTGTCGACTCCAATGCCGTGTAATGGTGTTCCAATCCCTGGTAGGTACTCTTCTCAATGTAACCTTTCACCATGCTCCAAATTGTTTTCTTATAATTCAAACCGCCGTGTACTCGCAATCGAACTTGATTTCGGCCAACTCTTGTCAGGCAATAGTTACAAATTACGGTGAAATGATCCGCATACGGTACACCGGAATTCTGAGTTTCCTGAAAAATATTTTGTCAGTAAAAAAATTGAACTGGAAAAATTGCACTCACACCCGTAAAATCTCGGAAGATGCTCAACTTCCGAGATCGTACGAATGCCTGGCTGTGGATCTCGGTATCTTATTTTGGTTATAACTCGGCTCAAATTCGATCGTTTTCAAGAATTCAAACATCACTCGAATGAGGAGGCCCTTCCGGTTTAAATAAATTTAATTTTAAAGCTGTAGCCTCTATTCTTCTTTTTTAATACTCAAAAATACGAAAATGGACGGTTCTGCCTCTTTTTTGATATTTCCAAAAGTTTGGTTTGTGGTTTTCTGGGTAAATTTAGTTTGAAAAAGTATTTAGAATCTCATTCTTTGAATAAACTTGAAATTTTAGGAAAAACAATCGAGAATTAGCCGAATTATAGTCAAAATGAGTCATCTTCCGCTCAAAATACCGTCCAAAATTCTTATTGTAAATGGGACTAAACTGACCTTATGAATGACGACGACATCTTCCTCGACAGTTTGGATTGTTTGTTTTTCAGTGACGATACAATTTTTGGGTGCCATTGCATGGTTCAATTCCATCGTGTAGGTGCATGTTCTGCCCTCAATTCCGTCTTTATCCTTGGCCCAAGCGGATGCTTCATATCCCGTATTCTTCAAAATTTCATTGAGTTTTTTATTCCATTGTTGATCGTGGAATATTAGATGATAGAGCTCGGAAACCGTCAACGGGAATACCGTATCCATTAATAATTTTCCAAAATGTTCGACACATGGACAAACAGCATCGCCGAGATCTTCCAGTGAGCTGGCACGTGACATTTGTGCGGTTGATTCGTTGATTGGCGGAAAATCACCGGCTACAGGCGATCCGCTATCCAATGGACTGAAAAAATGGAAGATTTTTCAAAGAAAATTGTATTTTTTACTACCTGGCTGGATTTTCTTGTTGTATTAATTTTATAAAAGTGACAACAAACATATTTCGAGATGTTTTTGGCAGCAGAAATGGCTAATTAGCGGCGGAGCTCGACTAGAGCGCACAAGCAGCGCTTTCCATATAAAAAAATTAGTTTTATGCTTTTCTGAGAATAAAAGAGAATGTTCATTTCGCAGAAAGATTAGAATTAAATATATGAATGTAAAATAAGAAAAAAATGAATTATTTTCGCTGCAAATTGCTAAGATAATCAAAAAATTATGAAAATAATGAATTTTTTTAAATTTTCTGATAGAAAATTAGGAAATGAAAGGATTACAAGGCAGTTTCTGTATTTTTCGGTACTTTAGACATGGTGCTGTGTTCAGCAAACAAAAATCTGAGAGAGAATTGTCGTCATTGTGCATACAACCCGAGAGGACAGCTGGCCGAGACGATATTGAATCAGACATCGTGTTTTCATTATTTTCCATTGATTATTTTCAGTAATTTCCATTGGAAAATAGTCGACAGAGGTAAAATGAACAAAAATAAACAGAAACACGTGAGAATTAGATTCTACGTTCAGATTGGACCCTTGTCTGTCAGTCTGGCATTATTTATTCTCATTTTTTTCATTTCTAACCGAAATTTTTGCAGAAATAATTGAATAAATAGCTTTTTAAGACCATAATATCTAATAATTAATCGTTATTTAATTTTTCTAGAGTCATAAAGTCGACGAAAAATAGTGAAAATCACTAAAAATTAAGAAAATCGCCTGTTTGCTGTTTATAATGCGTCCGTTGATAGAATTTGTAAGAATAAAAACCAACCTCGATACCGCGGATCTGTCGCCTTCTCGATGACGTCCGTTTTGATGCTGAAAATTCGTTTCTTACTAAATATTGGGCATTTTTAATTATAAAATGGCTATGGGATAGTTGAAACACAGTGAGACGGAGGTAAAAGTGCCCGGGTGGGGGTGCAAATAGCTCTCTCACGTCTGGTTCGTGGAGGCTCTCCTCTGTGTATTTTCCTGGGCTATTTTCTATCGCGGGAAAGAAAACAAAAAAAAAAAAACACAAAAGAAGGTTTCCAGACGGATTCTTGACCGATTCCCGTAACCATAAAATCTTGAACGGTTGGAAGACATGCAGAGGTCACCAGAGAATGCCCCAGACGTCGAGGTTTCACAGCTGCAGGAATGGGCAAGGGGTCAATAGGGAAGGAATGGCAAAGAACCAATTAATTCTCATGTTCCTGCCGGGGTGAGCCCATAAAAATTGATGTCAAAATGAGGTCGAACAGACACGGAGAAATGACCAAGGAACACTAGCGAGCAGACAGAAGAAAAAGGGAAAAATGGCCTGGGAAATGGCAATCAATCACTGACAATATGGCCATTTCTAGATGAAATCGCCTTTTTTTCAATGGAAAGTTCGCCCTATTGGTCATAAAAACGAACGCTTGGGGCAAAAAAGGCAAATAAACGGAGAAGGAAAACTGAAGGATTGGAAATACGGCTGGCGGTAGTATACACCCGCACTCGTAAAATCTTGGCACTAGGAATTCTGTGGTGGGTCGAATCTTCTTTGTGGAAAAATCGGAAAAATCCTTGGATAAACCACCTTTCTGTTGACTTTTCGAGTAATTTTCTTCATTATTTAATCAGAATATGCGGAAAAAGTCGAGTTAGACAAAAAGTCACCCCACTTCCAAATTTCTTATCAGGGAAAGTATTATAGTTTAGTCATGTTCCTCCCATCAGACTAGACTTTGTCTCTTACCTTATGCCGTTCCGGATTCATCTGTTCCCACATATCTTCAGGCATAACCACACTGCTGGCTTCAATGGCTTTTTGTACCAATGTCAATGCCCGGGCTGTCTTCTCTCGATTGACAAATGACGCGAAGAAATATTTCTCGCCTTTTTGTGTCTCTATCTGAAATTGACATTAATATTTTAGAATCGAAAGAGAACGACGTCATTTTGGAGTCTGCAAGGTTAATTGTGATGCTTTTGTGGTTTAGATTTTGCAGATTTCGTCATTTTTAGGGAAGATAACAATTTATGGAAATGGTCAAACCACAAATTATCATAGGAAAAATGGCAATACGTCATTTCTATAGTCAACTAATCTACAAAAATATCCAAATTTTAGGTATTTTCGCTCCTTTTGAAGAGAAGCACAAGAAAATTGCTATTTCTTTGACAAAAAGAGCATTTCTCAGTCAAAAATTCCCAAATTTACGGGTGCGACGACTTCATTTACCTGAATAGAATTGGGGAAGATGAGAGCGGCTTTCTCCTTTGTGATGTTGACAATTTGTTCAACAGGAATGGCGAGTCTCGTCTCCCAACCGAGAATATTCGCATGGAAACAGATATGTTTCTGGGAAATGTACATCCGCCCTTGGCACAGGATCTCTCGCTGATAAGCACAAGAAAAAGCTGAAAATATTTGAATACAATTTTATATTAAAGGACTGCTTACAGATGAGAAAGAGATCCTCGTCGTCGACAACATTTCCGAATAATTTTCGATATTGGGCATTTCTTTCCTGATAATTTGGATGGAGAAGCTTCTTTATGATATTTTTATTACGCTCTTCGAAATATTTCTTCTTTTTTACCGTGTGACGTGGAACATCGTCGTTGTTATTATTACTGAAAAGTTTAAAATTAGCCAAGAGGGCCCATTTTGAATGTGAACGGTTTTATTCGCGACGACACGGCTCCTTTTGGTCATAACTCGGCTTCACATGAACCTTTTGTAAAAATTCAAAAACTAGCGTAAAGCGGAGATCCAGACGGTTATAATGAATACAAAAAAATTCCAATATTTCTAGGCAGAGTCGAGTTATGACCAAATTGAGGCGAGATCCAGCCCCGGTATCCTTTCGCGGAAAGATAACCCGTAAAAGTTCGGCATATGGGGATCGTCCCTGGGTGGATTTGAACCAAAATTTTATGAGCTCGAAAAATGTGAAAGAATCGCCAGATTACCTCCAAAAAGGCATCACCGGCCGCTAGTAAGCTCGAGTAGAAAATGAAAGGATTATTGGGGATTACCGTAATTTCGACGACATGTTAGGAGATATTTTCCCAATTTTCATATTTCTGCAGTAATCCCCCTCTTTTTAGATGCCACTTACCCTTTGCGGTCATTGCTGGAATTGCTGCTGAAGCTGCCAGGACTCCGAAGGTCGGCGCTGGGAGTGAAGCTGATGGCATTTCGATCATTCAGCAGAGTATCCGATGAAATTGTCCTAAAATACGAGGGTTTTTCTCTCTTTGATCCAATTGAAATTATAAAATTTTTGGATTTACTTTCTCATTTTAACTTCGGTCAAAGTGGTCTCATCCTCTGAATGGGCATTTCTCTCGTCGTCAAAGGGTAACCGTGTCGGGCGTGATATCATAGTGGGAAAACTAGAAAGAGGCAATTTTTTTAAAGGAAGGAGAGACATAGAATAAAAACTGGAGGGAAATGGCGGAAAAAAGAATAAATTCGTATTTTTTATGGAAATTATTGAAATAATCAACTTTTCCAGCGATTTCGTATTATTTTTTTTATTTCAGCCAGTAAAAATTTGTTTCTAAAATTAGAACATGGTTTAATAAAAATTTTAAACCACTGCCTGTTGTTTTGGAAGGAAAAAGTGACTGTAAACATAAGAAATTTGAATAATACGGCTCACTTTCATTTTTATTTCGCTGTTTTTCAGGAAAATTCTCCTTTTTTTCATATTTTGGCTACTTTTGAGCTATTTCCATTCAAAAAGTCTTCTAATGATTTCCGGATTATTGTTATCTTTGTCGACCCGCCGTCTCTTCTCCTTTCGCAACTTTTTCTGATAAAAAATAAGGCAAAAAATGACGTGGACAAGACAAGGAAGTAAAAGGGAAAGGAGGAACAATGTCAAAGTATACAGATTTCTAGATAACAGATTGTTTTTGACTACTGTACCGGCTTCTTATTATTCTGTTCAAAGACACGAGAGCAATGAGAAGAGGAAGAACAGCCAGCCATATAGTTAGATGTGACCGTTATCAGCACAATTTCCCGGAGGCCATTTACCGGCCGCGATAACTTTTGTGACTGTGATTCTTTTCTGGTCAGAGAGGGGATGGATCTTGTCACAATTGTGGTTAGGAAACTTCTTCCTATCAGGAAAATCACAAAAGTTTAGGAAACGATCCGTTTTTTTGGGTGAAAATTGGGTCCAGAGGGTGACGAGTTGCACCAGCACCCGTAAAAGCTCGGCAGCCCAGTTTCTCTCTCAATTCAGATTCGATCAACTGTCGTGCAGCCGATATCCAAAAATAACGTGAAATTTGGGGATTATGAGCCTTGCTGTGGAACATTTCAGCATAAAATTCCCCAAAAAACTCACGGAATTTCCTCCAATCGACGAAGAAAAAGCTTCCCAACCATGTGACGGGTACATAATAGTTACCCGCCTTATCATATAGACTGGCAAGAAAAGATAGCGATTCTTAACCTGTGCTCTTTTTGCAAAAATGGGCAGAATACAGAAGTAAATATTATTTGGAAAAACTGTTGGAGGCCTGGAAATTGACAAAAGAACACAAAACGGCGGCGAAAAATTATTAGTCAGCAGAATTATTCAATTTCTAAGGGTTTCTCTCATAAAATAAGGCTAAAAATGAATAGAAAATCAAGAGAAGTAAAGGGAAATGGAAGAAAAAACTGAGAAAAATCGTTGATCTCGATCTTTGAGTTGCTATATTCTACTTTGTGTCTTTTTGTAGTCTTATCACCCAATTTCCCCTCTTATTAAATATTTTCTGTAAATCTGTATTTTGTACTGGCTGTAAAACGTGGCTTCTTCTTCTTGTTTTGTACAAACTCCAATTGGATTTTGTTCTTTCTTACCTAACCGGATTTGTCTCTCGTTTTTCAATATTTCTAGCAATAAGTGAAGTATATCGTTTTCGTCGTTTTTCCTGTTGATTTCCTCTCAATAATTTTGCACTGAGACTTCTTCTAAGCTTTGCCAACGTGCCGGGTTTCTTTTCTTCGGTCGGCGCTTCTCCTTGTTGTTCTCGTCGACGGGCAATTGCTGCTCGAATTCCATCGCTGATTTGAATTCTTTGTCGAGAAGGGGCTGGTTGTTCTTCTGACGAGCTCATTTGGGGGGAAAAGTAGACGAACAGAGGAGGGAAATTGTTTTTTTACTCAGGAGATAAATCAACGATGGGAATGGCAGTAATTGTTGCGGGAAATGGAATATTTTGAGAGAAGAAACGGGAAAATGATTTTTATATAAAATTATTTAGCAATTTTTGTGGATATTTTAGAGAAGCAAATGATAAAAAGAGATAGAAACAGTAAAATAAAGAAACAGAAATTATTTCCTGTGAAAAATACGGAAATTGATTGAGAGACAAAGCAAATATCGACATTTTTTGATAACCCCAGACTCCAATCTCAAACATTTTTGCCCAAAACAGCAATAAAATCTTTCTTTTTATCATTTCCACTCACCGGAACACTATATAGTCATCGGCAAATGCATGCAACCGCATGAGTCGACTCGACCAGCGAGTGCCATTTCTCTCCCCCTCGCTCATTTGCAATTCAAAATCATCCGATTTCCTATGGGTGTTCAAAGTCTCAAAAACAAAGAACAGGAATAAGAATCATAAACAGGGAAAATAAGGAAAAAGTCCTGGTTAACCATGCGATGGTATAGCGAGCAAAAGCGGAGAAGATAAGATAACAGGCAGCTGGAGAAGAAATTATTGGAAAAAGGCAGGGAATGGCAAAAATTCCCATTAAATTTTTATATTTTTTTGTGGAACAATTTAGAATAATACTCACCTTTCTTGAAGAACATCTCCTGAAGAACTGGAAGCACTGGAAGAAGTTGACGCCTCATCCAGAGAATTTGCTGATTTTCTAAAATAAATCTTTATTTCTTAGAGGAAACTGCATCATTTCACTCTCTAATATTTTAGAATATTTTTCCCTCTGAATCTTTGCCACTTTTCTGCGAAAATTGACAATTTTCTGTTTTTTTTTACTTCGAAAAATCCAGTTTTTACTGTTTCGATCGAAAGAATTCGCCAAATTGGCTAAAAAATGTTTTTCATCCGTAAAATTGACCAAATTGTATAGTTTCTCATCATGACATCATATCTCCAGACAGTTGTTTGTGCTTTGGGCCCGTTGAGACGGCTGTTTGGGTTGAAAATCAAGATGGACTATTAGTCTGCCGGGTGGTCATAATATTCCCACATTTTTCTATTAATTCAGTAATAATCTCTACCTTTTTCTTCTATTTTTGAAGAATAAAATTACAAAAGCCATAAAGAAATAGGGGAAAGTTTAGTTGGAAGACGAACACCACGTGAAGTTGGACTAAATAGCCCGAGGGAAGTGTAATAACGTCATGCTGCTCAATGAAAATAGAAAAAGATCAGCTGTCTCGCTAATTTTTCAAAAAAGGACAGGTGTTCGGGGAATGTAGAAGGTCGACGACGTCGAGAAGCAATTGAAGAATGGCTTTGTTCGTGATTCACTCGATTCAATTGGAATTTTTTCAATTATTTGATTTTAGACAGAAGCAAATTCGTATTCAACAAAAAAACTGAGGAAAATAGAATTTTTTATAAATAAATTGAATAAGGAAACACTCACTTTTGCAGTTCCATTTTAGACTCAAGCAAGGAATAACATTGACCAAAAACAAGTGAGGGTTAAATCGATCAGATAAGGATGTGTATATTGTTTCCCTCATTCAATAACAAAAAAATATACAAACCTTCTCAATTTTCGGCGTTTTCTATAGCCTAATAGTCGCATTTTTAGGCAGAAAATATGATGAGAATAGGGTGATTCTGTATTGGTTAGGTAAACTAGACGGATTATTGTTTGTAGAAAGGGGAGGGACTGTACTCTTTGCTCTATTTCATTCTGTTTTGAAAAAAAAGTTGTGTTATTCTTGTCCTTTGAGACTGAAAATAAGTCTTCCGTAGACATAGAACAATTATTAGTCATCAAGATAGCAAGAAGGGTCAATTTGTCCATATTACTTTTACTTTTTGTTGTTTCTTGGGCTTTCTTTGAGTTTACTGTGATTACAAAAGTTGAGCTTTGTGCTTTTCCGTACATTCCACTTTGTGTATACATTGTTTGCGGTACACAAAGCTCAAAAATTTACTGTTCTTACCTGACACGCATACTTCGAAAAAGTCGTCTTCTGAAGGAAGATGTTTTCGAACATTTCAGCTGAAAACGATTGTATTCTAAAAATTTTACGGGTTTCCCCCCAGTGTATGTGGAAAGATGACGCGTTTGGTAAACATAAAAGCTAGACAGTGAATCAGTTCCACGCGAGAGATGATGGTCACTCGGAAATATATTTACCTCGCCAGTATTTTGTGATGACGGCGCATGAAATGATACAGCTCTTCTAAATTTTGTAGAATCTACAAGTGTAATCATCCCAAGCTGCAAAAAAATTGTTGAAAAAGGGCAAAGTGAATCGACTTTGGTTAGAAAAGTCGACAAAGTCAGAAGAGAGAAATAATACAAAATGACAAGTGAAAATCGGCGCTAATTGGATGGAAGAAAGTTTATGACGGTGTGGATTCGAAGCGACCGATTGAACCGACATAAACTTGAACTGGGGGAGATCATAAAATTAGTGAAAATCGGGTCAGAAAGGACATATTGATTACAAATGTCAGCAGAAGAAGACGGAACTGCAAGAGAAACAAATTACAGCAATATATAGCCAAGCTGAAACGGAGTGTAAAGACTGCATTAGGAGTAAAACGGGAAGATGATCAAGATTAGTGGAGACAGCAATAGATACACTAAATGCCAAAGCTTTTCAGTTAAAAAAGAACACTAAAAAATAGCAGAATAAACTCTGTGATATTTGCTGGCATCCACGTTTCAAACGGCGTGAAATGATCACAGTTATTGATCATTTTAGATATTTATATCAATAAATTTTTAAAAACTAGAGAAGAAAGCGCAGGATAAAAAACGAGGAAGAGCACTGTCCGACGAGAACACTTGAGACATTGAGAACGGCACAATTTGGACAGAGCGCAAAAGTTGTACTAGTGCTATTGGCTCAATAAAGCCAACATCACCAATGGCAGAATATGAAATGAAGCTCGCATTTTATAAGCAATCCTTCGATAGAAAAGACAATGAACCGTTGTCCTCAACAAGTAAACATTTCCTTTGACTAGAACAAGTTCTTTTATAAGACAATCTGCAATTGAAATGGAGAAAGATTAGGACAGCATTTGACTAAAGAAAAAGCCCGGAAATGTCGCGCTGAGTGATTCACAATTAGTCATGCTTTGAAAACAAGCGTCTGCTCAAAAAAAGTTAAAAAGATTAGGGGAAACTAGAGCTCTTATAGGAAGTGACGAAGAGGAGAAGCCTCTTGACTTGGAAATAGACCAGCTTCCTGGGGCGAAAAGTGGTGGCTCGCGGCCAGAGCACACAGCACGAACGGAGGACAGAAACTCAACACAAACAGAACGCTGAGGCTTCTTGGGGGATCAAAGAATGCGACAAACCTCTGTGCTAACCAAATCGAATGATATATTTTGACCAAGTGCCGTGATCATAAACCTGCATATATCGTCTAATGGTCCAAGGTCATATGCGCAATATGATGATCATACTACTACTTCTAGTCTTGATAAATAACCATTGGTAAAAATAGTACTAGCCTAAAGGGAAGAAAGCGACAGACCTTATCAAGAAAGAGAAAACGATGTGTCCACTTTGATATGAGAGAGAGCCAATGTTCCAGTGCTAAGGAAAATATCTAAAAAAATATATTCATGTAAAACTCAATCTGTACAAAGTATAAAATTAAAACAAAGTGGACGATCACAGGAATAATTAGGGGGACATAAATTTAAAAATGAGTTTGTAGGGGACAAAAAATGATGGACATCGACGATTTAGGCTGTGCGAATCTTTCCAGGCACGTAATTTTTGTCGATGATTGGCTCTTGGAGAAAGATGTGAAGAGAGCGCTCATTCTGTGCCAACGGATGGCCGGCTACCCTAAAGAAATTAGATAAACAAAAGCTCCAATAATAATCACTCACTTGTTGATAAATGTTTCCAGTGATTTTCTCCTCCTCTCAATAAATTCTTCTTCAAAAATACCATCATCCGAGCGGAAAGGCAACTGGCGTTTCAAAGATTTTCCAGGAAGAGTAGGCACCACGATCTGAAAAATAAAAATTGATAGAGAATCGACTATTTATTTGATGCTAAAGACTTGCAAAAAAAGGGCTAAATTTGAGTATCATGTTACCTAAAACGCGTTTTACGCTTATCGAGAGGTGCCTGGGATAGTTTATGTTATATGTAAACAACATACCTTGCTGTCTCGTTCCAGTTCGCCTCGCAGCCATTCAAAATCACTATATCGTCGACGTACAGATGATTCTTTCTGTTTGAATACAGGCAGATTGGACTAAAAATTTCAAATTTTCCATAAAAGTGTACTTAGAATTAAAAAGAAAATTAAAAATCACTCACTCTCATTCGAATCTCGTAATCCGTATAACGCATTTTACCAACACCGTGAGTAACAGGATTGATCACTTCAATTTCCAGAAAATTCGCAGGAGGGGCATAAGCTTCGTCTAGAGTTTGTCTTTTAGTTTGAAGCCTTTGAGTAGCAGCGCTCATCTAAAAATATACAATAAAAATTCTGTTATGAGGGAAAGAAATAAGGGAGAAGAACAACGGAGAAAAAAATTGCTGCTGAAAATGATCCGCACATAGGTCAGGTGACTAATTCGTAGTGAGTCAATGAGGAAAAGGATGTGTATTGCTTTTATAAAAGCTTTTTTACTTTACTATCAGGGAGTGTATCGATACCCAGAAAAATGGTAGACACAGGTAGGGACCGCAAACGCGCGCCAAAAAGAGGCGACACTTTTTGATAGGAAATTTTGGTCTTTTTTTTAAAAGAAGGGCTATCTCCTTAGAAATGGGGTTTTATGGGCTAAATCCTTCGCCCAATAGGTAATTTCTAACGTACAATCGAATAGAAAGAACGGATTTCTTTAAAAGCTTCTTAAAACATGAGAAATTGCATCCTAAAATCTTATTTTGGCCATAACTTTTTTGTTTGAGTTGGTTCCAGGCTGTTTTTTGCTGCTTTTTATAGCAAATAGTGTGTACTATTTATATATAAAAAATAAGGAAAATCCGTTCTAGCTGAAAATTTGTATATCAGTTTGGAGTTGCTAAATTGGAGTGCAATCAAATAAGATATTTTTGCGAAAATAAGCAGTTTTCTTTTGTCTGATAATTTTCTCCGCACTGTTTGCTATATAAAACAAAAAGAAAGAAGAAAAAAAAGTGCAGTATTTGATAAGAAAACATATTATAAAGATTGTTGAGTTTTCTCATTTTGTAAAAATAGCTCATGCTTCTTTATCTGGATTGGTTCCAGCGAGTTTTTTTGTGTTTTCGGTTGGTTATGATGTTTGCTACTTTCTGGCAAAAAATGAGCAAAATCTGTTCTAGCTGAATTTTTTACCAGGGCGTTTTATAAGTCGAATTTGCAAAATAAGCAATTTTTTGAAGAGTAAGCGCGCGCCGTCGCTAATTATAATTCATTTATGCAATTTTCTTCAAAATGCGTAACTCAATCTTTATAATTTTTACAGCATTCGCCTAGTCTCTCCATGGGGAGCATTTTGGTATGTAAAGTCAAAAAAGCAAAAATTTTTGACACCGACGGGGATCGAACCCTAGTCGCTCGAACCCTACTCGCCCAAGCGACCAAGCGGCTTGGGTCTAGAGAGCGCAACCAAAATTTCATTGGAAAAAAAAGCTCCGATGCGGCTCCTAAAAACGGGGATATCTCATGATTGTGTGGGGCAATTTCCTTACTCTAAAAACAAAAGTTGCTTATTTCGATGAGATCTGTCGAATGGTACCAAAATCAATGCACTACGGTGAAATCTAACTTTCACTTTGCGGTCCCTAGACACAGGAACCGGTTATTCGTATTACGCTGATTTTAAAGATGTGTGTTTGATTTCGTTTTTTTTTCCAATGAATATCTTGCAGTTATCTGTGTATTTTATGTGTTACTTTCTCGAAATCTGTTACTCGAATATCAGAAAATATTGCAGCAGCTATTGATAGATAAATTACAGTGAAATAGCTGGAAACAAGGGTCTAAACGGTCGAATTGGGGACTTGGTGTTCGCGAAACTGGATCGGTCCCAGTGATTGCCAGTGCTTACCGTAGCCAAATACGCAATGCGGGATTGCGTATCCCGCGCGAAAATTAAAATTTCACAATTTTTTCATTTTTCCTTTCTTTTCGTGCTTCGCCTTTCTTACTTGCTTTTATTTCATGTGTGCTCTTACACAGCAATGTACCTGCTTATAACTAACATTTTCAGAATGATAAAAAGGAAGAAGCCATTGGGAATGACAGGCGGTGATGGGCCACTTATATCTCTGAAAATAACTTCACAATTTCAAAGTCCATTCAATAAAAAAGTCGAAGAAGATGCTGACAATGGGAAAAGAAAACGAAAGAAACAAAAGGAGAACCAGGTAAGATCTCTGGATAATTATTAGTGAATTACTTGCAGCCATCTGATACACGAAGAGAAGAACTCATGAATCCGTTACGATTTAAATTTCTTGATTCTATATCTAAAAATATGGCTGTTGAGGTTAGTTCTGATTTGTTTTCAATGTACAAGATCGTTATTTAGGCAGATAGTCACGAAGCTATGATTCAACGTCTTTTATCCAAGCAATTTATTATGCCAATTAGTGGCTATACTTGTAAGCTGACATCAATTTGATAATAATTCTGTAATTATAGACAGTGGTAGAGCTCTTGGCTTAGGTAAAAAGAAAATACGAATGGCATTATTTGATCCATACGCTGAAAATGCAGTGGTATTATATCATCCACCTCAAATGACAGCCCATGAAGAACTTCATCAAAAAGAAGACGAAAAACTTGTTTGTTTTGATAGCCACATGAGTGAGCATGATTATTTAGGTACACGTTGTAGTTGATCCTGTAGTTGGACAAATTCTCAGACCGCATCAGAGGGAAGGAGTTAAATTTATGTATGATTGTGTTACTGGACAGAATATCCCAGAGTAAGTTTTTCCAATCCCAATGGTTAGTTTTAGTTTCCATGGATGTATTATGGCCGATGAAATGGGTCTCGGTAAAACTCTTCAATGTATCACCCTTCTGTGGACACTTCTTCGTCAAAGTCCTGAAGCTAAACCAACATTTTCTAAATGTATTATTGTCTGCCCAAGTAGTTTAGTAAAAAATTGGGATAAGGAAATTAAGAAGTGGCTAGGAGGACGTCTTAACGCTTTGCCTATGGATTCAGGTAGCAAACAAGAAATAACTGCTAAACTGAGTATGTGTTCCCTTAAATTTTTCAGTAAAAATTTCTTTTAGAAGCGTTTATGGCCGATGCAAGGGTCCGAGCAGCTGCGCCTGTACTTATTATATCTTATGAAACATTTCGACTTTACGATACAATACTTCATTCAGGCGAAGTTGGAATGGTTATATGTGACGAGGTTCGTTTACCACCTTTTTATTTTATTTATTTAGGGGCATAGATTAAAAAATAGTGAGAATTTAACTTATCAAGCGCTAAGTGGTTTAAAATGTAAAAGAAGAGTTTTAATCTCAGGAACACCCATTCAAAATGATTTGTTAGAATATTTCAGGTGAAATTTTATTAACATACGATAATATTTCCCTTACAGTTTGGTTAATTTTGTAAATCCTGGTCTTCTCGGAACTGCAGCTGAATTTAGGAAGAAATTTGAAAATATTATTCTAAGGTAGATAATTTGAAAACCAACATAATCTAAGAATTTTAGAGGTCGCGATGCTGGCGCCAGCGATGCTGAACAAAAATTAGGCGAAGAGAGAACTAAAGAAATGGTATCATTGGTAGAGAAATGCATAATTAGGAGAACTAGCGCCCTTCTTACTAAATATCTACCGGTAATTCGACTTGTATCTTCTTCTCTGAACCTCATTTCAGGTGAAATATGAACATATTGTATGCTGCAAAAATACTGAATTACAAGATAATTTATATAATAAATTAATTGAGATAGAAAAGAAATTAAGATCAGTAGAAAAAGACCAACGAGTACGTGTTACTTATTTTAAAAATATCATAAACTTACAGAAAGATGGCCAATCTGCATCGGCTCTATCGTTTATTACCCATTTAAAGAAGCTTTGCAATCATCCAGCATTAGTTTATGAAGAAGTTATTAAACCAGAAAATCGATTCCATAGTAAGATTGATTTCAATTGTCTAATAGTACCTCTTTTCAGAAGTTTTGAACCTTTACCCGTCATCTTTCTCTCCTAAAACATTTGATCCTTCAACTTCTGGTAAAATGAAAGTCTTGGATTATATATTGGCAGTTACAAGAAAAACTTCTAATGATAAATTTGTACTAGTTTCCAATTACACTCAAACTATTGATCAATTTATGGAGGTAATATTTTTTTATTTTATTGCAGAAATTTGATATTTACTGCTTACTGTTGTACATTTAGTTATGCCGATTGCGTGGATATGGTTTTGTTCGATTAGATGGATCAATGTCAATTAAACAACGAGGAAAAATTGTTGAGAAATTTAATGACCCTGACGTAAGCTGGTTTTCAATAAAACATCATTTTTTCAGAGTACCGAATTTTGCTTTTTACTGTCATCTAAAGCCGGTGGATGTGGACTGAATCTTATTGGAGCTAATCGGTCGGTTTCATTCTTATCTTCTAAGGAAATCTCCTTTTTTTAGATTGGTAATGTTCGATCCAGACTGGAATCCTGCTAATGACGATCAAGCAATGGCTAGAGTTTGGAGAGATGGTCAAAAGAAAAATTGCTTTGTATACCGGTTATTGGCCACAGGTTCGATTGAAGAAAAAATGTTCCAGAGACAAACACATAAGAAAGTATGATTTCCTTTGGTTTTTATTATGTTTCTAGGCTCTATCATCTTGTGTAATTGATGCTGGTGAAGATGTCGCTCGTCATTTTTCATCCGACCAATTAAAAGAACTTTTTAAATTGGAAACTCAATTCCCTTCAGATACTCATGAAAAGTTTGTTTCTTCTCTTCGATTTTATGATTTTATGTTCAGATTAAAATGTAAAAGATGTATCAATGGTGTAGAAAGTCTTGATCCTCCAGAAAAATCTGACTGTTCTTCAGATTTGTCTCACTGGTTCCATTCACAAAAAGATGCTAAAAAGGTTTGTTTAATTATTTTGGCATAATTATCCACTTTAGGTAGCTGATCCTGTTCTTCGATCTGTATTCGACTGTGGTTCTATTTCCTTCGTTTTTCATCAGAAGTCTCACAAAGTTGAAGCTAAAAAGAAGACAGCAGAAGAAAAAGACGAAGATTATTGCCCCGAGAAAGATGTTGACGAAAATGATTAATTTTTTTTGTACAGTTTATAGGTATTTTTATAATAATATAATATTATAAGATGAAATAAAAGATATATGTTTAATATCTGTGTGTGTTAAGATTGCGGTCACTCGCAACGACGTCAAGGACATTCAATTGTGGGTCAGTAGCTGAAAAGGCACGCCCGCATCGGATCGGGATTTTCACTTTCCTCCTCTTGAAACTGATCGATTTGCTGTCTTCTAGATTAACATTCGTCTGTTCTAATTATTGATCTTCTAGGGTAAAAAATGTATGACGCTCCTTCTCTGCCACCTTCATTCACATGGACATCCAATGACCCATTTTATTATGGTCCAGCTACTTGTGAACTTCTCCATTATAAACCAGCCGCTTTTGTTGCAGCTGTAATTGAGTTTATTGTTCTTTTAGCTGGTGCTGTTTCATTCTGGCGTAAGTTTTCGTCCAAACAATGGAATAATAATAAATTCAGAATATTATCATGTCACCCATTCTCTCGACCAATGGGTAATGATTGCAATGACGATTATTGTCATATTTTCTCTTCTTACTAGTGGATTAATGGTAAAATATATTTCAAAGAGAAAAAATTATTTCAGTTTGTTGGCCTTTTCATTGAACAGCCGCACCTAATGATCCCTAAAATTGCTTTTATCAAGGTGAGGCCGTTTTTCTAGGCTAATATCATCCCATTGTGGCCTAGAATTGAATTTTCAAAAGAATAATTTTAGGTTTGGATTCTTCTTCTGATGATAATTGCTTTCACTTCAATTTCTGTAATGTCCGTTGGATTAGAATTGACAAATCATGTGTTCAGCTATGCTGTCAGGTAAATATTTTCGTTTCCCAGAGAAATATTCTAATAATTTAGAGTGGAAGATATGGAAAGAGATTTTGGTCCACTTTGGCCTTTCAATATTGGAGTAGTTTCATTTTTTGCTGCTGCTTTGGGCATTTGGTAGGTTTGCATATATTTTCAGTTAAAGAATTTACAATCTAGGACTCGTGTTCTAGTAACCGCTGCCAGGGATTATATCCTCGATAAGGAACACTTTTCCCAAAAACCGGAAATTGAAATGGAGAAGACATTACCACAACCTGAATAAAATATACCTAAATTATTATTTTATTTACACATTTACAAAAAATATTTTTTTAAAAAAAGCAACGAGTTACTTGAAAGGGATAATTATCACAATGGGTCACAATAAATAAATGATATCAATTAAACAACCAATCAGCAGGAAAGGTAAAAATAAAAAAAAATATCGTATAAATATAACTAAACATGACGATGCTACGGAGAGAAATCACAGACCTGGGAAGCTGTTGACAGTACCTTCTACATTTCTACTTTCTCCATTTACTGTGTAGCCGGCTCGAGCTTTCATTTTTAGCTAAAAATAATGATAAACTTGAAACTTTTACAACGCACCGCTCCTTCGGCCTTCTTTGTAATGGTAATTATTTGTGTAACTGTACTTGCTCCCATAGGCGGCAATGTATTTCCACTTGCGGGTTGAAGTTCCACATCAAAAGACTATAAAGAAAATATTTTACAACTAGAATAGATTATAAATTACCTTGGTAACAGCCGCTTGGAAGCTGAAGTTATGCAAAGGTACAGGCGAATTATTGTAGAAAACAGCTTTCAACTGCGCTTTGTTTCCAGCCCATGGTTTTATCACGTACAATTGAACCTCTACTCCTCCTGAGTTAATAGCAATTATTCCTGGTTTTTCTGATTCTTCCCTAAAATATAATGTAATATAGGAAATTATAGGACTAACGTTGCAGCCGAAGGCCCGCCTAACCCTGATAGGAAGTCAAAAGTATTGCTAGCATTTCCAGATGGAGCAGTTGGGAGAGGATTAGATACAGATAATCCCTCCAGAACTGAAATAATGTCATTAACAGAGAGTTAAATAGCTAACCGCCAAGAATATCCGCGTTATTCGACGACGGCGCAGCAGTCCCTGTAGAAGGTGGACCAAGTGATCCCAAAATATCAAACAATCCATTGTTACTGCTCTAAATTCAGTACTCTATTAGAACGAGAGACAATTACTTACAACATTTGATGGTGCAGACGATTCTCCTCCGAGACCTGCTAATTCACTGAGGAGGTCAACATTTGAAGATGGTACTGTAGCGGTAGGAGCAACGTGTCCATTTTGGGCTGGTCCTTCATCAATAAGACTATTTTCATCTATGGGAGCTGCAGCAGCATTCAATGAATTATGCGTGATAACTGGCATTCGTTCAAGAAGGCCGTATCTGCAAATCGAAGTTGTATTATCAAAAATGTGTCTTACTTCAATTCTCCTTGGTCTAAAAGCCGCCCAAATTCGACAGATCGTTGTTGAAGTTCCAAATTAAGATGACTTTGATTGGCTGCTACTAATGCATTGATACGATCAACTGTATTTCCAACTCTGGAATATTTAAAAGATTCACACAATGTTTAGATTTTTCACCTGGTAGCGAGTTTGGCCAAAGACGTAACGGCATAACATTTAGTAGTTACAGATGTTAATGTAGAGGAGATGACATTTTCAAACACTTGAACAACATCATTTTCATCAATCTGAAAATGCCTGTCTAAAATAGCAAATAAATTTACCGGAGATGTTTCTGAGTCAGTTGGTTGAAGAATAAGATCTCCAAATTCGCCAATGGTCCAGAAGGCAACTCTCAACAAAGGCTGAGCACTTGTTGAATCAGCCTGGGCTGCCCGGAACAATTTAATGGCAGCATATTGTTGTAATTCGCTATTTGACGAAATTAACTGAATCATGCACGAAACAACTTCATCAGGAACATAGTTACCAGCCTAAATGTTATTATAAGTCGAAAAAAACAAGCACATACCAATTTCAAAACTGTAATCATAGTATCCAGATGCCATTCATGATTGGGAGAATAACGTTCCGTAGCAACATACATTTTAGACGCACATTCGGATTTAAATTCAGGATCAGCTGTTTCTAAGAAGATTAATATTTCCTTTGTCATATTAGCAATATTTGTTTTGTTAATCAATGCAAAACACAATTCCATAGCTCGTCTGTAACAAATTTGTTTAAAATTATCGGATTTTGTGACTTACTTTCTGATAGAAACATCTGGATCTTTGAGACATTCAACAACAGTCGTTCGATGCCTTTGTACTGCATTGTAATCAATGGAAACTGTCTTCAATAAAGTATTCAATGCTACATAACGGATGTTCTTGTCAGGATTGAGTAAGAATCGGCCCAATATGTTTACAGCCAAGACACGAAGACCACTAAAAATTAATTTATAAACAAACAAATCTACATGTACTCGGATGTTCATGTCTGACTCCGAAAAATAGCTAAAAACACCTACCTTTCGCTCTTAATTTCCATAATAGTCAGCACGGTCTCATAAAGAATAGCGTTTCCGACATTCTTTGCAGTATCTGTATTTGTTGCTACTTGAGCAAGAATATCATTCATCTCTTCCGTTGCTCGTGGATCATCTTTGCCCAATACACGGAGAAGTCGCAAGATTTTAACCTAAAATTGAACAAAAAAATATAAAAAAGTAGAACTGATGTACCTGAAGGAAAGGATCACTGATGCCTGTAACATCATGCTCCGGTGAATAACCACTCATTAAAAGATTCTTCAAAATCCGGACAAGATTTGGAACAAGCTGAAAAACGTACGCTACTTTAATTGTTGGATCTAACCTTTTTGAAATAATTCAATACATCAGGACTACGCTCACACATTTCGGTAACTAAAGTGGTCGCGCCCATCAATACACCTAAAGCAGATTGTTTTCGAGGATATTTTGTAACTAACCATGATGTTTTTCTCCTAACAAAGATTTTGTGCAAGGAATAAATACTTCCATTAGTTCCGGTACCTTACGTACAATACGGAATGCACAAAGAGCAGCCTAAACTATAACAGTGTGGAATTTTAGTGAGCTTACCTTTTTCTTGGTATATGTATTGCTTTGCTTAATCATTCGCTCTACTTCATTAGCAAGATCACGGCACATTTCATTAGAACAAATAGAACCAAATGTGCAAAGAGCAAGTCCGGAAACAAATTGATTTGAGGCGCTTAGATCTCTATAAATAAACATGAATAAAAAAAATTAAAGAGAAGTCCTACATTTTTAGAGAATTGGTAACAAGGAGATGAACTTCACTGCGCTCATCTAGAAGTAACATGGCTCCAAGATATCCAATTCTTTTATCCGTAAACCTTGGTTGAGCAACAAGTTTCATGCATTCCATCTGAAAGATTCTTTACATTAGACAGAATTTACACAAAACTACCTGTCCGAAATGAGCGGGATAACCTAGCATATGGATATAGAGCAATTTCGCGATGTTACGGCATTTCCATGGAGAATCATCATCACGGAAGTTCTCTCTACAAAATTTAAATATTGAAAATAACTTTTAAAAAAAGCAAGAAATAAAATAAAACTCACCGTATAGCTGCGCTTTCTCTATCGACTACGGCTCGTTCTTCAGCGGCCGTTCTAGCCGTTCTAACTTGCCGTATAAGATCACGTAGTCTCATGGGAGTACCCAAAGTCCTGAAATCGAAAAATTACAAGTATATAAAGAAAATCCATACCTTCCAAGCCGTGATTTAACTTCATCTATCTTTTCAATAGCCAGTTCAACAGCATTAGCCATGGCTACGCTGGAACTATTAGTGGCTCTAAAAATAAAACAATAAATATTTCATAAAAGTAATAAAAAAGGAAGAAGTGTCATTGAATTGTCTATTTTAGGGCATAAAAGTCCAGCTGGCAGGGAATCAGCATCCGTACGCATTTCACCGTCTGCTGCCATTATAACAGAGAGCTTTCATCGTTTCCAATAAATTATTCCCGATAGAATTTTTCATTTGAACGAAGAATGGAATTCGAAACATTTTTTTTGAATTCGAAAGAAGATTGCTGCTTGTAAAATTGATTTCCTGAGCATTTGTCATATATTATAGCAGAGTTGCCTCGTTTTAGCTACTACGGGGGTGAAACTAGTCAAACAGAATAAGAAAAAAGCACAGCACAATGAATCAGCACCAAAAAAAAGATGGAACAAAAAATTTGTTAATTTTGTAGACCATTACGTAACGCGCGCATTGGAACTCCGATTCGAACTCCCCGATTTCTTCTCTCATCTATTGCCCATAAAAATCCCTGCACATTATCAAATGGCAAATTTCAGTATTCGAAAGGAATATCCTATGAAGGATAAACCACAGAAGTATTCGGATGATCGTAAACGCGGCCATGTAAAAAGAAAATTTGATGGAGAACCGGGTACAGAAAATAAACGATTAAAACAAGTAAGCGACGTTTCAATATAGTGTTACAAATGTTTTAGGAATTTAGCGAAGCACTTAATGGAGCTTTATTAGGACAAAGAAGAATTGTTCTACCATCGTTAGCAAGAAGATCAGCAGAAGAAGTTCTTACCGAGGTTGTGGCTAAAGTTTCTCAAGGAGATCGACAAATGTATAATTCTTACGTAATTGCATAAAATAATAATTTCAGTGCTGGTCATCTTCTTCGTGAATTTAGTCTTGATCATCTTTCTTCTATTGAGAAAAATGCTGCAATCATTACAAACTTACTTCTGGATGCTTTGTTAATATCAAAACATGATCAGGTAAACCGTTTTTAACCTTCCTAACATTTTTTTAGATATCAAACGCGGTTTTAAAGCATTTGAAACATGTCCTTTGCTGCACGGATAAATTATTTAATGGATCTATTTTATTGAAATTGTTTACTGAAGGTCAAAGGTATGGAACTCATCTCTTTCAGTATTGATTTGTGTTCAGGTTAATAAATACGCCTGGTTTGGATGTACGTGTGCTTTCTCTAATAACTGATTCTTATGAAAGAGGCATCTTACAATCTGTTTCTGTTCCATCCAGGTATCGTATATTTGCGTCTTGAATTATTATTTTTATAGCATAATTCTCTGTGCTGATCGAAGCCTGCGTAATGTTTCTAACAGCCAATCTCGTGTCAGCGCAATACAGTTTCACATTGCTCGAGTTTTCAGTGCAGGTAAAAATATTTCACCAATTTATTTGTCAAATATTTAATTACAGTACCACGAAGACATAAAGATTCCCAAGAGCTGGAGAGTATTGTCACAGAAATGACTAGTGATCGGGATTGCAGGGTACGTCTCTCAGCAGCAGAAGGATTGCTCAAATTGTCTAATGAAAATGAATTATCCATGCAGTCCTATGAGGTTGTCAAAACGGTAAGAGGAGCTTACGCACATTGTAAATATCATGTTATAGCTACTGAATGATACAAATAGTCAGGTTCGAAAAATATTGTTGAGAATCTTGCTGAATTACGCCCAAAGTAACCCGATGTTGTAAGTATTTCTTTCAGTAGTTGCTATTGTTCTTCAGCCAAGTAAAATCGTCAACTGGACAAACTATGCTGCTTTGTGATGATGCTTTTTCTTCCATTTGTCATGCAATTAACGATATGGAGGTAGCTCACATTCTTTTGACTTTTACGACTGGCATAGGTTGATGTACGAGCAGAAGCAGCTGTGTTATTAGGAGAATTCGAATATGTTTCCGACAATTTCTTAGAACAAACGTTAGACAAGAAACTTATGAGAACGATGAAGGTAGACAATTTTGCGTCCTAATATTGTTTTTTTAGACAACTGGAGCTGTAAAACATGAGAAGACATCAATGTTTAGTATAACAAAGCAGCCATGGGTAAAGGGTGGAAATCGATGGAAATCCTGGAAAGATAATCGAGATACACAGAAGAAGTTTTCGAAATATGGTAATTCCGAATGGGCAAGTGGCAAAGATCTCAATGCTCCTTGTCCATCTAATCCAAGCACATCAAAAGAAGCAGAGGACTCAATAATTCCACAAGGAGCATGTGGTGCATTTGTTTCAGCTTTAGAAGATGAATTTATGAGTATGATCATTTGTTGTTTTAAATTGTTTTCTTTAGCGGTTCGGAAAGGTGCAGTTTATTCTCTTGGAAAATTAGCAGCTCATCGTCCTTTCTTCGCATCAACAGCATTAGAACATCTGACTGATATGTTTAACGATGAAATTGCTGACGTAAGATAATCTTCATCCTTTGAATGATTTGTTTAGGTACGATTAGATGCTATTCTCGCATTAACTCCTCTTGTAGTTCATGGACAATTATTGAAAGAACAGCTTGCCGTTATGTTGAAATGTCTGGATGTAAGCTTCGTTTCAACAGTTTATTTATCTGTTTCAGGATGCTATGTATGAATCTCGCCAAGCATTACGTGATTTATTAGGAAAAGGAGAATTTGCAGATGCAGCATGTATGAAAATGACAAAACAAGCTTTATTAAATTGTCTTCAACGGTTTCCTTCAGATAGAGATATGATTTACAGGTTTGTATATAGCTTTATTTGCATTACCTGCTTTTTACAGATGTTTCAGTCAATTAGGAACTAAACATGGTGTTTTTGTCCATACTATGGTTGAAGAACTTCTAGATCTCCATCATATTTATGAGCCACAGGAGAAAGTTGTCGATGATGTTTTTTGTATGATATTCACTGCTTATATGATCTACTATGAGTTTCAGATCTTGGTAAATTGATCCTTATTCTTAGTGCCGCATCATCTTACGAACCTATTATTTCACTACTTCCTGGATATGTGTTAAAACATTATAGGTTTATGCGGGCATCTTCACCTCATCTTGTGCCACCGATTAAGGTATTTCGATGCGCTTTCCTTCTGCAATTAAATTTTAGACTCTTGATGAACGTTTTGCCTTGAATAGCAATGTGCCAATTTTAACAGATAGTGAAGAAGTCAATGCTGAAATTCTGGGACAAACATATACGAAACTACGAGATACCGTAGGATTAACAACAGTACAGCAGCGAAACATAGCTCGTGGTTTCATATCAACGTAAGAAATCGATTGTGACTTAACTTTGTTCAGTGATGCTGAAGCTATTTGTTCCTTTAACACAATTCTTGCCGGAGCAGCACAATTTCTAAATATTTTATCAGAATTGATGTCTGCAACTGATTCACTAGAAGAAAATATTATCCGAGGAGGTGATTTATCCCGAGTACAGGAATTATTGAGCGAGGTTAGCGGCTTTTCTTTTGTAACGACTTTTCATTCAGGAAATTACAAATTCATTAAGTACTCTGAAATTGTTTTCAAATGTTGATGATGTTATGCAGTCGTACATGCAAGCACTAAGATTTCACCTACAATTATTGGCAGCTATGGCTAAACTCATAATCAGTCCAGAATTATACGCCACAGTTATTTTGGAACTCAGAGAAATTATAAAGGAATCAAAAGAGTAAGCACATTTCATTTCACTGTAAAAAAGATACCAATTTTAGAGCTATTGAAGAATTAGAAGCACCTTTAGAAACTCATGAAAATGCTATGCTTGAAGTTCTGGATATTATTGATAGAGTTGGTATGGATGATAAGAAATTCCTTTCGACTGGAAGAATTGGTGATATACTCAGCCGATCAACACCACAATTACCAGCTGAATTTAAAAATATTGAAAGAATTGCAGTAAAATGGGCACAGGTTTGTTTATATTTATAGAAGAAGCCATTAATCAAAATTTTAGATAACAGAACCTGATCGCCAAACAGCCATAGAAAAACCTGTGAAATTTATAGCCGGTTATCCTACTGTTACACCGTTATCCGTAACACTACATCACTTTTTTCCAGATGATTTATTAGATTTGAGAATACAGGTTAGTTAAAGTTTGTGTTATTCTAAAAGCGCCGTTTAGATTGACTATCCTGATCAGACTAAGTATTTTTTCAAGCCGAGATCCACTGATTTTTGTAAAACTGAAGAAGGGATCTACAATTTATCAACCAAAGTAATTTTTATTTCGTTTCTTATTATGACGCTTTCAGGTATTAATTCAATCGTCAGTACCTTGGTCTGACGCTGCATTGATAAAATTTACAGTTGTTTTAATGGCTGGTGCACATAGATCAGTACCAGTAGCTGTTTTAGAGTCCCCCGCCACGCGGAAACCCTCATCTATAGTTATTCGCGTAAGACCAGTTCATAAAATGTAATATTGCTAATATTGTAATTTTATTTATAGAAATAAATCCTATCCTTCTTATTTTTATTCTTCCATTTTTTTTTTGGTTTTTTTAACCATTCGTTGTCTAATTACCATAATAATAATGAGGATGATAAAATGTGACCGATTGCGTACTAACGGAGCAAATTTGAAATTTTAGACAAGTGAATAGTTGTCGCTTCAATGAATCCAGAAAGAACAGCTTTTCTTTGTGAAGATCAACCGATAGATGTCAGCTAATTATTTTTATGTTTCATTTTAATAATTTTAGATATTACCTCGTGTTAATGAACCCGTTCTTCATCTGATATCAGGCGATGTTGGCCCTTTTGAGGCAGGAATAACAACCTCAGTCCCTCTCTGGTTAGCTATCCAACTTCGACGGAGAAATAGTTGTACTATTGTTGTTAGTTTATAAATTTTTATCATATTTAACATTCTTTTAGATTCCCGAATGGATGACTGTGCATGAATTAAAGCGATATTTATTACTTGAAACTGAGAATGAGGCTCTTGTACAATTACCAGAAAATATTTTTCAAATAGCTCATGCTTTAGTAAAAGAAGCCCGTGAGGAAATACCAGAATGTGATCAGGTTTAATATTATTTTGCAAATTGAAAACAGCCATTTTGAAGGTAAAATCTTTGATACAAGATTTATGGGATAAAAGAGAAGCTAAATTACGATCTTCCTCTCTCAAATTTTTATCGCAGGTTTGTGATTTGAAATCATTTTAATATTATTTCTTTTCAGCATCATCAAGTTCATGCCCGAATGGATAATGTTCAAGCATCAGAAATTTCATCGGCTCCTCTTCGTGCTACCCTTGCTGCCTGTAAGCTCATAGCTCGATTTGTTGACCATGCACAAGATTTGGAATTGTAAATTTTAATCAACATCTTCTTATTGTATTATTCAATTATAACGGGAAAATAAACATATTACAGTAAGCTTTTCTTTCTACTTGCAGATAAAAAATTGTTAATCGTCATCGAAGCTGAAAGATCTTTCCAAATTCTCACGATAATCAAACGCTTCTTCTGGAAGTTTTTTCATGACTTCGCGCATCAAAGTTGAATCCTCTTTCTACAAAATAATAAGGCAATATATGGGCCGCTAATTACCAGTTTTCCTGCAATTTTTGCCGCTTCTTTTTCAACAACATGACGTCCAAAAGTGGTTGGAGTAGACGTCGAAGGGCCAAGAGATGGAGTAAAAAAGGACTGAAATTTTCTTTTACTACTAAAAGTGCCCAAAACCTCATCGGCGACCGATTTTCGCCAATCTTCTTCGTAACAAGTTCTCGATGCTCGTTCTAAATATTTTGTAATAATTATTTGGGAAAGAATCCTCATACCATCCCTTGTCGGAGTTTCAACTGCTTTCTTTGGTGTGAAAAATGAGGAAAGACGACGTTTATTGCCCGATTTCCAACTGTCAATGGCTTCTTCCACTTTTTGATACAATTCTTCGTTTAGGGCAATGATTCCTGGTGAATCTTTCTTCTTTCGAAAGCAATTCAACACACGACGCTGAATTCCTCCTTTTTTTAACTGGAAAATTATACCATAAATCCAGGCTTAGCAGCAGCTTTCCTCATAAATTCCAGCTGAATTTCCACTTTATATTTTTCACTCAAAATAGCAAAATTTTGCTCGAAGATTGAGTGAACTATTTTCACCGGCAGATCATCATATTCATGGCAAATTTTCTGTCGAAGTTTCTTTTTGATTTGCCGCAGACGACGAGTAACCTCGATCTCATTTGGAGCTCCATCATTTTTAACAATTAAATCAGCAAAAGGATCATTCATTACTGAAGAAGAGAAAATAATTCGAGGATTTAGAAAAGAAAATGGTTGATGTTTGGATGAAAGAAGTTTTGCCGCGCGAGGTTGCAAAAATGTCAACAGGGGCCATCTGTCTGAGGAAAGAGGCAGACAAGGGAGGAAGAAATGGCTAGAGGTCAACTTGGGTTTCATAACTTTTTAGAGGCGGATTTCTCACCGTCTAGCAGAAATTGATAATTCTGATTGGCAGAATAAAGAAGGAAAATAACTGAAGATGGATGCAAAAATGGGATCAAGAAGAGATCTTCATTCGAGAGAGTTCGTCTGGAAACGTGTCATCGAGTCACTCTTCCAGCATTGTCGACGACGCTGTTTTTCTTGTTTTCGTTTAATTCGCAATTTGACTTACGTTTTCTTTTCTTACACTTCGCTTTTGTTGCCCGCTGTCTTATCCCGTATACATTGGCGACATCTCTAGTCTCTGGCACCTCTGGCTCATCGTCGTTCAGTCTGTCGGTCACTAGTCGACGCTTCTCGGTCCTACTCGCCATCTTTCTCTCACAATGTTCAGCATCGTTAGGTAGTTCTAGGAATTTGTGGCATCCGTCGCCTCTGTTCGCCTAGTTCTGTCGCAGCCTCGGCTCCCCTTGTTCATTTCCGATAATCCTTCTAGCTCCCCTTGACGTCGTCTTTCTGCCACAACTGCCACTCTCACCCCTTCCCTCACGCCCCTATAATTACAAAATTATAGCAGAATCCTAAAAAGTGCAATCAATGTTTCGAAGAAAGCTGCTGTTTTCTGAAGGGTCTGAGCACCAAAATTTTTGGTCCTGGCGGGGATCGAACCCGCGAGTCTGCGCCCAGCGCGACCGCCTTAGACCACTTGGCTATAGATGCGGCTTTTTTTAAAAATGGCTGTAGGTCATTTTTATCCAATATATTTTAGAAAACTTTTTAATATTTTTTCTAATTCAGCATCTTTTTTTTCTTCTTCGTTTGTATGCTACAAAGAAAGGAGTGCAAGGCCAATAAAATGAAATCAGAAAAACAAGAAGAAATAATTTCTGCCTCGAAAACTTGCAAGTGGAGAATAAAAAAGGTATTACTAACAAATATTCATAATTCTAGATTACATTTATTACAATACATTCATAAAGAACAAGTAAACAAGAGATCATAATGATGGCCAAATGATAGTGGCAAGCTACTTCCTGAAAAAATATCTGGTTATGGAGAGATAAGAGAGCGCAAAAAATATGGTAAAATACTCACTTTTTGTTCAGCAGTTCAAAAGCCTTTGCAAGAACACCGGCTTTTCTCCTTGCGTCGGCCAATTTTTCCTTCAGTTGGTTATTTTCTTCAGCCAGCTTGTTGTTCTCCATAACCAATGCTGCAGCTTCTTTGGTTTTCTCCTCGCCGGCTTTTGCCAATTCTTGGTTGCCATGAAAACAGGAGAGCATCTCGTTGAATGCCCTCAAGGCCAACTCATCTTCTTGGATGGACGCAGGAGGCTTTGCCTAAAATAATTTGATAATTTAGGAAAATCTGTATTAGAACTGAAAAAAGAAGGAAAAATCACCTTGATGATCGTGTACAGCGCATTCATCTTATCATGGTGTTTTTTTCTGAGTACACTGCCAACTGGGAGACCGACGGCATCGGAATGGCTCGAGTTGATCCTTCACAAGTCGCCGCACAGTTGATTTTCCAGAGCATATTTGAGACAGTCCAAGCGCAGGTACTTCAGAATTTCTTCTTGAGTCCGCTGCTTGAACTTCATTTGAAGAGTTCCAGAAAATCCACGTGGCGTCATGTGCGGGAATCCTTGACCCTGAGCAAATTCCAGAGGGACGACGATATCATTTTGCGAAAATTGGGCCACCTTTGTGAAGGTGAACTTCAAGACGACGCGCCCATGAGCTGGTATACCTCCGGAAGACGGCGAGACAGTGAAATCTGTTGAAGAAGATACCTGTAAATTGTTCCAGCGTGAAAAAAGATAAGGAAATATACCGCAAATGACACGGAAGACGAGAATGTAGACTGGACTTCAACTTCGGCGCAGTTCTCTTCAAGAGGCAGTGGCTGTTCACGCGGCTCTATCACGAGTGACATTCCTGAAAAACAAAACAAAATTAATCGAGAAAAACCAAGGATTAGAATAGAGACAAAGAAAAAATGACCAAGACTTTGGTTAAGTTTTTATGTCATTTTTCCTGTCAAAACTCGTCAAGATTGGATGTTCCGTCGGTTTTCAACCATTTTTGACCGGTAATCCTGTCGAATCACAAGGGGTGTCAAATTCTATTGAAAATTTATCAAATTAGATGGATCTTACCCACACCTCGCGGAGCCCGCCACCTCAAAGGTCTGTGACGCTAAAATTTTGGCCGAGTGGTCTAAGGCGCGCTACGGCCCGGACGTCGCTGGTTCGATCCTCGCCTCAGTCAAAATTTTTTTGCTTTTTTTCTTTTGCAGAGAAAATCATTTTTTATCGGTTTTCGACTCATATTCTATGTTTTTACAGTTTTATTTTACCAAGAAACATAAGAATATCCAAAGCTTTGAAGTGATAACAGATGAATAAATTAACAGAATAGGTGATACGGTACACCGTAATCCTGATGTGGAATAATATGACTATAATCCTGGCATGCTCGTCGACATGTCTAGCCGCTTCTGGTTCGTCAAATCTGGCAATTTCACTGGAGAAGTGCCCTGAAATCTCCGGAAACAGTAAAATATTCATGCCAGTTTACAGGGCCACGGAGTCCGCATTCTGAATGTTTCGCGTATGATTTCCTTTAATAAATTATCGTATTTTCGTGGCGGGATCCACCTGTTTTGAAATTTCCGGCAATGTTTCGTTTAGCCCCCAAATATGGATGTCATTCGACTCATCTTCGAGCAGGCAACCTGAATTTATAGTATTTTCGCAACAGGGCTCATTTGCATCTGGACTTTGACATATTTTTCTGGCTATTTCCGAACTTCTCTCATCCAAACAGGAACCATTTTCTGCTTCCCTGCTCGAAGACGAGTCGAATAACACCCCTATTGTGCCGTAGTCGTGCATCTTTTTCTTTTAGAATGTTGTCAAAATTCTTTGTCTTGATGATTCCATGTCATCAACTGTCTGCAGAAAACTCTTCAAAAGTCGTCCATGTCCCCAAATCCGAATTCTCTGAGCTGAGACAAGCCGTATCACACCGATAAACAACCATCTATCCGTCATGGCTGCTCACCGCCTTTTCCTCCCGAAGTTCTCGCCATCACTCGACATCATCTCATGCCTCATCTTCTGTCATCGTCTTCTCGCCTCAAGTGATCGCCTTCCTATAATTCTCCACGTCAGAAATCCACTTCCCCCACAACGTGTCTCGTTTTCTGTCGTCGTTTTCTCGCCTTAAGTTGGCCCTTTTCCATAAATCTTCTCTACGAAATCCACAGCTTCCTTCCTTCGCTCACCCCATCCACATATCCATCTCGCCAGCTTTATCTTTCCCAGGAATTCTTCCAATTCTAGGAGAAATTGATAATTCTGATTGGCAAAGTAGGGAAGGACGAAGATAGGAAGAAAAGTGCCTTCATCTGGAAACGATCCGCCGCAGTGTGGTCAGCCTTCCTCCCAACTTTGTCAACGTCGATGTCGGCTGCTCTTCACTCATCTAATCTTCCATCCAGTTTTTCTTGGTCATCGTCGAGCCCGTGCATTTTCCTCGTCTAGTCATCGTTCAGTCAGTTGACTCTCCTTTCCGATGGATTTCTAGGTTGTAGTCGTCGTTCCGGTTTAACACGTCTAACTGCCGACCCTCCTCGCCTAATTTCATCTCCTCAGCCACTTTGCCAATAATCAAAACGATCGATATTTGACCGTCCATGTTTGGATCCCAAAATCAATTAGTTTGGCCATTTTCTACTGGTTTTTCTAAATGTCCATCCCTGTAAAAAATCGATAGCCTGCATATTTTCGCGTCTAATCCTTATGTTCTAGTCGACTTTCTCCCAAAAAACTACAAATCCCATGGGCTTTATTATTGAGTTACTATCCATACTTCTTTTATTTGGAGTTTTGGTTTTATATAGCTTCTTGGAGCAGCGATTTAATGAATTCGTCGACTGGTTTACCTTTCCCTTCAATCGGAGTCAATCATGCAAGCTGGTTGATGACTTTCCTCTGAAATATCTCTCTCGACCACCGCTCAATTTGAATCGGATACCTGTTCATCTTCAGATGCGAATTATTGAAAAGGTAACTTTCCCCATTCTTTTCCAACTTGTTTGCAGCAATCAATCGCCACGGTTTTCACCCTTCCCTATGCCAATTCCCGCTATAATAATCTGATCGAAAAAATAATTATTCAGACATCTTATCTTCGAGTAATTCGAGAAGTTCTCAAGAAGTACAACAAAGTAAGAGACTTGAATATCTTCAAAATAAGAATTCTCTTTTCTAGAATTATCTGATATCCAAGGAATATGTGGAAATCTTATTCCCGCCATTTAAATACACAACGCATTTTTCTCCGCGTGATTGGTGTCGAACCATTTGCGGTGCCATCGAGTCGCGTAATTTTCTATTGCGTGACAAAATTGTGAACATAAAGAAAGATTCCCAATTGGAGTATGATGATTGGATTTGGAGACAAATAATTTGAATTTCAGAAGACGTATTGGTGAATTGTGGAAGGAACAGCACCGACGTGGACCTGAACAAGTGGCTCTTCAGTCTATTTCGAGAAAATTATGGAAAAACATCCTGGCAAAGACATCAACGACTGCTGCATTTCGACTGGCGAGAACGAGAGCCGCGGTAAACGCTGCATTCGGTGGTTACGTCCGATCCCATGTAACCGTCCGAAATATGGTCAAATTCGGCCATCAATTGATGCAAGATACGGACAGAGAATGGCGGCGACTTCGCTATGGTCTTATCGGACACTACCATCAAGATGCACTGATCATGGTCATATCTCTTTCCATTAAAAACATAATAATATTCAGAACTCGTTTCTATTTCTTATTATTTTTCTGTCGACAAGAGGAAGATTTGAATCATTAGAAGGAAAAGAATATGCTCTAATACTGCTTGACAAGTATGGGAAACGGCTTTCAGAAGAAATGACAATGAGGAGACACAGCTGGCGAATGACTCAACTGGGTCATTCGTTATTTATGAAAGAAAATTATCAAGTTGACGACAATTTCCCGCCTCCTTCTGCAATAATTGCTGTTAATCATCTTTGATTCTCTTATGTTTGAAATAAAACTGCACATTTTGTCTTCCCACAGGCGTCGACTTTGATTGCCAATTCATTTGACTTGATTGTCGTCGTCGGCTCTTGACGGTCTCGCCATCGTCGTCTAAACTGTCTTTCCTGGGCTTAGCTCTCTTTGTCACCATCATGGTCGACTCCCTTCGATCTGTGTTCTCGTCAAAATCACCATCCATCAGCCGCCGTCGACCGTGTCCTTCCGGAATTCACGACTGGTCTGCCTTCACTTCGCATGTCGCGTTTTCCGTCGTCGTTTTCTTGCCTTAAGTTGGCCCTTTTCCATAATTCTTCTCTACAAAATTCACAGCTTCCTTTTTTTCGCTCACCCCGTCCACATGTCCATCTCGCCAGCTTTATCTTTCCCAGGAATTCTTCCAAGTCTCCTCTCCTTGCCATCATTGGCAAGATGAGTCACAATTTCAGCAGTTTCCCTTCGCCTCTCCCTGCCATCGTCCGCTCCGTCAATTATTGCTGCTGCCCGCCCTCTCCCCGCCTTCCCTCTTCTTCCAATGAATAAATAGTCATTATCAGATTATTTATTATTACTAATTTCCAATAACAATACAATTTCTCCTATTATTCTTCTTGTCCTCCATGCCAAGTGGTATGAGGTCCTGGGGCACGAGACGGTTTCTTCGAATCCAAAGGCCAATCGCCGTCGTCATCAGTCTCCAGTCCGCTGTCATCCTTGTAATCGACATATTGATCCAAATTGATGAATAATTCTACGATGGGATCAAATAGACGGTCAAATTCACAAGGCGAATAACCGACGACCAGGTTGTAAGCCAATTGATAAAGGGAACAGATCAATTTGGCCATCTAGAAGAGTTTTTTAATTTAAAATGTGATTACCTCATTATTTTCTGTCTCCATTTCAAGATAATTCTTGTAGGGATCGACATTGAAGAAAGAATAATCGAATTTTGTATCCATTTTCTGAAAATATTAAATAAATTATGGGAAAAGGAAGAGGAGAGCAGAGGAAGTGATAGAAGTGATGCCTGTGGCTCGGTCATCTTCTTATATTCATCCTCTGTCAAAGCGATGCTTGTCCTTTTTCGTCGCTTCTGCTTGTCGGCTGGCTAATGTCTTCTTGGCTTTCCTCATTTTATTTCAAACAGAAAGCGACAATGCCCAAGTTTAACATCGATGTCCGTGCCTTCTACAATGAGCAAGATATTCCACAGCCAAAAATGACAAAAGGAGAGGTTCGTCAATTGAAATCATTCGAATTTCTGAAATTATTCTATTTTAATTTACCCTAAAATTATTTTAGAATTTTACGGAATTATTCCTATTGAAAAAATAAAGGAGATTCCGAGCAACATTTTGATATATAAATCAAAGTATAACTCTATTGGAAACAATTTCTAGAAGCAAAATGAACGATTACACTTTTCTTATCATTTTACTGATAAATTCACCAAATTACATGAAAATCTAATTACAAAAATAACTTTTCATAATAAAAGAGATTATTAATATATTTTCCTGCTATGCATTACTGTAGCAGCTACCGTATACCCCAAAAATATAATTAATTTAGATGGCCTATCTTCTTCACTCTTCAAAATATCCAAGAGTTCAACTGCCACGCGACCGGCGATATCTCCATGATCCTTATTTCCCTGTTCGATCACTTCTTCATTTCTTTGACAGTCTCCGATGTTATATGCAAACGTGTTCTACTCCTGATTCAGGAATTGAATTAAATGAACAATTGGACGAGGAAAATGAGCAAAAGAAGAAGAAAATATCATTGGCACCGGGACCGGATACTGTCTATTTTGCTGGAAAACATGGACATTTGGTAAGGAGACGAGAAGACGACGACAAAAATGGCGATATTCCTCTTGGCGGCCCTTTTTGGCTCGATTCCTAATGAAAATATTTACCTTTGCACATAAAATATTCCTATTTTTCATTTTTCTCCTATTGCCTTGCTCAATTGCAAAGAACTTTCTCAATCGTCGGCTATTGTTGAAACCAAGTACTCCAGAGAACAAAGAATATATCAAAACAATTGATTAGAGTACAAATAAGTTTATTTAGAAAATCAAATGGAACAGAGTAAAATAATAAAATCAATGATGGTTCAAATTATCCAATAGCTTTACTTCTTGTTGTCCTTTTCTTCTTCTTTGTCCTTGTTTTCGCCAGGAAGATCGTCGACAATTTGTTGCGGCAGCTCGGGATTGTTGAGAAGATCATTCATGTCTTGTTCTTGCTGAAAAATCCACATTATATTTTGAAAAATATTGAGAACTTACCGATCCTGTTACGTCAACATCCATTGGTTCAGCAGCATTAGACGATGTTTGTTGTTGCGGCACCTCCAGATTAAAAGAACGAACTCTTCTACGCGCTAATTTTAATTCCTCTTCTGTTGGTTGTTCTTCCTGTTCATATTATTATACGTAAATTTATATGTTTAACTTACTAAAAAACGCCCTCGATGTTCAATCTTCTCCACCGCATTACGCATATCCTTTAGAGGACCGGTTAAGTTTCGATTACTTTCCCTGAACAGCTCCATATTCAGTTCATGCTGAAAAATCCACATTATATTTTGAAAAATATTGAAAACTTACCGACACTGTTACGTCGACATCCATTGGTTCAGCAGCGTTAGAAGATGATTGTTGTTGAGGAGCTAAAATATAATATAAAAAATAAAAGATTAAATCAAATACCTGGTTCATCTTGCTGCATGCTCATATGGAGAACCCATTCCACTTGCTCTTCCTCGGTCATGGCCGCCATATCGACGTCGACAGCTTCTTGCTGGGCATTGGCCTGTTCTGGTGGGGCTCCACTTCCGTCCTGTCTTCCGGCTGCGGCGGCTTGGCGAGCTCTTTCTTCTTCCATGGATACACGCAGTGCCTGAAAACAAATTTGGATTAGGAAGAAGAAAAAAAACATACCAAGGCAAGGTCAGGATCATCTTCTGGGTCAACTCCAAATTCAAAGGCTCCAGCGCCTCCAGCTGCATTGCCACCATCTTCACCGCGACAGATCGGCGAGGCACCAATGACTTCCATGAGGGAACTGCCAGCTGGGACAACGATTAAGTTTGAGCCAGTTCCACCACTGAAAATAAAATATTCATTAAAGTTGTGCCAAAATAAACTTACTCTTCATTGAGCGTGTCGACAAATTGTCCCATAATCTGGCTGTTGTCCGAGTCCGATTCTCCAAAGCAAATGACATCGCAATCAACATTTTCTTTCTTGAACTTCTTTGCAACCTTGATCAATTCGGCAGCATCCACATTTTCGATTGGGCTTCCAATAAAGACGACGACGCGCATACGATGACTGCGATTCTGTCGGAGTTTGAGTGCCATATGGGCCACTTTGATGGCTGACAAAATGTTACACGATCCCTAAATTATGAAATTATTCAACAACAAATTGATTTAGATTACCTTGGGCTCAACTTGATCCAACTTGAAAAACATATCTTGCTCATCTTGTTTCAAATACGATACCATTTCGACTTCTCTGAAATACAACATTGAATTGGCAACGCAATGAAACTAACCCAGCCATCCTTAGAATACCTACTGCGTTTTCTGGATTGGCTCGCAGCTTCGTTTGAATTATCATCTTTGCAGCATCTTGTTGACACTGCAGTCTTGTTGGAGCAAAGTCGCCATTTCTCATCCACTCAGAGTTGTCGACACTGAAATTGACGCAATTACTTCAAATAGATAGAAAGGCTCACCAAAGCATTGTGCTTTCCAGAACCATTTTTCAACCGTAAGGAATGAAGCTGTAAAATCAATAATTAAAAAAATCAAGTGAACATGAGGAAATTAGAAAAATAAATAAACGTTTGAGATATGCACGATATGAAAAAAATCAAACATGATGGCTATTTTATAATCAAATTTCGGGCATCGTTTGTGTGAAACATAAATGCGTTGAACTGGTCTGCAATAATATTGTCAAATTTGTTGGAAATCAATATTGACTGCGTCTTTTAAATACTGTAAAATGAGGAAACAGCGTCTACTGTTGTGCAGTAATATTGTATTTTGTAGCTAAACGATTTCTAATTGTAATTACGGCGTATAGCCTTATAATCGTTTAAATCGGAAGATTTCTTATGGTAGGAACAAAAATGAAACATTCGCAATCATTATTACTTGGGGATTGTGGAAAGCTCAGCGAATGACGGCGATCAACACGCAGCCTTACAACGAAGACAAAAGGACGATTGTTTCACAAGCAAACGCAATTTCCTGAAGAAACATGGCGTCTCTCAATAATGCGGCAAGTCAAATAATAATTTTCTGAATAATTTGAACAGCAGAAAAAAATAGTAACAAAAATATGAATTTATTTGTATTTATTGTATTATTTTGTGTTGTTTGGCGATGTCAGCTGTGTAGGCGGAAGAGAGGCGAAACTTTGCTGTGTCGTCGGCAGAGATGTCAAGGTCTGCTTGTATTCTGGACTGATGTCCGTCGCCTCCCGACTCGCCTGTACTCCTTGAATGAAATTCTTCCATTTGTCCGGCTTCGTCATCCATAGCAGATCATCCTCCTTCGATTTTTGATATTCTTGTTCGACTTGTCGATTGACCTTCTCATATATTTTGTAATATGTCCGATCTTGCCAGACTTCGACAGTCGCCTGCCAGTTGTCTCCTCCTCCTCCCGGCGTGGTCTCCTTCTCGGCCGTCGCCCATTCTGCCGCCAGTTGAGTCCACGTCTTCCTTGGCACTTCGCCCATTGTCTTCGACGGCGGAGCATTTACCACAAAACCGGATTTGGAGTCGCCCATTGACATCAGGCCGATCTCTGCAGCGACGAGACCTCGCGGATTGTGGATGATCAGCTGGCGTGGCTCGGAGTCGACACTGTGACTCGCAGACGTCGAGCAGTTCAATATCTGGCTATCGAGGGTATCCCGAGACGGAGACACCGGCGTCGGCGTCGGCGTAAACAAAGAAAAGACCAACCACACATGAGAAAAGTGATTGAATGAAATTAGAGTTGACAAAAAATGGACAGTTGACAGGAGTCCTGTCATAGAACCGCATGATTTACAGGATCCATCTGCTTGACAACATCCTCCAAAATGTGGCCATCATCGTGAACGCCGTCCTCGAAATTGCCGAAGATCTCCGGGATGCCGTCGAGCCCATCGTCAACGGCCTTCTCAACGGTCTGCTCACCTCAGCCCAGGTCCAGAAGCTGTTGGCTTTCCTTCTCAAATCTCTAACTGCCGTCACTGTCATCGAATTGTCATCGTCATTCAGGTACAGATTCTTTCTTCCCTCGTCATCGACGATTTTACCGCTAATCTGGCTCTTCCGCTGCTGTCGTCAGTCCTCGTCCGTCTTCCTCTTCCATCATCATCGTCGATTCTCCTTCTTGTCGTCCTATTCCTGTCTCTCTCACTCGCGGACTTATTCGTACCTATTTCCACTGTGCCATTCTCTTCCTTTCTTCCTTGCAACTTTTTCTTTTGCAAAGTCTGACGAGTCGTGTCAAATGAGTCGTCGCTATTCCTATCTCACTAAATATCACTCGACTGTTGTTATTCTCGTTCTTGCTCCTCTCCCCGAAATATGCTCCTCAGATCAATCAATTATTTTCTCCCCAAAAATGTATGGAGTTGACCCCAGATATCGGCTGTTTTCTTTGCTGCTGCAGCTGGCAAAAGGGCGAAAGGCCGGGAGGAGTTTTTACTCTAAAAGAGGACTTTTGCACGTGTTTACCACTCATCCGGTCGACCATCCACTTTTGCAGCCACTGTCTCCTTTTTGATTTATGCCGATACCCCTAAACATATTTTCTCTGGTTGCAGTAAAATTTCAAGATTTCATGGTTTGCAACCTGCGCAAGGTGGAATTTGAGAAGAGGACGTCGAGCTGCGCAAGCCCATATCTCTTTTATTTTTTGGAAATTTTCCGAGATTTAAAAATCTACTTGTAGCAGAGACAATGACGATTCGGAGGATATTACTTTCCCTACAGGTCGTCTCACAAATATTTTGCTATGAACAAAAACATCACCTATTAACTTCTTTTCGTATTTATTGTGCTCCAAAGGTTCCTGTTGTTCGATTTCTGGTAAAATAATCAGAATAAATTCGCTATTGTCCTTGCTACCAGCCAGATTTTAAATTTCGAAAAATGATTGAGAAATTACGGTGATATGAGTAAAAGCGCAGTGGTCGACGCGCCTAAAGAAGGACCCAGGCTTCTGCTTCGCTTTTTCTCCCGTCTGCTTTGTTTCATTCCATTTAATTTTCTAGAATGGCTTCCACTTCTCCGATGAATATCTTCTCCTTCGAAGAATTTCCTAACCTATCCCGTGAGGTAATTTCTCATTCTTTTCCCTGTAATCCATAATCTTAGAGCAGTCCACATCCAAAAATGTTGAAAAATGTCCAGGAATATCCATTCCTATCGGGAAATTCCTCTTCTCCACCGTCGTCTGGCTCCTCTGCTCTCAATTCGCTCTCAGCCTCCCCAATTCAGGTAAGATTCCAGTAAAAAAATAGTCTAAAATCAACAGATCAAGCTCAAAATCGAAGGTAAATTGAAGGGAGAAGAGCACATCGAACAGATGAAACAATATTATTATTGGAAGGAGGATCCATCGATAGCCGAAAAGAAGATCAAAGCTGGTTTGGACAGATTCAACAGAGCCTATGCTGCCATTCCCTGTAATCCAGCGGCTGCCTTCAGTCATGCCCCCGTCTATCGAGATGGAATGGCTCCTTACTTTACGGGATTTCATTAAATTACCGAAAAAGTCATCTTATAGATTGCTTGTAAATAAATTGCAGTTGACCGCCTAAAATTCATCGGACATGTCATTTTCTGTAGAAATCGAGAAAATTTGATCAATTCGCTTTCTTCTTTTTCAATTTCTTTCCTCAATGTGGTGGTTGTTTTCTCTAATTCCCATAATTTTTGTGCCATTTTTCAACTGCATGGCCAATGGCCAAATGCCGCGGACAAAAGACAAAAAGAAGGTCAAAATTGTGGAGGAAACGACAACGACGACGACGACAACGGAGAGCGAAGGATCGAGAAAGACATCAGACAGTTCAATGGACGGATTGAAGAAGAGAAAAAGTTCCCTGAAACAGAAGAAAAGTGGAAAAAGCGGCAAAAGAGTCTCCTTCGAGGATGAAGTCATGGCAAAGAAGGCGGCCGTCACCTCGTCGAGTGCAAAGGCCGATGCCGCCATTCGGGCTGATCAAAAGGCAGCCGAAATGGCCACAGCTGGAACAGCCACAGTTACAACAACTTCGACAGTCATAGCAGAAACAGCCACAGCCAAAAGAGCCACAACCTTGACAGTTAAACCAGCCACAGTCGCCACAATTGGAGCCACAACCGCAGCACCAGCCACATCGTCGACAACTAAATCAGCCACAGTATCGCAAACCACAGCGGAGACAGCAACAACCAAACCAGCCACAGTCGCTACAATTGGAGCCACAACAGCCACAGCTCCAACAGCAGCAACTGTGCCAATCATCTCGTCGACAACTAGAACAGCCACAGTTTCGACAGCCATAACGGAGACAGCCACAACCAAACCAGCCACAGCCGCCACAACAGTTATGGCCACAGTAGAAACAGTCAAAAGAGCCACAGCCTCAGCAGCTAGTGGAATCTCAGCCAAGGATATCTACATCGAACCGGCTGAAATTTGTATAGCGGCCTGTGGCGGCCTATATTTCTTCGATTTGTTCAATGACAGCAGTCGTACCCTTACTTATAAGGTATTTTTATGAATTTTTCCTCAAAATCTGTCAATTTTCCAGGTAAAATGTTCTGATAATGATGTGTATCGAGTGAAGCCAGTCCACGGCCAAGTGAATGCCCATAGCTCGTCACGAATTCAAGTCCTCCGTCAGAATGCCGGCTCCTCCAAATCGGACAAGTTGGTGGTCGTCGTCACCGATTGTGAGAAGACTTTCATGGCTCGTGTTGATCTTCTTGTCGATTAATTTCTTCCCTCTTTCAACCAATAAAACATGTCTGCTGGCTTTTGTCTCAAAGTACAATTTCTCTGTCACATGGGGGGCTCCCTGTCTGATAAGGGGCGGGGCGCCTGTTCCCATAGATCACTTTCTCCCCGTGGTCATTTTGCACCCTTTGCGTGTGTTTATCTCCCCGTCTGTCTGTCTCTCCCAAAAGATGTTCGCCCCGCCACCAAGGACTGGCCCCTATAGTGGTGGGTTCCCGTCTCCTTTTTCCTCGAATATCCCTCTTTCAGCCTACGAAATGAAAACAATTCTCAGTACTCTTCATCAGGAACAATCAAATGACAATCGGCTTGAAGTCTATCGAAAAGTGTCCGAAGCTTTATCCGAAAATGTTTTTGGCCGTACCCCGCTGCAAATTCAGAAACTTTATGGCGATTTGAGGAAACTTTACGTCAATGTGAGTCTATTTTGAACCGATGAAACTGTCCCGGAAGGAGGGGGAATGGCGCCAGTGAGTCAAAAAACAATGGAAAACATCAATTGCACTGTAAATTTCTATCTTGAACTTGAGAAAAATAAAAAGAAGCCGCTAAATAATGGGATTTTGTTGAAATGACCCAGGAAATTAGAAATTCGGGAAAAAACGGGGGAAAAAGGATGCCCTGTTTACCGCTGCGTTCGACCACATGCCCAAATTGAACTCAATTTCCCAATATTGCTGTTTACATTTTGAATGTTTTCCCGAAATTCAGAGTCAAAAACGATTTCTACAGTAATTGGAATTTATACTGTGGACGGGGTTCGAGAATATAGCCGGGCTGATCAAAGAAGGCGCGTCCTTTCTGGAATGTTCTCTGGTACAGGTGGCCCGCCACTTTCTCTCGTCCATTCTTATCATGTTTTATATGGGTCATTTTCGAGCTGGAAGCGGAATTTGTTACTTATCCCCTTTGTTTCCTGTAGGGCCCTTTCTCATAAAAAGTTTTCAGGAGCGACGATTCCGTAAAAATGTCCAATCACCGACCCAAGACGGTCTCGAGGAGCTGAAAATTATCCTGGAAGAGAATAATATGCTCCATCTTGGTTTGAATTCCTCGCTTATTTTTGTTATCGCCCGTTTTACAGCTTCAATTATGGATAATACCGAATTGCTGCGACTTCTTGTGGCCATTTTCGACTTGCACAAGTAATTCTTCCCTTGACAGTCCTTTAATTGAGGATATTCTAAGCGTGTACATATCAATTTTTGTTATCTCAAATAAACAATTTTCTGCAGTCTTGCAGATTTTCTCTTTTTCTATTGCTAGCGGCCTGTTGACAGCGGGAGAACTTCTTGAACTTTTATTATTTGACGGTACAAGGCGGAGTATTTTGGGATTGAAATATCGACAATTTCACGTGAAAATGAGAATAGACCGGGAATGCTGAACTCGCCGCGTGACATCTTGATAGGGCGGGTATTTTTGATAGGGAAACCCCGTGGTTTTTAGACGAGGGGCAGTCCTTGAATGAACATGGGCGTATTTGATCGATGACGCTTTGAACTGGACCACATTCCAACGGCTAGAGGCCCTGTGATGGTCATGGACTTCTCGACTGTAGGCAGAGCAATATTCTGGTAGAGATCCTGATAGTCTTTAGAAAGCCTTCGACGCTGGTTTCGAAAAGCCGTCGACGCTAGGAGATCTTATGGATGACGCCGTCGCCGCGACGCCTTGTGTCATGACCAAAATCCGAAAACTTGTCTGTAAAACCCTAAATTCCTATAAATCTGGGGAATAGAACTAAAATATTTCTTCGACAGGAAGAGGAAGGTAGCAATCATGGAGCCGACGGTCATCAAATCGTTGACAACAGGGCTGAAATGTATTCTGCTGAGAAATATCAGTCAAATTTTTTTTTCCAGGAATTGTAGGAAAAAATAAAAAGACAGCTTTTTTTATTTATAAGTTAAAAATTATAACAGAGATGCGGTGGTGTTTTTTCCTCTGTGACAAGCATAATCAGCGACAACATAGAAAGCTCGAAAGCAAATTCTAACAATGATCCTATCTGGATCGTATCCTTCTGCCCTCTTCCGAACTTCAACGACCTTGGAAAAATAAGCGCTATTTGCTGTCATCTGTTCAAATCCTGCAACTAGAAGCCTCTCCCACAATCGAACTACATCAGCACGTGAAAACTTGTGACCCACCGAAAATTGAAGCATCATATACTCGCCCAAAAAAGCTCCCTAAAAATTATTCACGAGCAGAACGAGAATCACCTACTTCGATGTATTCCATGAGAGAATTTATTGAGATGTCTGAACGGACGATTGGCGCCATAAATGCTTTCTGTCGCCTTCTGATTAGCTGCCTTATGAGATCGCCTGTTATTCCCATGTCGACGTCAGCGATGCTTCCATCTTTATCGCCGGATAATCCAAAATCCAAACCTAACTGGAATTAGAACGGGGCATAAACTTTCGCTTAGAGATCAACTCACATTACTCATGGGAGTTAATTCCCAGAAATCAACTGGGATTTGGAAATTAGCAGGGAAAAAGAAACGGAGAGAGTAATGGTCTGAAATGGGTAGAAATCGCTCCAAGATGAATTTCTGCTACTCGCCTTTGCTAATTTTCAGCAAATTCTTCTCTTCAGTTGAAAGGATACTACTGGATGTATGGAATTCTAACCAATATGGATATTCTTTTTTCAGAATAGCATTCTCCTTTAATCGAGTCTCAGTGATTTTTGATAATGCAGCTGGACTGAAATTAAACTGAAACGAGTTTTATCGTAGATAGAATTCCCTTACCAATTCAAGTGTACCGAAAGTATAATGATCAAAAATTAGATCCATGTATACGTCGATAAAGCGGTGATATTGGCTGCTTTCAGGACAGCTAATTATTGTCGTTCGATACAATTTTTCGTCCTTTTTAAAAACGGTAGGTTCTATAAATTTCTGAAAATTGTTTGCAGTCGGTTACCTTCTCCCTCTTTGTTCTTCTTGACTATCACAATCATCCGGGCTATTTGATTTTTAAGCTCACTTAGGAGCCCAAAAACGAAACAATTCTTAAAGTTTGCTCGCTGTTTTTCTATCCTTTTTACCTCATCTTCACGCAATATTAACGTCCAAAGATAATTCTTCCATTCGGGAACCTTCAAGAATTTTGAGGATAGACGACGGGCGGTTATTCTCTCATTCCAGGGAAGAAAACTGTAGATCTTCGTGAGAACTTGACTGGGGAGATTATCCATTTGGAATATAGAAAAACTGGGAAAATAACAGGACGACAGCGATAAAAATCGATAATTAGAGCAGAAGCGAGGTAGACATAAAGGGGGTGTTAAGGTCAACAAGAACAAGGATTTATTGTATTATTTTTGGTTGTCTTGCCAGAGTTCGGCAGTCGCCTGCCAATTGATCTCCTCCCATCGTCTTCTCTTTTATCACTTTCAAAACTTCTCGATCCTCAGGTTTTACTGCCAAAAATGTTTTTCTACAAACTTCGACTGCCGATGTTCGACGTCGCCGTGTAATTGTTGATGACATTTTCCGGACTGGGGAGTTACTCAGCCCGGGGATGTTCAAAAAATGTGAAATATGGAAAATATGATGAGAAGACCAAGGCGAAAAAGTTTAGAGATCATGAATTTATTCAATATCCTCCAAAAATCTCGGCGGTGTAGGCTGCTCGATCTTTGAGCTGCGCATTGAGGACAGAATTCTCCAATACGCCGATCTGCACGGTCAATGCTTGAATATCTTGTTCCATTTTCAACAGAGCTTGTTTCACTCGTACCATGGGAGCTGGAATCAGGGTTTTTTTTTCTCTTTTTAGGCACTTACCGCCGTCAGTTGTCTTGGCTCCTTGTTCTTCGATTTGTTGTTTTAATTGGTCGATATCCTCCGAAATTCGTTGAAGAGCTTCTGTCCGCTCGTTGACCCCACCAGAGGCTGATTTGTATCTTTCGCGAGCCTCGGCTCTCTTGTCTTGAGTTTCTCGAAATCGCGACAAAAGGGCGCTCATCTGCTGATTCAAACTCTTCTCCCTGGCGCTGATACGCTCCATTGAACGAGTCAAATCCGTCGTAATCTGGGAAAAAGGCCTCTAAATAGGATTTTTTCAAATTTACGTTGTCTAATTGTGGCTTTGTTTTTTCCATTAGATCTGACATCGTCTTATTCATTGTATTCATCTGTTCCAAATGCATTCTCCAGTCCTGAAAATATTTTTTCTGATTTTTTAGGCGTAATTCCCCAATTTTTGACCGTTTTTTATGAATAAATTTATTAAAATTGTATACAAAGATATTTCAAAGTAAATTTAATATCAAAATGCTCAGCTCAATGTGGTGAATTTTTTGTGCTAAAAATTAAACCATTTGAATGTCAAAAATTAGTTGCAAATGAGGATAAAATCAGTATTAGAATTATTAACTACAGGTTGACTTCGTGTAAACATCGCGCATTTCACGTTTGGTGAAATTGGAATTTCATTATTTTTCTGTTGACTTTCTCCCGTTGTTCTCTATATTTCCCTTTTTTATGTAGTTTTTGCTATAATTTCGTAGAATTCTTATAAATCTTACTGCAAAAGCAATAAATAATCAGGTTGGGTGGTATTTCTTCATATGTCAGCCATGTTTACTCATTGATAGCAAGTGTCAAGAAATGACGAGTTCAACCACAGCCCTGTGACGTCAAATCTTATCATTTTTCCTTCTTTAAAAACTCGCAACGCTGAGATCAATGCTCAAAATGGCTTCTCCGGAGAATGAGCCACCTCCGGTTTACAGCGCTAATCCCATTTCCTCTTCCGAGCCGGTTACTGTAATAAATGTAACTCCTCCGAGTTGTTATGAGCCTGGTAGAAGTATTTCTCGACCAATTTATACCCAAGAACGTAAGGAAAATCAAATAAAAATAAATAATTTTAGAAAATCGACGAGTGCGACTAATTCTTTGGATTGTTATTCCATTATTTTTTATTATTTTTATAACTACTGCTGTTATTATGATTTTATTAATTACTGGAGTCATTTAAATAATTCCATAAAGGAAAAAAATATGTGTTTCCAATTCGGCAATGAATTTCGCTTCGTCTTTTTCCTTTTCAACTATAGAAATGTCTTCCAATTGTTCGTCTGTCCCTGATTCATTTCTATTGCCCTTCTTCTGACATTACTTCAATTTTTCTTCCAAAAAATGGCCGAAACAGCAGATTCAACAATTCTTTCTCCCGAAAAATTATATTCGAAAACTACTGAAATTCATTCAATTCAAATCAATGAAACTGAAACTGGAGAAAATGTCCAAACAACTCGAGTCGTCGGTTTTAGAAATATTTTATGTGGAAAAGGTGAAACTTATTTTTTTAAAAGCAAAAAATCTATAAATTATACAGTCCGGTCAAGAAGTATAGGTTCACCTTATTTTTAGCGGAAACGCGGTCGCAATCTTGAATTGAGGGGACGTGTCATATACCATTCGATAGCCCGTCGTCATTTACCCCTATATCCCAAAAATCATCCATTTTCCTCATCATAGTCCCTGTTGACACCAATTTTCTGATAACTTACCAAAAACAGGCGGTCAAGAAGTATAGGTTCACCCCAGAAACGCGGTGTTCCCGTCCATTTCCACTCCCCTTACGCGGTCATACCCCATATTCGAAGCTCCCGAGACAGTCTAGCCAAAAAAACGGGGAAACTTTCGTGCGATGCGCGTGTTCCAAGACCTCAATTTTGATTGGAAACTGCAACAGAAAGTATACAGAGGGAATGAGGATAAGGAGAGGCGATCTGGAGAAAGCGAGTAAGAGGTCGTGTAGAGGAGACGACGACGATCATTTTGACATGCGTTATTACTCGCAAAGATCATCCCTCGAAGTGCAGCGAATGATGCCAGTGAACTTTTTCAAAATTCACCCAATTTTCATCATTTTCATTTGCAAAACTTGTTCTTTCGGGAGGAAAGCGATAGATGTAACTGTCACTCCTCACTTCGAGTGTTTATCCGCAATCGCCGTATGTCAAAATGTGCACAATGGTGTTGTCGACAATGCCTCCACCTCAGCTTTCTTGAAACTTTACGGAAACCCACAGAGCCTCCTCTGGATCTGCCGAGAGATGCAGTTTCCAATCAAAATTGAGGTCTTGGAACACGCGCATCGCACGAAAGTTTCCCCGTTTTTTTGGCTAGACTGTCTCGGGAGCTTCGAATATGGGGTATGACCGCGTAAGGGGAGTGGAAATGGACGGGAACACCGCGTTTCTGGGGTGAACCTATACTTCTTGACCGCCTGTTTTTGGTAAGTTATCAGAAAATTGGTGTCAACAGGGACTATGATGAGGAAAATGGATGATTTTTGGGATATAGGGGTAAATGACGACGGGCTATCGAATGGTATATGACACGTCCCCTCAATTCAAGATTGCGACCGCGTTTCCGCTAAAAATAAGGTGAACCTATACTTCTTGACCGGACTGTAGGTGGAAGTATGCCGATATTTTTACTGTTGATCGCCTTCTGTTGCATTGCAATTTTCGCTGCTTGTTTGATCATTTTCTTCATTTACGAAGCTTTTCGCTATTGAAAAATTGATTGAGCTTATTTTTATTTTCTGCATATTTTCAGCCGTTGCTTTTTGATAAAATTGTACGAATTTCCATCTTTCTAATAAAAATCAACTGCAATCGCCTAAATCAGGTCACCGCCCATAAAATTCGAGTGAAAAATCGAAGTTTTATCAGTCATGGACTCCGCGTCCCAGCAATCGGCTGGTCATGACTACGCGACCATTTATGAGCCCTCCACTCAACCCCAGCCAAATTATGGCGCACCTCCTCCTTACCAGCCATCGGCACCTGGACAACCGCAGCCACAAACTCGAATTTATTCGACAACTAATCCCGCTCCAATTGTGACACCTCAAGCTCAGCCAAATGTTGTCGTTGTCGGGCCAAGACCGCAATATGTCGTGGTTGATCGTCATTGTATTGAAGAAATGCAACGTGAGTTTGGCTGTAGTTTGAAATCCCCGGGTGAAATAAGTGATAGTCGGCTATTTTCCTTATCTGTTTGCACCAGTGAGTCAGCGAGTAGTCACTATCGATTCTATAATTTCCAAACAAGTAAGAAAACCTAAAATTTTAGTTTCTCCAGAAGAAAAGCTTTCGATATCAGAAATTCTCAGGAAAATCTGGGATTATCGCCTTTTTTTCCCTGAATTTCAGGCCACGTTCGATTTTTTTCATATTTTACGCTTTTTTACTTTAAAATTTGAAATTTTTCTCATACTCAAAGGCTCTAAAGGGAGAATGGAAGAAATTTCAGGAAGGAGACGTCGCCGTTTCCTGATGATGTTAATAATTCTCCTGCTCCTTGGCCCACTTCTCGGTGCAATTGTCATCATTCCAATCTACACATAGTCCCGCTACCTCCTTTTCCCGCCCAAATAAACAGACCTTTGCATCCTGACGGAGTGTTATTTTCAGAAGAGGCGTGACCCTTTCGACTTCTTGTTTCCAGGCGACAACATCGGTGTCACTTTTGAGAATTGTTTGTAGCGGCTGATCCTAAGGGAAAAATTGCGAGGATTTCTATTTTTGGGATTACTTCTGTCGAGGGGGCAGCCAAGTCGACGAGGATTGCATCGTCGTCATCGTCTTCCGCCCAGTCGGGCTCATCCGAATCGTCTTGAACCGAGATATTTTCATCTTCTTCGCCGTTATTTTCGAGCTCGACATCTTCGTCTTCTTCTTTGGGTGGGATCATCCTGAAATTCAAATGTCTTTTATCGAACTAAAATCGCACCGTTGCCAGCTAAAGCCGGTAGCCATAAGAGCCTGATCGGCGAGAGAATCCAAAACGAAAATGGACTTGTCTCCAGCTCCTTGGCGAAGTTTACTCGCAGAAAAATCAACTGGAACTGCCTGAAAAGTTTTCGTTTTAAAAGAGAAAGTGCCCTTTTCCTGTTCTTAGCCAAGATGACGATACGAGATTAACCCGTGGATTTTCCTACCTGTCCATGCACAGCCATCTGTTCGATGAGATCCCCCAGCCCCAAACCAGTCAATTTTTATGGATTTTTTATGGTAATTTTAGATTTAATTGAGGATTACTGTACTTTTTTAGCTAAAAAATACCGCCGTCTATTTTGGCGTCTTGTTATTGGGACGGGTAGTTTATTCTTGATCTCAATTCTCATGGGAATTACTGTATTCGATTACCAGCATAATAATATTGTATTGGAATATTTGGCTCAAGAAGATGATTTGGCCTTATTATCGGCCACTTTTTATAAAACATCAAAAAGGTTAGTTTCAGCCGGCGTTTACAATTCACAACACCCGTAAAAAGTCGGCAGAAGGAAGATTGGTGATCATATAGCGCCAATCCAAACTCTTTCCATCATTTACGAGTTTTTTAGTTTCCCGGATAATACAATAGTTCTCCTATTCAATGCTCATCAAATTTTTCAAATGAAACATTCTCATCTGGTCGTAGTTTCCAGCAATGACACGATGAGTGAGACTGTCTCCTTACAGTAAGTCGCCTTTCCCCAATTTTATCCTCTTTTTAGAATCCAGCCAGTTGTGGATCAAGTTCCTTTTTATTGTAAATGGGTCCCGTATATCGCCGTGGGTCAACTGGTCAATAATGCAAATTGGTTGGAATTCAATGATGGAATTGAAGGGATAAATGTAAGAATTATGGGCAATAAAAACAAAAAAGGGCAAAATCTGGTGTACAGAGAAAAGTTCCAGGTGGACATGCGCTTCCCCTATCAGGAAAAACACCCCGTGGTCAGCTGTTTCAGCCCAATGTTTCTCAATGAAAACTGGCAATTGATGTTGCTCACAGCTGAAGTTTATTCCCATTATGGGGCGTTTCTCCAATTTTATGTGAGATCCATGGTCAGCCCCCTGTTGGCCATGTTGAAGACCTTCGAAAATGGAAGAATCACACCGTGGCCAGGAGTTGCGCTAGGTTTGGCGGGATTTCTAACCAAAAATGCGGAAAATTAGGCAAGAAACGGGCTGCATCCCCGGATTTCGATCCCAATTTGGAGCTGGAGTTCAGAAATCAAGCTTCGGCCATGACGGATTGTCTCCTGATGTACAAAGAAGCGGCGGAATATATTATGTTCCCGGATCCTGATGACCTGATCATTCCAAGAATGGGTAACTCTTATCTGGCGGAATTCAATGCGGTAAGTCAGAGAATGCGCCTATTTTTGTATCAAAATAAGGCGTATTTCCCCAGTAACGAAAGCATGCAGAAAATCGTTGCAAACGAAAAAAAAAACTCCAAAATCTTTCTTTTTTTTCCAGGTTTTCGCACGATATCCGCTAGCAGCTACCGTAGCCTATAATATGACACAAATGGATCTAATGTCGACCTATAATCCAGCAGAATATTCCCCAGTCGATGTGATTCGAAGTCTTCGATTTCGTCAAGAGCACCGGTAATTATTTCACTTGGCTAAAAATAACTGGAGGCCGTCTCAGATGGGGGAAATTAGTCGTCCGACCGGAATTGGTCGACAGCGTTTGGATCCATCAAAGTTACAGTATCCGACGGGGATATGGCCCAGTCGCTTTGCCCATTTCCAACAACTCCGCCCTTCATCTTCGCTTCTGGGAATTTCAATCAGAACGGCCGCGATTTAAATTAACAAAATATAATCCAGAGATGGGAACAATTGGTGGTAATTTGAATCATAAAAATGGAAAAAAGCCATTTTAGAGAAAGATTTGATCCCAGTAAAAGACCTCGTCAAGATAGAAGAACGATTCAATCGAAGGAAGAAGGAACACAGTGAATTATATGAGCAATTACCGCCATATTCTGTCTATTTTCCATTATTGGAGAGATGCTATGATAGGATATTTTACAATGGGAAACAGCATTCACAGTGTAAGGTGAGAAAAAGGGAGAAAACGGATATTCGGCAAAGAAAAAGCATTTTGAAGCGATCCGGAATTAAACTTTTGCTGATTTTGTCATAGATCGCCTCAGTTACCGGCCATTTTACAAGAGCCCACAAGCATAGATAGTATAGCCGGAATTTTCCGTAACATTCTGCTCAGATTTACAGGGAAATAGGAAAACTTTTGAATAACACGACAATTTCAGGGCCCAGAAATGTGTGAAATTCCCCGATTTCCTGGCATCCGATGTACAAATGTTGTCTATCGCTACGAGACTTTTGCCAAGAAATCTCCCTATTTTATTCACCTCCTCCAAGATTACAAATTCGTCGAGAGTGACACTGGCTGTACTCTTTGAAATCTTACCTTTTCTCGTAATTCCGATATAATTTTAGCTGTTGTGGCATTCGGGTCGTCGAACTGAAAAAAATAATAATAATATTTTTCGGGTGTAATAAATGTCTTTTGTGATTTTTAGAAAAGACTTTTGACTTACCTCCTGCGGCATTTGGAAGCCGGAATTCCCAGCTTTTTGGATCAACCATGCTGCCAGAGATGTGAACAGATAAAATTGCTCGCCGACATTTGTTGATTTCACAAAATAATGACTAAAAATAAAGGAAAATTGTGGAAAATGAGTACAAAAAACCGTTGAATTGGACGAAAACCCTGAGAAAGGAAGCCATCTTCATAATTCAGAAGCTTCAACTTGTCTAGAAGCTCCTCATTTTTTAAATAAATTTCGTATTCTCGTCCAGGGCCTTCTGTAGTGTCGTCTAGACGAGGCGCATCTTGTTCTTCTTCTTCCATCTGGGAGACAAGGACGAAAAGTGACAGCAGAGGGAGTTGTTGCTATAGAAACGGCAATACAACTGATTTCCCAGGAACTAGAGTCATAAATATGGACAACTAAGATTTTTCTTCCTTATTTACATTGCTTATCAATATTTTGTGTATTTTTTAATAGTTTTTCTACAGTTTTTTTAATAGTTTTTGCAATAAATTAGCTAATAATCACTGCTCCTTGTCCCAATTGCAAATGGACCTGCGTATCCTTCCCATTCCGACGGAAACCTAACCTGAAATTTGGATTTCCCCTAAAAACTAATATAATCGTCCTAATCCAAGCATATTTTTTACTGAAAACCCCTTGAAAATGTCTCCTGCTCAATGTCCAACTCGCTTTGAAGCAAAAAACTATTGGAAATCATCGATTTTTGCTGCATTTTGCTAAAAAAAGCGAGTATCTTCCTGTCCCATGCATAGATCTCGAAATATTCGCCTATTCTCTTTTTTTCAATTAAAAATTATTCCAGAAATGTCAGAAAATCAGTATAGTCCTCTGACAAGTGCCGTAGTTAAACTTCTGACGGATAAACTCTACGACAAGAGGAAACAAGCCGCTTTAGATGTCGAAAAGTAATCTTTTTCCCATTTTCCCGATTATTTTTATTTTTACAACTTATTTTTTAATTTTTAGGCAAGTTCGTGAGCTGTATTCAACAAATCAAACAGCACAATTGGAAAAATTACTCACAGTGCTGAGAGAATTGGCAATGGGAGCAAATGGCCATACAAGGAAGGGCGGGCTCATTGGACTGGCAGCCACGGCAATTGCCCTCGGAAAGAATTCCGGTCCCTATACCGAAAAATTAATAGAACCAGTGTTGGCTTGTTTCAATGATCCAGATCTTCACGTCAGATATTATGCTTGTGAGGTGAGGACAATTTTAGAAAGAAAACTCTCATTTTCAGTCCCTTTACAATATTGTAAAAATTTGTAAAACATCTTCATTGAGTCATTTTGATAATCTTTTTGATGTTTTATGGAAGGTAAGGTAATTAATCGATTTCTATAGAAAAGAGGCTTTTAGTTGTCAGCAGATACAGATCAAAATGTCCGCAGTGGAGCCGAGTTGCTGGATCGACTGGTTATGGACATCGTCGTAAATAGTTCAAATTTTGACATAGCCAATTTGATGGTCCTTTTGAGGGAAAGAATCTATGTCCAGACGAGTTCCAGCAGACGATTCCTTGTCTCGTGGGTAGGTTTTCCCATTGAAATACGATTTACCGCCTATTTTCATATCTTATTTCCCTCTTTTTTCAGCTAAATACTCTCTTGACCACTCCTTCTTTCAATATTCTTCCATATTTAGCAGAAGTGGCCGATGGGCTCTTCAAAATGTTGGGTAAGCCTCGACTGTCCTCTCGTTTATTCCCAATCTTCAGGTGATTCCCAGCCAGCTGTGAGAGATGTCACCGAAACCGTTTTGGGTCAATTTCTGCTTGGGGTAAAAGCCAAGCCGGACACGTTGACCCCAGAAGATCGAGCACAAATGGTCAATGTTCTGATTGTCCACGCCCATGAGCAAGAATCGCCGTTGAGCCGGCAATTGGCTATGGTTTGGATGGATGAATTCATCGGGTAAGTCCCGTTTTTAGAGTAGAATCCGGGTTTTTTTCAGAATTTATGGAGTCAAGCTCCTACCGTATATTTCATCTTATTTGAAGACTATTTTACCGGCTTTGGAAAATGAAAAACTTCAGGGTGAGTCCAAAAGAGAAAAAGAGCTCTCCTCGCGAGCTTCGCCTCCGCCTGGCTCGTTTTGGTTTTCGTCAATTTCCTTCTACGCATAATTTTTTCATAATTTTTCTCTAAAATAAATTTCAGCGAAAAGTATAAATGAGCATCTCTTGGCCCTGGTGACAGAAGAAGTCAGCCTCGATGACGCTGCGATCAATTCAGCCATAGATGACCTCCTCCGGTATATAAAACACGAAAAAAGGGAGACAAGAGTCGCCGTATTGAATTGGATTCGACATCTTCACACAACCCAAGCCGGCAGAATTTTTGCCCACATGCATAAAATTTTCCCAGTGCTGTTGACAGCATTGACGGATACTTCTGACCAGGTGAGGAGGGCAAATCGATGGAAAAATGCTGAATTCCCAATTTTTTTTAATAAATTTTCCTTTCAGGTCCTTTTGCTGGATCTCCACCTTTTGTCAGACGTTTGCCAATGTCGAAAAGATCAGCAACAATCGGTCGATTTGAGCTCTTTTCAACTTTCAAAAGAAACATTGGAACAGGTAGGGAAATTAGGACAGAAATTACAGAATTTTCAGCTTTCTCCCGTCTCCCCTTTCCTGATAAAATTTTCAATTAGTTTGTTGGAAATGTTCAGAGCCGATCCGGGGCTTTTACAAGATCGAGGGATACTTATTACAAGGTAGGAGGCTGTAAAATTTCAGCAAACAATCGAAGAATATTTTTTACAAGCAATTTTGCAGACAATTATGCCTTCTTTTGGAACCAGCTCATATCTATCGGGCGTTATGTGTCCTCCTATTGAGAGATGAAGATGTTTCCTTCGTTACTGTGAGTTTCCCTTATCCAAAAAATTACATTTACTTCTTTAGATGGTCGTTTCTATGTTACACGGAGTTCTCCTCACAGCCACTGAACTTTTCATCCTTCGTGATCAGCTGAGAGAACTCAAAGACAAGGCAACGGTGTCCCTGTTCGAATGTATCTTCCGTTGCTGGTGTAATAGACCTGTCGCCTTGTTAGGACTTTGTCTTCTCTCTCAAAATTATTCTCAAGCTTCTAGAATTGCTCTTTTACTCTCAAAGGTAATAAAAAACGCAAAATAAACAAGAATTTAGGTTGATGTAACTGTTGATGTTCTTGTAGAAATTGATAAATTAGTCACCATGATTGAAAGTCCAGTTTTGGCTTGTAAGTTAGACAAAACCCATAGAAAAATCTGATTTTTAGATGTTCGGATGGATCTTCTTTCGGCTACTCATCAGAGACCTCTTTCTACGGTTTTATCAGCTTTACTAATGCTTCTTCCACAATCTGATGCTTTTCACACGCTGCATAAAAGATTGCAAGCTGTTCCAGCGCTAACAACTGTCAGGTTTGTTGCTGAACTAAATTAAAAAATCCTTTTTTCTCTGAAAAAAAAGTAGGGAAAACTAGTAAAACAAGTAAAAAAACCATCCCTTTCAGCAAAACTCCAACAGAGGCAGAAAATAAGGCGCCAATAAACTTTGAGCCCTTGTTTGCTTCATTGGAAGCTGCATTGACAAGACGGCAAGCTGATGTAAGTTTTTTTTATAGAAAATATTATTATTTTCTCTATTCTAGGTGCGGAAAAAGCATCGACAAGTGCTGATGGCTTCTCTTCAACGAGTGGAACAAACGGCAACTTCATAAGGTTAGTTTTTATCATTTCATTGTGCCTTGTTTTTTTCTGTGATTTCTGTGATTTTATTTATCAGGTATTTTTCTCACTTGTACATTTTATTTATTTCACTGTGATAAAAATGTACACAATTTATTCTTTGTTTTATGATTAGAGGTTTTCACCTTGATTATTGGATAATAATGTTTTCAGCTGCCTAATTATAATTTTTTAGACACAAAGAAAAGAGCAGAAAAATAATGGGAGCCAAATCCAAGTAAGTTTGTTTACTTTCATCGCATCCGCCTTTTTAGATATGTAATTGTACAACTTGCAAGTGTAATAACAGGCTCTACACGTGTATGGGTGCGAGAAAGAGCAGCCGATAAATTTGCTGGAATATTCTTCGATCCTGCACGTATGTCTTTCTCTCTATAATTATTTTTTTCAATGCTGTCTGCATATATGTAACATGATAATTTCAGTAGGCCGTGATTGTCTGTTCGAGGAAGCCAAACGCATAAAAGGAAAGGCAGAATTACCAAAAAGGATTAGAGAAATGTATAACATAGAAAATTAATCAAGATTCGCTAGGTTTTTTAAATGTGTTGATTTGAGAACATAAATATATAAAAAGTAGGTGTTTGTTTATGGATTTTTAGCGTTCTCTCGCCATACGTGGAAAGTGTTGGATTTTATGGGCACATAAAGACAGCCTTGACTATGATTTATAAGCTCTTATCCAGCTGTTGAGAGCCTTCTGAAAGCGCATTATATCTTTACTCATCGGATTCATTTATCCGTTTGCTGTCTATGACGTGATTTCCTAGAGGTTCTCCTTTATTTACGACATCGCACTTTTGTCTGGAGATTGTGAAATGCCTTGAACAGCTATCCTTTTTCGCTCCATTGACTTGAGATGCTCTACTTTTTTCAAATCTTCGATATCCACGAGTGCAATTGAAGATGCGTCCAGTTTGTTTGTTCTATGCGCTGCAATTCTCATCGTCCTAAATATTTAGTCCATATTATTCTTTGCTAATTTCTAAAAAGAACTGCTTTCTCACGCTTTTCTTCCAAAACTACTTCCTTGTTTGTTTACTTTTCCGAATAGACTACATTCAATTTAAAAAAATTTAATCATACACATTATTTTTCATTGCTAAAACTGAAATATACACCGTATCATGTGACTAACGGCCTAATAGTGAATAGTCTCTTTCTTACTCATCCTACGCCGCTAGGTGGTGTATGATTCAAGCAAGTATCGATTGCCATTTACGGTTCTCTTGCCAGCTGATCGCTCATGCGAAATCTGCTTTTTTTTCTGCCCGTGATAATCTCATAAAAGGCAGACCCCCGTCGCCAATTATGTTTCTATTCTCACGTGACACTTTAGCGGTGGTTTGGATCCTTTTGTCTCGTTTTTGTTATCTTTTATCAGTATTAATTTGCTGCGTAATTTACTTTACTAACTAATTATTATAAAATGAGGAAGAAAAAACAGACAGAAAATGATAAATGACGTCTGGTTTCACTTTTCATCTTTAGTTCTTTATAAATCACCGTTTCGCGAAGCCAATTCTTCATCCGTGTCTTCGTCTAATCCTCGTTCCCCGTTTGCCATAATCGGAGTCCATCCATCCCTTTCCCTAGGGAGGAGCCATACGTGTACTTCCCTCCCATACACACGGGTGGATCGATCTCGCGCACCAGCGCAAGGTCCCTCCAATGCGCTTTATTCTTACTTATTCGACTCGACCCTTGCTCCTGGTTGCCATTAGTGTTCCATAAGAGATCCGACAAGAGCTGAATGCGGCAGGCTATTAGTCTTTTTTTCGCTAGAGTGGGCCACTCAACGTCACCTTTGCGCCTTATATTGGCGCCAATATTTGCATCTCTTTATGTTCCATTATGCAAAAATTATTCTTTTCTCATTTCTCTACGTTGAGAGCAATCTATTGTCTAGTGGCTTGTTTACCCTTGTCTTACCTATTCTCTGCCTGAATATCTTATGCCGTAATCGACCCTCATTCGCCAGATTCCTTTCTTCTTACTTTTTGCAATGCAATGCTATTTTTTGTATATTTTTATAATGCAAATTCCAAATTTTTATGTAAAGAAGTTTGCAGCATCCTTAGATGATTTTGTCGGCATGTGCTCACCTTTATCAACGCCGCTCCTGTGTTGTTTAGCGACAGCCGGACGAAGTTACTCGTTCCCAGGCGTTTGGGGCGCTATTGATTTGCAAAAACGAACATTTGGCAGACATTAGATTGCAATTTACTTCTTACCTATCCATCACGAGAAAAATGAAATATAGCCGATGTGTTTTATTTACTGAACGGCGTTCTGTTTCATTTGTTTGTTTTGCACACTGTTGATTCCACGTTTATTTATTGTTCAGTAACCAATACTTATTGAGCACATCTTTCACATCCTATCGTGTGTCCTTAGAATGACTATGAGGACTTTTTAGGATGACCAGTCTTGAATAGCGTGACTTTCTTCAAGATTAGTCACCAAGTAATTTCTCCATTTTCATTTTCAACATTACTTTTCACTCGTTTATATTGTAACGTCATTCTTCTTTTTCTTTACGTCATTCAATCTTCTGCGTAATTTGAAGCGGCAGCACCCCTATGGCACCCCCTATTGTCTGCTTTTCCTCTTCTTCCTTAGCCTGCAGTTAGTTAAATGAAAGCATCCCCAGGGGCATATTTGGTCAGCCGTGCGTTGAAATGATTTGGAACTCTTTTGACTTTTTTTGCATTTTGAAAGCAATGCATAATATTTCTACACTGATTTTTTCCATTCTCGTAAGCTAACGTCCAGTACTCTAATCGAATTTGGTGGTCGTTTCATTGGTTCCGCTAAATCTTGTTTTGCCGGCGTCGATTCTAATTCCATACTACTTTGTAATTGCTGAATTTTTCAACTTATTGCAGTGCAGAAACCGAATCCTCATTTTTTCAAATTAGATGCTGCAATTGTCTGTTTTACACACTTGCAGCCGTCGCTCCCTCGCCTTGATCGACCTTGTTAATATTTCATTAGGCAACACTCACCCATGCTCTAGTCGTTTATTAGTGAACATACAATAATGATGCTTTCCATGTGCTCCTTCTTTCTGTTACTCTCTTTATTCTCTAAAATTCATGCAATAATTTTATATTTTTCAGTCAAACTAACACACTCGAAGAGCCATCAAAATGTCATTTGCAGGATTGCGAAAACAGTTTAACAAAGCTAATCAGGTACTTAGAATTAATTTAATTTAGACAATTTTTAGTATCTATCTGAAACAGTGGGCACTGCAGAACCTACTAAGTTAGACGATGTATATAATGAAATGGAGAAAAACATTGATACAACTTACGAGCTCGTCACGGCATTAACTGCTGGTGTTAATGAATATTTACAGCCTAATCCAGGTATAGCTCTAATTCTTTTTTCTTGCTTTTTTTCTGCACACTTACAGCCCATTGGGCGATTTGTAAAACACCTAGCAGCCCTCCATTTTACCTACCTTAAGTTAAAAGTTTAGCAACACGAGCAAAAATGGCTACTATGGGAGCTTTGTCGAAAGTTAGCGGAACGGCTAAGACATCGCCGTATCCTCAGACAGAAGGAATGTTAGCTGAAACTATGACAAAATTCGGTCAACGTCTTGGAGAAAATAGCGATTTGGCAAAGGTGAGTGGCTACTTTTTGGGTGATACCGAGGCTTCAGGCTTTATTCGATGCTGGGGAAGCATACCGACAAATGGCTGACATCAAATATCAAATGGAAGATAATGTAAAGCAGAATTTCTTGGACCCTCTCATGCAACTTCAAAACAATGAACTGAAAGACGTCAATGTAAGAATTTACTTTTTTTGGTTTTCTTTTCTTTCAAATCCGATTTTACCAAAATAACTTGGTTGTACATGGATGCAAGTTTTTATTTCTTCTTTTTAGCATCACCGCACAAAGCTGAAGGGTCGTCGCTTGGATTATGACTGCAAAAAGAGACAGCAAAGAAGAGATGATGAGATGATCCAAGCCGAAGAAAAACTTGAAGAGTCCAAGCGATTGGCTGAGATGGCAATGTTCAACGTTCTTTCCAATGATGTAGAACAAATTTCTCAATTACGTGCTCTCGTAGATGCACAGATGGAATTCCATCGTCAGACCTCACAAATTTTGGAACAATTGCAAACTCAACTAAATTATAGGTATGTACTGCGTTTCTGTCGTGTTGATTATTTTTATAGGATTAAAGAAGCGAGCTCTCGTGTTCGTCCAGATCACGTTCCTGCACCTGTGCTTGTCTCTCGCACACCAAGAAGTAGATCACCTGTATCGGATAATATGGGCTCAAGTACAACATCTTTTGGAAATCCTTATGTGCAAAATGGTGCAACAAGTAATCCATATGCTGCCCATGCAGCTCCTCCTGTAAGAATATTTATTTTTTCGTTATTTTACTTTTGATGTGTTGTTACGTGTTCGTGGTGTTTATTTCATCTTTTAGGAATATCCGTTCCAGGCTCATGTACCGCCTGCTGCTACAACAGCCCCTCCAGCACAGAAGCCGCATTGTAAAGCATTGTTTGACTTCGAAGCTCAAAATCCAGGAGAATTAGATTTTAAAGAAGGATCGACAATTGAATTAGTTACTCAGGTTTGCTTTTATTATTTTTTTCCCTATGTACGGCATTTTCAGATAGACGAAAATTGGTTTGAAGGAAGATTGAATGGCAAAAATGGTCTTTTCCCTATAAGCTACGTTCAAGTTGTTGTTCCTCTTCGTTGAATCTCATCCTTCCATAGCTTTAAGACTTCCCAAATTATTTGCCATGCCGTGCATTTTTTTCGCCAGTTATATTAACTTGTGGAAAGCAATATTCACTTTCGTTACAATTAGTGTGTATAGTGATATATTTATTTTTCTTATCTTTTTTTTGTAAATTAATTTTAATTTTTAGTTGGTCGTCATATGTCACTTTATTATGTCATTTCTTTGTACCATCTATTTGTGAATAGAACCCAATGAATTGTAGTCTGTAAGTGCACGGTGAGAATAAAGTATCTCAAATAATGTTTTTTCTGTGTTTCAAAATAAGTAACAAGTAAGTAAGCAGTAGTCTACATCTAATTTTATATGTATTGTATTTTTTGTAATTGAATTTTATTCTATACTAACATGTTGCTAATATTTTCCTAGGCATTTTGTTTTATTTTGGGTGGCAATATAGTTTGTGCTACATGAGCTTCGGGCGTGACGCTTTTCTGCGTAAGTGCGAGCTCGAAGGCAAATTTCATAACGTCTTTTTTCATCCCAGTGATGACATTTTCTCTTCTTTAGCATTTGTTCTCTCGTAATTTTCAGATATTTCAGAAATGATTTGGCGATTTAACCGCCAACTACCCAGTCGTTCATTTATTCGTGATTTTATCACAGCTGGTAATTATCAATCGGTTAGAAGTATTTCTTCATCATTAATATCATCTAATACATTGAACAATAGCGTAAGTTTGTATTTTATTTTATTCCTACGGTTCTTTTATGTTTCAGAAACCATGTTTAACAGATAATGAAGTTCTTCTTTTACTCAAAAAGAATAAATCATTTGAGGAGAAATTTATAGACCAGGTTTGTTTCTTATCATTTAGTTTATAATAGAAATAAACAGGTTCAACAAGCGGTTCGGAATTTTTCAACTCCTAAAGGATTTGGTAAATTTTTCGAAGAAGCTGCTAAACAAGCTTCAAACGCTGCTAAAAAGGATACCAAAACATCAAATTCTGGTGGTGGAGGTGACAAAGGCTCTAAAAAAGGTCCAGCAAATCCAGATGTGTAAGTTATACATATTCTTTGCAGTTTTTTTTATAAAAATGTAGGTGCCTCATTGCTGTCTTACAGGTTTTCCTGGCAAAGTATTGCAATGGGTGTTGGTATGATTTTATTCCTCTATCTTCTCACCGATTATACGTCTTATCAAGAAATTTCTTGGAAGCAATTTTTCAGTGACTACCTAGAAAAGGGCGTGGTATGTAAAAGTTAATTTACTCGTCTACTTTCTTCGTTTAGGTTGAACGGTTAGAAGTAATAGATAAGAAATGGGTCAGAATAATAGGTCCTTCAGCAAACTCACAAGGAGTAAGTATATTCGATCATTGTACATTTTCTTGTCTCTAGAAAATACCATATTTCAATATTGGCAGTGTGGATAGTTTTGAGCGTAGTTTGGCCCAAGCACAACATCACTTAGGAGTTCCACCTGAAAGTCAAATTCCTGTTCTTTATAAAAGTGAATTTGATATGTAAGTTGAAAACGGTTTAAATAAGAAGTATATTATAGAAAACGTGATGCTCCAAATTTAATAAGTATCGCATTTCCCCTCCTTTTCGGTTATTACATCTACAGACAACTTCGAGGTGCAGGCGGTGTTGGAGGTATGTTTTGTCTCACTTTAACAAATTTTAAATTCTTTAGGAGCAAAGCCTGGTGGAGGTGGATTAGGTGGAATGTTTGGCGGGTTTGGACAAAGTACAGCCAGAATTATCAATAAAGAAGATATCAAAGTGGCATTTAAGGATGTAGCCGGATGTGAAGAGGCTAAAATAGAAATTATGGAGTTTGTAAATTTTTTGAAAAATCCTCAACAATATAAGGATCTTGGTGCAAAAATTCCAAAAGTAATTTATTTTATTTTTTTTTGTAAGTTGTAATTTAGGGAGCTATTTTAACTGGACCACCAGGAACGGGTAAAACACTTCTGGCTAAAGCGACTGCGGGTGAAGCTAATGTGCCTTTCATTACTGTTTCTGGATCGGAATTCTTGGAAATGTTTGTCGGTGTGGGACCTGCTCGTGTGCGTGATATGTTTGCTATGGCAAGGAAAAATAGCCCCTGTATTTTGTTTATCGACGAAATTGATGCCGTAGGAAGAAAACGAGGCAAGTTTAATATTTTATATTCATTTTTCACTATTTCAGGCGGCAAAGGTGGAATGGGCGGCCATTCTGAACAAGAAAATACTTTAAACCAGTTGCTTGTTGAAATGGATGGTTTTTCTACCGACGACTCCTCAGTTATTGTTATGGCTGCCACAAATCGTGTTGATATTCTTGATTCTGCCTTACTGCGACCGGGAAGGTTTGACAGGCAAATTTATGTTCCTGTCCCTGATATCAAAGTAATTTTTGAAATGTTCATTATTTATTTCCTTTTAGGGACGTGCTTCCATTTTCCGAGTGCATTTAGCTCCTCTGAAAACTTCTCTTGATAAGACAGTTCTTTCAAGAAAATTGGCTGCTCACACCCCAGGATTTTCTGGAGCTGATATTTCTAATGTCTGTAATGAGGCTGCTCTTATTGCTGCCAGAGATGCTAATAATGAAATTACTCAAAAGAATTTTGAACAAGCAATTGAACGTGTTGTAGCAGGAATGGAGAAAAAGAGTCAGGTATGAATTGTAAATAATAATATTTATTAAAATGAGCAGGTGCTTCAACCAGAGGAAAAGAAAACAGTTGCTTACCACGAAGCTGGGCATGCTATTGCCGGTTGGTTTTTGGAATTTGCTGACCCATTGTTGAAAGTGTCCATTATTCCGAGAGGAAAGGGTCTAGGATATGCTCAATATTTACCAAAAGAGCAGTATCTTTATTCTAAAGAACAACTTCTCGATAGGTTTGTTTCTTTTCAAAATATATTCTTATTCTTTGCAGAATGTGCATGACCTTAGGTGGGCGTGTTTCTGAAGAAATATTCTTTGGAAGAATTACCACAGGAGCACAAGATGATCTTCAAAAAGTTACCCAAATGGCTTACTCACAGGTTTCTCTGTCTGATTTCCATTTACATGAACTTATTTAGGTTGTGAAATTTGGAATGTCCAAAAAAGTCGGACCATTGTCTTTTGAAACGCCTGCTCCCGGTGAAATGGCTTTCGACAAGCCTTATTCAGAAGCTACTGCTCAATTAATAGATCAAGAGGTTTGTCCCAATTTTCCTTGCAAATTACTAGTTTTTTAGGTACGGGACATGGTAAATGGAGCCTTAGAAAGAACTCGAAATTTACTAGTTGAAAAAAGAGATCAGATTGAGAAAGTAGCCATGCGACTCTTAGAAAAGGAAATACTTTCTCGTGAAGATATGGTTGATTTGGTTGGAAAGCGGCCATTTGTGGAGAAACATAGTTATGAAGAAATGGTTTCGGGTACAGGAGGTTTGTTTTGATAAATTTATTTTATATAACACTACTTGTTTAGGTCTTGATGAAAATACAGAATTACCTAAAGGTTTGGAGAATTGGAATCAGGAAAAGCCTAAAAATGAAAAGAGTACATGAGCATCTTTTGAAGAAGCAGATCATAATAGTCCTAAACGAAGATCAATGTCCTTCACTTGTGCAAAATGTAATTAATAGGCTATAGTAGTAGGATCTCTTTTACATTATTGTTATCATTTGTTTGTTGTTTATTTTAAATCTTCTCTTTTTATCTTATCTGTTACAGAAGTACAAAAACGCGTAGAATTTTGCTGGAATATTTTTTAAAATTTAATTCAACTGGGTTATTTAGCTCTTTAGATGTCCGGTCGTAAAGGTCGTGGTGGTGGTGGAAATCAAACAGAGCGAACTGTAGCAAATGCTCTTGGTATAGACCGACAAGAAATGCGCAATTTACAGTCAAAACAAACTATAGAACCTCCACCACTTTATCCAGTTAATGCTGCAATATTAGAGATATCTCTGTTATTTAGGCATTACGTAGATCAATTATGCCTTTAGAAGGAAATAGTGAAGAGTTACAATATATGGCTGATCTCAAACAGGAAATCTTTGATGGGTATTTGCTACTTTCAATTGATTTACTCGTTCTTTTCAGTTTCCGTAATTCGGAATTTTATCTTGATAAAGATGATAAAGGCGATATTCATCGTTATATTGATAAATATAATAAATTAGAAAGAGGAACATTTAAACCAGGTAACACAGCAATTTCTTCAATTTTTATTGTGCATATTATATTTTGCACTAACAGCAGGGGCTATGAGGAGGCGATTTGTCGCCAGCGAGGCGCTTCTCCTGATCCGGCGGCAGAGTATGTCCGCGGCAGTGCTCAGTTTCATGCTCATCCTGTTCCCACGTAGTCGGATCATCCCATTGACGAGGACGGGTGTAAATGCAGCAACAGTTAGACTTGAGTCTTCCAAGATGCTCATTATCTAAAGAGCGAGTATTATTTGGAATAAGAACGAAAAAATACCAATGACCCCTTCGGCCCAAGTTACGCGGGGTCCATCTTGTTGGGGTCGCAGGCGCAGCACCAGAGCTTCCTCTTGCTTCTCTTCGGGTTTTGGCTCATCCGTAGCGGTAGCAGCAACCGTTGCAGCCGGATCCATAATGTTATAATGACAAAACTTTATGTCCAATTGACATTTTACAGATTTCTCGCGTATACCTGATGAACTTTGTTGGGACAAGAATAAACGGGAAAATAGCAAAATTAAACGGAAGAAAGTTGATGAATTAGAAGACATAGCAGAAAATTTAAAAAGATTAGAAGAAAATGAAAAAGAACATGTGGAATCAGATGACGATAATGAAGACAGCTCCGAAAGATCAGAAAAGTCAAACCAAGGCGATTCGGACGCCCGTTCAGAAGATGAGGCAGAAGAAGATAACGATTATATCAATAACTATTTCGATAATGGCGAAGAGTAAGTCAATTTATTGGGATATTTCTATAATTATTTTAGATTTGGCGACGGTGGTTCGGACGACAATCTTGGTGACGACTACTAATGTTCTCGTAATGAGGGAATAAAATAATATGATTTCACCAATTTCCATAGCTGTTGTTAAGTTGTTATTGTTGTCTTTCATAAAATGTATCTATTCAGTTTTTTAAGTTCTCAATTATTTGATTTCAGTATGGTTACTTTTACTTCTATACTACTGTATGTTGTTTACAGTGCGCGGGGTCGAAGCGTATTTGAAATGTGTCGTTCCCTATTTATTTTATAATTTAGCTGACGTTATTTATATCTCTGTTTTATTATAGTTTTCGTTTATATAAGATGTTTAGAACACTTGTCGCAATGGGAATTAAGCAATTATCCCAAGTTATTGCCGACAATGCACCGAATGCTGTACGAGTAAATGAAATAAAGTCCTATTTTGGTAGAAAGGTTTGTTATTTTTCTATTCCAATACATAATTTAGGTGGCTATTGATGCTTCCATGTGCCTTTATCAATTTCTTATTGCTGTAAGAGCAGATGGAGCTATGTTACAATCAGAAACAGGAGAAACTACAAGTCATTTGATGGGAATGTTTTACCGCACAATTCGGATGATTGATAATGGAGTAAAGCCAGTTTATGTCTTTGATGGTAAACCTCCTGATATGAAAAGTGGTGAACTCGATAAACGTAAGGAGAAAAGGTTAGTTGATTATTTCTAAAGTTTAAATTTATTTGAACAGAGAAGAAGCTGAAAAAGGGCTAAAAGAAGCGCGAGAAAAAGGTGATGCTGAAGCAGTCGACAAATTTGAGCGTCGTTTGGTGAAAGTTACCAAAGAACAAAATGAAGAAGCCAAGACATTATTACGACTTATGGGTGTACCTGTTTTGGATGCTCCTTGTGAAGCTGAAGCCCAATGTGCTGCATTATCTGCAGCTGGACATGTTTTTGGTGTAGCTACTGAAGATATGGATGCTTTGACTTTTGGATCAACTCTTCTTTTACGTAACATGACCGTCGCAGAAGCTAAAAAGCTTCCAATAAAGGTAAACTGGTTGCAATTATTTTAACTATAGCTTTAGGAAATGAATCTAGCAAAAATATTGGAAGAATTTGGAATGACAATGGATCAATTTGTTGATCTTTGTATACTTCTGGGATGTGATTATTGTGGAACAATTAGAGGTACGTTTATTTTATTTATTTATTATTTTTAAAATTTTAGGAATTGGTCCTAAGAAGGCATTTGATCTCGTAAAACAATACAAAAATATTGAAACAATATTGGAACATATTGACCAAACAGTAAGCGAATAAAATAATTTTAAATTACAATAAATTTTTAGAAATATCCACCACCTGAGGATTGGCCTTACAAACGTGCTCGTGAACTTTTCTTAGCGCCGGAAGTTTTTACTGATGAGGAAAATATCAACGTAACAAAATTAATTATATTATTTAAAAAATATATTGCAGTTGGTGTGGAAAGAACCTGATGTTGAAGGAATCGTTGAATTCCTCTGCGGTCAGAAAAATTTCGAGTACGATCATTTATTTTCCATAATTTGATTGATTTTTTTTCAGAGAAACTCGAGTCCGTTCAGCCATTGCCAAAATGCAAAAAGGGCGTCAATCTGGTGCGCAGGTATTTTTTTTTAAATTAAATTTTAATCGTTCTATTTTAGGGAAGAATCGATTCATTCTTTACAATGAAGTCTGTCGTGAAATCTGAACCTACAGCAGCAAAAAGAAAGGCACAAGAAGAAAAGAAACCAGCAGGCAAGAAAAGAGGACCAGCTGTCAAGAAGCCGAAGTAATTTTTTTTTATTCTATTACTGTCATATACGATCTCTTTTTTTCTCTCTAACCACCTCAGATTCTGTCAATTTCAATGGTTGGATAAATTTAAAAACATATTTTTATTTCTAAAAAGGTATAACCGGAACAAACCCATACAGAGGAAGATCATGGATGTAAAGCATGGCCAAATAATTGATATTAAAGAAATTTGGATTTTATATTCCGCTTCTACCGGAAACAATTTTCGTAAGATTCTTCTTTCGTGTGAAAAATGAGTCGTCTCCCACAACTGCCGGTGCAGTGGCAGCTTGTGGGTGATGAATTGGATTATATCGCATTCTTCCCGGATGATCCCTCATCATAATGCTGGCAAGCATTTCACTTTTCGGCTTAGGGGTCGGGATCGCCGTTTCTTCCACTGCGCCATCCAATTTGGCAATTTCTTGGCGAATTGCCATTTCTCTATTGAAATCTCTCTTTTCTTGGGCAATAAGCAGCTCCCCCAAGAGTTGTCTCTTTTTTGCGAGGCGATTTTCAGCCGGCTTTACATGGCGTTGTTTCTCTTTTATCATCTAAAATAAAAAATTTAAATAAACTGGGGAAAATACGTACGAAATCAATATCCTCATTGGTGAAACGATGATTCATTGCCTGTGCAATTTTTTCCCGTTTTCTGTCAATTTCATCTTCAAACGGAAGAGTTCCCTGGAATTTTTTAATTTTTACGGGGAACAAAGTTTCTTTACGATTGCAATAGATCTTCGTAAATATTCATCAAATTCAAGATCATTACAAGGAGTATTGGAGACGAAACACAGGCGATAATTTGTGACATGGTCACCGTTTCTCACTTTCAGCGTTTTATTTGTCGTGGCATTTTCAAATGTGTAAATTTTTGGAGTATCAAGAACTGCCAACACTTCTGCCAGCTGAAGAGAATTTTCAGTCACATTTTTAGGGTAAAACTCACGATAAAATTCGAAGCAATGCCGTCGACACGACCTGCATGAATTAAAACAAAGGATCCCTTGACGACCTCGTTGAAAAATGGAGCATGGACAATTTTAGCCAGCTGGGAGCGAGTCAAACGGGCGCTGAGGATCTTCTCCTTAGAATTGGCTCGTTTTCTTTCTTCCTGGGCGAGAACTTCATCTTGCGGATGTCTGTCAATTTAGATAATTCGAAAATTGAATCAGGGAATACCCGAGGTCATCATCGCTGTCATTTTCACTCGAAGAAGAAGAATTAGAGGAAGAAGAAGATGAGGAATTGCCATAAACGTCGTTTAAATCCAAATCAGCCTTTTTTTCTTCTAAAAATATTTTTCTTTATATTTTTCAGGAAGATTTCTTGCCTTTTTCTTCTATTTCATCGTCGGTATCCGAAGCAGAAGATGAATCTGAATTTATTTTTATGTTTCCATTAATTTTCAGTTTCTACCTGAGCTTTCATCCATGTGGGAAGCTCGTCTCTTTTCCAGTTGTTTTATAATTTTCTCTCGGTTTTGTCTTTCATCGTATGCTTCACTTCTTTCAAAAAGTTCTTCTTCCCGTGCTTTTTCTGATTTTTTCAACCAACTATCGTATTCTTCTTGAGTTTCAAAATATTTTCGATGTTCGTCCTGAATTTTTCCTTTGAATTTATCGGTTAAAAACTTATTTTTTTTCAGTTCAGAAAACTTGTAAAAAATTAAAAAATGAAAGTACCTCGCCATAAGACTGCCTCGATTTCTTAGCAGCTGGTCCACCTGTCGTCGACTGAGAAAAACGTCGAGCCATGCAACCTCCACCCGCGATTTTACCCTAATTCCCGGTAAAAATAATTTTAAAAGCGAAAAGAAAGCGAAAGCGTTAAATTAAGCATAAAAAAGCAGGTAGGCGGAGGGAAATTGATCGCGCGGAGAAGCGACAGGTCAACGAGTCGCGGGGCCAACAGCGACGGCGGTGAGAGATTGGCGACAGCGGAGAGACGAGCAATCAGACGGCGAGAGAGTGGACAAGAAGAAGAGACAGACAGACACAGCCAGGCGACGAGTCGCGTCGCGGTCGTCTCGTCGACGTCGGATCGACTCGCGCCCCCACTTCCCCCTCCAGCTACCAGCTAAACTGTAAGTTTTCGACTTCTCAGGGGATATTACATTCTGCGCAAGGTGCTTGTTGGATCAGGAAACCCTAAAGAGGGCCCTGCCTCAGCCCAAAACCTGGAAAGAGAGCCAGTTCCAGGGGTGGTCCTCTTTTTTTTTTATTCGACCAGGTTATGGACGGGGAGCCAGATAGACCAAAATTGACGGCAATTGGAGGCTCGTCGACTGTTCGATGACTATTTTCCCATCAGTGGGAAGGCAGCCCAGCTCTGTCTTATGATTTATGACAGGGAAAAATGAGAGGAATTGATGTTCTGCTGGATGACCTGGGCTGGGATTTTGGGAGAATTTTTCCAATTTTGTCTACCAAACAAATTGGGGGACTTCTACCGGAGTTTCGGGCATGCCATTCTTGTCAAATAAGCTCGAAATGTCATTTCCTGCGGCCATTGTAGTCATAATATCGATCGATAAGTATTTCTAGCGACAGAAAAAAAGAGAAAAAAAGTTGTAGCAAGAAATGTGATCGAACTTGCGTCGTTTGGGTGATAATTGAGCAACGAACCTGCTGCTCCAGTGGTGAAGAAGGTCATCCTCCTGTAAATTTCAGAAACGGGGCGAGAATGTGAATTACTAATTTTATTTCAGATGGCCCAATGGACTGACCCCTCCCGGACTTTTCTCATCCAGGAGATTCAAAATCACCGGGTTTGTCGTCACCGCACAGATTACTGTAACTGTCCTAATTTCAGATTCTCTGGGATAAAGATGCCAACAGCGATATATCCAACGACGCCAAGAAAAGATCCGCGAAAGCGGAAGCCTTCGCCGAAGTGGTTGACAGCTTGAATGAGGCATTTCCCGGCCCCCAGAAATACACTTGTCAGTCGTTTTTTTCCCTAGAAATAGTATTTTTTCAGGTGAAGACATTCGATCACAATGGAAGAATCTGAAAGACACATATGTACGAAAGCAGCGATACATAAATGAGGGAAAATATGCATATGATTCACAAAAAGAAATTACATGGAAATTTTATAAAATGCTCTCATTTTTGGATGATACAAAGAAGAAGACAAACGAAAATAATGAACCGGATCATCCAATTTTTGACATTGCTGCACTTCAGCGAGAACATGGGTCAGTTTTGGTATTTTCTAAAGAAAAAGCAAGAATTTTAGACTGGATTTGGTAAAAAGCGAAGTCCAGTTTGAAAATAGCAACCACAGCGCATCGAGTTCAGAAGAATTGATGCAATCGCTTTTTGTTCAATCTTATAAAATCAACCAAGAGAAGGAAAAATCGCCACATCCTTTGGACACAACTTCATCGCCAAATCGACTACATCGTCCTTCTCATCAAAGCACTCCGGACAGTTATCCTCCTTCTACGTTGAAAAATAATGTATCCAGTAGTGGAGATGATGAAGAAGAACCAAGAAGAAAGAAGGTAAAACATGAACAAACAAAAAAATCAAGAATAATTTTAGATCTGTCGACGGGTTATGGCCACACCTTCTTCCAGCAGCCCTGATGAATATGAGATTTTTGGACAATTAATTGCTGCACAATTGAGACGGTAAAATAAAATCAAACAAGGAAAATAAAGAGAATTTTCAGGACAGCAGAAGAACATTCAAGAAGTGAATCACTTCGTCTACAGAAAAAATTGAATGACGTCCTATTCGAGGCACAAATAAGTCTATTGGAAGGCTAAAAATAATTCTGCTAACCTTAAAATTAGCTACGTGTCCTTCGAGGTCATACAAAAAATAATAGTCACGAGCCCTCGATTTTCTGAAGGGATGCCAAAATGAGACTTACAAATGATTGTGATAAATTTCATTATTCCAATAAAAATTTCCATGCTATTTTTTCTGTATATTACAGACCCAATTGTGGAGGGGAATGGCAATGAAGCCAGCCGATGTGACACCAATTGTATCACCGACGGTAGCAATTGACAGAGAATATTCACGAACATCGGGGGCAACCTGGAAATTATTGCAAAAAAAACGGATTTGAAAATGGCGGGTTCAAAAATTTTCAATTCCACGGAATTTTCCGTATTCCGACCATTTTCCTTGGATTCATTGGTGATTTTGTGATTCTGCTTCATTTTCAAGATGAAAATCTACCTTTTTATGTATCCTTGCGAATGTATTGACGTAGGAAGAGCCACCAAGCAGGCCCTCCCATATAATTAGAGCGAAAATAATGCCTATACTTGGAATAAACCAATAAATTGCATCAAATAAGAAGAGAATCATGTTGGCGAACTAAATTCCTCATTATTTCTAATAAAATAGGGGAAAAACCTGTAAAATTGGTAATAAATAGAGGACCCAAGCTGGGAGAAGGAAAAGGCTCACAGAAGATCGGGAAATGAAAACTCCGACTTGGTAGAGGAACTGGTACCAGCGATATTGTGAATGGACAGAGAGGCCGAAACCTTGGTGACAATCGAACATTATCAACTGCGTCTGGAATAGGTTTCCTTTATTTTTTAAAGAGAAATTATAGACCAATCCTTGATTTATGAGATATTCACCAACGTAGACAAGTGCAACAGGAATCATCAAATGCAGCAGTGGCTAAAATGTATGCTTCTTTATTTTTTTGGATAATTTACCAAGATTAGTGTAAACCTTTCCACTAAAGATAATTTCCTTTGTGGAATTTTTCTTGGATCTAATTGTTCTACAGCAATTGGTCGATCAGGTTCCAGAGAATCTTCATCCCAATTTTCTTCGTTTACACTACTCGTATTAGTTCTATTTTTCGCTGTATAAAAATCGGCTGGCACTATCCAAGTGGACGGATACCATGATGGGCTATAAACTTCTTTTGGTGGATCCAAAATTACCCAATAGCTGAATTTTTGCTTTTGTTTTATATCTAATAAATTTACGTTATGAAAAAGACGACAGGAATGAATAATTGAACTAGAAGAGCAACTTTTGGAGTCAAATCGCCCATATTTGGTTGGGTGAGGAATGCATAAGAAAATGATCCAAGTAGGCCTGCTCCTCCGGTTCCAGACGACCATGCGGCTACTGTATTACTTCAATTTATAAAAAATTAGATGGATTTCGGTCGGCTAACGCTGGGAAAAATGATGAAAATCCGAGGAAAGTAATTTCTCCAATTCCAGAGCCAAAACTGCCAATGGCCACTCCGGCCAACGACATGGCGACACTCGACGAAAATGCAACAATGAAATAACTCGAAAATTGTAAGGTACAAATGAGAAAATGCCGAAGTATGAAAGAATTTCCGATATTTCTAAATCCATGCACCTTACCCAAATGGTATTCTATGCATGAAGAAAGGAAATGTTAATTTACAAATTAATCCTGGTAAATTATCTGCAATTAGTACAGAACCAGTTGATTTTGACGCGCAAGTCAAATACGAAGCATTCCTCTATAATTCCATTCACAAATTGGAGACAAGATACTAACCTCGCAATGTTCGTTACTGTTTACAACTGTTTTATTCTGAATATTATCCATAATATCTTCAGCTGCACTCAACATTATGACATAACCATAATTATTGCATAAACCGAAGATCCTAGACCTCGGTTGATGCCCGTTTGAATAAAACGAACCAAAATGCTACGAAATTTCTTACAATGGTCCGATTAGAAGACCACCAACTTTTAGAAGTCATCTAATATGAGGAAAAGGGAATAGTTCTATAGATAGGAAGGACAGCACTTGTCGTTCACGGCTTATCAGCCGTGTAACAAGCTTCTGGTTGTCCTAGAGACATTTTTATCAGGAAACCACGTTGGAATGGATTATCCGGAATGTAAAACTGATCGACGTTTTTGTGATGCATCATGAAATTTTGAGCATTCAATCAGTTACTCCACATTTTTTTTTGTTTGTCAATATTATGAACTCATAATGAAATGCTCATAGTATTATTCTATTTATATGAAATACACAATCGTTTGTTACAAAATTTAGAAAATACAACTAATCTGTTTTTTTATAGTCTCTTAGATAATCTTCTACCCGTTGAGCGAGCTGGGATGCAGAGGGTACATTTCCTACCTATAAAAAGAAAAAAAGTGGTTAGAAGAATAGAGAACTTACTTCGTAATTTTGTGCGACCCACATACCACCGTAGAAACCCAATCCCATTGAAAATAAATGTGAAAGCAAGCCCATTATTAGCTGAAAAAATAAATTAATAGAGAGAAGAAGCTCAATTCGAATAACAAAAGATTAGCAGTGAAATAGAGCCAGATTCTGAACGAAAATAACCAAAAGTTTATGGTGAAAAAAACAAAGAAAATCCGTCTGCTGATCAAATCCGAGAAAGCGAACGAACAGGCTGCTTGCTACGCAACATTGCGTGCAAATTTCCTCGAAAATCATTTTTGACTTTCTTTCATTCGAAAGTGTCTCATTTTTTTATTTATTTCCTTTCATATGGTTCTCCATAATTACATAGATTTTTCAGGAAAATGTCGACGGAAATAGCAGAAGGAAGCGCTACAGAAATTAAGCGAGAAAATGATAGCCCCAGCTTACAAGAGGTGAGCAGTGAATAAATTATTGAGATACTCGTTTTAGACAGAAGACAAAATAGAGCGGGCAGAAAATATTAATACAACTAATTTGGATAATGTTAAAAAAGAGGTAGGTATTATTATTTAACTCTTATACATATATTTGTAGGAAGAAGATAGTCAAACCCATGTTGAGAGAGATGCTAGCTGTTCAATAAATATTGATGAATTAGAAATCCTGTTTGCCAACAGATATACTGAAGTAAGTCTTCACCTTTTCAGATGTATTTTGTATTTTTAGAACAATCCTAGCTATATGAAAATTTCTGAAGGATTTGATCCTGTTATTATTATTCATCCATGGGCATCGGGTCCAAAGAGAGTTTACGATTATTCCAGACGGTAAATTTATTTATTTTTTCTATTTTATTGGAACTTTTAGCAATCGTGGTGGTTGGAGAGGTGGTCGAGGATATCGCGGGAATAATTGGCGAGGAGGAAGAGATGATAACAGAAGACAAGGAGGATATGGAGATAGAAAGCGTCATATGGATGACAACGGTTCGGGATATAGAGGGAACAGCCGCGTACATTATCCAGGACGAGAACATCATTAAAATACTTTCGGAATACGATTGTATTATATTTGTTTGTATAATAAAATATTGGAAAAAATAATAACTCGAAATCATTTTCAAAACGTCAAAATTCCCCAATATCCCGGCTGTATCCTCTCGATAAAAAACAATTCATTAGAGTACAAATAAGTTTATTTAGAAAATCAAATGGAACAGAGTAAAATAGTAAAGTCAATAAGGGTTCAAATTATACAATAGCTTTACTTCTTGTTGTCCTTTTCTTCTTCTTTGTCCTTGTTTTCTCCAGGAAGATCGTTGACAATTTGTTGCAGCAGCTCGGGATTGTTGAGAAGATCATTCATGTCTTGTTCTTGCTGAAAAATTCACATTATATTTTGAAAAATATTGAAAACTTACAGATCCTGTTACGTCGACATCCATTGGTTCAGCAGCGTTAGAAGACGATTGTTGAGGAGCTAAAATATCATATAAAAATAAATGATTAAATAAAAAACCTGGTTCATCTTGCTGCATGCTCATACGGAGAGCCCATTCCAGTTGCTCTTCCTCGGTCATGGCCGCCATGTCGACGTCGACGGCTTCTTGCTGGGCATTGGCTTGTTCGGGTGGGGCTCCACTTCCATCCTGTCTTCCGGCTGCGGCGGCTTGGCGAGCTCTTTCTTCTTCCATGGATACACGCAGTGCCTAAAAATAAATTTGGATTAGGAAGAAGAAAAAAAACATACCAAGGCAAGATCAGGATCATCTTCTGGGTCAACTCCAAATTCAAAGGCTCCAGCGCCTCCAGCTGCATTACCACCATCTTCACCGCGACAGATCGGCGAGGCACCAATGACTTCCATGAGGGAACTGCCAGCTGGGACAACAATCAAGTTTGAGCCAGTTCCGTCTCTGAAAATAAAATATTCCTTAAAGTTGTGACAAAATAAACTTACTTTCCGTTGAGCGTGTCGACAAATTGTCCCATAATTTGGCTGTTGTCCGAGTCCGATTCTCCAAAGCAAATGACATCACAATCAACCTTTTCTTTCTTGAACTTCTTTGCAACTTTGATCAATTCGGCAGCATCCACATTTTCGATTGGGCTTCCAATAAAAACGACGACACGCATACGATGGCTGCGATTCTGTCGGTGCTTGAGTGCCAAATGGGCCACTTTGATGGCTGACAAAATGTTACACGATCCCTAAATTATGAAATTATTCAACAACAAATTGATTTAGATTACCTTGGGCTCAACTTGATGCAACTTCATAAACAAGCGCGGATGTTCTTGTGTCATAGACGATAATACTTCGACTTCTCTGAAATACAACATTAAATTGGCAACGCAATGAAACTAACCCAGCCATTCTTAGAATACCTACTGCATTTTCTGGATTGGCTCGCAGCTTCGTTTGAATTATCATGTTTGCAGCATCTTGTTGGCACTGCAGTCTTGTTGGAGCAAAGTCTCCATTTCTCATCCACTCAGAGTTGTCGACACTGAAATTGACGCAATTACTTCAAATAGATAGAAAGGCTCACCAAAGCATCGTGCTTTCGAGAACCATTTTTCAAACGTAAGGAATGAAGCTGTAAAATCAATAATTAAAAAAATCAAGTGAACATGATGAAAAGTATTGTATGGTAAAGAACATTTGTTGACTTCGAAGGACGTGTAGAAACTTTTTACTATAGTTATCATGTAGAAAATATCAAGACCTGGCTCGGCGTTGCATAAAATCAACCACTGGATAATCAGCGGTAAATTCGGCATTCTTACTATAAATAGGTTCTTCTTTCTTTATACCGTGTTTTAATAAATCCGCATCTGTCGGCGCTCGGCTGCTCTCGGGAGAAATAATCTTCAAACAAACCTAACAAAATAAGAATAAATGGTACCTGTTTTGATTCATCCACCGATATATGCGATATCCTTCCAATCATGGGTACTATGTATGAATTAGAAACAACGACATAAAATCGAATCAGTTTAGCTTCTATTTCAAAATTTGGCCCGCTTATGGGAGGTTCAGGAAGATGTAGACAGTCATCAAGTACGTCAACTCCCTGTGAACAGTGAAAGTTATGTGTCATCAACGGATCATACCATTTGCCTAAGAGAAGCTTTCACAATTTTCGTATTTATCGTCCATGAGTTATCCATGCTTACTTTAATTGGGACAACAAGCTTTTGTAGTTCACGGCCAACCTTGACGAATTCGAAAGGAATTCGAACACGTGCAGCCAATTCATCAGCCATTTTCTAAAATACATAAAATACTGTACACAATCCACGCTCTACCTCCTTCATTTCAGCATAATACGTTAAATCAAATGGTGAAGCATAAACAGCCTTTCTAGAAAGGAGGAGATCTGATCGAGCAACTCTTCTTTCCACTTCAACAACGTCAAATTGATGTCCTATTCCTAAACGAACTATTTGCGACGTCAGGCAATCTTGCAAACCTTCTAAATCTTCTAAGAGAATGAGTTTAATTGGCTCTGCGGCCTTATTCGTTTCATATTCTGTCACTGCCAGCTTTTGAAGATTTGGTAATTCCGCAGGATTCCGTTGAGTGCTTCCTGATGGGGTTGGTTCCGGCGCATACACTCGATGCAAAACCCAAGTGTTCTAAAATGTTACATGTAAAACAAAAATATAACAATCACCCACTCGTTTCACATTGAAACATGTAAAAGGTGGACGAAAATGACGAAGAGCGCAACTTGCTGCGCTTGCCATGAAGATATACTGAAAATATGTACTGAAAGAATAAAAGACACGAGCTGTTTTCAAAAGGGAGATGAGAATAAGATATAGCCAATTACAAGTTGCTGCTGCTTTAAAATATACGAAAAATGAAACTTTTCCAAGGCTAGAAAGCATTGCAGGCAGTTCTTTTTAGTATAAAGAACCGGAAAAATATTGGCAGTACATAAAATTTCAGCGGAAAAGCATGCAACATGAAGAAGCGACTAGAATGAAAATATCATCAAAAGTCGCTTTCGTCTAAAGGACTGCCAGCCTGAAACAACCGCGCTCCAACTTCGAACACGGTAAGCCCGACCTCAACCTTTACGGAGCGTTTCAATTTTTGAACCCGTGATGTAGTTGTTGCTGTTTTTACGCTTTTATCGAATTTTATCCATTTCTAATATTCCACTGATATCGATTTGCTCTCGGCTTCAAGAACCAGCTATTTACGCAAGTTTTCACAATGTAGACAAGGGAAAATGATGACAAAATAGATGCCACGCATTTCTTCACTTTTTCTAAACATTTTCTGTATTCTTTTGTACATCGGCTCATTTATCAACAGCGTCTACATGAAGATCAATAGTAAATTGGCTTTGAGAGTAGAAATTTTGTAAGATACAGACATTAGTCATCTGTGACGCCATCCCTTACTTTCACCAAAATTTCATTATTTGTATTTTTATTGCTTTTCTCAATTCTTCTTATTGATTTTGACATTGTTCTTTCCAGATCCATTTCTCAAGTGGGTGCAAACCACCATGCCTCCAATTCAAAGTCGGGCAAAGGTGTACGCTGAGGTAAGTGACTATAAATTTATTGCCATAAGGTTTTATACTTTATTTCTGTTATCTTTTTTAACATGTGACATTTTAGGTCAATCCCAGAAAACCTCGAGAATATTGGGATTATGAATCTCATGTAATAGAATGGGAGAACATTGATGATTATCAACTTGTAAGGAAACTTGGACGAGGAAAATATTCGGAGGTAATTACTGTTTTATAACTGTTGAGATTTCTTAGAAATTTGTATTGCTCTAAGGATTTATAATAACAAAATTCCAGGTGTTTGAAGGGGTAAAGATGTCTACTGATGAAAAGGTTGTTGTGAAAATTCTCAAGGTAAGGTGAATTTGCGTTTGAAACTATTCTCCCCATTCAGCCCGTCAAAAAGAAGAAGATCAAGCGAGAAATCAAAATCTTAGAAAATCTTCGTGGAGGAACGAACATCATCACGCTTCTTGGCGTCGTCAAAGATCCAATATCTCGAACACCGGCACTTATTTTTGAGTTAGTTTGAAGCTCTGCCGCGTATCTTAGCGCTTTATAGATATGTCAACAATTCGGACTTCAAGCAACTCTATCAAACTCTGAGCGACTTTGATATTCGCTATTATCTTTATGAGCTTCTCAAGGTATGAAAACTTCTCAACATCGACTTCAGTGATGTTCAGGCCCTTGACTTCTGCCATTCACAAGGTATTATGCATCGTGATGTCAAACCACATAATGTAATGATTGACCACGAGAAAAGGCAACTGCGGCTGATCGACTGGGGTCTTGCTGAATTTTATCACCCTCAACAAGATTACAATGTTCGCGTAGCCTCGAGATACTTCAAGGTACAATACTTGTTATGCAGACGTGAATGGTTATTTAGGGCCCCGAATTATTGGTTGATTATCAAAATTACGATTACTCATTGGATATGTGGAGCTTGGGTTGTATGTTGGCTAGTATGATCTTCCGTAAAGAGCCTTTCTTCCACGGACACGACAACTACGACCAGCTGGTGCGAATTGCTAAAGTTCTTGGCACGGAGGAGCTCTATGAATATATCGATAGATATCATATTGAGCTGGATCCTCGATTTAATGATATTTTGGGTCGTCATTCTAAGAAAAGATGGGAAAGGTCTGTTTTAATTTCATTAGGGGGTGATGTTTTACGTTATGCCATTACATCCTTTTTTATCTCCTACTTTTGTTAAGAGTTCCTTTTTCCAGGTTTACACATGCAGAGAATCAACATCTGGTTAGTGCTGAAGCTATTGATTTCCTGGATAAATTGCTTCGTTATGATCATCAGGTAACATTTTCGCTATTCTTTTTCTTTTATTTACAATCTTAAAATTAATCGCAGTGATTAGCAAACTGTTCCTTTAGGAACGTCTGACAGCTAAAGAAGCAATGGATCACCCATATTTCGCCCCCGTTTTGGAACACCATCGGCGAGTAGCAGTAGAGGGGTCACATAATGTCATACCGCTCGATGAGATGAGAAATGCAACCGAGAAATGCCATTAGCCCAAGCATCTGAGGCTCGAAGAACGCCTAAATCCCATTTTTCCTTCACCGTATTTCCAAAATTATTTTTTTTTGTTTTATCAAATTTACAGCATGGGCATAGATGCTCTTGCTCTAGATGATTCCACTAAACTGTCACCTATTTGTTATGTGTCGGTTTACGTTTTTGACTGTGACCTAGACATCCATTGTTCAATAAATCATAAGACATTGTCACAGTTGTTTTGCAAAATGTTTCGGTGTTATTTCCTCTATCTAAACGCCATTGAAATGAGGCTGCAGGAAACCTCGATTAACAAAAAACATCAGAATGCTTGCAAGAAAGGCCATAAGCTCAATGGGAGCTGCTGTTCGTCATACAGTGACCGTTTCCGGTACATCAACATTTGCTAATTCCGCTTCACAAGTTGCTTCATCATCAGAGCAGCCAAAAATTCAGCCGTCTCCTATATACATGGATGTTCAAGCCACTTCTCCAATGGTATGTCTTCTCGTTTTTATTTTTACTTTCCCAAGGGATGGGCATAAATTCCTTAACACAATGCAAACAATTGTGTGAAATCTATTTTTATTAGCGCAATCTAATTTTTGTTATTCTTCTTGTGAATAGAATCCATTGATACAAGCTGGGCTGGTGGAAAGATACTTTCTCGGAGGTCCGTGTTAGAATCTTCCGTATCACAGCCTTTGCTGCTATCATCGCTTCCCATCGATACTCCTGGATATAATGTAAGATCGCTGTTTGGTGCTTTCTTCCTATTAGCAGCAATTTTCTTCTTTGCAAGAACTTTTCTTTGAGCAGCACGGAGTAGCTTTTCATAGCCCGATCTCGGTATTTCATTATTCTTTTCTTGGCAATTTTTTGGTGAAGCTGGCATCTCCTTTGTGCTGTGATTCAGCGTTGATGCATGTTTTCTTTCCGATCCGGGGCTATTTATCCTATTAGTAGAAGTGCTTTTCAATTTTGTGACTGAAGCAGTAATGCTGATACTGCAGAAGTCGAGACTTTGGGAAGAGTCGCTCAATCGCATCTCAAATGCGATTGATCCACCAGATTCACTGTCCATGTGTGTTACAGCCGCACAACCACCGCTCATAGCGAGAAACTGTCAATAGACAAGCACATTTTTCATTACAATTTTTTACAAGTTTTAATCATTTTTAGGATCCACGGGTCGTAGATGCCATGCTGCCTTACATGGTCAATGATTTTGGAAATCCACATTCAAGAACACATGTGTACGGATGGAAAGCAGAAGAAGCTGTTGAGAAAGCTCGCAATCAAGTGGCGAACCTATTCAATGCGGATCCAAGAGAAATAATTTTTACATCAGGAGCTACAGAGTCGAATAATAATGCGATAAAAGGAGTTGCAAAATTTCAAAAACACGCAGGAAAAGATCATATAATCACATTACAAACGGTATGTTTTTTTTCTACAATTTGTATCGTTATTTAGGAACATAAGTGTGTTTTGGATTCATGTCGTCAATTAGAAAGTGAAGGTTTCAAAGTTACATATCTTCCAGTTGATAAAGGAGGCATTGTTGATCTTCAGGTATGTTTCATGGTTTTGAGTTTGATTCTGATATTTTTATTACAAATTTTCAGCTATTGGAGAACACGATTACCCCACAGACGTCGCTTGTTTCTTGCATGATGGTGAACAATGAAATTGGAGTTATCCAGCCTGTAAAAGAAATTGGTAAATAATTTTTATGCTTCTAACAATTAATCTTATTAGGTGCTCTTTGTCGCTCGAAAAAAGTTCTTTTCCATACCGACGCTGCTCAAGGTACTGGAAAAATTCCCATTGATGTAAATGCTATGAATATTGATCTTATGTCTGTTTCTGGACATAAAATCTACGGTCCTAAAGGTATGAGTTACCATGAAATGTTTACAATTATTACTTTCAGGAGTCGGCGCATTGTATGTTCGTCGTCGCCCACGTGTTCGAATTGAAGCACAAATGAGCGGAGGAGGACAAGAACGAGGAATGCGCTCAGGAACACTGCCCACACCTCTTTGTGTAGGGCTTGGAGAAGCATGCCGAATTGCCTCCGAAGAAATGGGTTAGTTCTTATTTCGCACATAAAATTCTCCAATTTATAGCTATGGATGCCGCACATATTCACCGCCTGTCACAAAAGCTTATTGATGGTATTACGAAGCGTCTTGGTCATATAATTAGAAATGGAGATCCCTCAAGGCATTATCCTGGCTGTGTTAACTTGTCTTTTGCTTACGTTGAAGGTAATTTCGTCATTATTTTTTAACTTTTCTTTAGGTGAATCTCTTTTAATGGCTTTAAAAAGCGTGGCTTTATCTTCTGGTAGTGCGTGTACCTCTGCTTCATTAGAGCCATCCTATGTTTTAAGAGCTATCGGAGCTGAAGAGGATTTGGCTCATTCCTCCATTCGATTTGGTATTGGAAGATTTACAACTGATGCTGAGGTTATTAGATCTTTATTTTTATGTTAATATTACCATTTAGATTGATCATACTGTTGAATTGTGTGTAAGAGAAACCGAAAGATTACGAGAATTAAGTCCACTTTGGGAAATGGTACAAGAAGGAATCGATCTCAAATCTATCCAGTGGACTCAACACTAAAAATTCTCTGCGCAGGTTGTTTTTTTGTTTGTAAACATCATCTATTGTTTATATCTTTGTTCAGAGGTTGTTATACATAGATAAAAATGTATTATTTTGCTTTTATTACCAATAAGTATCCAGTTCTGAAAATGTTATGGAATCAGGACCAAAAACAATTTGAAGCTGGTGTCCATCGCCCAGTCTAGTAATTATTATCCTATTTTCCTCAGCGTGAATGGGAAATTCTTCTTGTAGAGCTTGAGCAACATTTTCGGAGGAAATTGAATTTTCTCGGAAACATATCCGAAGTAAAGAAATCTCCCGTCTCGATGTGATATAATCCTAAAACAAGTAGTGGGGAGTTATAAGGAAATTACCACAGTAATTTGGAGCAATCCGGATAGTGTAAAAGTCCCGTCCATTATTGACAACTCCGGCGCTGTAAACTTCAAAATGTCTTCTTCAAGAATTTTTGTATTTTCAGAAACAACGAGTTGCTCAATTTTTTCATAAATATAATCATTTTTCAGAAAATCTGAATTTATTTCACACCAAATTTTCAATTGTTTTGGTTGTGTCGCCTAAAATGTCCTTTTTTGGGGTAAATCATTTTACCGCAAGAAGACGGTCGAATAATTCTTGACTATCTAACGAAATATTGAAAATTAGACGTTTTGCCCGAGTTCCATTGTTTTCAATAGCTTGAATAGCTTCAATTTGTCGAGATTCATCCATAATCAAGAGCAAATCTGTGTACTAAAATTATAACAAGATGAAAATAGAGGAACCTTACAGAAAATTCGAGTTCTTCACATATTATTTTTGTATTTCTTTCTGTAAAACTGCCAACATTTTCATATTCATTGCTATTGGCTACAATAAATTCCGTTTCCTTTAATTTTTCTAATTTTTTTAGGGATTTCACCTACTTCATCGATCGCTACTCTATCCGCTTGAAAAATGTAACCGGCTTCATTTACTAAAGAAGCCAGAAGTTTACAAGCTTCTTCGATATTTGCCAGATCTTGATAATTATGAAACTGAAAAAAATGCAGAAAAAATAAAGGATGAAAAAATACACCTACTTTCTTCAATATTTTCAACTGTACATGCAATGGAATTACGAGAAGGTCAAGGTTTTCGGCATTTTCGTAGTGTTCAGGAGGATCCGCAGAATTTTTACTGGTTTCAGGAATATTGACGTCCATTTGTACTCGATCAATCGATGCAAGTCGACTGATAAGATGGAAAGACAACGCCGTGTAAATAACGCCAATGACGGGGAAAAAGGGGACGATATAAATTTCAATTTCAACAATTCTACATACTCTCAAAGAACTTGAAAATATAAATATTTGTGCAATGGCTAAAGGCCTGGTAAAAGACATTGGTCACAGAAAAAAATCCAAATTCTTGAGGTATATAAAATACTGTTTTTCATATAACTGTTCTGGAGCGTTTTTCTACCTCTAAAAAGTATTCTAAAAGCAAAAAGACGCGTAGAAGAATAAAACTTTTTCTCTTCGATTTTTTCCACGATCATCAAAGCCGATTTTTAGCTAATTAATTACTAGAAACGCTATTTAGCGCACTTTAGATTAGCGAAACTGACCAAGAAATAAGAAAGTTATGAGGCGAGTGCAGGGACTTATGGCGCATACTGATATAATCTCTCCATTACCATACCCAAGTTAACCAAATTTTTTCAGTATAGAGCGGTTGTTTTTATTGCCAATCATTGTGCAAGTCGAAAGCAGTTGGAATGGGTCGACCGACTGTCTACCGGCCGCCCAATATTCGCCATCACAAGCCCAAAGTCGCGCCAGCCACCGTTGAAGAAGATTGCCTGGACCGCCATCCTCTTATTGAAGCCGATGATTTGGAGGAGAACAACTGGAAAATGCTGGAGAGTCATGGAATACAAATAACGCCCAAGACGATTGTTGAAGAAGATTGCCTGGACCGCCCTGCCAAAAAAGGACAGCTACTTCAATCTGGCTAATGGATCAGGCAACAACGTCTACGCCCAGACTGACACCGCTTCAGGAGGCGTCTTTGTTGACCACCGACAAAAGACGGCCGATATCAAAGTGACCGCCAGTCAAGCTGCCTCAAGAATTGTTAGTTTTTCTTTATTGAAAGATAATATAGTAAATTTTTAGGGTCATTCTATTCCGGTAACCGTCTATTTGGATGCCAAGGTTGGAGCCAATTATGATTGGATTGGTACGCCGATCACCGTCCACGTTCCTGTCGTCTCTTCCGAATACCAAGAAGCTTACCGGCGAGCATCCAGGAAAGACGATTCGACAATTCAAGCAGCGGATGATGATTCACTCCGACATTGAAGATGCACGGATTGTGGCCCACGGATGGACAATCTTTTGGACTGAAAATGCAGATGGAACAAGCCACTTCCCCCGATGTTGCATTCGTCGACGGCAAGGCCGAAATCATTTTCTCCCGTCTTCGTTTTGATCCGACGACTCCAATTGTTTACCTCGTCGGACAGCAACCGAATATGAAGTTGCCGATTTATATGTAAATAAATCAATTGGTAAACCAGATTTTTTGTGTTTTTCTGTTTATTGTTCTATCTTTGGCACATCTTCTTGTTGTCGTATTTTTATGAGAGATATGAGTCTTCCCTTTTTCGCATCAGAAAAGCAGCCGACTTGTTCTTCTCCTTGAACCATGAAGGCGGCTAATTAGCTGGTCGTCACTTGAATTTCATGACCATTTTCTAAATTATCACCGACAAATACTAGAAATCAGATGAAAAATGAATTATAGTCGGTTTCCAACTCTGGGGGAAACGGGCGTTGTAGGACCACTTGAAAATCAGGCAAATATTTCGAATTTTCCGCCGAAACCTCGTGGCGATGGTGCCGCTGTGTCGTCGTGTCCTCCTCAGCCATCGGACTTGAATGTGGACTTGGGAAATTCTTCGAATGAAGAAACTATTCGTCGCACCGTCTACACTTATTGATTTTGGTAAAGACGGCTACCTCACCGTGCGCAACGATGGCACTCGTGCTGTTTATGCCAAAATGGACACCGGCGGTGGCATGTATATTGAGGCGGCAAGCAGAGCGACATCAAAATCACTCAGCTACAAATGGCGTACCGTGCTGTTAGTTTTTTCTACTTTAATCAGCTTATAACAAATTTGCAGGGATCTTCTGTTCGGGTAACCTTCACTTTTGGAGCAGATGGTAACTTCAATGGAGAAGAACATCACTTGGATATCCCTGTAGCTCCTTCTAAAGGAGCCTACACATCCAAAGTATTTTATGAAGACGGTGTCAAGAAGCTGGAAGTCACATCGACGATTCCTGGCGGTTTCCTGCAAACGCGCGCATGGACACGGCTTGAGGTCAGGGATGGTGCCAAGTGGATAAAACTCCTGCCACCTCAAACCAAATTTGAATTGGATACCCATGGATACTTCTGCAATTTTGAATGTGAAAATAAACCTTTGTACATCGAGTTTTTGTGTTTTTCTGTTTGTTGTTCTATCTCTTCTCGTTGTCATCTTTTTATGAGAGATATGAGTCTTCCTTTTTCGTATCTTAGGAATTCAGCTGACTTTGTTTTCCTTGAACCACAAAGGTGGCTATTTATCTGGTCGTCACTTGAATTTCATGACCATTTTCTAAATTATCACCGACAAATACTAGAAATCAGATGAAAAATGAATTATAGTCGGTTTCCAACTCTGGGGGAAACGGGCGTTGTAGGACCACTTGAAAATCAGGCAAATACAGTGCGGGTCAAAATTTTAGGTCCACCCTGATTTTTAAAGGTTCGTACGTGTAACGGCGGTCTCGCGCTATTCCGTCTATACCACGAGAATCAGCATGTTTCAAAACCCCAGTATACCAATTTTGGTAGAAGGAAACGGCGATGGCGCCGCTCCAGCCCTTTCTTTTGAGTAAAAGCCCTCCGCAGGGGGGTCAAAATTTTAGGTCCACCCCTCGTCAATGACGGAAACGCTACATTTTAGAGGTTTTTTGTTGGTTGCATACCATTTTGAAGGTTCCTCAGTCGGTGTAGCCAAAAAAAATCGGAAAAATCTGACGGGACACGCCTGTTTCCGAACCTCAATTTAAACCTAAAACAAGGGTTCAGCTCGTTCTAGCGAGGCTCTGAAGAGCTTTTCGATTTTTTGAGGAAAATGAGTGATGTGGCGTAGCAGAGCAAATGATTGTGCACATTTTGACATACGAGGTTTATTGTGCCAACACTGTTACGGGGACCGGCTGATCCATCGTCTAGCACACCCTCGAAAAGACCATTTTGTAATTAGAAAATGGGGAAAAATCGACAATTTTTGCCATCATCCGATTGTGTCCACTGATGCGCCTCACCAGCTGCACTTCTCATGTAGCGCCGTATGTCATTATGCTCGCCGTCGTGTCGCCTACACGCTCACCAACGTTCCATCCCTCGATGCGACCGTATCATCATTGGACCTCAAAAAAACGCGCTGAACCCTTGTTTTAGGTTTAAATTGAGGTTCGGAAACAGGCGTGTCCCGTCAGATTTTTCCGATTTTTTTTGGCTACACCGACTGAGGAACCTTCAAAATGGTATGCAACCAACAAAAAACCTCTAAAATGTAGCGTTTCCGTCATTGACGAGGGGTGGACCTAAAATTTTGACCCCCCTGCGGAGGGCTTTTACTCAAAAGAAAGGGCTGGAGCGGCGCCATCGCCGTTTCCTTCTACCAAAATTGGTATACTGGGGTTTTGAAACATGCTGATTCTCGTGGTATAGACGGAATAGCGCGAGACCGCCGTTACACGTACGAACCTTTAAAAATCAGGGTGGACCTAAAATTTTGACCCGCACTGTATTTCGAATTTTCATTGGATTCAAACGCGCGCGTCTTGAGGTCCCGCAGCGCCCGTTTCCCCCAGAGTTGGAAACCGACTATAACCCATTTTTGCCCTAATTTTCGTCAGGTCATCCCGAAGATGAAAAAATATTTCTGCTCGAAAGTGGCATTAAAAAATTCGTCTCTTCGCGCTGATCACAGATTTCTTATTCTCATCGAAGGCGTCCTCAGTCGCCGGGAGGTATGCCGACGTCGAAAGTCTGTCAAGGCTGTCGAGCCTGAATAAAATTTCTGTCAAATCCTTGACAAAAGTTAACAGTTCGCTATTGAGGTTCCGCATGACGAGGGAAGTGATTGCCGCCGAGCCTCCTTCTCTGCATCTGATAGCCCTCTTTCCTCTCTATCGAATGATATAAAACTTGAAGGTCAAGTCTTTTTGCGCTGCAGGGAAAACCTATGATTTAGGATAGTTCAGAATCAGGAGTGCTTTCGGCGATTATGATATTTCTCCCAGCCGCGGAGGAGAAAAATCTGCAAGAGAAATAAATTTTACACCATTCGGTAGAGGAAAATGAGGGCTATCAGGTGCGCGAAAGGAGGCTTGGCGGCGATCATTTTCCTTGCCGTATGGAGCCTCAAAAGGTTTCTGTAAGCAATTGTCAAGGATTTGACAAAAATTTTATTCATGCTCGACAGGCTTGACAGACTTCGACATCGACATACCTCCAGGCGCCTTCGACGAGAATCACATATCTGTGATCAGCGCGAAGAGGCGAACTTTTTGATATCAATTTCGGAAGAACAAAAAAATATTTCTATCGAAAAAATCACCAAAGGGGGGACCAAGGCATTTTTGGTACATATTTGTACCGGGCAGCATGAATGGGTTAAAAAGAATCTGATGTACGGGCTCAACTATCTAAATTTCTGTTTCCAAACCGCAAAAGATTTGTTTTGTATAATCCCTCCATTGCTATACCCAAAATGACCAGATTTTTCCAATACAAAGCGGTTGTTTTCATCGTCTATTCATTGTTCTTCTGTCATGGCCATAGGCCGTCGGACAAAGAAGAAGGCGCGCAAGCCAAGAGCCCGCCAGAATGCTGCTGGAACAACTACGCCGCCACCGCCTCCATCTCCTCCTCAAACGTCGGACTTGAATGTGGACCCTTGGGAAGTTCTTCAAATGAAGAAGCTTTTCGTCACCCCGTCTACGCTTATTGATTTTGGTAGAGACGGCTACCTCACCGTGCGCAACGATGGCACTCGTGCGATTTATGTCAAAATGGACACCGGCGGTGGAATGTATGTTGATCGCGGCAAGCAGAGTGACATCAAAATTACTCAGCTACAAATGGCGTACCGTGCTGTTAGTTTTTTTCTACTTTAATCAGCTTATAACAAATTTGCAGGGATCTTCTGTTCGGGTAACCTTCACTTTTGGAGCAGATGGTAACTTCAATGGAGAAGAACATCACTTGGATATCCCTGCAGCTTCTTCTAAAGGAGCGTACACATCCAAAGTATTTTATGAAGAAGGAGTCAAGAAGCTCGAAGTCACATCATCGATTCCTGGCGGTTTTCTTCAAACACATGCATGGACACGGTTTGAGGTCAGGGATGATGCCAAGTGGATAAAACTCCTGCCACCTCAAACCAAATTTGAATTGGACACCCATGGATACTTCTGCAATTCCTTTACCAGAAGTCACTCATGTCTCAAGTCGCCAATTGCCTATTTGAAAGGAGTACAAAAGGGTCTTTCGATCCCGATTTTCCAATAGGAATAAAATGTGGCCGCCAATATTTTGTTCTTTTTTTTTGTTGTTCTATCTTTGGCACATCTTCTTGTTGTCGTATTTTTATGAGAGATATGAGTCTTCCTTTTTTTCGCATCAGAAAATCAGCCGACTTGTTCTTCTACTTGAACCATGAAGGCGGCTAATTATCTGGTCGTCACTTGAATTTAGGGTTGTGCGCCGACACGACAGGCACCTCAAATGTCGTGTCGTGTCGTGTCGTCTGTCGTGTCGTGTCGTGTCGTGTCGTACCCCCCGACACGACACGACACGACAGGGTCTGGGATCCAGATGTCGTGTCGTGTCGTATCGTGTCGTATGCCTGTCGTGTCAGGGACCAAATCAAGTAAAATGGTGATTTTTTGAAAATTTTTGCATATTTTTTCGTAATTTTTAGTGTTTTTTCAATTTTTTTTCTCAAATTTTCCTATTCCAGTCAAGTATTTGACACTTTTCATTGGTTAGCGCCTCAAAATTTTACTTCTGTAATTATTTTATGCGATACTTAGGCGAGAACATGGTAGAAGACACTGGTCATAGGCGCTACTCCCATATATTTATTAATAGCGCTGACTTTGGACCTGCATACTGGGCCCAAATTGGTCATAGAAATGTCTAAAGTAATAAGCTAATAGGCTAGTCAGCAGTAGACAATAATATGACAGTACACGTCAGCTTGGCTTGGATAACCATAGTCAACAGTAAAATGCTTATTGACAGTTAGAAATCTCTAACGATTACTTTAAAAAGGTTCCTTATATCATAAAAAACTTATTCGGAATGATATATAACAAAAAACTAGTGAATTCCCTATTTGGGAGCATTTTTTGGTTTCATGATACGACACGACATTTCAGACGACATTTGCTGAAATGTCGTGTCGTGTCGGGTCGTCTAGCCTGTCGTGTCGTGTCGTCTCGGCACGACACGACACGACACGACACGACAGGTTCCGGATTTTGCCTGTCGTGTCGTGTCGTGTCGTGTCGGCGCACAACCCTACTTGAATTTCATGACCATTTTCTAAATTATCACCGACAAATTCTAGAAATCAGATGAAAAATGAATCTAAATTTCTGTTAACAAACAGCAAAAGATTTGTTTTGTATTTATATTATAGTCTGTCAAGAAAAAAGACGACAAATAAAGGTCTCTTTTGTTGTAATGGGGCAAGAATACGGCGCATTTTCACTTGAAAATTTGGAAAAAATGATCGGTTTATCTGCCCCATTGGAACAAATATGAGACCTTTATTTGTCGTCTTTTTTCTTGACAGACTATATAATTATAATCCCTCCATTGCTATACCCAAAATGACCAAATTTTTCCAATATAGAGCGGTTGTTTTTATAGCCAATCATTGTGCAAGTCGTCAGTAGCTGGAATGGGTCGACCGACCGTCTACCGTCCGCCCAATATTCGCCATCACAAGCCGAAAGTCGCGCCAGCTACCGTCGAAAACGATTGCCTCGTCGATGTGAAGCCAGCCGTGCTCGTATCATGTGGACGTGACGCATTCGTCACCATTGGCAACAAGAGCAATTCCTGGATGCACGCTATGTGCGACACATCTGGAGGAGGCGCGACCGTGGACAAGTCGAAAGATGGGAAGCTGAAAATCAGCAAGAAAAAAATGGCTGATTTGGTGGTTAGTTTCTCTTTGCTGTGCGAGTGTATAAGATATTTTTAGGGTCGCGTCGTCGTCGTAGCCATCAAAATCAACGCTACGTCGACTGATGGCAACTGGCATGGATCCGAAATTGTGGTCCAGATCCCCGTGAAAGCCTCAAACGAGGTTTTCACGAAGGTGATCGGCTTCAACCCTGCTGGTGAACGGGAGATGACTATCTCGACGACCATGCAAGGAGCGAGCATCCGTCGTCACGACTGGACACGCTTTATTGTGTCTGAAAATAAACCTTTGTACACTGGATTTTTGTGTTTTTCTTTTTGTTTTTCTAGCTTTGGCTTATCTCCTTGTTGTCATCATTTTATGAGAGATATGAGTCTTCCCTTTTTCGCATTCTAAAAATGCAGCCGAACTTGTTTTCTTTGAATCATAAAGATGGCGAAGATTATCCAGTCGACACTCGATTTTCATGGCCATTTTCTAAATTACCACCGACAAATACGGTATAAAAATTATTTTTCTTGTTGGTCATTTTCCTCCGCGGATGAGAGAAATAGCACAATCGCCGAAAGTCCTGCTAAAATTGGACTATCCGAAATTATAAGTTTTCTCAGCAATACAAAGAGATTTAGTCGGGGAGTTGAATATCATTCGATAGAGGAAAAAGAGGGCTATCAGGTGCACAGAAGGAGGCTCGACGGTGACCACTTCCCTCGTCGTACAGAGCCTCAATTGCGATCGGTTAACTTTTGTCAAGGATTAATATTCTTCAGGTTCGACAGCATTGACAGAGTTTCGACAGTGCCGTAGCTCCAGGCGCCTGAGGACGCCTTCGACGAGTATCACATATTCGTGATCAGCGCGCAAAGGCGAATTTTTTAGTGCTAATTTTAAAAGAAAAAAAAATTTCGACAGAAAAAATCATCAAAGGGAGGACCAAGGCAAAAAAGGTTCAAAAATGTACCCGTGGGAACTAATGGGTTAATACAACAACTTAATAATTTGTAAAATAAAACATATCTTGAAAAAGAAGAAGTTGAGCGGGCGAGGCGAAACCGGTCGGAGTTGGGTCGAGGTTGCCAGAAATGTCGACGCAGTCTTCTTCGACCGTCCTCTGACAAGTCTCGCCTTTTCTTTTCCATCTTTCTACAATTTTGAATAAGATAATTCTCGACTATTTGACTTTGGATTCTCTCCTTTTTAGGGAAATGTAAGTCGGTTGACGCAGTAATCAGCAGTAGCGAAAGCGAAAAGCGAATGGACAACTTGACCAACGCAAAGGCGGATTCGTCTGCCTCCACTCATTCAAGGTTCTTGTAAAAAGGTAATGACACAACTCAATGGCCAATAAATTCAGGAAATTTTCACAAGCTCATTTGTATATAAAAAAGTCGACTGGCCAACTATTTTGCTGGCAGAGCAACATCGGCGCCATTGAAAATCAACTCGAGATGTCTTCAAAATCAGACGATTTGTACGATCTTTTCTACCAATTATATTCCTCCTGTCGGGTTTATCTTTTTTTAAACTTGAATAATTTGTTTGCAAATGGTGTGCATTCTACACGGTTGCAAAGAATTATGGTTAGAAAAACCAATTCCCTCTTACAATTGCCCACGTAATAATCCTCTTTGAGACATAAAATCTAATGAAATGTACATGAATTTTTGAATGAAAAGCATTCATTTTTACTACGATCACTCCTTGTCGCCGATTTGTCCCATTTAGTGGGCGAAGCGAGAGACGAAGACAGCAGATCTGGGAGGGCAAGGACAGTAGGCAGCGTCGTTGCCAGGACTGAAAATATTAAATTTATCCAATGGCCAAAGGCAGAAACATACAGTCCAGGTCCTCCAGCGGTTCCGGGGTGTCCATCGGAACCAGGGGCTCCAGGGTTTCCAGCAGATCCAGCAGGTCCTTCGGGTCCGGGGGCTCCGTCGTTTCCGTTGTTTCCGGGCTGTCCGTTGGGTCCAGCAGGTCCAGGAGCTCCAGCGGGTCCAGCAGGTCCAGGCTGTCCACGTCCACGTTGTCCGTCCTTTCCGGGTTGTCCAGGGTTTCCAGGAGCTCCAGCGTTTCCGGGAGCTCCGGCATCTCCAGCAGGGCCGGCGCTGCCGGGTTGTCCGTCTTTTCCGGGCTGGCCAGCCTGTCCGGGCTGTCCGTCGGGTCCAGCAGGTCCAGCAGGTCCATCGGGTCCGGGAGGTCCTAAAATGAATCAGATTAACTTGGATGAATAAATAAAGAAACCAGCGGGTCCTGGAGGACACTTGACGCATCCGGTATCCTGAGGAGGGCAAGTGATGGGAGCATAGGTGGAGGTGTTGTCCTCTCCTGGGGGTCCGGGCTGTCCAGGTTGTCCAGGGGCTCCAGGCTGTCCAGGAGGTCCAGGAGGTCCAGGTGGGCAAGTGGGCTTAGCGGGTTCGCACTGGCACCAAGCGGGGAGTCCAGAGAAGTCCTGTCTCTTCTGACGGAAGATGCTGTTGAAGGGGTTGATCTTGGGCTTGCTGGGTGGAGTCACGGTGATTTGGATGTCCATCATCTCGGTCCAAGCGGAGTCAGTTTCGACACGGAAGACGGAGACACCATCGAGAACCTCATCGTGGACTTCGTTGATGGTATTGTAGAGCTGGGGAATGACCACAAGGCAGGCGACAATGGCCAAAGTGGAACAGGCCGAAGCCACACCGACGATCAGCTTCTCCTCGAACATTGCTGAACTGCTGACTGGCGGCGGTCGACGGCTTTTGTAGTCCCTCGATGTCGGGGCGGAGCCGTCTTCTTTCGTTGTTTGTGAGAAGGAAAAAATGTGAAGGTCAAATTTGCCGAAAGACGCTCAAGGACTGAAATTAGTAGCTAACGGAAGCTGCTTTACTACGGGGACAAGTCGACGCTGATTGGAGGTCGAGAGGCAGCAACGAGGAACAAGAATCTCTAATTTATATCCAATTATAGGGACTGTAATGGGACAAGTTCCTTGTCTTTTGCTGTCAATAATGAATGTCTAACTCGTAGCCCAAGAAATTTTGTCACAAATAGCAGTGCTATTAAAGCGAGGGATGAATGCTGCGCCCGCACTCGTAAATTCTCGGCAGCAGTTTGCTATGATTTCTTCGAGGAGTCGATGTTCTCTGACGAATTATTCGTTCAACCGCCTGAGGTTTGTATCGAATCCGACCCATCGAAAGATGTGGTTGGAGAAATTTTGAAGAGCCTTCCCAAAGTGGAGGGCGATAAAGGAAAATTTCAGGAATCCCTAAGATCTTCCAAGATCTTTCATGTGCATCCCCCATTTCCATGACATCAACAAGCGGCTTGTCCTTGATCATCTTCGGTAATGAGCTGCGTCCGATCAATTTCCACCTTTTCTTCTCCCATTTCATTTTTTTCTCTGTGTCCCTTTGATTAGCTGGTTTTTGACGCGTTGAAAAAGGCGGCGGTTAGGGCAAAAGAAGAAGGAAGTGGACAAGCGGCTAACTTGTTTTTTTCTCCTTTGCAAATGGAAAAACAGAAGAAAAGGCAGAATAAGGACAATTGTAACCAGAACCGAGAACTGGATAGAGAATATCTTGACTGGTCATCAAAAGATGGAGAATAGCCCGGATATCTAGGAAATCCGATGCTTCGATGTCTTGGTTTCTCTTTATAGCAGGAATCCTGCCAAGTGGTTAGCGCATTTGCCTACAATTTTCCACATCCGAGTTCAATCCAACAGCAGCTGGAAATCATTTTTGTATTTTTAGTCTAAAAATTTTAGAGCCATGGTTCCATTTGATGACCCTAGTTTTTGAGTCAGTTTTTACCAAATTTCTTTGTTTTCCACCATTTCAATTTGGTAACTGCTTCGTCGACTAGCCATTATCGGCGATGGCGATCTATTTTTTCCGACAGTGGCGACCCCGCTCTCTCTCGATTTCTTCTTGCGATGGCAAACCAGTCGATGGCCTTGAGGGGAGGGCCTACCTAACCAATATCGGTTTGAAACAAAAAGCAAGGCCACCTGCAAACCGATCCAATGTAAAAAATTTAGATGATCAAGGAACTCATTAGGGGACGGGTAGGGCGGAGGGGAGACACACCCAGGGGCGGAAGAAAGCTGGCAAGACGCAGGGAAAATAACTAAAACCAATAGATTTATTTGAAAAATAGGAAAAAAATAAAATATTCTCTAAAAATCTATAGTTCGGCATGTATGTTGCCTATTTTCTCAATAACCTCCGCTGCTATGGAATCTCGGGTAATCCCGTCGATTTTCTTGTATCCACTGCACCAACTTCTCCGAAGATACATTCGATGTCCTTCAAGAGCCGTCGAAAATAGCTGCTGGTTTGCATGATCACAATCCAAATGCATATTGTTTACTGGCTAAAATGACTATTTTCTCAATTGCAATCGCTTATCCTTGTCGTCATCGACATTTTCAGCAATATCTCGACTCTACCTGGATCATTTTCGAAAAACTAAAGAATAGCAAATAGCGAAGAGCCTAATTTTCTCTAAAAACAAAAATTGCTACAAATATCCCCATGCAAACAGCTTTGAATTGAGGAAATATCGTAAAAGGAAAGTAAATAACGGTAAAACCGCAAACCCTCGAAAACGTGGACATTTTTGATTACAAGGGATTATTAGTAATTTCTCGGAAGTTAGATTTGCTGAAACCAGCAGTATCTCCTCTTTACAGTCATGTTTAAATTATGGAAATTGGTCCGAATAGAGCCAAGTTATGACCAAAATGAGCGAAGTCGACGATGCCCTGGGATGTCGGGCGATTCGCTTCGATCCAACTCGACTTTTTGAACAAAAAAAACCCACCCATGGTTCAATAATGGATTTGCTTGGTCCTTCCTCGTAGATATGTTCGAATTCCAGTAATAAAACTGCTTCATCTTGTCCTTTCTTTGGTTTGCATAGGTAAACGGGGATATTCTCCCTATATTTGAGTATTTTTACTTATTGGATTGTCTTACTCAAGAATTGCTGGACTAGAATTTTTTGTCGTTATGCTTTTTTGGGCAAAAGTACAGGATTCCGTGTAAGAAAATAGACAAATTACGAAAAAGACGAGGCGAAACATTGACAGACTGTGGAAAGGCGATAAAGAGCCGAGAGGATTCACACAGTTATGGGAGGGAAAAATTGATCGTCTGGACGGAGGGAGACGAACCTTATGGGACAATATTGAAGAAAATGGTAAAAGCAAAATTGGATTAGGGCGATTGGTTGAAAAGAAAAATGCAAAAATTGGTTTGGAACCAATGAGATTCGAACCAAAAACCAGACATTCTTTGAATAAGACATCGAATTTTATCCACTTGACTAAAATTCCTAAATCTTCTGCGGGACTGATCGAGAGACAGGTTTTATTGGGGAAAATTATTCGATTACAAAGAAATTAACACAAAATTCTTCTTTCGATCCGTGACGAAATCCGAAGAATATCTGCAGATCTGTGAAAGAAACTTTTTTCCGAAAGGCAGTTTCCCGTTTTTCCCCTGTATATTAAACCATTCCAGCCTACTTTGGCCTTACTTATAAGAGCCACTCGTTTACCCAGAACTCGCCCCTCTGTTTTCCTTTTTTTGGAAAAATTTATGAAGACGAGTGCTCCTATTCAAATTCTGATCAATTTTTGGAAAAATTGTGTTGAATTTTTTCCAATAAACATTTTCAGTACTATTGCTGTGCCTTCGAGTAGCGTCATTAAACCAATAGAATCTCATAGATTATCTGCATTCTATCACCATCCTTTTCTTTATTGATTTTCAACAAGCCTCATCTGTAATTGATAATGCTGATTCAAATTGGCGGGGGTAATGACGCTGCAATTTTCCCGCGCAACAAAATTTGCATTTGGTAAAAAATTCATTTCATGGGTTTTTTTTTCGGGGAGTGGTTCTGTTTTTCATGCTTTGTGCTATCTCTAATTCTTCTTGCTCTTCTCATGTCGCTAGTTATTTAACAGTTTAGAAGATGTCTTTCATGGATAGCGACAGCCATGGTGACTACGACGCAGAAAAAGAAAGGGAATTTTGTGTACGCGACATACCTCCAAATGTTGACGATGTAAGTGGAATGTTATGCATAACTAGATAGAATTTAGTGGGCTGTGTTCAACGTCTTCAAATTATATGGGATTGTTGAAAACGTACGATTTCCTGCACATCAGCCTTCTGACGCTCCTCGTTATTGGTCAGATGAAAGCCATTTTATACCTGCAGTTATTTTAGCTTTGTATCCATGATTAACGTTGAAGGAGCCTCCAGTGTTCGTAATGCATTGACTAATGGTAAACTGATCGTTGGAAATCATACTCTTCGTGTTAGTGATGCCCGCGGTAGTGGAGGAATGCAGCACAAGAAATCCTACAATGGGTATCCTTTGACGACATTTCGTTATTTTATCTGTGTATTCAGACGGTTCAACCAGCCCCAGCGTAATGCCTATCAAGTTCGTCGTTCTGTTGAGTATAAGAAAAATGAGAAAATTTATTATCCGACGGCTGATTTGCATTTGGGTGTGGAAGAAAAGGTATCTTTTAGATTTGGCAACGCTAATTCTATTTCAGGTTAAAGTTGTTCCATCACCATTCCCTGTTAGTGTTAAAGATGGTTTCACTTTCCACCTCGTCTCCAGTAAAGTACCCAGTGAAGCCTATACCGAATTACAACAAGAAATGAACAGCCACTGCCACGATCCTAAGAACGAGTGTGGTGCGGTGGAAGTGCGTATTCTTTTATACTGACATTATTGTGACCATACTGCAGGACATTTTAATTTTCAGATCGGTGAAGTAGTATTGTTCTATAGGAATCAAGTTGCATATAGAGCAATCCAAAATAATCCCGACACCGTTTATCTTGTGGATATGGGCCGTGAGGAAAAGATTACGGATGGAAAACTGTATAGAATGGTGCAAAAATTCGCTGTTTTGCCTTCACTAGTTATTCCATGTGCACTAGCTCGCGTGGCTTGGACTCATCCCAGTAAAGAACTTTTCAACAGCGTTCGCCAGGTATGAGTTAATTTTGAACTCGATTTAATTATATAAATTACAGATACTTCGTAAATGGTGTGAGACCGAAGGCTATTTGAGAGCAACGGTTGAGTATTTCCAAGGCGGGACTAATATGATCAAGTTAGAAGGCGCTGGAGGTACAATCATTCTGCTATTGTAATTACAGCAACATTGTAGAGACAAACTTAGCTAATTCACTGCGTAAGAGAGGTGATGTAACGATTCTTCCTCCGTTGCCAGACTTCATTTATTCTCGTGAGGAGATACTTCGTGTTGGAAAAGAAGTAAGTTTAGTTGTTTTTAATATTGTTACGTGTTGTTTAGTTAAACAATAATGGTCTCCCCTGCGGTATGGAAATCCGCAATGCTTCTGCAATTCTTCTCAATAAGGTAACTCAATCATTCGACGATCTCGTCATCTAAATCTCTTCTTACTCTTCGTGCCTATTTTACGGATAATCGATTATCAGACAAATACGAGTAATTTCAATATTTTTTTCAATAAAACGTTTGTTTTAATCACTTGTGCTTTTTTTAAATGAGAAAAGGGGCTGGACGATAGAAGCAATAATTTTTATCTGTCCTGATATAATGATGGAAGGAATCCCATGTTAGACTTGTTGAGCACGCGCTCGTCGTTCGGCTAGGAAATCGGGTCCGCCGCCTGTCGCTACCTAAAAAGTCCTCTTTCATAAATGCCCTCTGAAATTTACTTCATTATTCCTCCAGCTTAAAAATTTGAGGTAGCAGTCAAAACCATAAGCACACATAGCTCCAAATGCAAAGAACTGTAATATGGAGCCTTTTCTTTGACTAAATAAAAACCCACGGCTGCTATGGCCCATCCTCGAGCCCTGGAAGAATATTGACTAGCTGCTACAGCCAGCATAGATCCAGCAATAAAGAAAAATATCGTCCAAGCGAAACAAAAGCACATTTCCTAAAGTATGGGCTCTTTGAAGACGTGGGGATCTGACGCACACCAACAATCCATGGAATTTGTGGCAGACTGTCAACTACTCGGAAAATGTATAAAAGTAGAAGAGTACTGGTTATTGTCATTCCGATTGAACAGACGAATGTTGCCCAACTGGCTCCTTCAATTTATTTCCTGCTCTTAGCCAGGGGGAGAACTTACCCGTCATGTATCCGGGAGCACCAACAACGACAAAAATAAAGCAGAGGAAGCAAAGAACAATACAAATTATTTTGACCATTCCTCCAAGAGTTCGAATATAACTGCAGTCGGCTTTGGGAATGGAGAACTGTAAAAGATGAGGTTATTTTTATAAGAAACAGAATTACCCTAACAGCTGGCCCATCATCGGCAATATATTCAGTTGTTTCGACGACAGTCGTCGTTGTTGTATATCTTCCGTCATTGTATCGCTCTTCATTATATCGTCCGTCGCGCATCCGAAAGAGATCAATTACTCGTTGTCTTTCATGTTCCATGAAAGAAGGAAAAAGACAGCGGAATACGAGAAGCGGACGGGGAAAGTGACTGTTTTTAGCTGATTCATTTCCAGCCGAAAAGAAAAAGAAAAGTGTACAAAAACAGTGTCTAATACACCCCCACTCAAAAGCAAAAAAGAGGTGAATTGAAATTGAGAAACAGCCCCTCCTCCTCTCCCACGCTCACATACGGGAGGCGCTACATTACAACAATGGTTGAGGAGAGAGAGAGAGGGTAACAGCTGGGATAAATCGGTTGGGTGGGTAAACATCTTGAAGGAGAGAACTACTTTCTTGCCTTCTTGGGCAGTTGCGCGACGGCTCGTCAGCCGAAAGGCACACAAGAAGCGGACATACGACTGGCTCTTATACAAGTAGAAATTATTAAAAAACATTTTTCTCATTCAAAAATTATGATCAATGTTCTATAGACTATAGTTCTTACAATTTTATACGAGTAAATTTTCTAGAAATTTTAGAAGAGCAAAATCCCTTAATATTTTCTATCAAAATTATAACGAAGTTTTCTTGGTTCTTTTTGTAGTAAATTTAGTGAATATTATTTTTATCTCAAACTTACTTCATCAATATGAGAAATATCTTCTTTATAGGGTAACGGAGGAGCACAATCTGGCGGCGGCGGTGGAGGCGGCTCTGCTGGTGGTGGAAGATCGCTGTCCATTTTCCACTTGAAAATTTTTGATGTTGCTAGCAAAGGACCAGCAACACCACCAGCGGCGACAAGGAGGCGTGTTTGGTCGCCTTTTTTGCGAAACCTAATAGGATCTTTTGTGGCGGCGAGACGAGACGACGAGAGGCAAGACAAGGTGCACCGGCAGCAGGAAAAACATTTGTCCAATATGCTCCGAAATTCTTGGGAAAGGAAAAAGGCGGGGAAGAAATCTCCTTGGATGACGAGACTCTTCGTGGCCAAAAATTATGTTTTCTTCTTTAGAATAGTCTTCCCCTTTATTTTTGTTTATTATTTTGTAGAGGAGATCTTATTCGACTTTTTGTCATCAAAAAATAGTAGAATCGATATGAGGAATTTTCAAAACACAAGTAAAAAAATGGAAAAGCTATCAAATTTCGAAATTTTCTCCTGAATCGCACTCATACTCTTGGCAGTAGCTTGACCTGACATCAAGGGGAATCAACAACATTTACGTAACTCTATCAAAGGGATGTTGTGGTTATAGTAAAGCCTGCTATGGGAGGCCCTTGCAGTGATACTGTGAAAATTTTTGTCACTCGTATATTTCTGGTTTTCATTTTCTGAGTTTGTCAAAGCTTTTTTTTCTAGTTTATTCTTTTTGCAACCACGCTCAACTCTGACTTTGCAATTTTATAACAGCGCTCTCCTTGCGCGGAAGGACACTGTTCGGGCAAGAAAAATAATCCAGTTCATTGGGCGAATACCTCTTCGTTCATCTCTGTCCATTCTTATGACTCGCTCATTATTTTTAGGTTGAACACATATTTTGCATGAATTGGTATTTTTTTCGACCTTCTAATGTTGATCGAATTTCACAACATGACGTCAGATCAGGTTGTGCAACATCCTCGTATAATACATTTTCTTCCGAGTTTTCTATGACATTTTACATTTTATTATGTTTTCTTCTCTTTCGACAGTTTTCATTCAAACCGCTCAACTAGATTGCCTACCGTTAATAAAAATCGTAGGTGCAATTCGATAGAATGTCCAAAACAGCCGTGAAGAGCAAACAATTCAGTCGTCTGCCATATGACCATACAGTCTCATTCCTCATCTCTTATTTTGTACATATCATTTTTATTTAGCTAATTTAGTACTCTAGCTTTTGTTTCACGCATATTATCCCGCAAAAATTATGATATAGATTTCCAACTCTATAGCACATAAGATTTGCTGGTCATATGGCTGAAAAAAGCTTTACACTACTTATCAATGCTGAAAAAATCAAATGAATCGTGTTTTTTATGCTTCCAAAGATAAAATTTTCTGTTCCAAGAAAAACTGCTATTTTCTCGTGTCGGTAAAATCGCTACGCAAGCTTCTGTGCGTACTTCTAAAGTTTGCCTCATTTTTTTGTCTTTTTGCCTGTTCTTCTTTTTTGTATAGACCAGCCTGTTTATAACAATAAGTACTATTTCAGCTACCAATCAAACTAGGGAGAAAATGGAGCTTATGTCGGCCAATCAGGTGCGATCCACCTTCATCAATTTTTTCAAGGTTTGTTGCATTATATTTTCCGTTCTACATTGATTTAGGATAAGAAGCAACATACAGTTGTTCCATCTTCTTCGGTGATTCCTCATGATGATCCGACGCTTCTTTTTGCTAACGCTGGAATGAATCAAGTAAGTTTTTCACAGATTCTGTTATTTTTTTAAGTTTAAACCAGCTTTCTTGGGAATCGCCGATCCTAACTCGGAACTGGCCAAGTTAAAGCGTGCCGTCAACACGCAGAAATGTATTCGTGCTGGTGGAAAACATAACGATTTGGACGATGTTGGAAAGGACGTTTATCATCATACATTCTTTGAAATGCTTGGTAACTGGTCATTTGGAGATTATTTCAAGGTATTCTTTTTGTTTTTACCTTATTTATCTTGTTCGCAGAAAGAAGTAATCACTTGGGCTTGGGAATTGCTTACTGAAGTATATAAAATCCCTAAAGATAGATTGTATGTTTCCTATTTTGGTGGTGATGAGAAAAATGGAGTTCCTGCAGACGAAGAAGCCAGAGGAGTATGGAAAAGCTTAGGGTAAACCGTTCTTCAAATTTAATTATTTGTTGTTTTTAGACTTCCCGATAATCGTATTCTTCCATTTGGAATGAAGGATAATTTCTGGGAAATGGGTGATGTTGGACCGTGTGGACCCTGCTCTGAAATTCATTTTGATCGCATCGGTGGGCGTGATGCTGCTCATTTAGTCAACGCTGACGATCCAATGGTTGTAGAAATATGGAATTTGGTATTTATTCAATTCAATAGGTATTTCTATCTTTTAATTCTTTTCATTTACATTATAGAGAAGAAGGTGGTGCTTTACGGCCCCTTCCAGCTAAACACATTGATTGTGGATTAGGTTTTGAGCGACTTGTTTCTGTGATGCAGAATAAAACGAGTAATTATGATACAGATGTTTTCCAACCTATTTTCCAAGTAATTCAAGAGGTAAATTATTTTACTTCTGAAGCTAGAACTTTTTAGAAAACTAAAATCCGTCCCTATACTGGACATGTGGGTGAAGAAGATACGGATGGAATTGATATGGCGTACCGTGTAGTAGCCGATCATATTCGAACGTTGACCATCGCATTGTCAGATGGTGGTCGCCCCGATAATACTGGAAGAGGATATGTTCTTCGTAGAGTTCTTCGCCGAGCAGTGCGATATTCTAAAGAGAAGCTTAATGCGGAACAAGGAGTATTAGCTGAACTTGTGGATATTGTCGTTCAGTTACTGGAAGACACTTTCCCCGAAATCAAGAAAGACCCTCAAACTGTCAAGGACATTATTAATGACGAAGAAATACAATTTTTGAAAACACTCAATCGCGGAAAGGTCCTCTTCCAACGTGTCGTATCTCAACTGCCTCCAGGAGAGAAGAAGTTCCCGGGAGATGTTGCATGGCGCCTCTACGATACATACGGATATCCTTCTGATCTTACTCAGTTGCTTGCAGAAGAAAAAGGACTGAAGGTTGACGAAGAAGCTTTCGAAGAACACAGGAAAAAGGCAATTGTAAGCATTCGCGATTTATTTTTTTTAATTATATGCTTAGGAATTGTCGTCTGCCGGGGCTGGTAAATTCCGAGATACATTAGATCTTGATGTTCATGCTCTCGCAGAATTAAATAGTAAAGGAGTCCCAAAAACTGACGATACACCCAAATATAAATACACAGCCAATGGACCAAACGATTTATCAGCCAAATACGGTATGTTATTTGTTTTCAATGCAAATGAAAAAAATTATTTGCAGAATTTGAAGGGTGTGTCGGAAAAATTCTGGCTATTCGAAAGGATAAACAGTTTGTCGAATCGATTTCCACTGGTGAAGAAGGTGCTATTCTTTTGGATAAGACTATTTTCTATGCCGAACAAGGAGGTCAGATTTTTGATCAGGGTGTTCTCACTAAAATTGGAGAAGAGGTTAATTTTTTAATCATTTATTTTATTCCATATTGTAGACAGAGTTTAACGTAACCAATTGTCAAGTAAGAGGAGGATATATTGTTCTTGTTGGTTCAGCAGAAGGCATATTCAAAGTAGGCGATGAAGTAAATCAAAAGTTTGATGAGGTGTGTCGATTTTAAATGTTTATAAACTTCATTTCAGGATCGTCGCGCTCTGATAATGAAAAATCACACAGGCACTCATGTTTTAAATTATGCCCTTCGTGCAGTTCTTCCTGATTCGGACCAAAAAGGGTCCCTTGTTACTGATTCTCGACTTCGATTTGATTTTACAAATAAGCAAGCTATGACAGTAGCCCAGGTATATAGCCTCTTATAATGAATGTGATTTTTTGTAATAGGTAAAACAAGCAGAAGCCATAGCACAAGAACTCATTGACACAAAAAAAGATGTTTATGCTAAAGAAGCACCTTTATCTCAAGCTTTAGCTATTGAAGGTCTTCGTGCTATGTTCGGAGAGGTATTTTCATGATATTTTTTTAGTAATCCATGATTGACAGACATATCCAGACCCAGTTCGTGTTGTTTCCGTAGGTACTCCAATTGAGAAAATGTTATCTGAACCTAAAGGTGATGCCGGAAAGTTAACAACTGTAGAATTCTGTGGTGGAACGTAAGTTATTTTTCTATCGCTTCTTTTGTCAAATCACTTATTAGATTATAATATTTATTATTCAGTCATTTGCGAAATGTGGGTCACATTGGAAAAATAATTATTGTGACGGAAGAAGCCATTGCCAAAGGAATCCGACGAATTGTTGCAGTCACTGGCCCAGAAGCGGAACGTGCCATTAGAAATGCTGATCGATTCGAGGCACAAGTAGAAGCACTAGTAAACGAGATCGCTAATGACAACAAACTGGCATTGGATAAGGAAAAATTCAAACAAGCAAGTAAACGGGTCACGGATTTAGTAACCGTAAGTTTTAACTTTCTTTATGTTGAACAGCACATAATGGCCCCAGAGATCCCATTTATTGGTCACTCAGTCTCTCTTTGAAAAAGTCCTATGCTTGGCAGACGCAGACCGGCAGAGACGCTATTCTTCGATTGTGCCAAAAGCAACCAGATCCTTTGCAGAAGGGCTGAGCCGCGGGGTCAAGGTCGTGCTCGAATACGCATCGTCGTCCCAGTCGTACTTCTCCTTGCCGCTGAACCCATTAGCTTTCTGCACCTCCGAAATGTAATCTTTCAGCTTTCTGTAGTCCGGCTCGCAGGTAAACGTCCAGCCATCGATTAGCTTTAGCATATTGTCGAATTGTGCAGGAAGATTTTGCAACAGATCACGGCGTCCCTTATCGCGGCAGGCAAGCTTGGACTGGTGGACTTCAGCGCGATCTAAAATGAATCACGTAAGACTCGCGTAAAAAGCTAGAAAATTACCGTTTATCATCCTCCAAGGCAAGGCTCCGCGGGTGAATTCCAGAAGCATATACATCCAGCTTTCGATGTCATCGCGCCTTCCGAGGTCCATGCGCAAATGGGCGTTGAGACTTCCATAGCGCTGGGTACCGCGCCATCCCACTTCACCACGGGAGGGTATGATGTTTCCAGCCTTGTCGACAAACTTTCTCGCGAGACCAAAGTCATACATGAAGATATTCTTCCTTTCACGTCCCACTCCGGGGGCCAAGTTTCCCGGCTTGAAATCGCGAGAAATGTATCCGCAATTATGCAGCTCTTCTAGCGCCTCGATCGTCTGCATTGCAATGCGAAGAGTAGTAGCAAGAGAGAATTTCTTGCCCGGCATCTCGCTGCGCAAGTGGTGGAGGTCTTTGCCGAGTAGAGTCATCACAACGAACGTGTAGTAAGGCTTATTTGCACCGTAGGCAATCATTGTGCAAAAATGCTTGCACCTAGCCGCATTGGTCGTTTTCAACACGTTGACCTAAAATGATATAAAAAATATTTGGTATTGAAACCGCTTACCTCGATGTGTAACATGCTCCTCTTATAGTTTTCCACCTTCACAGCCCAGCGATGGTTTTCACGGTCCTTTGCCAGAAAAACAGATCCGTAGCCACCATCACCGATGGCTTCCAGCAAGTGAAAGGTGTGGGGGCCCGTGGCAATGTCTGTTCCGACGGACGGTAAGACATCAGCTGGATCTGACATCGAGAGCTGAAAAATTACCCAATTTAGCAAAGAAAGATTGCAATAACAACCGTCTGCCAAGGACCGCGAGAGGGCGAATGGGTTGATGAATGATTCTGATTTTTTTCAGCCAGATTTTACCAACACTTTTTAACAAGATTTTACCAGTTGTTGACCTCTCAATTTCAATTGGCTATGAATTGTTCTGATTTTTTTTTCAGGAAGTCAACGCTGCCCAACTACCTTATTGGAGGAAAGATGCCATTAGAGAGAAGACGAAGAAGGCTCAGTCCACACTTGCCAACTACAACAAAGCTTCACAGGCTGCCATTGCAGAGAAAATCCTGACGGAAGCTAAAGAGTTAGCTGCTTCCGAACAACCTGATGTTTTGGTACATGTTTTTGCAGCCGGAGCTAGTAGCAAGGTAAGAAGTTTTACGTATTATAATATTTATTTAAAGGAACTCGATAAAGCCATTAAACTTCTCAAATCAAAAGCTGTCATGGCTTTCTCTGTTGATGAAGATCGAGGAAAAGTCACAGTCCTTGCTAAAGTGGATCCTGTAAGTTCTTTTTCTTCTCAGTTTATTTGAGTACATTTTTAGGCTCTTGTTGGCTCAGGTCTGAAAGCAAACAGTTGGATAGAAGAAGTGAAGTCAGTCTTGGGAGGCAAAGGAGGAGGAAAAGAAGGAAACGCCAATCTTACTGGAGATGATGCAAGTCAATTGGATAAAGCTGTGGAATTAGCAAGACAATTCGCTAAAGTATCTGTCAACTAAAATTTTCTTGTAGACATTGAATATTCTCTTATTTATTTACGCTTGTTTTGTTATACGCGGTTTGTTGGTTTTATGGTGGAATAAATTTTATCTATTTATTTTAGCACATTTTTTATTCAAAAAAATTTCTGGGTTGTCAGCCCTAAAATATCTGAAAAGTTTTTCCCTGGTTTCATTGCTCTCTGCTTTGATCGGACCATTTGCACCTTTCACCGATTAGAGTTGACGACGTCAGCGTGTTAACTATGCGATCACGCCATATAGTTAGCAGCCAACATAGTTAGCGTCTTATCTTGGCTATCAAACTTCGATGTTCTTTGAACGGACAAAGGGCGCTTGCAAAATTGATGGCTTGTTTGTAATCGTTGTTTCCTTGAACCATTTATTGACCTATCTGCTTATTATTCACAACTTTCGTTCTTCTCATCCAACATGACTCAGACTGCGATTGAATAACTGAAGGCGTACTATTGAATCATCGCGCATTCTTAGTCTTATCATGCAAGTGTGAAGATTACCAGTCTGCTTGGAATCATCCTAAGAAGACGGCGAAGAAATGCTTTGCGCTTCTAGTTGTACCCGTGAAAATTCGTGAGTCTTTAGAGTTGATGAATCACCCTCATTCAATAATCTGGATGAGGATAACATATATTGAGCAAGTATAATCCTCTTTTATTTGTCCGGCTTATCCAATCCCGAGTGTTCCCTCTAATCTTCGCCTCATTCAACCCTCATTTTCACTTCTCACCTTACTGTGTTTGCTGTTTCTCCTTAACCAAATTTAATTCCATTTTATTAGTTGTTAGTTTGCTTCATTTCAGATCGATCTCCTGTTTCAAAGGGTGTATGGGTTCGGGATCGAAGAAACGAAGAAATGACACAGTAGCTGATGGACCCACAGATACAGATGTAAGGATTTATTTTATTTTGTATTTATTTAATTTTTAGACTCTTACATGGCTGCCAGAAGTTCTAAAGGGGCCCGGTTGGAGGGCACGAGGCGACCGTCGTCCTACGGATAAAAGAGTTCCGTTCAACCGACCCACAGCCAAACAGGTAATATTTTTGTAGTTTCCGAAATGCGAATATTCTAGATTTATGATGCATTACCATTTGTACGGCGATATTTTATATATTGGATGAAATATTCCTTCGACAAAGAAAAACTTTTTATAAATACTTTTCAACCTCTGCGTCATAAACCGTTTTATGGTGAGCCGTTTTTCAAATTGTAGTAAAGTTCTAGGTGTCCCATGTGGTGGAGTTGGATGTGGAGCTATGGGAAGAGATTTCCGCGGAGGATTCTGTAAATATAGTCTTCGTCCAGGATTAGTAGAGCATCAAGTAGATGTGATTCCGGTAGAGTTCGTTTCTTCCTCGAATAATTCTTTCTAGGCTAATCAATTTATCTTATCAGTTAGAAAAAATAATGTATGCATTTATCAAAAAGTGCTCTCAGCAGCTGATGGTAAAAGAAAAAATGGTCAACTTAGCTCTTGGGATTTTACCTTCCCTTCTTCTGATTTATATTACAGGTATAACCTTTATTTATAATATCTTATTATAGCCATATTTCAGGGGTCTCTATCCTCGATCATGGACGTTATACCGAATCGCAGATCTTGGTTTGCAAGTAATTATCCGACAAGTGTCTCCAGTTATTCCAGATGATTATGAGGTAAATTTTTGTATAGGTGTGATCACGAGTGTTTTATAGGATTCCAGCTTACCTGTAAGCTGTTTTGTTGTGGAACTTATTAATGATTCCGATGAAGATTACACGTGTTCAGTTGCATTTTCTTTCCGTAATGGAACAGGATCCCCAAGATGGGAAAAAGAAGCCGAATGTACCTCAGCTAAGTTTGAAGATGGCGATGGTGAGCCATTTTTGCCTTTCGTTTTTTTTAATTATAATTTTTAGTTGTCGGAGTAGCCTTGTCTCATTCGATCTCTCAAATGCCATGTACATATGGAATTGCTACCACATCTACGGTATTTCTGTTTAACGGGACGCTGACAGAAGTTTGAATTCGCGGGCGCTTAGCTACTGTATTTAGCCATCGCGCAATAATACTCCTTTTTCCAAATTTAATTTTGATGCGTTTTTAATGATTTTTTCTGCTAAACTTGTTGCAAATATTTTGGATATTTTTTTAGCATAAAAGAAATGATAGAAAACGATATATTTTGAGCAATTCCGAGAGGAAAAAATTGGAAGAACAGCAAACGCGCTCCAACTCGTCTCCGATCGGAGACGAGTTAGAGCGAACTTACTTGCTGTCAGAGTCCCTTTAAGGATAATATTTTACGAATTTCAGAAAAACACTATTTCTAATAATATCTCAGTATGCAAAGGATTTGATCCTTCGAAATCAGGTGCTGTTTATTGGAACACTTTAAAAGAAACAGGAGATCTTATTGAAAATGTAATTCAAATTTTTTCCTTGAATTATTTTTTTCTTTAGGACGATACATGCCCTTCTGGCTCGCGGGAATTAGCAGTGGCAGTCTGCCAACGAGTGAAAGTGGATGCTGGTGAACGAAAAACCGTTGAATTTTGTCTCGCCTGGGACATGCCTGAGGTGACATTTGGCAGTGAGCAGAGGATGTACTTGAGGTTCAATATATATTCTTTTTAATTATGTGACTATTTAGAAGATATACAAGATTCGTTGGTATCGGTGGAGCAGCTTCCATATTATGTACACGAGCCCTCAGAAGGCGAGCTATTTGGGAGAAGAAAATAGACGAATGGCAGGTTAGAGAAAATTTAATAAACTTTTATTTATATTTATTTTAGGGCACGATATTAAACCATCCTTTTTTGCCCGAGTGGTATAAATCGGCAGTTTTTAATGAGCTTTATTTTATGACGGATGGAGGATCATTATGGTTTGAATTTGATGATAGATGGTCTGCCACTGAAAGTCAACTTAGCGATTATACAAAAGCTCTTATGCAAAAACATGGACGTTTTGGATATTTAGAATGTGAGTTTCTATTTTTATAATTTTATATGAGGCAATTTTAGCATGGGAATATCGAATGGTTAATACTTATGATGTTCATTTCTATGCTTCCTTTGCTTTGGCTCGACTCTGGCCTAAAATTGAACTTACTATGCAAGCAGAATTCAGTAATTATGATTTACTTTTTACAAAATTTTTTTTCAGCTGACCAAATCGCTCATTCTGTTGATAAACAAACTCGATTCCATATGGAAGGCGATATCGCCAATAGGAAAACAGTTGGAAGAGTACCCCATGATCTGGGAAATCCAGGTAATTTCATATTTTTTGATAAACTAATTATTTTTTAGCTGATGATCCCTGGCTATGCACAAACGCGTATGTGATGCATGATACAGGAAAGTGGAAAGATCTAAATCTGAAATACGTCCTCACATCGTGGAGAGATCATGTTGCATTGGCTGGCGATGATGACTCAGAATTTCTTAAACATACATGGCCTTCTGTTCGGGTGTGAAATTATCTCGCACTGTCTTCATAAACAGATTGTTTAGATGCTAATAGAAGAAGCCCTAGACAATTGGGATAAAGATAACGATGGCATGATTGAAAATTTCGGAAAAGCTGATCAAACCTATGATGCCTGGCAAATGGAAGGTGTTAGGTTGGCATTTACATATACCTTTTCGATATTTTAAACATTTAGCTCTTATTGTGGATCTCTCTGGTTAGCAGCGTTGAAGGTAGCTATCGAAATGGCTCGCATTATTGGAGACGATGAAGCTGTTTCCAAATATACGGATGTTCTTGCTAAAGCGAAAGATGTTTTCCCTATTTCGACTTATAATTATTATTTAATTCAGGTCTTTATTGAAAAATTATGGACTGGGGAATACTTCCGATTTTGTGAACGCTCCAAAAGTCGGGAGTCGATTATGGCCGATCAGTTATGTGGTGTTTGGTTCCTCCAATCAGTTTCTCCTGAACTTGCTGCTGAGGTGTAATTTTTCAAGCGTCTAAATTATTTTATTTAGCTTTTACCTGCTGACAAAATTCAATCGGCTCTGAATAAGATTTATGAAATGAATGTTAGAGGTTTTGCTGGAGGTCAGCTTGGAGCAGTAAATGGTATGCGGCCAGATGGATCAGTGGACAGATATTACATACAGGCATCACATCATTTTTTATATTTTAGATTATTTTTTAGGCTGATGAGGTTTGGACAGGCGTGACCTACGCTTTGAGCGCATTTTTACTGCAACAAGGCGAAATTGAACGTGCTTTCCATACAGCCTCAGGTTGCTATTCGGCTTGTTTCGAAAAGACCGGATTACAATACCAAACTCCGGAAGCCCTCTACGAAACCAAGTAGGAGTTTTTGAGAATTATTTCCATCGGTTTAGATTCTATCGAGCTATTGGATATATGCGTCCTTTATCAATATGGGCCATGCAGTGGGCCTTAGAACGTCACTGTGGATTCAACACTTCAAATGATTCAATGAGACATTCCCTCGTTTCTATTGAAGCAGTTAGTAGCGCAGAAGAAACAGAAGAAGATGAAATTGCTGATGTTGTTCCCTTAGATAGCCCTTCTGTAGAACACATCCCTGTGACAGTTGAATTTCTTCCTGCGTAGGCATTATTAGTTGTTTTTTTTAGATATTATTTGATATACGGTTCAAATTCGGTGCTTTTCACCTCTTAATTTTGTTCGGTTGTGCAATTGCCAGTGCTATGCAATATATAATTCACTTTTAAAAGCTGCCATTTTAACAATACAGTCACAAATTAGTGCAATTCTCTCTGTAAAAGCTTAGTGACATATTTTGATCAAAAATAAAATTTTAATCTTCATGTTGTCCACTGGCGTACTTCGGCTATATTCCACTGCTTCTCATTTCAATAACTTATCATCTAGAAGCCTGTTTAGAATGCTCAGGAGTGGGTTGAGCATATTCAGAAGAGTTTTGAGTACAAATGTGACGGAAGGAGAACAACGATTGACACAAATTTTGCGCAGTGGAATACCCGGCGTCAAAGATATACTCGTTGAAGATGTTTCAAGTATTTCACGTTTTGTCTTTGTAAAGTATTCTCTTTTTAGATGGATGCGGGTCAATGTACAGTATTTATGTGGAAGCCTCTTCTTTTGGAGGAAAATCGAAAGTTGCTCAACATAAAATGGTTACTGAATTGCTCAAAGAACAAATTAAAGATATGCATGGTCTTTCTATTAAAACTAAAGTTACTAAATAATATTGTATTTCATATAAATAGAGTTATAGTAAAGTTATTAGGCTTTGTGCTTTGAGTAATATGTTTGAAGTGGATTCTTCTTCCACTATTTTATAGGAAAGAATTTCTCCGTTCGAATTTCCGGCTACGTGCAAATTTGCTCCATGGCGAATGCTATCCTTTGATGTCATCAAACGATGACAACCGAATAAACTTCGGTTTTTCGTATTCATCTTGCTTTCATCTGCTGTTGTCTCTGTAATTTTTCTCCAAATAATGTGTAATTTGTAGATGTCTTCCCGAGGAGGCGCTCGTGCTGCGGGTACTGACGGTACTGATTTCCAGCATCGTCAAAGAATAGCGGCTCACTACCAAGAAAGGTACAAAATCGCGCTAAATTTAATTTTGACAATTATTTTTTAGTGCTAGTTATAAAACAACGTTGAAATGGTTTTTTGTGCCCCATTTTCTGATTTTAGTCTTCATGTGGATAAAAGTTAGTTTCTTCAGAAAAGCTTTCATGAATTTTTTTAGGTAGGTAGTGAAGTTCTGCGCAAGGATTTTGGATGGAAAAGTCCATTTTTCGAGCGTCTCGATATGCCATCCGCATATCCTTGGGAATACGTTTGGTGCTTGTCATTTATTCCTCCAGTACTAGCTTTGATGTCTTTCCCGAAAAATAAGGTATCGCTGGTTTTGTGCTTTCATATTGTCATTTTTATAGGTGAAACTGATCAATTACCACTATTATGCCCAGTTTCTCTTTGGTATTCTTCCTTGCATGATTGGACTAGGAGGACAAGTACCTGAATTCTTTGATTATGTTTATGATGAAAACAGCCGTACACCAACTTTCAAGGTTTACTTTTTTCCATCAACATAACGTATTTTAGGGATCATTTCCAATGGTTATAATGTGGTATGTATTCTTTACCGTAGCCCTCCAAATTCATGGATTCTGTATGTACTATTCTTACCTCCTTGCCTCCGCCTGGACACCAGTCAAAAGAGATTAATTCATCATATCGTTCCACATTATGTAATTCAGATGTTTGTTGATTTTATATGTTGTATACGATGTGCTTTCATTATTATTAGATTAAATCTCTCCAGTATTACATGGTATTTTACCGTATATGGTTTATTTTAACCAAATATTTATCTTTACTGTTTATATTTTTTGTGTTGCATAGTATAATCTCCTTTTTAGAAATTATGTGGGGCTGTGGATTTGATGATCGAGATGAAGAAACCGGCGAGACTGCCGTTCTCAAGAGCGAATTTATGCATGAGCCTGTGCACAGCATGATGACTTTCCCTAGTCCACCTCATGGTATCGCTGTAAGTTTCCGTCAACTATTTCGATTTTTCTCTCATTATTTTAGGCTAAGGATTTCGTCTCCCAGCATTTCGGTAAATCAGCCGGTAATCTACAGTTCCGAAAGGGTACGACTACCTTGGCTTTTGTTTATGAGCCTGCTACTGCCAACGACAAGGGCGGAATTATCATCGCTGTAGACTCTCGTGCTAGTGCTGGCCAATACATTTGTAAGTTTTTGTAGAATTTATAATATTCCCCACATTTAGCTTCCAAATCTGTTATGAAAATTTTGGACGTTGGAGATCGCATGGTAGCTACAATGGCTGGTGGAGCAGCTGATTGCCAATTTTGGACACGTACCGTAGCTAAATATTGCGATCTCTACGAGTTGAGAGAAAAAACACCCATTACCGTGAGAGCTGCTAGTAAATACTTTGCGAATGTTCTTTATAACTACAAAGGACAAGGACTCTCTGTCGTATGCTTAATTTTATGTTAGTTTTATGTTTTATTCATTTAGGGATCAATGGTTGCTGGTTATGATTCTCGTGGACCTCAAATTTGGAAGGTTGACAGTGATGGAGACCGTTGTCAACTGCGAGTGTGTTCCGTTGGATCTGGATCTCTCAATGCTTACGGTATTTTGGATACTCACTACAAGCCGAAAATGACTGATGAGGAAGCGCGTACTCTTGGACGCCGGGCTATCATGCACGCTACTTATCGTGACTCCGGATCTGGAGGAACCTGTAACAGTGAGTTTTGTTTTGTTTTTTGTCAAAATATTTCGTCATGCTACGCTGTATAACCGATATTAATTTCAGTGGTTCACATTTCACCCGATGAAAAGGTTCGTTTACCATCCTTCGATGTCAGTCAGCTTTGGTATGAATTCGCTGATGAATTGAAGAGAGACATCGCTTACGAACCGGTTGACGCCTAATTTATTTGTCCAATAATATGATCTGATACCGATGTTTTTATGTAAATGAATAAATTTGATCTTAGCTTAGTGTTCATGTGGTTACGGCATTCGTCACTGTATCAACTAATTAGAGTTTTTTCTGTTATCTTCTATTAGGTATGACTCTTTTAATTTTATATGGTACGGAAACTGGTACTGCTCAAGATGTCGGTGAATCGCTTCGAAGAGATGCCGTATTACGACATATTGAGGCGCGAGTGGTGTCATTTGAAGATTATGAGATGGAGGTTTGCTTTTTTTATAAAGCAGCTTAGATTTTACAGAATTTAAACACAGAAAAAGCCGTTTTATTTGTTGTTAGCACCACTGGTCAAGGAGAAATACCGCCAAATATGCAACGTGCATGGAAATGGTTATTACGAAAAGCGATTCCACCAACCTGGATGCAAAATGTAAGACTTTTTGACGGTTTAGATTTTATTCAAAATTTCAGGTAAAATGTGCCGTTTTCGGGTTAGGTGATTCCTCATATCCTAAATATAATCAAGCTGGAATTAAATTATATAGGCGTCTTTTACAAATAGGTGCAAATATGATGATACCGCGAGGTTTAGGTATGACAAGTATACTTTTTCTCTACTTTATACACGTTTTAAGGCGACGATCAACATGAATTAGGACTAGATGGTGCTTTTATTCCTTGGAGAACTCAACTGTGGAAATATATTGAAGATAATAAACTATTTCCGGTGAGATTTGGAAAATTTTTGTTTTTGAGACTGGTACTCGTTCAGGATGCTGTTTTCGATTTTGAAAATCATGAAAGGATCTCATCAAAATTTCAATTGGATTATTCTTGTAGTGCTGAAGTAATGAGTCAAAGCCAAGATTTTTTTGAGCTGAAAACATTGGCAAATGAAAGAGTGACCGCAGAAAATCATTTTCAAGTTAGTTAATTTCTTTTTATTTTTATTGATATTTTTAGGATACACGACTTATTGATTTCGAGATTTCAGAATGGGAAAAGTGGAGGTATGTCTATTTTTATAACCGCAAGTAGTTGAATTTTAGTTATAATCCTGGTGATGTATTAATGATCCGTCCTTATAACCTAGAAGAATCTGTACAAATTGCCATTGAAGCATTAGGATATTCAGACGAAGAGCTTGACAAACCTTTTATCATTACACCTCGTGCTGCTTTTGATAAACCACCGCCTCAATATCTCCTTGGAAGTATGGTTTATTATTTGTTGAATTATTTTTATTTAGAAACAACGACTTTACGAGATTGCTTCAAACGTTATTTCGATCTTCAAACAATTCCGAAAAAATCTTTCTTTGAAGTATTAGCAACTTTAGCAGAAAATGAAATGGAAAAAGAAAAACTTTTAGAATTTAGCAATCCAAAATTTATAGTAAGTAGACGTTTCAATGATTTTATAATTATTTTCAGGATGATCTTATGGATTATAGTTACCGATCTCGTAGAACTACAGCCGAAGCATTGAGAGATTTTCCGCACACTACAAAACAAATAAATCCAGAATATCTTTTCGACATTTTCCGTCCCATTCGGCCACGAGCTTTCAGTATAGCTTCTGCGGGTAATAAACAACAAGACAGAATACAACTTTTAGTGGCGAAAGTAAGTATATTTAAAAATTATAAAATATTACGGTTCAGGTTGAATATCGTTCACGCATGGCCGATGCACGAAAAGGGCTCTGCAGTTCATTTTTAGCCAGATTACGCCCAGGAGATAAAGTTTTTGCAAAACTACGACCAGGAACTTTCCGATTTCCAAATGTCGGCGTTCCTGTCGTGTGTATTGGTCCAGGGACGGGTATTGCACCGTTCAGAAGTTTTCTTCGTTGGAGAGATAGGTAATATTGTGCCCTGGCATTAAATGTAGCCAGAAATTACAGTGAATCATCAGTTGAAAGAAGTATTTTATTTTTTGGATGTCGTGGAAAGGATAAGGACAATTATTTTGCATCGGAATGGCCGCTTTATAATTCTGTAAAACTTATCACAGCATTTAGCCGGGATACGGAGAAGAAGGTGTGTATTTTATCATTGCCTCTTAATATTTATGTTTAGATTTATGTACAAGATAAAATACGAGAATATGGCGATTTAGTTTGGGATATTTTATTTTCATGTAAAGGTAGGAGCTAATCGGGCATTGATCCCATTTTGCAGGATATTGCTTCATTGCTGGAAGTTCTGGAGATATGCCAAAAGCAGTTTCAGCTGCCCTAGATGAATTGGCACTTACTAGAGGATGGAAAGATAACACATTTACTGCAACATTAGAAAAAGAAGGCCGGTTACAGTATGAAACGTGGTCTTAGGATATATAATAAAAATTTCTATTTCTTTTTTTCTTACCAATTGCGAGTTTTGTGTGCTTGTCTTGCATGTAATCCTAATTTGTTTTTTCTGTTGACTAACACTATTTCTTCTAACAAAGTCGAATTGGAAAATTTGAAAGGGTACGCATCTGGCGGGAAGAGCCCATGTATTTTTCTCCTTGCTTTTTCTAATATTCTTTTACTCGCATTGCTCTTTTTTTGCTTTTTCTCTCTTGTAAATTGCATATTTTCAGATGTCGTCCAGCGATTTAGACAATTTTTTAGCATTAGCTGGTGAAGATTCCGATGATGACGACTCATTTATAACATGCAAAGAAAATATGACAATAAATAAGTTAGTTGTCTATTTTTTTTTAAAAAAAAACTGCAATTTTTTAGGACGGTGAATGATAGTTATGTTTCTAATCTAAATGACGACTCGTTTGTAACTTGCAGAGATAATACAACCATGAATTGGTAAGCGATGTTGTCAAAATTATTCTTCTTTAGGGCCGGTAACAATAGCTATTCTCTTGCTTCTACTACAGCTGAAAGTTTAGAAAGTATACCAGAAGAGGTAGAAGCTGCAGTATTTCTTAATAATTGTTTTTAGGAAGATGAAAATCGGTTAACACTTACAGAGCAAGAAGCTCGTGATATTTGTAAACTTCCACCACGAAAAACAGCTTCTAATAGTATGTAACATCATCTTTTTTGTTAATTTCTAATACTTCAGCTGATTTACATTCAACTGTCAGTAGTCATATTGAAAGCATAGAAGACCTATCACAGAGAAATTCTGATTCAGATACTGAAGAACTCTATGAAAAGAAGTAAGGATATTCTATTGCTTACACCAGTTTTAGGGAATTGAATAGCTCTGGTAAAAGTATTGTGAAATTACTCCAGGAGACAGAAAATCAAAAAAGTCGTTTTGCATTTTCATTGGTTAGTAGTGCTTCTTTTAATTGTATACATAATTTTTAGCCTGCTTCTACATCTACAAAAGACAAACCGAAATCAAAATCGTCAACTCCTGTACTTGGAATAGATAGAAAATCTGACAAATCAAATCCGTGTACTCCGTCCGCTTTCGACTCATTCTTTGGATTTAAACTGAGGTTTGTCGTTGTATCTACTGAGTTAAATATAATTTCAGAAATCCGAAAGTAAGCTCTTTGGCGTTTGATAGCCTAGTAGATGGCATTAAAAAATTAAAACTAATGCAGCTTCATCTCAATAAGGAAACTAAAGGTTTCCCACAGAAATTTGAGCTTAAATTATGAATTTCTAGACGATTTTGTAACCATGGGTATAATTGTGAATAAAGGAGAAGTCAAGAAAAGTTCTAATGGAAATGAATATCTTATATGGCAATTACATGATCTAAAGGTAAGAATCACAATTTATCTCTTTAGGTTGTTCTAGAATTGCCAAGATAAACCTGTAAAAGTGCTTCTATTTGGTGATGCATGTAAAGATTACTGGAAAGTGCAAGCAGGAGTCGTCGTCGCATTAATATGCCCACAATTTGGTGATCAACAAACTGGCTCGCAGTCAAAAGGTATCAACAAACATTTTTATTTTATTTTTGAGTTTCAGCTGAACTTTTGACGCTTAAAATTTCCAAGAAATCGCAAATGGTGGAGTTAGGATTAAGCACAAGTTATGGCCATTGTAAAAGCACGTGTCAAAATGGCCAGAAATGCACCAATTTTGTCAATTTGGACACTTCCGAATATTGCGTTTATCATGTAATGAGCGAAGCACGAAAACTTTCATCCAAACGTGGCGTATTTAACCATATCAGCGCTGTCCAGCCGAAAAAAGCATCGTACATACCACGTTTGGTTGAGCAGAAAGGAATCATGATGAACAAGTTGGTTGCAATTTAGTTTTTAAATTTTTTATTTATTTTCAGACCATTATGTCGAGCAGGAACTAGTCTGATACCGACCAATTTGAATGCCACCGGAACCATGAAGGCAGCTACTGGACAAACGGCTAAACCATTGGAAGGAAAAACTTTAACGAAGGCAGAAGAACAAGAACAACTCAAGAAAATTATGGCCGATAGAGTTAGTAATTATTTTAATCGGGCTTATCGTGTTTAGGCTGCTTTACCAGGAGCAAGAAATTTACAATTGCTTGAAATGAACAAAACTAAAGGTGTTGAAAAGACTAAAAGTACAGAAGAACTTGGATCGATGGCAAATTTTATACAAAAACAAGAGGTAATCATTTCATTGTTTATTAAAAAGACTGAAATTTAGAAAAATAGCATTATTGAAAGAGCTCCAAAGTTGGGATTCGGTCTCTCTGGAGGATCTATTACTTTAACTAAAGGAACTGGAGCTAAAGATGCACAAAATGCCGCCGCCAAGGTGATATTATTTTTTTGCTTTCAATAATTCTGTTTAGTTACGAGCCATTTCAATACTGAAGAATAAAGAAAATGATGGCAGTAAAAGAGGAATAAAACGGCGTAGTAATTGAATATAAATATTACGGGCAACTTTCAATAATTTCAGGCGATTCTATCCAAAATGAAGTTGTAACTAAACAAAGCAAAGGCCTCGGATCAATGAAAAGCAAAGAAGAAATAGAGAAACTGTTGAAAAGAAAAAGTCTTCATGATAAAGAAGCAAACCAAGAAGAATTGGCAGCAGAAGATCGTTATTTCAATACAATGGGTGCTAAAGAAAAAGTCGAATCTTTCACAACAGAATGCATGGCAATTAAAAATGTTAAAGTCATCACTTGTAAAAAGGTTTGTCAACTTCTAGTAGTTGTTATGAATTTTTAGTGCAATTATACAGCTGCTAAACAAAGCGAATATTGTATGCAACAAGGTCATGTTATACAGAAGCATACAGCGGAAAAGAGATTTTTTAAATGTGGAGGTTGCTCCAAACGGATGGTTGCTTATGGTTTAATGCCTACAAAACCGTGTGAGGTCAGTTTGTTTTTCAATTCCCCTTTTAATTAGCTCAATTTTTGGATTGATTATAAAATAACAATTTCAGTCCTGTGAAAGCTCCGAATGGCATCGTGTATCTATGAAAGATGAACGAAAAGTGGTGCTTGATAATGAAAAATTGGAACTCAGAGGAGAAGAGCGGAAAAATGTCAATACTTAACACAGTTTTTATTTTCGTTGCATTTGTGTCACAGCTACTAGAAACAATTTAATGCGGTTGTAGAACGCCTTTCTCGATCTTGTCATAATTTATACATTGTATCTTACATATTCAATAAATTCCTTATTATTTTTTAGGCTTTTAAAATGGGACTGCAGTTAGATATTGACCTGGAGAGTCAGCACAACATGATTTCATCATCTCATGTAAATAAGAAAGTATAAATATCCAGCGCTGACACCAAATACTCTTGGAAGCTGCCAGTAATACAATTTTTTGTTCCTTATCTTGGATGACATGCCTCGGGGCAACTTTCATTTTTCTGTCTGTTGATTCCTTGGTCTATTTACTTCTTATCTACCTCGGCCAGTCCCAGTTGTCTCTCATTTTTGAGCTTCGCTTTGCCGCTCCTTACAAGCGCGCTCCATCGTGAAGTCTTCCGTAGTTAGTCATATTCTTATTTTTCTTTTTCTATTCAATTGCTTTTAACAAAAATGGAGCAAGAGTTTACAAAAACATCTCCAAATATTCCGGATTTGTCCCGTGACGAAAAGCTATTCCCGTCGAAAGCTTTCTAATTGTTGCTGACAGCTTTTCCCTCAATTTTCATAAATTACATTATATTTTTCTCAAATAGTTGCCTCCAGAAATGCTAAAACATGCTAGATGGATAGATTTTATCGGTGCATATGAGGAAGGACTGCTGGGAGACGGTAATCCAGCTCGGGATTCACTTCGAGCTCTCCTCGTACTAACCCTTTTTGGATTGACATTTACAGCTTGTATGGTAAGATTTTTCCCAAGAAGAAAGACCATTTTCCAGATGGCAACAATTTTACGGAGCGATTGGGCGCGCAGCCACATCACCAGCTACGTGTCCCTCGTCGGCGGTGGAGTCTTTCTCGCCACTTGTCTCCTAGACCTTCTTCCAGGTAAAAATTACCCATCAATATTTTGACAAATTATTTAGAAGCCCTAGAATCTTTTGAAAAAGCCGGTGTGAAAGTAGAATTCCCAGTAGCTGAAGTCTCCGTTATTGGTGGCCTTTTTATGGTTTTGCTTATTGAACAGGTATCTCTGAAAATATCTCTCACCCAGCTGTAATTAGGTAGTATTAGACCTAAAAGAACGTGGAGTATTCGGTCGCGATCGTTTACGACTGCATGAACACGTTCATGATGAAGAAGAACAAGAAGCAATAGAAGACGATTCAAAATTAGGATCATTTTTACTTGTGAGTTATATGAAAAACAAAGAAATATTGCCCCGTTTTAGGTAGGAGCCTTGTCATTACATGCCCTTTTTGAAGGATTATCGCTAGCTGTGATATCGGATGTTTCCAAACTGTTGCAAGTGAGACTGTGACAACTTTTCTATTTTACCTTTTTAGGTTTTCGCTGCACTAATTCTTCATAAATGCATTATCGGCTTTAGCATGGGAGTTCGATTAGTACAATGTGGAATTTCTACAATGTATGTAGCCCTGCTTAGCTTAGTTTTTAGCATACAGGTGTAGAAAATCCCCCTTTCGAAAAAAACGTGATCTTTCCAGGTGCTTGTCGGCGGTTTAGGCGGACTCGGACTAATGGATCTTATCGCAGGAGGAAAGAAATCTACGGCGGCTATTGTTGCTTCGGTTCTTCAAGGTAAATAAGAAAACCATGTAAAATGACAATTTTCCGGTAGATTTTTGATCAAATAGATTTCCAAAATATGCTTTTTCTTGTTTGAGACAAAAATCTAACTAAAAATTCTACAAACGTGAAAACAACGGCGAAAAACGACACTGTACAGAAAATGAAATGCAATTTTGCAAAGAAAGAAAATATCGAAAAATAATCAACATGCTCACCATAAGTACAGAATAAACAACAGGCGACACACTTTGCGAATTTGGAAGCTCCATAAAATCGTCCAATAGTCATCGCCAGCTGTACATTTTACAGGAATAGCTTGTGGAACATTTCTGTACATAACGACATTCGAAGTGGTACCGCATGAAATGGAAAAGTCTGGCTCTCGATTGAAAAAAGTTTTCTTTTTATTCGTAGGTGTTGTAATTGTCATATGTTTCATGCTTATTTTCCCCGAGTGATCATTCCCTTTCCAATTATAGTTACGGGTATTTCATTCAGTTTGTATATATGTGCCCATCCCAGTTGAATTGCCTAGTCATTGTATTTCACTTTTCTCCATTCGTTTACTTTGTGAATAGATCTCATTTGTTTCACAATGTACAGAATAAATTTTTATGTATAAAATTTTATTGTGCTTCTTGCTTAGCTTGTTTCTATTCAATATCGTCTTATCAGAATCTTTTCAGAAGGAAAATAATTTTGTACAATTGTTTTTGTAGACGATAGAAGTGAGGTCAACAATTTTTTCCCATAATACGCGTATTCTGCTGCTGCAATTGCAGTGAAGCAAAGTTTGTTTTGCTTTTGAAGGCATAGTGATGATCTCTTGATGATTTTCTATTTATTCTGTGTTTTTATCGTATTATGGCTCATCCGCAGGTTTGTTTAGTTACATTTTCATAGAAAGAAAGTTATAAGCTATTCAAATGTATTCGTTTTCAGTTACTGTGGATGGTTCGTGTCTTCAATACTCTCATTAGTTTCTCGATGCCAAATAAGTGTAGGTGATGTAAGATGGCTAAGGCTTATAAATGTCCGTATTCGGCTTCGAAACGGCATTACTATTTACATTGATGATTGGTCTTTGCAATTTTTTAGCCAGACCATAAGGTTAGTGTACTTTTTTTTAGCTATTTGAGCTTATCTTTTAAGTAAACCTCTTCTTTTAAAATTTGGAGATGTTCGTATAGAAGCAGATACTCATGTTTTTTCTAATCCTGAAGGTCGTGAAACCTCGAATACAAATGGATCATATGCGAGGTTCACACATCTCGTTCAGTACTGCGGTATAGCAGTAAACAGTATCCAACTAGTGCTTCTCGATGCTATTCCGGGATGTATGCTACATATGTCGGGAGATGAACTACTTGCAGAAACATTTAGGAGCAGAGAAGGGTTTGTTGTTATTGTTCTGTAATTTTTGTATTTAGATGGCAATTAGAACTTTCATCACGTTTAATGCATGGAAAAATATATCGGCGAAGAGAAACATCAGAACCTCTGCTAGCTAATTGTGCCTTATCTATACAATTATCCATCGATGTGGCAGGAGGTTCTCTTATTCAACTGGGTATTAGATTAGCCGATCCATCTTTTAATATCAACAAAGGTTCCAAAAACGTATGATACTTATTTTAGTTTTATAGGTATTATTGATGTTCTTCAAGAATTCCGTGAGAGAAATTCTAACACCTCCAGTCCTTCTAAAAATCGACCAACTTTATCCTCACGGCTACAAAAATTAAAAGATGCCACCATTTCAATAAATAATGGGTCTGTCGTCTATACAGCGTGTAATTCAGAACAACGGTAAGTTAAACAGGAATTTCTTCAATTTTTATTGTGCATATTATATTTTGCACTAACAGCAGGGGCTATGAGGAGGCGATTTGTCGCCAGCGAGGCGCTTCTCCTGATCCGGCGGCAGAGTATGTCCGCGGCAGTGCTCAGTTTCATGCTCATCCTGTTCCCACGTAGTCGGATCATCCCATTGACGAGGGCGGGTGTAAATGCAGCAACAGTTAGACTTGAGTCTTCCAAGATGCTCATTATCTAAAGAGCGAGTATTATTTGGAATACGAGTAAAAAATACCAATGACTCCTTCGGCCCAAGTTACGCGGGGTCCATCCTGTTGGGGTCGCAGGCGCAGCACCAGAGCTTCCTCTTGCTTCTCTTCGGGTTTTGGCTCATCCGTAGCGGTAGCAGCAACCGTTGCAGCCGGATCCATATTGAAACACTGAATAAAGCGGCTCAAAATGAAAAGTGGTTGACCAATTTAAACATGTTATTTCAGGAAAAGTCTTTCACTAAAAATTGGAGAAGTAAACGTACAGAAGAAAAGTGGTTTTACTCAAGGGAAAATAACAGCATTAGACCTATCAGATCATCTTCATAATACTATTTTTTCTGCTAATACATTATCAGCTGAAATTACTGTAAGTTTATTTATTTTTATTTGTTTTATGATGTATTTAGGAAACAAGTCCATTATTAACGGAAGTTCTTGTCCGATCGGATTCAGTTACTACCGCAATTTTCTTATATGATGTCTTATGGTGGAAAGAGCATTTTTTGGAAACGGTTGCCAGTTTTCGACCATCTAGCCCTCTTCGAGCATCGAATTCCACAGCAAAAACCGCAAAAATGGTCATTTCTTGTACTGCTGAACTGGATTCTATGCAAGTCAACATTTCTGATGGTGTAACCTTCAGGAAAAAGCTAGCGATACAACTTCTCACAGTTTCAAAGGTTTGTTTACGAAGTTTTACGAAGTATTTTCTATTATTCAGAAAGGAGCGGAATATACTTTTGGTACAGAATCTTTGACTTTGTCTGATGGCGATTTAGAACAAGCAACAGCCAACTATAGACATCATACTTGGGGACATACTGTAAGGATAATTTTTATAGAAAATTAAATAAGACCTTTAGGTATATATTGGCGTTGCGTTGGCACAATTTATTCAAGATCCTTATTCTCCGATGTTGAATATATCTCTTGATGAATTTAAAGCTGAATGGACAGATAAATTAGCTGATCAAGTGGGTAACTTATAAATGGAAACATTTTTTACAGATTAATCGTCTGTTGAATATTGCTCATAAATTGAAACCTTTTTCACTAAATAATAATCCCACAAGACAGAAGATCATGACTATAAAATTAAAAAGCAAGAAAGCTGCCTTAATAGCTACGGCCAAAGAAAGTTCATGTCTTTTGGCGATGGCCGAAGAATTTCACATAGAAAAGATTACCGGAACTGAAATTGTTTTCTCTGTCAATGCTGTACGCATTGGGGTAATTATTTAAAATTATATTTTACTATTAATTTTAGTTATGTAAATTCTCTCCTAAAGGTTTACGATTGGGCGATTTATTAAAAGCTACAAAAATGATGCCCATTCTTGATTCTGATGAGAATTTACCCACAAGATCTTGGAGTCAAAAAGCAAAGGACGCCCAAAAAGCAGAAAGACGGAAATTATTTGAGGAATATAGGCATAGCAAAATGCTTTTGGTTTGTTGAATTTCGAGCATGTATTCGTCTTATAGATTGGAGAAGGACGCCTTCTTTGCCTTTCAATAGATGGTTCATCAGCAGTTACCAGAGATATTACAATTTCGTCAAATGCTCCAGTTTACTTCTGCTGGTCTCCTCTTATTCATCGTGTTATATACCATCTGAAATGTGTCATACAAAAGTATCTAATTTTCTCATTATTTTCTATCTATTCTTTAGATCCTTAGTAATAAGTGAAACTACAGAACAAATTAGAATGCCACCTAAAATATTACAATTAAAAGCTCTAACTAATCATTCTATTGAAATCGATCTACATTTACCTAGAGATCACAGGTACTGTAAGATTAATTCAATTTTCAACTTATTGTAGAATGGTTTGGAAAATTCCTTCATTAACTTTGGATAAACCTGCTACCGGATTGACAGCAGTATCTCCTCAACTGATTATAAACATGAATGGATATGACATTGTTACTGCAGCGGTAATTTTATTTTGATATTGGCCCATAATTTCTTTAGAATGTTTGTATTACCAAGCGGTTAACCGATGCTAAAATGGAAGTTTCTCGTCATGCTTTTGGTGAACTCGAAAACTCAACTAATAAGGTAATCGTTTTTACAAATAATAATTGATGTTGGCTTTGCTTTTAGGTCTGGACATGGGCGGCTGACTCATTCCTTTTCCATCTACCATTTGAATTCAATTTTCACGAGATTTTTGACGAATTCATTAACTCCTTTCGCTGGATTAAAATTGTTCATGGAATACCCAAGAAACCGTTCACGGCCGAATGTCCTCTTCCTGCAGATATTCGGATAGCTTTTAAAGAAGCACGTTTGGAAATGGACGATGATCCTTTTGAAAATCTTCTGCAAACTAGTCACGACTTGAAAGAGGACGAGGTATTTATTTCACCTATCATTAAACTTTTATTTAGGTGTATGAATGTGAACGACGACAGCAGATGCTTGTAGAAAGATTAAATGCGCTGAAGAAAACTAATCCTTTATTTCCTCAAACAAAAATTGATGAGCTTCTAACAAATTTACAAGAAAAGAATAGCTCAATTTACATAGAACGATGGAAGAATTTAGGATTTTCCTTGAGGTCATTCACATTTTCTATAATTTATTCCCTATTTTAGGCCAATTTTTGTTTGTTCTTGGCAAAATTTTGAAATACGTGCTTTCGCTGATCCCTCTCTTCATGGAACTGATATTTGTACCCAAATGATTCATGAATATGATCCCCTGAGGTATTTTTTGGCAGTAATTAAGAGATGATTTATTACAGTTACTTTCCAACATCAGGTCTTCAATTCTCCACATTATGGGGCAGAGCTGTCGAATTTGATATGGCTGAATGGAAACTACAATTTCGTGATTTTTCTACACCTTATCTTGAAGCTAAAGATGTTCACTTTTTTGGTCATTTGGTGGGAGCTCAACATATTGAAGGTTTTTCTCTGTTTTTCCTTTTATTTTTTTGTCTTTCAGAAAGTGGCAGATCCCTTCGTGAAAGCATTATTGAATTACCTACACCATGGGAAACTCATACTATCCAGAGAAATATGTCATCATTAAAATTCTATTACAACATGCAATGTGGTACGTTTGCTGTTTCCAAATTTAAGCCAAAAATTTTATAGAAAGTGATGTATGGAATGTAACTTACGGCCGTTGCTGGGAGCCGTGCCTCTCCATGATTAGTATTCTTTGGAACAATATAAACGCTCGATCAAGAGATCCTTCTCCACCTCTTCCATATTGGGATAAAATGCGATATTTATTACATGGACAATTTTCGTGGCTTTGCAATAAGGTTTGACTGGCTGTCTTAAATTTTAATATAAATTTAGATGGTAACAACAGTACTTGCATCTCCTGATCCATATAATACTACAGAAACATTAGAATTTTGTTGGGATAATTTAGGATTGGATTGGGCATTAGGTTAGTTTATTTTCTATGTTCACAAATTTGCATTTTAGGAGAAATACGTATTCAAAGTGGCTTAAAAGTTTTTGTACGAACCGCTTCACGTTATGATGATTCACGAATTATTTCACTCCCAGATCTCAAACTTCGTATCAATTTGGGTTTGTTCAATCACATTTAAAAATATTCTCTATTTAGAATGGATTTGTGGTGGAGATCCTCATGACCACCATGCTGTTGTTCTTTGTGCACCTCATAAACTTCCCCATTACTCTACAAATCATGATTCTTATCGAGCTTTTCGTTCAAGATGTCTCGATCTCAGCTTATGTTTTGATGTAGGAGCTGGTCAAGGAAATGGAGAGAATATGCCACAATGTCTTTTATATGCCAATAATTTCCGTTGTTTAGAAGTTTTAATAGTAAGTGAACTCTTTTCTCATAATGCAGCATTTCAGAAATCGTTTATACTGAAAAATAGATTAATTAAAAAGGGACCTGTATTTGGTACACCTTTTTATGCTAAACCACAGCTCAGCAAACATTTCAGGTAAAAGGGATTTTTAAGATCTCTATGATTATTTAGAACAGTACAAATGTCAGTAAATTTACCAAAATTCTTTATATCATATTGGATGTCGCATTTTTCTGATTATGGTTTTCGGATAACATCAGAAGGCCTAAATCTTCTTGTAACTATGAAACTTACGGCGATTCCTCCAACTGATACGGTAATTTTGTTATAATTCTTGGTCTTAAATAATGGTATATAGATGGTAACAAGACGTCCGCTTCATGTGTGGACACCTGAACATGTATCCGCCACATTATGGGATACACAGGTTCACGTTTTTGGACCGGCAGAAAAGCCAGAAAGCCACGAAGAAACTCAACGAGAACAGAGTCTTCTTCTTGGAATTAGTCGTGTTTCATATGTTCGAGAAAATTCCGGAAAAGAAACTGCTGTGCATCGTTTAACAGCTCATGATTTGAAGGTTCGTTTAATTAGTGCTAAATGATAAAGTGACAATCTTCAGGCCTCATGGACCGCAGAAATTCGTGACAGTTGTTTGGCAATTGCTGATGGCGTACATAGGGCGCATCTTTTGAGAAGAATATTGAGTAATGATGCGATAAAGAAATTAAACGTAACTCGAAGAAAGAATACATTTAATAAAAATTTAGATCCACCAAGAAGAAGATGTAAAAATTACAACATCGAATGAACAAGCAACAAGTAAACAAGATCCGTGGGATGAAGAAAAAGGCCATAGAAGAGGTTACAGGTTCGGCCATTTATCCGTACATTTTCGAATCTTTTCTAGTCTTTCGGATACAAATCAGTCTATGCTGAATTTACTCATTGAAGAATCTAATACAAGATTGATTGCCCATTGTGAACAAGCTACGGATCTTCCTACTGAAAATCTACAAGGTGTCATACAATGTACTATGGATGATATTTCATCCATAAATTGGCAAGGTACACCTTTTATAATAACATTCATACTTTATTTGATTCTAGTCGATCTGCTCAATAGTCAAGTTGTTTTAAAAGGAAGTGATCGTGGTGGATTTGTGCTACTAACTGCTGCCCATGCTAGCCTTACTCAAAAACTCCATAGAAATACATGGAGAAGCGGGCAACTTTTTGCGAAAAAGTCCTGGTCTTGTGTAATATCTGGAATGCAGGTTGGTTTCGTTTTTAATTTCCTCCACCTTTTTATGTTTAGTATTTTGCCCCTGTTGGTAGACCTTCTGCAAAAGTTGAAACCAAATTCAAATGGTTGCCTAAAGAAAGTATTGAAGAGAAACCAAATGATGATAGTAGTGATCATTTATCACATGTGGTGAGAGATGCAGAAGCTGTTGGAGGTATTGTTCAACCAGGTAAACCAATTTATTTTAATAAATCTATATTTATTTAGGAATAACAGCAGATCCTGAGCGTATACAACTTCAAAGAATAGTCAGACGATGTAGTTCTGAAATTTATTTCTGCTATTTTTCTGAAATAATGAAAACAGATACTTTGGAAGAAACGGTTGTGCAAAAAGTTGAACCAGAAGCTGTCTTCGGCCGGCAAGAAGCCGTCGATTGTTTGACATTAAAACATAATATGCTGGAGGCAAGCACTAGCTCGGAGCAATATGAAATGCTTGTCGATATTGTTAACACTTTGGTGCTTTTTGTGGATCCGAAGAAAAAGGAACAGGCCGAAAATCGACGCCGAATACAATTTTCTTGCGAATTGACTGAAATGGAAACCATGAGGAAAAGCATTGAACAACAACAGGTCTGTTTTCTCTTCTTTATTTTTATACGATCATTTACAGGCAAATCTCCGACATATTGTTGCTGTTGTCCGGTCTTTAGAAAGACAACTATTTCATTTGGAAACGTCTGGTCAAGAAGATGATAGCAAACGAACAGAAATAACAGCAGAAATGGAAGAATACAAAGCAAAACAACTGGAAGCCGCTGATCAGCTGGCCATTTACATCAGTTGCTATAAACAGCGTCAAGTTGAAGCTACCGTTGCGGTAGTAAGAAAACCAGAAGAAGACGCCTTAGCCGCTGTAGCTAGAAGATTCGAAGTTTGTTTTGAGGATTGCATCTGGAAATTAACGGAATCGGATGGTCAAATTTCTTTGGCGGAGATACAAATTCGAAATTTCTTGTTAGTTTTTCTCAATACGATTTCAATATTCATACCTCAGATATACTCGAACTATGAGGATAGATAATTCTGGAGAGCATTTATTCGAAGTCGGATCTGTTAGAATATCGAATCTACTCCCCGAAACTGTGTATAGAGACACATTACACAGAGATGATCGGGTAGCAACCACCCAGCCTGCTCTTCGTATGCTTTTGAGGGAATTATCACCAGGTTTGTCAACTACTTTTCTGTAGTACAATTCTTTTAGTTGGTGGAATCTGTGTCAAAGAACATTTTGAAGTTAATATAGCTCCTATGGTTGTTCAAATAACCTATGAATTTTATGCAAAAATTATGGGCTTCTTTTTCCCTGGAAAGAATATAGAAAAAGATGAGCAACTTGAAAATGTTGAAGAAGGAACGCCTGTAAGTATTGTTTGCGGATATTATTTTTTATTTTAGAAAATTTCTTTTACGAGAAGAATAACTGGAACATTGAGTATGAGAAGTAATAAAAGTCTTCAAATGGATAGAAAAGCTAGCTCTGTCAATGGAAAGGTTCGTGGGAATTTCCAATTTTTTAAAGTTTTTTAGTTGAAACCAGAGGAAATTAACGATATAGAAAGAATGAGACAACGAGCACATGATAACAATTTCTTTGTTTATATTAAAATACCAGAAGTACCTTTTCTAGTTTCTTACAAGGTTTCTTGGTTTTATTTTTCATATATTTCACGTTTACAGGGAAAAGAAGAAAAAAATATAGAAGATGTTGAGCGGTTTAATTTCCTCTTTCCTTTATGTGAATATCATGAAAAAAATTGGACTTGGTTGGATTTGATGTTATGTGTGAAAGCACGATGTCGTAAAATTCTTATACAACAATTTATGAGACATAAATTACTCCGAAATAGAATAATGGGAACTGTAGAACCTGCTGAAGGAATGACGGAAGAGGAAAAGAAAAGGATTACCCTAGGAGAAGTAAGCATTAACTCTTGATTTGTTATAAATTTCATTTATAGACCCCCGGTGGACCAGAACGAAAGAAAAGAAAGTAAAAGGACAGTATTTTTTTTCTTTATCTTGTTTTAATCATTTTTTTTTGCAAAATTTTCTATGTTTGCCTTTTAAACGGATATACAATTTTACGGTTTGCCTCTGTCATCACTTTGCGTTATATTGTATATATGTATGTAGAAAATATTGCAATGTAAAGAGGCGCAATGCTTTAATAGATATACGATGAGTAAATTATTTCAATTTTTATTCTCCGTATATGTTTACTATTTGGTGTTTTTACATCTCAATATCATAACTTTTCTATTTTATTGCTTTCATATGTGCTTATTTTAGGGTAAAATGGTGAAACGAGTAAAAAGAGAACAAGAAAATAATGATGATCGTCATAATGAATTGCGAATGGAAGAAGAGAGAGTGCTAAATGTATTTTTCTACTCTTTTATTTTATTCTTTTGATTTATAGACATATGACGAATCTTCTGATTACGCAACAACAACGCAACTTAAAAGTGTTGAAGATATTTGCGATAGTCTCAAAGTGAGTCATTACTTTTAAAAAAGAAGTTTTAATATTACTTCAGATAGACATTGTCAATGAGGATAAAGATAAAATGACCCTAGAATTTGATTTGATGAATGTTGAAGCTCCTATTGCTAACACATTGCGACGAGTACTAATTGCTGAGGCAACAAACTTAATTAATAATAATTACCAGCGTTTAGGTGCCAACAATGGCATTTGAGAAGATTTATCTTTATCAGAATACAAGTATTATTCAAGATGAAGTACTCTGTCATAGATTGGGCCTACTTCCATTGAAGGTTGATCCTCGGCGTTTTGAAATGCCTTTAACTAAAGTATAAAATCTTTTTTTTCTACAAAACGTGCTTTTCAGGTTGTTGGAATTAATGAAGAAGGTGTTGATTGTGACGAAGAACCTGAACCAGATGAAAAATATAACGTAGTCTTCAACATTAATGTGAGCAAAAATAATTATTAATAATTATGTAATTGTTTAGGTTACTTGCACAAAAAATAGCCATGCTCCAAGTACGGCGACTGAACCAAATGTATTATACCATAATAGTTCGGTATATTCTGAATCTTTTAAATGGAAGCCTTGTGGAAATCAAGTAGGTTTCATGTTTTTACCATTATTCAAATTTCTAGGAGGCTGAATTTGGAGATGATCCACCTCGAATGGTACATTCTGATATTTTGGTGGCAAAAATGCGTCCAGGTCAACAGATCGAAGCAAGTTGCCACGCTGTCAAAGGAATCGGAAGAGATCATGCAAAATTTAGCCCTGTTGCAACTGCCACTTACAGGTAATTTTTAATATTTCAGTATACATTTTTGTAGACTTTTGCCAACTATTCGTATAGTCAAGCCAGTTGTTGGAGAAGCTGCTGAACGCCTTCAAGGTTGTTTTAGCAAAGGAGTTATTGATATTGTTACTGAGAAAGGTAAGTCGTTTACAAGCATTTATCAAGAAATTTAGGGAAAAGTACAGCAATTGTGGCCGATGCACGTCGTGATACGTGCAGTAGAAACGTATTCCGTTATCAGGATCTTGCCGAATGTGTCGAATTAGGAAGGAAGAAAAATCATTTCATTTGTAAGTTATGCAAAACACTTTTGTAATTCAATTTTTAGTCTGCGTAGAGTCTACAGGAGCACTTACATCTGCAGAACTGGTTGTTGAAGCATGCAAGGTATATTCATCAACTTTAAAATTATTAATATTCTTATTCAGGTAGTTGAACAGAAATGTCAATCTCTTCATAAGGAGATCAGCGATGCATTCAACGCCTTGATGGAAATTTAGCTTGTTGTTATTTTGTTAAGTTTGTTGTTATCATTTTCTAACGACGTTTGCATAAATACATTTGTTTATGTTTTACATGATATGTACAACAATTTTAAGGGACATTCATCTATCCCTGAGGATTGGCTCCAGTCAAACTGTAATCGATGTCATCATAGTTGGAGCCACCTCCTTGAGGAGCCGGAGCTGGTTTAGGGGCAGGAGGTGGAGCAGGTGTTGCCGCCGTTTTACCAATTGGAATCTAGTTCAATTTCCTTTGTCGACTTCCGTAATCCTTACCGGCTGATCATAGTCCGAAGCATCAGGTACAGGAGCTGGTGCAGGGCCTCCCGAAGGAGCAACAGGACTAGGAGCGGGTTGTGGTGCTGGTGCAGGCGGCTTCATAAAGGATTGAAACAACTGAGGGAACTGGCCGCCTTGTGGCTGTTGGAAAAATTGAGGAGCAGCAGCGAAAACATTTTGAAACGCGGGATTTTGAAGTGCTGGGGCTACTTGTTGGAAAATACCCTGGAATGAGAAATATCAAGAAAAGGCTTATTTTACCGCAAACGGGCTTCCACCCCCTCCTCCTCCACCACCGAACAGGCCAGAAAGACCTCCAAGGAAGTCTTGACTCTAGAAAGGTCAGGTAAACACAAAAGAATGAGTGAAAATACCTCGATTACCCCCAAAAATGTAGCAAAAATAAGGAGATGTTGCATTCTAGCGGGGAAAAAGAACGGGCAGTTCAAAGGCAGCAGGTCGCCAAATGGCGGAGACCAAGTGGTGGCAAACAGGTCTAACGGCCTCTACCACTCTTTACGCTGTAACTACGTGTTTCTGTGTCATATTCTTGACACCCTCTTGAGTTTATGTTCCAAACAGGAAGAAAGATCTTCAACTGAAGGGCATACAGTGACGCTACACTTTGTATTCCATACTCCAGTTACGCTATCTGAATGATGTTTTTCTGAAAGAAAAGAAGTACAATGATGTGTTCTGTTCTCATAAAAAAATATACACCAAGATCTATAACAACGTAATTTATTCATAAGATAACATCAGCAATCGGTAGACCTTTTATACTTACAGATCAATTTTCGTTTCTTCTTCCCACCATTTCTTTATAAGATCATAGATTTCTTGTTTAATAGCATCAGAAATAAGTTCACGTGTTGGGCCTTTTATTGTGTCAAAAATATCCTCATTAGTCACATTCTCATGTCCCTAGAAAATTAACAATAATCGAAAAAATTGTGAACTTACTTGTTTTTGTATTTCCTTCTTTGCAAGTTCACCTACTTTCTCTTCCCATCCTTGTGATCGTAATCTGGCTACTAATACTTCCTGAAAGCGATTGAATATTTCACAAAATATTAAAATTTACTAACCGCGATGCTTTTTCTTGCGCTGCTTTCCGCAAAGCGTTTGACAAAGTCGTTAACTTCTTCTTCATTGTTAGAACTCATTGTGCAGTCTATAATTATCATTTTGCAAATAAAACGGTACAGTAATAAGAAGGAACAGAAAACGCAAGCGAAGTGATGAAGAGGAAGTGAACAAACAAAAATAAAGCACAAAGAGATGTTGCACGCTGTTTACAGCGTGTAATTCTTGTTTACGTTGTTTCATTTCACTCGTTGTCCAGAGCTTCCAATTTTTGAGTTTTTTTTTCTCGTTTTCCACCAAGAAATGTTATTTTTCTTCTTGAATATTCTTCGTAACAAAATATGTATCAATTTATTCATGATATGCACAAAATTAACGAACAGTTTGTGGAATATTTGCTAAGCTGATATGAACTACTGTGCTACCTCGTCGCGGACCACTGTTATTCAGAATACTTGACTTCTTCTCCAAAAAATTCTACAAATTCTTTTTTATTATGAATATTTTCAACTTACAGCATGATTTGCCAAAGAAATTGAGGCCTTTTTATATCCAACCATTGCCATCATTTCAGTTCGTAATCGATTGTTTAGAAAAACAAATGTCCAAGGATTTACGAAGCTCAATTCCGTTGTAATAATTGGATAATATTGTCGGATATGATTCAATGTATGAGCATAATCCTAGAGCTTTTATTTTATTGGAAATTCACAAAGTGAGAACCTCTTTTACAATTAGTGTTATTAGTTGAACTCCGTGATAGCAAAGACAATTTATTATCACTAAAATTTGCAGGAAAACTTGAATAGAAAGTCGAAATTCCCGTTGTTTCCTAGAAAATATTTTTGTTTTTGATTTTATTTGTCATCACAGCTCATCAGTCATCTAATCAACCTGTTTCCTTCCTACCCGCCCACCTTATTTGAGCTGAAACCCACAATTTTGTTGAACTTTTTCTATAAATTGCTCCCACAACAGCTACATAACATCCCATTGAGATTACTGTATTTATAATCAAAACAAGAGAAGCAATTCCAGAAGAGAGCTGAAATGGATTGTTGCGGAATATTTTTAGAACTTACACCAAGTTGCATTGGAGAAACAACTGTCGCACCGGATTCATCAAAACTTTTATAAAAATTTGTTGTTACAGGAAGCATAATAACAAAAGAAGGACCCCAATGAATCATCAGAATCACATGCAATGGCTGTTTTTTATATTTCTATAAGTTTTTCTTCTATTTTTTCGAAGAAACCCACATCGTTTGTAATATCTCTAACAAAGACGAGATATCTTTGAACACTGAAGAGCATTATCCCATTGGATCTCAAAATAACAAAGAAATAAATATTATTATAGGCAATTGGAGCTGCCCAGCTATTATTTTCCATAAAAAAGTGGCCAAAGCTTGGCAATGATTGCAATAAATTAAAGAAAATAAAAACAATTATGGCTGAAATATCAGCCAAGCCCTGAAATAATATTTTATATTTTTTTAGCTAAAAAATTACCTGTGAAATGATCAAATTATAAAAAGCGTCGTCTAGTCGCCTTGTCGACATAATTGCACTGCTTACAGTTATCGAAGGCTTTCTAATTATTACGGTAATTAAAATAAGAAGATATAAAGGCAAGGAAATGGAACAGCAGCCGATTAGAAACCAATATTGCCAGCCCATTTCATTAAAAATTGTTGCATTCATTTTTTGAAGCTGAAAAATTGCTGTAAAACTGAAAAATTTGAAGGGAATTGGAATTTTCGGCCATCGCACCCATAAAAACTTGACAGCAGGATTTCTTTGTATGTCGATTGAAATTTTACAAAAGAACTACAGTAAACTTACAACAAAAGTCGTAGTAGTTTCCATTTCTGACGACTCGTTCAAAAGGTCGAGGATAGCGTCGCCTGGTGGATCAGCCATCAACAGCGACGAATAATCAGCTGAGCTCATTTCCGCTGGCGAGGTAGTCGGCCCTCCTCGATCGTCAGCATTTCCCGAAGTTGACTACGTCAAACAGAGGCGGGATTGCCCGTTGCAGATGAGCACGAGACTATTTTTAATAGAACTGGGTGGGAGGAGTGAAGAAAATAGAAAACCAGCCGACCCCCCAATACTTGGAGATTACAAAATATCCCAACTTTTTATACTCAGATAGTTTTGCCTTTCCTCCGTGGAAGGCTAGGCGCCTAGAACTTCAAGTGACATATTCGAATTCAGGAGTCAACTAAGAAATGCGAATAGCAGAAAAATTTTGCACAAAGTGATGATTTGCAATTTGATTTTCAAAAAGTCATACGTTTTCATTTCGCTCATGCAAGAAAATCTTACGTTTTGCAAACCGTTGATGGCACAAAGCGATCGTCTTATTATATCCATATTCTACCCATTTTTTTGAAATTAAGGCTTATTACGCATGTTACAGAGGTAAGAAAAGCATAGAAAGAATAAACCAATTATCAATAATGAAAATCAATAAAATAAACATTCAAATTTATTTTTATTTTTTTTTATTTTCTGCTTTCTGCTGTGCTTCTTCAGATAGCCGGCTTCCATTTTGCTCTCCAAGTTGAGCTGCCTTTTCCCGTCCGGTCGGCTTTCGATACGATGGCTGTATATGTCGGTGTCCTGCCGGATGGTTAAAGGCACAGCCACCTGGTCGCCATAGAAGTTTCCATCTTCTCCAAGCTTCGGATGCAACATCACCATCATATGCACCGTGCTGCCCTGGAAATATTGTATTCTCTGAGCAAACTAAAAAAACTAACCATACGGGCGACGAGCTGAGAACTGGAGATTTTCAGAGTCTCGCACTTGTTCCTTTCGACTTACTTCCTTCCTCCAGCTTCCAACACGCAGAAGATTGGTTTTCCAGTCTTGTTCGTGACGGAAACAGCGCCGTCTTTTTTTTTCATTCAGGACAACGGCCGCATTGCTTGTGACTTCCCATGGCTTCCAGCTCTTCGACAGTCATAGCAGTGCCAGCAGCGTCATGACGGGCCTTTGGCTTGGGCGGAGGAGATGGAGGCGGTGGCGGTGGCGGCTCAGTTGTTCCAGCAGCATCCTGGCGGGCCTTTGGCTTGCGCGCCTTCTTCTTCGCCCGACGGCCCATGGCCATGACAAAAGAACAATGAATGGATGATGAAGACAACCGCTTCATATTGGTAGAATTTTGGGTATTTTTCGGGTAATTGACGGATTATACAAATCCTTCAGTAATTTAGACCGGAGACCACAGTCAAATACTCTAACAAGCAAAGTTTTTCAGTTCGCAACGCGTTTCCGTAACCAGAGCGATACCATTCGAAAGAGCACCAAAAATTACCCCCGGGAATGTTGTCAGGAAATGCTCCCGAGACCGTTTGACACCGAAATTCATACATAGTCGCTTTTCAAAATATCATTGCCTTATTTTGAGATCTTTCCAAGTAGCAGCGCGGCTCAACCTGTAAATTGTCTGAACACCGTTTTATAGACCAAAGTTCGGCTACCCGTCGTTTTTGCATTTCATTTTTCGAGGAAGAAAGAAGCGGTCGCTTTCCTTTTGCAAACAAATCATCGAAAAAATTTCAAAGTCTGTATTGCCAAATACAAGAGGCTCGGGAGCACTTCCTGACACCATCCCCTGGGGTAATTTTTGACGCTCTTTCGAATACTATAGGTCTCGTTACGGGAACGCGTTGCGAACTGAAAAACTTTGCTTGTAAGATTACAAATTATCCCAACTTTCCATTCCCCGATACTTTTGCCTTTCTCAATGGAAAGGCTTTTCAAAATTTCACCAACTACATCTTTCGATGGGTCAGATTCCGTACAAACCTCAAGCGGTTGAACGAATAATCCGTCGACGATGTTCGACAACATCAGGAAGTCACTCCAATCAGCTGCCGAGAATTTACGGGTGCAAGTGGGTCTCCAGGAGAAAAGATCGCAGTAAATCTTTATTGAATTTCTTTTGTATTTGGATCATTTCCAACGGGTTCAGTTGGTCCAAGTTGCCCAGAATGGCCATTAAACAGTAGAACTTCGTGTCGATTTCCCTTCTTTCAAGCAATTCAGCCAAATTAAATCGGAGCATTCCGTGCCGCTGTCAAACAAGCCTCAATAACTTTCACCTTGGCTTCGACTTTCTTCTCGTCCAATATTTTTCCCTTCTGAAACGGGATTACTATCATTTTAGGCGGTTACTCACTCGATTTCCACAAAATAAATTGTCGTGTTCCTCGGCTACGTCCTGTTTTCTGCCGTAGAAATCCATGAACTTCTTTGTGATCTGAAAACTGGAAAATCAAATGAAAAACTTGTTTTCGCTTCCAATGCAAAAAATATCGCCTTCCACTTTGGGAAGACTTTCCAAAATTTCTCCGGCCCCATCATTTGATGGGTCAGATTCGATACAAACCTCAAGCGGTTGAACGAATATTTCGTCAACAAAATTTGTTTTCGCCGGAAAGTCTTAGCATTCTACTGCCGAGAATTTACAGGTGCGGACGCAGCTTTCTTTCCCACTATCAAAAGAGTTTTTTTTCTCATTTTCTCATGGATTAGGGTAATTCTAGACGGTTTTAATGCCGTAACCCACCTCTTCTGATGACAGTTTAGCTGAATATCCAATCAGGACCATATTTTTTACAGTATCCAGCGCTTTGACTACTTCTTTTTGCTTTTCGACGTCTACATCCACCAAAAGACCGACAACAATCAGCTGGGGCAATTCTTTAATTTCCTTAGAAATTCTCTCAGCCAAGGATTTGTCTCCTTTCTTTGTAACATTAAATTGATATCGAATTCCATTTAAAGGAACTACATACGGTAGATCTTCTGCTTTATTTCCTGTTTCCCGTTGGAGTTCTTCTTGTACATAAGTGACTACGGCTTTTTTCAGGAAATTCTCGGCATTTGTTTGTTTGTCTCCAGCAAAGAGGACGTTCACTAGCCTTCCCGGGAAAAGCTGACCATTTAAATTAGTCTTGGGATACGGTAAATGCCGTAAATTAGCCGGGAAAGAGGAAAAATGACTGAGACAGCGGCGATTTTCCTTATCTCGGGTGATTTGCCCAGATTTTTGTTTTTCCCGTGGTCGATAGGTGAAAATGAAAATATCCCCAGCTGCCACACAAATTTCGTGTAGGTGAAATCCTTCAGGAATTTCCTGACGTCGAATCCAAGCTTCTAAATGGCTCCGGGAGTCTTCTTCCAGCGATCCCAAGATCAAAATACTCAGCTCTTTGTATTGTGGATCTTCTTTGGCTTCTTCCCGTCGCTGACAGAGGTCCCCAAATTGTTGGAGTTTTTCACGAGCAGTAGAAAAGTCGTCAGCTGTCAGATGACAGAAATAACGACGGAGAATATCTTGCTTTAACCCGCTGCGGTCATTAATTTGAATTCGATCAAAATTCTCCGGGGGCTTCTCTTCAAGACTCAAGGATTCCATTTCGGGCAGAGCGGGTACAAAACTGAAAGAAAAATTCAAAATGCAAGTAGATATCTCCCCACCTGAATGGCCCATCAGTTATCGTTTTGGTTGGTTTTCCTTAAAGATTACTTCGACTGGCTTGGATGTGACAGTCGGATGAAGAATAACTAACCTGTTCTCAATCGCACGATGGCAGGTCGAGACGACAGGGAATTTAGAAGAGTCAGTCAATTGCACTCGATGGTGACAATGACTAATTGACCTCGGCAATTGTAACAAAACAAGGAGAAACGTCCACGATGGGATAACTAAGACTCCTTGTAAATTTCCGGAAAGCAAAGAAAGAACTACTTTAGATCTGATAATCTAGAGTAGCACGGAAAGAAGAACAAAACAGTACAAACTGTGAGATAAAATATTAAATTTATTGTTTTGTTTCTGATAAAAAAATCACCAAACAATAATAAATGGCCACAAGGCAACGAAAAATTAGAACAACAATAAGTTCAAAAAGGAAACCAACAACTGATACTCACACAGAGTCCGAAAAATCACACGCTTCTCCCGAAGGGGAACAAGACTAAAAATTGTACAATTTTCCAGCGTTAGCCTGAAAAATTGTACGTAGGGTAACAAAAATTTGAAAGAGGTAAAAAGGCGGGTTTAGGTTACACAAACACAAGGAAAATTAAACAATCACATCTCCGTATTGTAGCGTCTTCTTCACATGCCCCTCCTGTCGTAGCGAGATCCCACGTGAGCATTGTGACGAGAGTAGCGAGGCTGTTTCCGGGGTGGTTCGGGATCGTGGTGTCGACGACGAGAGTACTGGTGATTTTGGTATCCAAAGAGAGCAGGTTGCTGATGGCGGTTGAATTGTTCTTGCTCTTCCTGTATCAATTGACGTCGAGTTGCAGTTGGCATCGTAATGATTCCTGTAAACGAGCCCTCTTCCTTCAATTCCGCGTGTAGAGTTTGAAAGTATAATTCCAACTGGTCCAGCGACAGTCCATCTTGGAAAAGCTTTTTTAGCTGGAGTCCCAATAGATTGTGCGATCTACCGATTTGAGAATTTTCTTCGACGGATTTTCCAGGCAGATGGAGATGTACATGCCGAATGTGTTTGTTGGTGTCGCACCAGCGCGTGAAAGTCGAATAGCCATTGATAGTTTGTCCAAAAGCTCGTTTCCATCCTTCCATGTCGAATACAGTCAATGGCAGGACAAGGAGTATCAGAGTTTTCTTCAAGGCGGCCGCTTTCTGAAGTTCCTGCAGTTGAGTGGACAGGGCTTCTTCTTTAATACCATGGGGCAGCATCAATATCATATTGCGATAATCACTGGTGAAGAGAAGTGCTGTCGCTTCTTTGATCTCCTTCTTGTAACTGGAGATGTCGCAATGGCGGAATTGGATTTTATTGACGAGTTGTAAAGTCGACGACATCGGAAAAACGAAAATGTCAGTGCCGGTGAAAGAATGCTTTGGCGGATCCATCGTCTTTTGTAAAATAGCATTGTAAGCAGAGTGTTCCATCTTTGGAATTGGCTGCTTCATGGTTACCGTAATACCAGCATGGATATCAAGTGCTATCCGTAGGTGACGACATTGCGCAGCGACGAATGAATATGCACGTGTCCAACAGTCATCGTTTATGTCGACAGTCATCCCATGTATCAGTAAGTGATGCTTTGTTGTTTGGTGTATAGACCTATCCTCTATAACGGCCAATATAGATGCAACTTGTGTAACAGTAGCTAATCCTTGCGAAGCGATATTATCCGGAACCATGTGATAGTTGTAAAAATTGAGCAAGTCGGCGACCGTAGAGGTTTCAATGGGGCAATATGCTACTGCGCCGTTTCCATTGTCCGATCCAACGCATCGATAATTTGGATGTAGTTCATCTAACGTATCTTCAACAATTTTTTCCGTTTCTCTAAAAACAGATACATTAATAAAAGCCAATTCAATATGTGGGGTGATCTGTCCCAGGGATTTTAAATGACGAGGGAGGATCTTTCGACGACGATTTTTATTCCATTCTGTCGTTTCTAAGGACGGCGGAACTATAATAAGCAAATCAAATTGAACACGTAATGGTTCTTCGTTCGAATAAATTAAAGTGATCAAAGCCGAATTGTCTGACACTTCTAGAACACGATATGGGCCTTTGATGTCAAATGTCAACTTCGGATGGCGATTGGTCGACGGCGGCAGCCGTAAAAAGACACGATCGCCCGTTTTGGGGAAACGTTTCGTTTCAGTTTTGAAACGTTTATCATAATATGATTTACATCTTTCCATTTCTTTTGCTATTCGATTTACAGCAATTTCTCTCGCCTCTTTCAGCGAGTCAAACAAACATTCTTTATATTGATCATAATCGACTTCCTGATATCGCGGGCGAGCTGGCATATCTGTCGAGATCGGTAAAATAGGATCTGTACCATGTAAAAGAAAATACGGAGAATCTCCAGTACTAGCATGGGCAGTTGTATTATAAGCATAAACTACGAAAGGTAAAATGTCATCCCAGTCAGCTGGGTTTACGAGACTTTTCTTCAGACTACGCTGAAGAGTACGATTAAACCGTTCAGTTATTCCATTTTCTCTAGGTGAATAACCTTTAGAGAACGTCCATTTAATTTTTGTTATACCACGAAGAACATCTAAAGTTTCATTGATAAATTCGGGACCTTGGTCGGAGAGAAAACATTCTGGCCATCGACCTTCGGCAATCCATCTGGTTGCGATGACGCGACCAACTATCTCAGCTGTCTTGTTTGGGATTGGATAAGCTCCTACCCATTTTGTAAAATGATCTATAAGGACGAGTACATAGCGATTTCCTTTTGTGGTAAGACCGAGTTCCATCAAATCGACTCCTACAAGCTCAAAAGGTCGAGACGTGACTATTGGTTTCAAAGGAGGAACTAAGATATCTTGGGCATTTGACAAGAAACACTTCTCGCAATTCTTGTGCCATATTATTACGTCTTTACACATATGTTCCCAATAATAGCTACGTCGTAAGATGGAGGAGATTTTCCTAGGACTAAAATGACCAGCGAATACACCTTGATGAGCAATGTCAAAAAGTGATCTCCTTTTCGAGGCGGGAACTGTTCTCCTAGGACAACTGTCATCTAGAATTAACCACAGATTTCCTTGATCTATTGCAAAATCTTGCACACGTAATTTCCTATGTCCATCATATAAACTCAACGAGGGAGGCTGAACAATTTCTTTGAGTTGTCGACTTTCGTTTTGTCCGACGGCATCACTCGACGTTTTGCTAAGAAATTCAATCAAATGTGAATACGTTATATCTTTCTCTAACTCAGTGAGCCAATTATCTTCTACCTGAACTGATTCTATCGTTTTACTAGACAAATCTTCACAAATATCAATGGTATCGTCGGGCGCAGGAGAAAGACCACGACTGAGAGCATCGGCGACGACATTTGCCTGACCTTTCACATATTCCAACTTTACATTGAAATGTTGAATTAGCATGGCCCATCTAATCATTCGAGCACTAATTTGCTTCTTAAAGAGACATAACAATGGGAGATGATCAGTTCGAACGACTGTCGACTTCATATTATAAATTAGACTTTGAAATTTTCGAAGGGCGACTACGACGGCGAGCGCTTCGAGATCTGTCACATGATAATTAGCTTCGGAAGCTGTCAGTCCCTTCGATGTGAACCATACCGGATGAAGACATGAATCTTTTCCTCTCTGACAAAGTACACTTCCAACTCCTTTATTTGAAGCATCCGTATAGATGATAAATCCATTTGAGCCATCCATGGCGCCTTCGATGTCCGGCTGCGCAAGGACAGGAGCTGTACACAAAGCATCTTTCAATTTATTAAAAGCTTTATCGCATTCTAGATTCCATTCGAATTTCTTTGTATTTTGTGTCAATTTAAACAATGGATTGGCAATCGAAGCGAATCGGAGGACAAATTTACGATAATATCCTGCCAAACCGAGAAAAGATCGTAGTTCCTTTGCCGATTTCGGTGGCGTGGCATTTTTGATTACTTCTACTTTCTTCGGGTCAGTCCGAATACCTTCTCCGTCAATAACGTGTCCCAAATACTGGACCGATTTTTCAAGAAATGTACACTTTTGAATCTTTACGGCGAGATTTGCTTTCCGCAATTCCTCCATGACTTCGTGCAATACAATAAAATGTCGCTCAATTGTATCGGTGCTGATTAAAATATCATCAATATAAATATGCACTTCTCTTTTATCATTCATAAATTTGGCAAGAACTGTATTCATCAGCCTTTGAAACGATGCGGGCGATGTTGCCAATCCAAAAGGCAACACTCGAAATTGAAACAAACCTTCCGATGTCAGAAAGGCAGTTTTCGGCTTGGCTGACTCATTCAAAGCTATTTGCCAAAATCCACTTGCTAAATCCAATGTGGAAAAGTATTTCTTTCCTTCCAATGATTGCAAAATACCATCAATCGGAGGCAAGGGGTACGCGTCGAGCGTGATCACCTTGTTTAATTCTCGAAAATCAATGCAGAGGCGTAAACTGCCATCTTTCTTCACAACTAATACAATCGGAGAAGCCCAAGGCGATGAGCTTGGTTCGATAACTTGACGATCTAACAACGATTTGATTATCTCACGAAATGGTTTTCGTACCCCTACCGGGACAGGACGAAGCTTTTGTCTAATAGGCGTGGCGCTTCCCGTGTCAATATCATGAACAACTAGGTTGGTCTGCCTCAATTCATCATCATCAATAGCAAAATAATCCTTAAATTTATCCAGGATATCAATAATTTCATATGGCAACGGTTCTTTTCGATTTTCCGATGCGATGTCGACTAATTTTCTCGTCCGGTCATCATCGTGACATCTCTCCTTGTCGACGGCGGACAATATCTCACCAATTTCTTGTACCTGCATGGAAGAGATTTGATAGACTCCTTCCGTATCTGCAGCATTACCAATATTTTGACCTTTTACAAATACCATCGTTTGCGGCGACGTATTATTAACTAAAATTCGACTATTTCCATTTTGGTCGAACTGACAAACTGCGGAGGTGAAAGTTTCACGTCCAAAAGCATCTTTATTTGACGAAACAAGGGCCGTTTTCTGTTGGTTGCCCATAAAATGAGCCATTTTCACCGATATCCAACGGGTTTCATTCGGCAACAATTCGATTCTCTTGGCTACTTCGACTCGATAATCCACTGGACTGATTTCGTGGGACTTGACGTCGACTTTTTCTGCCAATGTTCTCACAGCTTTGTTGGGACTACTAAATGTAAGTTTAATACCCAAATCAGCAAATGCATTTGTTCCAATCAACATATCCTTGGACTGTTGACCAGGAGGATCTTCCACAACATGAAAGACGACTTGTGACTCGATGTCGGTGACAAGTAGTTTGATATTGACCAAAACCTGTGCTCTTACTGGTATGGCAACTCCCGAAGCATTATAAATTTCAGTCGGCGTTCCTGGCAATGGATCCAATAATTTCAGGAAATTCTCTGGCTCAGGAAGAGTATTGATAATGTATTTATACGTCGACAAGGGGAGTACAGATGGCTGAGCTCCAGAGTCAACAAGAGCTATTCCTTTGACAGTACCGATAGAGACTTCGTACAACGATTTAGCTCCAAAATACGCGAGATCATTCACTACAAGACTACAAATATGCGAGGCAACTCCTGCGATACTAAACAATTTGTCTCGACTGGATGACTCTGATGGCTTCTGTATTCTCGACGGTCGACGGTCGACTTGTTCGATATTTTGGATCGATGATTGACGTCCATTTTGTTGACCATTTCGGTTATAATTACCATTATTGTTACCATTATTGCGCGGATTATTGTAAGAGGGAGCATTATTCTGATAATTCTGCTGTCTCGGGGGATTACGTTGATCTCCTGATGAATATCTTTGATTAGAAAAATTCGTCGAAGTGTTTGGATGTATTTCGGGTGTCGATGACCCATTATTTGACGAAAATGACGGATTATTACCACGGGACGAGTTATTTTGGTTATGGGGACACTGCGGTCGATAATGACCAACTTCCCCACATCCATGACATGTTACCGGCTGGCTGGTATTTGTTCTTTGCTGCCCCGCCTGGCCATGAAATGCTCCTCTTTGAGATGGGACATTTTGTCGATTTTTCTGCTGAGGGTTTCTTCCAACAGATTTCAAATTTTGATGATGTTGACGGACACGATCGACTCTACAAACAAATTTCTTTAACTCTGAATACACCGAAGAACGAGGAGTTTGTTCCAGAATCCGCAATGCATCTATCGAATTAGGCCAATCGACAATTCGTTCATATAATTCAGACGCCTGCATAAATGATAATTCTTCAGCAGGTATTGTCGGGTAAATTTTCTTAGTGAGATGCTCCAGGTTTTCACAGAATTGTGTCAGATTGTCGGATGACAGGACCAACGTGGAAAGCTCTCGCTTGGCCTGGAGACTACCAATTTGGGCATCTTTTCGAAGTAAGCGACGTAGATGATCGATGATGTTACATAAATTGCCTTTTTGTGTCTCTAAATCCAGGGATTTGAACAATTTGTAAGCATTTCCTTGTAGAAGTTTGACAAAAACTGAACGTCTTTCTATCTCCGAAAATGCAATGGGAGGATATTTCGCATCGAAATCGATCAGAAACTCGTCTAAAGTTCGACTATCATTCCCTTTGAATGGGGCTACCGGTGGTAACGATTGGGTTTTAAAATACAATTCGAAATGTGAAGGGACAACGGATGAATTGTTTTGTGTCCCCGAATTATAAAATTGCTCACTCTGATTCAATGGGTTCTGGGGCCGCTGTTCTCTTTTTGGAATTCCGAATGGGCACGGTATGTTCTCCTGAAAATTAGTTTCAGCCATTCCATCCGACTCAGAGATCATCGTACCTGGCGTATCCAGTAGGGTAGCGATCTGTAAACGAGCTTTTAATTCAGTTACTTGGCTATGTAGCCTATCGTTCTCGTTTATTATATCCCATATTTTGTCGTGCCATTTATCAAGAGGGGTTCCTATTCTCTGACAAAATACTTCTATCGCCCCAAATACTTCAGTAACAATTTGATTAGCCTGTGCTGGCGAGGTTGTCTGCGTGACCTTTCGGATGTTTTCAAAAATTACATGGCATGTCTTCATATATTTTAGTTCAATTTCCAACGCCGATGCATTTAATAATTGATATTTATCTAAAATATGAAAAATGGCGTTATCAACCGTGGCAAATTTTTCCAAAATAGCGATCTCTACTTTGACTTTCTCGACTACATCAGTATATGGATGTTTTACTGGGTCGAGAGTTTTAAATGGCACATTTTTCTTCAACAAATCCTCGATATTGAGTAATAATTGATTTAAAATTTTGCAAAGGCGAACTGCTCTTAACTCAGCAGAAATACTGACCTCCTCCGGCGTAAATTCTAGTTCTTTCACAGGTTGACCATCGCCGGCAGATCCGTTATCTCCTTTATCTCCAGACATTTCTTCGATCTGTAACACGATGGTATATCAGATGTAGCGAAGATTAATGGAAGAATTGCTTTTAAAGTACACTATACGATGAATACGATGGTAGTGCTGAAATTTATTCTTTTGTTGTATTTAGGGTATATCGATACGAATGACGGATGAGTGTAAGCGATATCCCGACGCACGATGGCAGTCTTATGTATTTATCTGGCACGGATAGTATAGGCCTAGTTTGGTTACGGCCCCCAAGTTATCGTTTTGGTTGGTTTTCCTTAAAGATTACTTCGACTGGCTTGGATGTGACAGTCGGATGAAGAATAACTAACCTGTTCTCAATCGCACGATGGCAGGTCGAGACGACAGGGAATTTAGAAGAGTCAGTCAATTGCACTCGATGGTGACAATGACTAATTGACCTCGGCAATTGTAACAAAACAAGGAGAAACGTCCACGATGGGATAACTAAGACTCCTTGTAAATTTCCGGAAAGCAAAGAAAGAACTACTTTAGATCTGATAATCTAGAGTAGCACGGAAAGAAGAACAAAACAGTACAAACTGTGAGATAAAATATTAAATTTATTGTTTTGTTTCTGATAAAAAAATCACCAAACAATAATAAATGGCCACAAGGCAACGAAAAATTAGAACAACAATAAGTTCAAAAAGGAAACCAACAACTGATACTCACACAGAGTCCGAAAAATCACACGCTTCTCCCGAAGGGGAACAAGACTAAAAATTGTACAATTTTCCAGCGTTAGCCTGAAAAATTGTACGTAGGGTAACAAAAATTTGAAAGAGGTAAAAAGGCGGGTTTAGGTTACACAAACACAAGGAAAATTAAACAATCACATCTCCGTATTGTAGCGTCTTCTTCACACATCTTCGGGATTACTGCCAGAAGAAATGGCACCAAGTCTCTCCGCCAAATCAATAAATTCTTTGATTGGCGGTCTTTTCTCGGGGATTTTATGCCATCCTCTGAATATTTTCTACTGTAACTGGAATATCTCACCTAGTTAAAATATCCCTTATCTCTGTTTCGCCCGCCAAATTTGAATCCTCACAATCGGGACGCTTTCCCTTGATGACTCCTTCGCATAGTGTATAATTGCTAGGGAATTGCAGATGTGAATACGGTGTTCTATATATCAATCGTTAGAAGATAATCTGGTTCTTACTTTCGGCAGAACATTTCCCAAATACTAATAGTCAGAGAATAGACATCGGCTGTCTGATCGTACCTACAGGGACTATTTTGGGTGTCATAAATTTCCGGTGCCATATATAAATATGTTCCAACTTCTACAGTAATTGACTGGTTTGAATTTCTATCAAATTCACGCGATACTCCAAAATCCGATAATTTTAATCTTTCAATTGGTCCCAATAACATACTGAAAAAGTTAAATTTATGAGAGAAGACCCCACTTTTGTGGTTTGATATCACGATGGAGGACGTTGCTCCGATGCAAGTAATCCAGTCCTCTGCCAGCTTGTGTAATCCAAGAAAATATTCGCCCTCTAGTACAATCTTCTGGGTAATTGTGAAGTACTGAACAATTTTCGAGGTCCTAGAGGGAAATGATACCATAATGCAAGCTTCGTCTATTCATATATTCCATAATATAACCGCAGATATGCCCAGGATAATGATCCTCCTCAATTCGGCCGTAAATTTGGATGATATTCGGATGTTTAGAATTCTAGGGAAATTTCTTATCTCGGAAAATAAACAGTCGGTTTCCAATTTCGGGGGGAAACGGACGCTGCGGGGCCTCAAAGAGCGGCCGTTTGAATTTTTCTAATGAAAAAATGGAAATTTTCAAGCGGTCTTGCAACGCCCGTTTTCCTAACAAGATTGTAAGATTGGAAACCGACTATACCTTCAGCAGGACTCGAACTTCTCTATCTTCCAAAATCTTTACGGGCTTTCCATAATTTTTTAAAGCCACTTCACTGAAACAAACATCATTAATTGGGGCGGAAAATGTCAGAATATTGTGGGATTCCGAGCGAAAAAACGAGCCAGCCTTTCCCTTCAGCTGATTTTACTTCAAAAATGACAAAGAATAGAAGAAGATGCCACAATTTACCCAAAATGGGGGTGATACATCTGATAAACGCATGCTGCACTCCCTTCTCCAAGTATATTATCTCCAATATTTTTGAATTTATTTAAATTATACACTGGAATCTCTAAATGTATGCTAAAATTAAAAATTATAAGAAAAACCTGGAATTGTAGAAGTTTCGATGGAAGGTTGTGCAGTTTCCGCCATGATAATGTGACGTGTCCTTTCCCCGCTGTAACAACACACCGCCGAGGGATAATTATGGAAACTTTCCCAGATGGAAAATAGAAAAAGGGAGCTGCTCTCTAGTCGTTCAAATCAATGGAAAAAGAAGGGGGCGCGGTGATAAGGAGAACAGAGAAAAACAAATGAGTCAAGAAGGAAGATTCGAGCAAATTCTAGTCATTTACGAAACTTCTTTTTGACACTTCATTTATCGCCTTCCACAATGGGAAGGCTTTCCAAAAATTATCCGACACCATCATTCGATGGGTCAGAATTGACTACAAACCTCGAGAGGTTAGCAAATAGTTTGCGACGAAAGTTCTGGAAGCGAAGAAGTCGTTAGGGCGCACTGCCGATAATTTATGGGTGCGGGAGCAGCTTTTTTCTCGATGTTTCTTCTCTTTTCATAGTAAAACATTTATTGTACGGAATTCATATAATATCCAGGTGAAACACGAGGTGGCGGGCAAGATTCACATGGCCATTTGGGTCCAGCCGGACCAGGGGCTCCTGGAGGGCCTGGCAAGCCTTTGACTCCTCGTTCTCCTTTGAATCCAATCCCGCCACGATCGCCAGGGAAACCGGGAATGCCATCTTCTCCTGGTCGACCGGGTCTTCCTTTCGGTCCTGGTGGCCCCGGAGGACCGGGATCACCGTCTTTGCCTGGTGGACCTTCAGCCGTGAACAACTTTCCCGATTCTCCTTGTTCTCCTGGTTGACCAGGGGAGCCTAGAAACTCATTTGACGGAAATCTCTAAAAATTACCATCAAATCCAGGCTCTCCGCGTTCTCCTGGCGGTCCTTGCAACGATGGCGGCGCAGGAATCCCAGGATTTCCACTCTTTCCTCGTCGACCTCGATCTCCTTTCATTCCTGGTAATCCAGGTCTTCTTCAAAGAAAAATTTAATTCAAAAATCCAGTTGACCTACCCCGATGGCCCCATGGGACATTCTCTCATGCACATGGACCGGGGATCTCCTTCTGCTGGCCGACCAAGGTTCCCTGGGACGCCTGGCTGACCGTCGGCGCCATCAGGAGCATGCCTTCCTGGATATCCCTTGGGACCCGGAGATCCTATACAACAACCTGAAAATAGTGAAAATTACTAGGGAATTCTACTGGTTTAACTGGTTATAAAAATACAGCAAAGTGACCGTGAGAAAAGAGGTAAACAGGGTGGTGAAGAGTGAAAAGAGCGGGAAAAACGCCAAGTATAGAATGCCACTTGAGCTTATTGTAAAATTTAAAATGACTCATACCTCTCGGGAATTCAAAACAAATTTCAATGTGAACTAATTTGAGACGTCCGAAACAAAAAAAACTGAACTCACTGGCCATTTCCCTCTTTTCCCTGTGTATTTCCGTCTTTGAGATCTCCACTTTCCTCCAAAGATCACCAATAATTGTCTAGAATTTTATTAATTTAAAGAAAACAAAACGCAAACTTACAGGGCAATGTTCCTGATCAAGACTAGAAAATATGTACATGGAATGAATGAGAATCATTGGTGAAAGAGCTGTGGCTGAAAGAAGTGCCGAAATTGAAAGAGTTATGGCCACCGTTGGACTGGCCATCCTCTCCCAAAGCCATTGATAAACCCGCATATTTCTATAAATTTAGAATGAGAAGAAGAATAAAATGAAAGGGAAAAGGTCACGAGAAGGAAAAGAACGGGAGGTGACTGGTTGCCTCGAGTGGGCGACGTCGGGCCAGTCATCAAGTGTCTGAAGGCGAGAAGCCGCCCTTTATTTTGTTCAAGAATTGGAGGTCAGCCAAAGGGGCAGAAAGGAAGAAGAACGACCATTGTGTTGGTCAGAGCAATTAGTGTCAGCCGGCAGTGAGGAAGCGCAGATATATTTTGCACTTACTTTGGGTGCAAGGAGCAAAAGATCACGGGAGAATTGGCTAAAACTCTCAAAAGTCTATAATTTGAAAAAATAGAGGAATATCGAACTAAAAAAATAGAAATATTTTGACGTTCCCCGGGAAATCTGCTGATTTTATTCTTTTTTTAATTTCCGGAGCCATTAAATTCTTTCTGTCTGTCAAAATAAATTAGATTAATGGCTGAGGCATCGAGATGTCCAAGTTTCCCAGGAGATGTCCGTCTCAATTCTTATTCAACTATGCTCGGATCCCGCTCGATCCTACTTCTATTCCTTTTCTTTAGCCCAGTTTTGACAGTGGATCGACGAAATACCAGAGAAATCGCCACATTTCAAATGGTTAGTTCTCCCGCCCTAGAAGACCTCAAAACTGGGAATAAATGCCATTTTCAGTGTACTGACGTTACAGCAGTGCCAGAGATTATTTCCCAGGTTAGGAAGGAGTCAAAAGGGAACCGTCATGTCCTTCACTGAAACACCGATCTGCTCTTTGCGTCACCCGCTTGTACCCTTACTGAGCTCTAAGAATTGCGATTTACAAATGGGTTTTATGAATAAATGGGAAGATTTTCTTTAAAAAAACACGAGAAAATTGGAGTGAAATGATGTCGCATTGTGACAGTCGATGCGTAAAGTATAACCCTGGTCAATTACGTTCCTCCACCGGAGGGCTAATTATCCCCCGGTCGATGGACTTCTCGAAGCAACTGGAATCTATTCGTCTAGACGTTTTATTCTATTACAAATGACAATAATAAAAACAAATTAACAGCAATGTTTGAATTGAAGAAGACCATCAGAATACTCGAGGAGACTGTCATCCAAACTGATCACATCAGGAGCATCACCGGGGAGATCTTCATTGACAAAATCCCATTCACTTCGAGTAATTCCATTGATCGATGAGATTATTGAATAGGAGCTGTCGTCATCTGCATCGTAAGCCGTTTCCTCTTCGCTGTCGACGGGCGAGTCCAACTCCTCCTCGACGCGGACATATTGCCGGAGACTGGAGAGCAAAGCCGTCAAGGGCTGTTGCATCATGTTCGGCTGTTTCTAAATCCAATAAACTTTAATTTTAATAAACTAACCTGATTTTTCTTCGGGAACATTTTCTGCAACTTGAGCTGGTCATCGTCGGACGGCAAATTGGTCAAGATGGCGGCAGACATGGCAAGAGGCTCGTCGAGTTCTTTGAAGTCGAAGACACAGAGCTCGGGAGTGAAGGCCATTTTGGAGAGAAGAGAAAGGAATGTGGAGAATGGAATGAATAGCCGGGTTATATACCATCCAGACGAGAAGCAAGCATTGCTTGGGCGAAAAGCAGTCGCTTCTGGCGAAAGGACGACGCGTCGCTTCTGAAGAGAAGGGAAAAGAATCTGTTGGATTCGCTGATCACGAATATGTGATTCTCGTCGAAGGCGTCCTCAGACGCCCGGAGTTACGTCGACGTCGAAAGTCTGTCAAGGCTGTCGAATATGAATGAAATTTCTGTCAAATCCTTGACAAAAGATAACCGATCGTTATTGAGGCTCTGTACGACGAGGGAAGTGGTCACCGTCGAGCCTCCTTCTGTGCACCTGATAGCCCTCTTTTTCCGCTATCGAATGATATACAACTCCCCGACTAAATCTCTTTGCGTTACTGAGAAAACTTATAATTTCGGATAGTCCAATTTTAGCAGGACTTTCGGCGATTGTGCTATTTCTGTCATCCGTGGAGGAAAATGACCAACAAGAAAAATAATTTTTATACCGTATTTGTCGGTGGTAATTTAGAAAATGGCCATGAAAATCGAGTGTCGACTGGATAATCTTCGCCATCTTTATGATTCAAAGATGACAAGTTCGGCTGCATTTTTAGAATGCGAAAAAACGAAGACTCATATCTCTCATAAAATGATGACAACAAGGAGATATGCTAAAGCTAGAAAAACAAAGAAAAACACAAAAACTCGGTGTACAAAGGTTTATTTTCAAATTCAAAATTCAAAAGAGTGGTGAAAACACTCAGCCAAAGTATTTTTCAGCGGTGTATTTCTTGGACTTCTTCTCAGACACAGTAAACCGTGTCCAGGCGTGACGGCGGATGCTCGCTCCTTGCATGGTCGTCGAGATAGTCATCTCCCGTTCACCAGCAGGGTTGAAGTCGATCACCTTCGTGAAAACCTCGTTTGAGGCTTTCACGGGGATCTGGACCACAATTTCAGATCCATGCCAGTTGCCATCAGTCGACGTAGCGTTGATTTTGATGGTCACCACGACGACGCGACCCTAAAAATATCTTATACACTCGCACAACAAAGAGAAACTAACCACTAAATCAGCCATTTTTTTCTTGCTGATTTTCAGCTTTCCATCTTTTGACTTGTCCACAGGCGCACCTCCTCCAGATGCGTCGCACATAGCGTGGATCCAAGAATTGCTCTTGTTACCAATGGTGACGAAGGCGTCACGTCCACATGATACGAGCACGGCTGGCTTCACATCGACGAGGCAATCGTTTTCGACGGTGGCTGGCGCGACTTTCGGCTTGTGATGGCGAATATTGGGCGGACGGTAGACAGTCGGTCGACCCATTCCAGCTACTGACGACTTGCACAATGATTGGCTATAAAAACAACCGCTTTGTATTGGAAAAATTTGGTCATTTTGGGTATAGCAATGGAGGGATTATAATTATAATATAAATACAAAACAAATCTTTTGCTGTTATTCAGACGTGTCTAGAGTTAGATTTGGTAGTCTACTCTATCAAGTGGCAAAACGTATCTCTTGAGAGATGACGTTGCCTCAATCGGTGAAGAGAAGATATCAAAAAAAAACAGTACACAGAAGTTATAAATCCAATTTATATTAAATAAAAGGGAAGTATCACAACACAGAATAAAATAAGTGTCTCAATGACACAACAATAACACTAGAATAATTGGCTACAACTGTAGCAGCAATCAATTGTTCACCAACTGAACAACAACAACTCTAGCTAAACTAAACTGGGGGATCAAAAGATAGAAAACAAACATTTAAATTTTGACGGAGGGCGCGCGAAGCGCGCGGGCAGACATTCAAATTATCACCTTGGATTAATGTTGTCTTCTGTTAGGATATGATCCACCACGCGAATTGTTTGTTAACAGAAATTTAGATTCATTTTTCATCTGATTTCTAGAATTTGTCGGTAATAGTTTAGAAAATGGTCATGAAATTCAAGTGACGACCAGATAAATAGCCACCTTTGTGGTTCAAGGAAAACAAAGTCGGCTGCTTTTCTGATGCGAAAAGAGGAAGACTCATATCTTTCATAAAAATACGACAACAAGAAGATGTGCCAAAGATAGAACAATAAACAGAAAAACACAAAAAATCTGGTCTACCAATAGATTCATTTACAAAAAGGAATTGCAGAAGTATCCATGGGTATCCAATTCAAATTTGGTTTGAGGTGGCAGAAGTTTTATCCACTTGGCACCATCCCTGACCTCAAGCCGTGTCCATGCATGTGTTTGAAGAAAACCGCCAGGAATCGATGATGTGACTTCGAGCTTCTTGACACCGTCTTCATAAAATACTTTGGATGTGTACGCTCCTTTAGAAGGAGCTACAGGGATATCCAAGTGATGTTCTTCTCCATTGAAGTTACCATCTTCTCCGAGAATAGCATCCAAAGTGAATGTAAGCCGAACAGAAGATCCCTGCAAATTTGTTATAAGCTGATTAAAGTAGAAAAAACTAACAGCACGGTACTCCATTTGTACCTGAGTAATTTTTATGTCACTCTGCCAATATACATGCCACCGTCGGTGTCCATTTGAGCATAAATAGCACGAGTCCCATCGTTGCGAACGGTGATGTAACCGTCTTTACCAAAATCAATAAGTGTAGACGGTGCGACGAATAGTTTCTTCATTGAAGAATTTCCCAAGTCCACATTCAAGTCCGATGGCTGAGGAGGACACGATGAGACAGCGGCACCATCGCCACGAGGTTTCAGTTTGGGTGGAAGCCTCTTTCGACGAGCCATTCCAGCACTACGAAGATGGAACAATGATTATGGGATGAAAACAACCGCTTTATAAGGGGAAAATTTGATTATTTTGGGTATGGTAATTGATTATGCAAAACAAATCCTTTGCTATTTAACACAAGAAACAGCGTAAGTAAAATTCCCTTTATTCCGGCGATTTCACACAGTAACCGATGTCTCAGCGAAGTCTCCGTCATCTTGCCTACAACTCGATGTCTCCTGTAGAATGAGAACAGAAAATGTCTGAAATTTCAGACTCTCGGTTGTTGTCTGATAATAACCAAGGGACTTAAGAGAATTGCAGTCAATGAACGGAAGAAGGAAAACAACAAAGAAAATGGTGATTCTTCCAGTCTGAGTTAGCACCATACTGAATTTATTATTGCCGTTTTTAGAAATTAAGAGAATAGTTTCAAACCAATCGAAGAACTGGATATTTCTCAGCCACCAGGGAATGATTCACAGCAAGAGCCAGAAGGAGGCGTGCTAGTAAGACTTTCAGATTCCTATTCGGCGGATACATTTTTGGAGAGATAATAATTGATTGGAGGAGGGTATTTATTGAGGAGCGAAGGCGAATAACGCAGAGGGATTGGGAAGTCGGGGAGGAGATGAGGGAAAGAGGGGAAGACTGTGAGGAGCGTCGACGATGTCAACAACAGGAAAAGAAGGACGGGCGAGAGACGTCGACATAAGGCGAGCAGCTATCAGAAAATAGGCTGATGACGAGAAAAAACTGGACAAAGAGTCTAGTTGATTTCTCAAAAGAAAAAAGACGGGTAGATGACAATTTGACAAGGATCTCAACAATTGATCGACAAGGACGAAAGGATTGAATCCATTGAATTCGTCTTGGTGCGGCAGTCAAGTCTGGGCGAGTAGAATCGACAAACAGAATTTTTGGTCCTGTCAACTGGAGATCTTCCATTTTCATTCGATTGTTTTCTCCTATGTGTAGTTGGTCTCTTTTTTTTCATTATTGAACCCATCGATTACAGTAAGACGTCGTCCAAAACAAGTCGAAAAAGTGCGGCAGACGCCGGTGTCTCCGTCTCGCGACACCCTCGATAGCCAGATATTGAACTGTTCGTCGTCGGCAAGTCACAGCGTCGACTCCGAGCCACGCCAGCTGATCATCCACAATCCGCGAGGTCTCGTCGCCGCAGAGATCGGCCTGATGTCAATGGTCGACTCCAAATCGGGTTTTGTGGTAAATGCTCCGCCGTCGAAGACAATGGGCGAAGTGCCAAGGAAGACGTGGACTCAACTGGCGGCAGAATGGACGACGGCCGAGAAGGAGACGACGCCGGGAGGAGGAGACAACTGGCAGGCGACTGTCGAAGTCTGGCAAGATCGGACATATTACAAAATATATGAGAAGGTCAATCGACAAGTCGAACAAGAATATCAAAAATCGAAGGAGGATGATCCGCTATGGATGACGAAGCCGGATAAATGGAAGAATTTCATTCAAGGAGTACAGGCGAGCCGGGAGACGACGGATGTCAGTCCAGAATACAAGCAGGCCTTGACATCTCTGCCGACGACACAGCAAAGTTTCGTCTCTCTTCCGCCTACACAGCAGACACCGCCAAACAACACAAAATAATACAATAAATACAAATAAATTCTTATTCCTGTTAGAATTTCTTCTGTATCAGCCTCGCTTGTGCTTCCCTGGAATGAAAGAATAGCCAAAAAACTAAATTAAATTTTTCTTCTAAAAATCGGGCGAATTTTCATATCTCCCAAATTTTATGGTATTTTCTTATTTTCTCTTTTATATAGTAATTTTGACTTGGTAAAAATGAATTTGGCCTCAGAATTGCATAAAAATGCATAAAATAAAGTTTAGCATTGGAGCGCGAGACAACGCGGAAAGTAGAATTTTTGAGATTCAAAAAATTTTAAAATATTTTAGGAAGATGCCTGATGAGGAGCGAAGAAGACGAGCAGCTGAGAGGATGAGATTGGCAAGGCAAAAGGAAACTCCAGCGCAAAGGGAGAAAAGAAAGAGAAAGAACCGTGAGAACATGAAGATGGCCCGTGCTCTGGTAATACAAGCAAGGACAGGAGTATTGCCGAGATTGGAAGATATCAGCACACTGCCGTCAACTGCCTCCTCGAGAGATCCGTCAGAAGAGAGACAGTCTGTCACTGACGATTGGGCGGATTGGATGCCATCCTCTTTTGATGATGAATTGGTGGAGTTGAAAACATGGGATTTTGCAAGGCCAGCTGAGGGACCCTCCAGACAGAGAACAGAAGCACAACGGAGATATGATAACCGCCAGCTCGAATCCGATATTCATGCTTCCGATGCTCGAGAGATAAGACTTCAGGCACAGAAAGAAAGGTCAGAAGCTGGCAGAGTCAAGGAGACGCCGGATCAAACAAGAGCGCGGCTGGATGAAAAGTACAACAGATCTGCTGCACGAATTACTAATGAGACCGAGGAACAGAAAAGAGCCCGATTGGACGATCAGTCCGAAAGAACAGATAATCTGAGATCCCGAGAGACCTACGAGCAACACAGATCTCGAATAGAGGCTGACACAGCACGAAGAAAAGAGAGGGAAAGAGAAGAAGACGTTGCTGAACGACGACGGAAAGAGGACGCGGCACGGCAGAAGAGAGTCAGGTCAGTTTTTGAAGTTAATCGGAATAAAAGAAAAATTTTAGAGATCGGCTACGAAATGCCCAGTCCAGTGATTCTGAAGATGGCGAAGACCACATCCAGAGTCCACGTGAATTATATGGTTTTCTATTTAGTTTCCTTTTTTTTACAGAAGTTGTTGGTCCCCTGGACATTGGCCCGAGACGGACGTGTCCCGACTGTGGAGCCGAAATCTTTGGAAAAGATCAGTTTTGCTGTAGCAATGGGCAGGACGTTGTCCCTCCAGAAGTTCGGCCACCAAATCCTCTTGATGAGCTAATCTATGGAAATGGGCCGGATTCAAAAGAGTTCAAGAAGAAGATTTTGAACTATGGGAGCGCCTTTGGCATTGCTTCTCTGCAGAGAAAGAATGAGCCAGTCGCTAAGCATGGCCTAATTTTTTCCCTTCTTGCGATCAATCTTTTTAATTTTTAGGTGGCCAAAGTCCAGGGCCCCGTGGATGCATACCCATCGTCAGCTTTCCCCTAGGGGGATAATCAGGAAGCCTTAGGGAATATTTTCGTCTATGAAGGAAAAGAAGCAACCGAAATGCGGCTAAAATACGGTCATGAGCTCAACCGAAAGGTATTTCAGTGATGAAACACATTTTTAACGAATCTATTTAGCTGGTTGAGAGGATCCAGCCTGCATTCGAAGGGAAGCAGTACAAGAACATGAAGGAGGTCATGAGTGAGCTCAACCCGATTGACCCAACGAGAAGTCCAGCGCTGTCAGGCTTAAGATTATTAATGCCTGGCACGTGGACGCTTCGAAATTGCAAGTAGGTTGTTCTAATAGCCAAAATTAATCAAATTCAGGGTCATAAAGGCATCTACCCGACGGAAAACCAGGGCAGCAACGACTACATCGCCGTGTTCTACAGCGCCAGTGTGGAACAAGGCGACATCGACCTGCCTGGCCTCATCGTGTACCCCTACAGGAGCAAAAGGCCCATGATGCCCATAAATTACTGGGATCCTCTGGTGAGATTGATTGGAACATAAAAAGAACAGAAAACTTGAGAAATCTTCGAAAAAGCTGGAACATAAGAATTTGGATTCGATCACGAGCCACGATCAGGAGTGTTCAAGTAGAGTTTTAATATTCAATTTGTTTTGCGACTCAAAAAACCGCAAAAAAAATATCAAAAGTCGCCCTTTGTGGCGCCGTCAGCCGCTGCTATCAAAAGATGGTCCAGGTCGAGATGGAGAAGTGGAGAAGTCGAGGAGATTAGTCGATGTTCGTTGTCTTGATGGCACAATACAAGAAGAGGATTCAAACAAGAGCAAGAACAAGTGAAATTAGAACAGTACACGTTGATATTTTTGTTGGCCGAAGCCATTATTTATTCACAAATTGTGTGTGGCCCCTCAGGGGTTGTACTCGATGGGGAGATTCTTGCGGCGAACCATTCCATCGCCCTGGAACCATTGACAACGGAAAAATATAAATAAAAATAAATAAAGAAAATTAATAAAGAAAATAAATAGAAATAAATAAAAAATAAAAGAAAAGCAGCTACGAACCGGGGGGCTCAGAAGCCATTTCGGTTGTTTGTTTTGTTGGATGCTGACCAGTTTTATACTCGAATTTTGACGGAATTACAACATTTTAACTGGTCAACGGCATAATCGACGGTCGGATTAGACAAAAGGAGAAAGAGAAACAAAAGCGAAAAACGGGCAGGTTTCATTTTACACGAAGAGAAACAAAATCAGACAGAATAGGACAAGTCAGAGAAAATAAGGCGATTTTGGCAGGCAGAATGATTAGGGGAAGAGAAGTAAAGCTAAATGGCTGTTTTGAACTGCTGTTTATTTACAGATCCTGAAAAAAAGAAGGAAAATGGAAAGACGAAGCTAGGAAGGATAGCTGTCGTGAGTACCAGGAGCTACCACATTCTCGACGTCGAGAAGTCGACGTTAAAGGGACGGAAAGGCAGGATTTGAATTCTGCGGAACTTCCGCGAAATTTTAGCGTACGCGTAAACATCATGCACAAATTTTGCAATTCCAAAAGAAAATGTATGTTTTTCTTTGTTGCTTCTTATTTTGATTTGATTTGTATTGCAATCGGCTCAGCTGATTTTTAGAAACATTTTGATATATGAACGAGTTGGTAACTCGATAAAATAACGTTTTTGTCTCAAAAACCTCAATTTGCATGAATTTTTAGTATCTTTTATATTCTGCTACGTTTTGCTTATTTCTTTTTTGCTCTATAGTAATTCAATGCTTGCAAAACACGAAAAAACAATAAAAAAATGATAATAATGCATCCAGACAATTTTTTTTCGATTCAAATTAAGGCTGATTACGGATGTTACAGATATAAGAAAAGCATAGAAAGCAATATACCAATTCTCAATAATGAAAATCAATAAAATAAACATTCAAATTTATTTTTATTATTTTTTATTTTCTGCTTTCTGCTGTGCTTCTTCAGATAGCCGGCTTCCATTTTGCTCTCCAAGTGGAGCTGCCTTTTCCCGTCCGGTCTGCTTTCGATATGATGGCTGTATACGTCGGTGTCCTGCCGGATGTATAAAGGCACAGCCACCTGGTCGCCATAGAAGGCTCCATCCTCTCCAAGCTTCGGATGCAGCATGACCATCATATGCACCGTGCTGCCCTGGAAATATTGTTTACTCTGAGCAAACTAAAAAAAAACTAACCATACAAAAAATCAGCTGGGCACTCGAGATTTTCAGAGTCTCGCACTTGTTCCTTTCCACAAACATCCTTCCTCCAGCTTCCAACACGCAGAAGATTGGTTTTCCAGTCTTGTTCGTGACGGAAACCGCGCCGTCCTTTTTGTCAACCAGAATGATCACCGCATTGGTGATAAGGACGCCCAACGATCCCAATTCTTCGACGGTGAGCAACTTTGCTCGACCCATTTGGTCCAAGTCGGTGAATTGCGGTGGAGGTGGCGGTGGCGGTGGAGGTGGTGGTCGTTTTCCCAGCTGACTCCAGTGCAGACGGTGTTGGCTTGGCAGTGGCGGTGGCGGCTCAGTTGTTCCAGCAGCATCCTGGCGGGCCTTTGGCTTGCGCGCCTTCTTCTTCGCCCGACGGCCCATGGCCATGACAAAAGAACAATGAATGGGTGATGAAAACAACCGCTTTATATTGGTAGAATTTTGGGTATTTTTTGACGGGAAATTGACGGATTATACAAATCCTTCAGTAATTTAGACCGGAGACAACCAGTCGACAACGTCTCGGGTCATCTTTTCGTATTCTTGCTACTGACGGTAACAAAATTGCCCGTATACCTGTCCACAAAATTCAAGAAGTTAAAATTAAAATAAATTCTTATTCTTTCAAAAAACATGAAAATTAACCCGAAAATTTGTGGATCATGGAATGTCTCTTTCTTTTTCTCATCTAAAGCCTAGACACAATATCGACACGACCGGGCGCAATCCCTCCTCATATAAATCGATGAAATTGTACAGATATTAGCATTTCCAGTGATCCAGGCCATACACCACGGCGACTTGTCAATACACGGAGAGGCGACAGGGCGAGAAGATTGCTGAAATACCTGGTTATTCGCCTATTTCTCTCCTTACCACTGGGAAATGTTCCACCACTGTGGGCGCCGTATTCTGCACATTGCCAGATATTACTCGTACATTTCCCTGTCCTCCTAAAATTCCCCATTATTTTCGCCCTTAAATTTTGGGTTAAAGGTTTGTGCCAACTTAAAAATGTTGAGTGATTTGTGTAATTCTAATTGCCTCCTAAACCTACGTCTCCTTGAATCTTTCCGTGTATTTTCCACCAAAACTTCTTGTTGTTGTTTGAAGCGTTCAGCCAGCAGGACCTTAACAGCTTCAGGACGCATTACAATCTGAAGATTTTTACTGTTTGCTGGAGTAAATAGCTCTGGGTCCTCGACGTCGGGCGTCTAGCAGCCGCCGTCGGCCCCTTTGGCTCGGATTTGCTCATAACTCAGCTTTACCCGGAAAATTTGGAGAGAATTAGAAAAATTGAAATTAGAGATTTTTTTGAGAATTCCCGCCATCCCATTCCAAAAAAAGAAAACTTACCGGTCGTCTGCCTCTCGGCCGGAATCCAACCCGTGGTCGAACTACTTCGATTCTCTGCGTCGTAGGAGCTTCCGTAGTCGTTGTAGTCGTCGTGGTCGTACTTGTCGTAAGAGTTGCTGAGAATTGGCTGCTGACAAAAGGAGTCGATTCTCCCACCACCACCGAATTAGACCCAAAATTAGCAGCGACAAGGACAGGGGACATTTCCTCTTCTGTTAGACTGCCAGTTACAGCATTTTTGAGATATGGAATGACGGGGAGAGAGTCGCCATTAGGGAAGGAGAGCACCTGGCTGGTGACACGGATCGACGTCGAGGGCGATTCCTTTCGGATTTCTGCTGTTGAATTGCCATCCTCCGGGTAATCGGCTTCATTTTCGAGGGTTTTCCCAGCTGGATTGACTTCTTCCTCATTTTCTTTTAAAACTCCGGAGCTGTTTAAATTCTTCAGGAAATTTTCTTCCAACTGAAGGGTTTCCCGTCGAAGAGCCGGAGAAATGACTTGTAAATCGACGGCTGATCCAAATCCAGGGAATTGTCCCTGTTCTTCGGGATCTACAGTACTCCCAGAAGTCGTTGCAGGATCCAAACCAGTTGTGGGTAAAATTCCGGGACTATTTTCAACGACCGTAGCCTCTTCCCTCTTATCCAGGCCATTTTCCCGGATTGCTGTAGTCTTCTTTGGGGAATAAAGTTCCTTAACCAATCCCAATATCAAATCTTTTAAATGAAGAATATTCGGGGATATGGTGGGTTCAGGTGCAGCTGTAAAATGGAGGCAAGTGAGGGTGCAGTGTATTTAAAATTAGAGGAACAGAAAGTGTGCTGAAAATAGGAGAAGTTAGCAAGGCGACGGCAACCAAGTTAGGGGAACAAAGGAAGTTAGAACCAAAAGAAAAGAGGATACCTCGACGGAGACGCTTCAAAACGGCCTCAATAACAATCCGAACACCGGCCCAAGTCTCCTTAGCTGTGGGCATCAATTGCCGAGAATCAAGGATAAAACCATCCCAGACTAAAAAAAAGGGAAAGAAAGTGGACGTCGCTTACCTTCCTCTCCTGGTCTTAATTCCAGCAAGTAAACATACTTGGCTCCTCCTTTTCCCTTCGCCCAGTCATCTGATCCTCCTGACGATGGGTCTAAATACCCAATAAAATTGGTGATAATTCCTTCTTACATAAAATATCCGCTCCAGTTCCAAAACGATACTTTGTCCCGTACATGGCTTCCAGAGCGGAGACGGCCTTCCGCCCGACTTCTTCCTAAATTCTTTTTTTTCTCGAGGAAGCTTTAAATCCCACCGTTTCGGCGATGTCTTCCGGGACAGTTTTCCTCTGATGACTGAAGGGATGAATCCACATTTGGGAATAAGTATGAAGGGTTATGAAAGCGTCGACTTTTCCTCTCAATTCTGGGGAGAACATCATGTCACGGACGGCTCTAGAAAAGCGGAAATGGGAAAAATAACAAATAAAGTTACTTGGATTCAGCCTCACTCCAAGCAGCGGATCCTTGATAAATTTCACTGCATCGATCCGCACTTGAACCAATTTCTGGAATATTTTAATTTATCTAGCAAACAGAAAAAAAACTAGAGATTTTATAGGACAAAGGGAAATAAATCGACCAACCTCCCCAGAACCAATCAAAATTTCGGTTTAAATCGACTCCACCACAACAGCGATCACGGAACCAGCGGTCCTTTTTACAAACCATATTGGAGCGATTTTTACGCCATAAACGGATCTGAAAAAGGCTGGGAATGGCAGCCAAGACATTGTCTTACCATGGGAGAGACTCCAGTTCTCGAATATTCGTAGCCATCAGGATTCATCACCGGCGTAATATAAAAATGCAAATTGTCCATGGCTTCTCGCACAAAGGAATCGGTATTATAATCAGCAATTAACTAGAATATAAAGAGTTTTCATTTTCAATAGGCGGTTAACCCTCTCGATGAAGTAGCAAGTAGTATGAACAGCGGCCCACTCCCTGGCATGAATACCGCCATCTATCCAAATTATTCTCTTCTGTGTACTGTGGATGTTTGTCCCTAGCTGGAAATAAAAGAATTTTTGAAATTATAAATAATCTAGAGTGAATCCTCTATTTCAGGCTTATTCCCCTCTGATTGGAAGAGGTAATTGATGAGTTCTTTTTTTTCATTCTCCGTCTTCGGTCAATTTCACAGTATTTCTCCCTAAAGTCAAAAAGTTTCCTCTTTTTGTGACACAGACAAAATAACTGTGGCCTTATCTCTCTCCCGGTCATTATTCCGCCTGCCAAAATTCGCTTTCATTTTCTCTAACTTGTCTTATACTGTCTGTCCTTGTTTCTCTCCTGGTCAAAAAAAGTCTGAGTTTTAATCGCTTCTTGTCTCTAACCAAATTCTGTAAAAAACTGTTAAATACGTTTTCTTTTTTCCCATTAACATGCAAAATTTCCGTCAAAATAGAGTATAAACACCCACTGGTCTAGGCAATGTCGGTATTTTATCTGGATTTTCATTAAATTTATAATTTTAACTCTCATTTATTTCTGTTGTTTTTTTTGTTATTTTATCTGATTACTCTCCTCTTGTTTGGAGATTGTAATCAAAATCGATTCTCTTCCTTGATATTCTTCTGTTCGCTCTCGTCTTTCTTCTCGTTTCTTTCATTTTTCCCCGTCTTTTCTTGTCCAATTTGTTTCTCGACAGTCTCACCTTGATTGTTTTAATCGGCCGTCCTTCGGCAGTTTCTCCAATTGTCATAACTCGCGCTCGATCCGGGTAAAGTCTCTCGATCTCATGCATCCAGTCCGTAATCACTTGATAAGAATGGTAGTCACCAAAATTGAACTACAATTAATTTTATGCATTCAAAAAAATAGAAAAATGACTGACTCTAGCTCGATTTCCCCCCTCGTCCTTGTATCTTTTACGGAAATCTTGTAAAATTTCCAAAAATCGAGAAGATTTCGATGATTTCCCTTTCTGCTCGCGGTCGATGATTAGCCTAAAAGGAATTCCATTAAAAATTGGGAAAATATACTTTTGAACGTCGGGAACAGAGACAAAATGATGGATTCCGTGGAGGGACAACTGATCCTCCAGCCAGGGGAGACGACTCTCTCGGACCATGACATCCGCCAGATGACCGACGGCGTGCGGTGTCAGCCAGAAATCCAACTGAAAATGATGCTGTCAATGGTAATTTTAGATCTTTTGCAGATAAACCGCTTTATTTTTAGTCTTTTTGCACTGGTCAATTGAAAGAGTACACGCATCCCCCCATTACACCCAGTGCAAAATGAGCGCGAGACCATTTTTCATTCTTGGAAGGAGGCTAGCGGAAAGGGAGCCGAAAATTTAACTTAACCCGGCTAATAACTTCAAAAATTTTTAAAAAGAAAAAAGTACTCACATCATAATTATGCATATTGTCATGGAGATCCCGAACAAAATCCAGCTGATCAGTTGTGTTGGGGGAAGCTCTGACCACGACGAATGTCCTGGAATTAGGATTTTTGAAATTTTATAGAGAAAAACGGACTCGTCATCATCTCCATCCCGAATTGAGGCGACTACCAAATGGAGGCCTAAAAGACAAAGGAAGACGGACAGCAACGGCCGTATCCTGGTTTTCATCCTGGAAAGGGAAATTTAAAGAGAAGAATATACATAAACATAAAAAAAAACGGGGAAAACGAGGAGAGAAAAGGAGGGAACAAGGTAGAGGGCATGAAATTGTCCTGGAAAATGGATCTCCTAACCCGAACAGCCAATCTTTTTTTGCCTTTCCAAAAAAAACTCCCGAGGTCAATGACCTCGCCATTGACCAGTCGGACACTGACAGCCGGGGGAGTAGCCCCTGACCACCTAGGAGAAAGCACAGCAGGTGGTTGGGGTAGTTAGTTGGCAGAGGAGTGAGCAGTGTGTCTGGTGGGGGACCGGCTGTCAGGCCACGCGGGGGGACAAGATGGTGGCGCAATCGCAGGTAGCGAAGAAAGCAGAAGACTTCACCACCACTAATCGGACATTTGCGCCACCAATGGCAGGTGGACAGGAAATAAGAGAAAAAAAAGAGGGAGAGAAACTAATCAACAACCACCGTTCGTCGATGGCTAATCTTTTACATCGGATGGCCAGATACGGGGAATTCGTCAAAATTTGACTGGAGGAAAAATTTTCTGCATTTCAAGGGATTTCTGATCTTTAGCGTTGATCATAATTTGGAGAGCGGGGTAGAAAGTGAAAGAAACATGGGTAAAAATAGACCTTTCTCAAAAAATGTGGGTGATTTTGGTATGAGAGGATTTTGCGTCGACTCGACGTCGATGAAATCGAATGGCAACTCGTAGAAGTCAAGTATCGAATCAATGAAGTCGAACGTCGAGAGGGCAAATTCTGCTCGACATCGACCCGGAAAATAAATAAAACAGTATTGAGTCGAGTCGATCATGCATTTTTCTATCGCGTCACGCTCGACATCGAAGTTTTCGACTCCACTGCTCGACTCTACTCGACTTTTCTTTTATGTAGAGTCGACGCACAACCCCGAGAATATGAGAAAAGACTAGGAATTGCTTCTGTCCACTTGGAAATAAAGAAGTGATCTCTTTTCCCCACGACCCTGATCTCTCTCTCCTCGACCAGCTGTCTTTGTTCTTCAATCCTCTAACTTTTGGAACATGTCCAGCTGACCATGTGCTCTCGCTATTTTTGCAGAATTTTGGTTTATAATCCCCAAAGAGAACGCCAAAAATGTTATCAAATCACTTTTTTTGATCCCGTTGATCAGTGTTAATTGAGAGAGAAAGGAGAAAAAAATGAACTGGGGGAATGCCCGACATGTTTAAAACGACGACGTCTCGTCAGAGACACAAAGAAGTCGAATCATCCGCGTCTTTTTAGAAAAAAAGAACTGCTGGCGGCTTCTTATGTCCAGTTCAAAACTGCCAGCGGGAGATGTCTGCTGGCATAATTCTTCTAACATTTTCTGTGTGTATAATTGGAAAACTTATAAAAAGAAAGAGAAGCCTAGGGGAAATTACACAGGAAACTTCCTCGGGGAGAAAACGACCCTGATCAGGGAAAGTTCCAGAGATCGGAGGGAAATGGCAACAGTTTTAAAGGGTAAAAGTGACATAAAAGAGACATTTAATAGTGGCCAATAGACCGTGTAACAATAGACGGGTGACAGTCTCCTATTTGTCTACGGCTGAAGTTAGAAAAAAATTGAAAACCTCGGGTAGAACCAACCGTTCCACGTGGGTGATTGATAGTTCCAAGTTCCGAGGTAAATGAGACCGTCGAGACCGTTAGGCAGCTGTATTTGGAGGAATTCTACCATTCCTTGAGATATTCAAACATCGAAATAAGCTTGGGATCTCTAAGGCTATTGGAGGTTAACTCAGAAATGGCTAGAGCGACAGGTCGAGTTGACTCAACATCGACGTGACAATGTCGAGCAGCATCGACGACGGGATGATCAGAAATCTTCCTATCAAAATTCAAGGGGAAGTTAATTATTCTCAAAGAATTTAGCACCTTCCTGTGAGGGATTTAAAAATTGGAGAAATATAAGGAAGAGGAAGTTCTAAAGTGAAAGGTTTCCGCGCCACTTGGCAGGAATGCCTTTTTTCCAGAGAAGCGCGCCATATGCAGCTGATCTCTTCCTCCGAAAACTGGAAATCCGATCAAAAAATACAGTTCGGACAGCGGTCGTCAAGGTCAGAAAAACTTGGCAGAAAATGTGGGATTTTTAGAAATTGACGGAAGATTTTCCGACTATTTTGGAGGGAAAATGACGACCAATTGAAGATCAAAAATCTATTAATTTTTCTCCTTTTCTTCAAATTTGAAAGATCGAAAAACAAGCGACTATCGGTAGCAGAGATCTAGGGAAAATCGACGGACAGATGCAGAACGGCAGGACCTTGAACAGTAGACGACGGGCAGCAAATACGTCACAGTTCTTCCGGCAGATTCCTTCTTTTCTGACTTATAAAAACTCAACAAAATTCTTAAAATGGGGGGGGGGGGGGGGGGCTTGATTTGCCTAAATTATTTGAAGATCCTTCAAAGAATAGGCAGGGAACCAATAGAATCAGCAAAACATTGATCTTCAAACATTAGTGGACGTTTTATTTCCTTGTCGGGCACTTCACTTGGAGGCCGATGGCAGAATTCCTAACACAATAAAGGAACGATTTTAGGCGTTTTGATTTCTAAGAAATCGTCAAGTCATCAAATTTTGAGCGGGAATCTGAATCATGAGTCAATCTGATCGGAAAGCTTCAAATAATGACAAATATGGGGTAATTCCGTGCAGTTTTAGTACAAAAATCACCATGTCCCTTTGCCACAAAAGAAAAGAAGGCAATGGAAATTGCTGAAAACCGAGAAATTTAGGAACTCTTCTAGATTTTGCGTCATCGAGTCATTTGAGGAAGTCATAAGAGAATTTCCCAACAACAGAAGAGGCCGGTAAACCATGCGTATGAGTGCGTGTTTCCTCTTATGATTTATTAACCTTTTCGCCTCTCTCACGTCGTTTATTACAATCAGCCAAAAACAATTGTGACCGCCTGCAGGCGACCTGTTCAACAGAAAATAAGAGAGTCTGTCTCAGTGGCTGTGGATAAATTACCAAAGAGAAAGACAAGGAAAAGGCGACAATCTCCGGGGAGAGCGCGTGTGATACGAGAAAAGAGAGAGAAAACCCAGTTTATCCACACATTGACACGCTTGGATGACTTGTGTAGAAAACACAAAAGGGAGGGAGATCTTCTCGTATAGCTGGTAATCCGAGAAATTTCTTTGTGGGATCCCAAATTAAGGCGATTTTATGGAAATCTCGAGTAAACATGGAAAACCAAGAGTTTCCCCGGAATCTATAGTGAATTTTGAGAAATGCTGCATCCGGACGATCTCGGCAGGAGAACAGGAGCTCTTGGCAATAAAAAAATTGAGGATATTTTACGAATGCACCAGCCGTCTTCTTTAAATGAAAGGTATGTGGTCCAATTAAAGACAGACACGAGGAAGAGGCGGCAAAAGGAATAAAACAAAAGAGACAACTTACCCACAGTGAAAACCTGTCTCCCCCAGTGCCCCACTCTGTGTGTCGTTTACCTTCCCTGTAGGGGTCAGCTGAGAATAAAAGAGGACGAAATTTACGACCACGATGAACTAAAAAAGGAAAGAGAAACCGATCGGGATAGGTGTGACCACAAGAGAAAGATCCATAACTGACCTTCAGGAAAGTGAAATCCTTGTCATTTTTTGTTTAAAATTGTAAGAAAAAAACTGGAGAATGCTTATGAGAAGAAAAAGCATCCTCCTAGGCGAGAACCCTAGACAACCGTGGTACCGTCACAACACTTGAGGAACATGTTCCATTTCTGGGGAAGTAAACTATTTGTGGTTTTTACTTTAATTCTTCTTCAAAAGAAAGCCTCTACTAATTTTTGTAACAGAAGACAGCTGGAAAAGTTGCGTGGATCCAAAATTTCGGACAATTTCGGCTTGCGGTAATCCCAGAATTCCTATTCGGGGTCTTTTTAGACGAAATTGGAAAAGAATTCTGGGCTGGAATTTTTTAAAACTGCCGAAATCTCCTTTTTATAGCGGTTTTTACATTTTTGAAAAAGGTGCAAATACAGCCGATTTAGGGACCAAAAGAATCGAGAAGCGGGAAACCCAGCCTGAGTCAAAAAACTTGTCTTCCGGAGTTACAAGCTTTTTAGGATTACCATAATCGCTATGAACAAGCCGCTGATACGCCAATCATTCGGGGATAATTATAATATAAATAGACAAGAGAAGAGTTATGTCATGAACGGGATTAGCCGGGTTTCGAGTAAGGCGCCTGTCTGGGAATGGACGTGACAAACAGGAATAATTTTAGATGAGGAGAAGAGATAGAAAGGAGAAAAGCCACAAAAAAACTAACAGACTCATGGTCACGCTTAGATCAAAGAGGACGATAGGAGCAGGCGCCATCGACTATTCGACACCCTTGGAAGAAGGGGACATCTCGGTTTCAGTCTTCTAATTTTCGGGAGTCGGCCGAAATATTTGAATCATCATGATCTCCATCAAAAACTGATCCACGTGCTCTTCTTCAATTCGTCATTAGTCTGACGAATCGACGGTCACCCGTTCTCATGCTCCCGGTTACGTCAGCGGGTGCATTCTCGCCCTTATCAGTGCTTACTTTCTGATATAAAAGACTGCCCAAGAACATGTCCAATCATCCCCAAAATGGTCTACACCATCGGAACTGGCGCTATCCCTTCCTCTGCTCCAATTGGCAGTGGAGCTATTCCTTCATTTTCCTCATCCAATCATCATATTGGATCCGGTGCCCAGCCTACAAGCACCTGGAATCCTCCCAGCTCTTCCTTACCATCTTCATCGAGTCGTGGCCCCTCCTCCTCTCATCATAGCAGCCATCATCACAGTAATCACCATCACCACCATTCGACCATTTTCATTGACTCTACTCCCTGTACAACTGGCAACGTTTTCGGTAAGAGAAAGTGAAAACCAAAAAAACATTCAATTTTAAGATCCTCCGTTGGAGATTCCTCCTTGGACAACGCCTGAACAAAAAAGAGAAGCCAATAACAGCGCATATTGGTGTTGTGGAGCCTGCTGTATTTTCATCCTGATCCTGATAATCGTTTTCGTCGTCTTTGCCACCTGCACCGATGTCTTCAGCGGACTAATCGACGACATGCGCAATTCACCAACTGATTATGAGGGGAATTGGTGATAGTGGAATATTTTATTCTTTTGTATGTAATTTTGAACATTGTGTAAATAAATCGTAATGTATACTCTTTCGGTTAGCACGGATAGTCTGACCATGAAGGCTAAGAAATCGGAGAACAGCCGCATTAGAATTAGAAGCCAGAGAAATGTCAAAATGTGTCCGGTGAAAAAATTTTGTATGGTGGTTTTCCTTTTTTTCAGGGATAACGCATACTATACAGCTGCCAGTAATAGTTAAAAATTGCAGGATGTTACTCATGTTTTTCTAAATTTATCCATTCGTCATTAGTCTGACGAATCGAGGGCCACCCGTTCCCATGCTTCTTCTTACGTCACCGGGTGCATTCTCCCCTTATCAGTGCTCTCTTTTCTCTTTATAATCAAGTCGTAAAGCATGTCCAACCGTTCTCAAAATGGTCTACACGATCGGAACAGGCGCTACTCCTTCTTCTGCTCCAATTGGCAGTGGAGCTATTCCTTCATTTTCTTCATCCTATCATATTGGATCCGGTAGCCAGCCTACAAGCACGTGGAATCCTCCCAGTTCCCATCACATTTCTTCGTCTCATCATCACGGCCGCACCCATCACAACCATTCTTCTGTTTTTATTGGCACCTCTGGTCATAGCGATTATGGTAAGAACAAAATAATCCAAGATTTTCAAAAATTTCTTTTTAGATTCCATGGATCCTCGAACCAGGATATGTTGCCTGATTGTCCGGAGTGTGCTAGCCGGCGTCAGTTTCATTGTGATCATCGTTTTGGCCGCTTTTACCGACATCTTTGAGGGGGTCAACTGGGAATCGGATGATGATCCCTGATGGTAACGAGGCTGTCTACTTCGTTATTTTTTTGTATATTTCTACACTGTGTAAATAAATTGTGGTGCTGATTGGCAGTGGTAGGGTTGTGCGCCGACACGACAGGCACCTCAAATGTCGTGTCGTGTCGTGTCGTGTCGTACCCCCCGACACGACACGACACGACAGGGTCCGGGGTCCAGATGTCGTGTCGTGTCGTGTCGTGTCGTATGCCTGTCGTGTCAGGGACCAAATCAAGTAAAATGGCGATTTTTTGAAATTTTTTGCATATTTTTTTCGTAATTTTTAGTGTTTTTTCAATTTTTTTCTCAATTTCTATTCCAATCAAGTATTTGGCATTTTTTGTTGGTTAGCGCCTCAAAATTTTACTTCTGTAAGTACCTTATGCGATACTTAGGCGAGAACATGGTAGAAGACACTGGTCATAGGCACTACTCCCATTTATTTATTAATAGCGCTGACTTTGGACCTGCATTCTTGGCCCAAATTGGTCATAGAAATCTCTAAAGTAATAAGCTAATAGGCTAGTCAGCAGTAGCCAATAGTATGACAGTACACGCGGCTTGGGTTGGATAACCATACTCAACAGTAAAATGCCTATTGACAGTTAGAAATCTCCAACCATTACTTTAAAAAGGTTCCTTATATCATAAAAAACTTATCGGAATGATATATAACAAAAAAACTAGAGAATTCCCTATTTGGGAGCATTTTTTGGTTTCATGATACGACACGACATTTCAGACGACATTTGCTGAAATGTCGTGTCGTGTCGGGTCGTCTAGCCTGTCGTGTCGTCTCGGCACGACACGACACGACACGACACGACAGGCAAAATCCGGAGCCTGTCGTGTCGTGTCGTGTCGTGTCGGCGCACAACCCTAGGCAGTGGTGCTGATACTTCAATCTGAGTAGACAATCTCTACGAATGGATGACGAGAAGATGCCTGATCTTCTTTTTCTCCCAGTTTCTTTCTCAAATATTTTTGTCCTTTCGATTTCCGCTGGTTTTCTGTTTTTCTGAAACCAGAAAATCGAATCGTCTACAATTGCTCATTTCAGAGTTCTTTCGAAATTTTGAGTGGGAGAAAATTGGGCGGGATCATGCCGTTATCCAGCCGCACAGTGCCAGCAGAGCGGCAGGCCCAGACATCCAATAATCGATGGTCCCCAGCTCTTCTTTTGAAATATTTGACTTTATTGTCTATTCATTTGCCTCAAAGATTCCTGGAATCTTTGGTTTCCTTGCTCCGAACATCCTTCCTGTAGATCCCAAAACAGTCGACTGGTCTCTTGACCGATTGTCGAAATCAAATTGACATCATGGGATTACGCATATTCTATAAGCTTGGATAAATTGGACAAACAAATGGGTCGGGTAAAACAAAAGCCAAACAAGAGAAAAACAGTCGGATGGACATTTTCTCCCATTTTTGATTCCTTCTCAGCTTTGTTAGCTGCTTTATAACAAAGGAGGCAAAGATGGTCTCTTGCTTACAGGAGATCTCCGCCTTCTCTTTTTTTACAGCCTGTTTTTTTGGCTTTCTGTCTCCGATTAACGATCCAAGATCACGGTAAAATCCGGAGTAGGAGCAACTTTGATTTCCCCTGCCCTGCTCAACATTTCCCTTATTCTGACCCAAAATTGGTTACAAAGTGGGTTCTGATCGTAGATTTTCGACAAAATCCCGCATTTGAGGGGCTGTACCTGCACAGACAGTCTATAAATCATCCTCTGTTTCATAATGCCAGCTTGTAGATGCGTGGGTGAGCCCGACGTAAACAGGGGCCACCAGCAAAAAAAATGAAAGGTGATTCAGACGAGTCTAGTCGCCCTCTCTCCGTCGGCACTGGTCGTCTATCTTTTTTTTCTCCCCCGCATCTGTCTGGGTTTTTGATCTTTACTTTAGAAAGGCTGACAAAGGCGAGGAGGATTCAAAAATGGGGGAAAATGGCTATCTGACTGTTTTCCTCTTGTTTTATTTTTCTCGACTCGTTTGTTTGTCAAATTTATCCAAGCTTCTAGAATATGAGTAATCCCCTGATGTCAATTTGATTTCGACTGTCAGTCCTAAAAGAGGCCCCAGTCAGCCGATTTTCAGTTGTGACAGTCATCCGCATTCTCATTTTCTTCGCATTTTGCAATTGTCCATTTCCAAATTTACATTAGAAGTTGATCCGCGATTTCATCTTGTTTACTTCGAATTTCTTCTAAAAAAATACAAATATTCAGGGTAAAGCAGAGATGTTCTTTATTGAACTTCTGCTAGAAAACCTGAAGCCCCAATGCGATGACGATGAAGCGGATCGTCTCAACTACTACTATACCCCGATGCTCTTGGTTGGCTACGCCCTTGCTGTCCTCGCCAAACAGTAAGTTTCAATTTTCTGGGGTTTTTCGGGGGTTCTTCGTGATGGGACAAAAATATTCTATATTTTTAAAGCTTCCCAATCCCGGGGGATAGGACGCTTAAAAATCAGAATTTTTGTTAGAAAATAGCGAATCCAAAAAAGCGGGGACTCCGATTTTCAAGTGTTCTCTTTCCCGAAATTGAAAATGTACCATATTTCTGGCTGATCGAGTGAAAGAAGGATTACTGTATCACACTGACACAAATATTTCCAGACATTTTGGCGAACCCATCCAATGTTGGGCTCCTGCTCAATTTACAGACAGCTGGCAGGAATACGCAGAGACCCATTGCTTTACAGAGGTAATCAATTCTCTTAGTGTTAAACTGTTAAATACAATTTTTAGAACACATACTTCGTCAGCCCGAAAGAAACTCTTCCTGAAAATGACGACGAAAGGTAAGCTGCCTCGAATTCTATTTATTTTATTTTACAGAAGAGATAAAGAAATTGCTTACTATCAATGGGTCCCAATCGTCCTTGCCATCCAAGCTTTTCTCTTTCTCCTGCCCCAACTCATTTGGCGCTATTGCAGCAAGACAAATGGTTCTCCTCTTTTTTTTATCAGTATTTTTTCTTTTAGGTTTGTCTGTCAAATTTATCGTCTTCATGGCCAAGCAAGCGAGTAGCATGCCTGTTGACGATCGTAAAGACCCCGTGGACGTCATCGTGGGTCATATTAGATCAATCCTGGTTGATCAGCATCGGCTAAAAAGCACTGGTGAGTCAAACGAGATCAGCTGGAGGCCAGAAATTGAAGAAAATGAGAATCTTTCTTTGGAAAAAAATTAAAAAAATGAGGGAAAAGGGGATTTTCCTCCCATTTTTTGGAAAATTTTTAAGAAAAATGGAGAAAACGTGGATTTTCTGCTCCTTGGACTAAAATCCAGTGCTTACCAGAAAAGTACAGAAATTTCAGGTTTCTTCTCTATTCCGAACAATGGAGCCTTTCTGACTGTCTTCTATTTATGCGTCAAGGTTTTGTACTTGATCCAAGTCAGCTTTCAGTTCATTTTTCTGAATAGGTCAGTCCTTCTTCCTCTTTCCAGTTAAATTTTCTTCTTTAGCTTCTTGAATACTTCCTGGTTCTGGGGATATTCAATTCTTGGCGACATTCTTAACCATCGGTCATGGGAGGAAACCGGTCGTTTTCCGCGGTAAATCGGGGATTTTTTTGTCACAAAGGGCGGTATTTCGGCGTTTTTTCCCATAATTTCTGCAAACATTTTGGGTAAATCGACTAAAACCTCCCTTTTTTTGCCCAGTAACATGCAATCCCTTTCGCTGCAAAAAAAAATTTAAACAAGACGTTTTCAGGGTAACTTTCTGCGACTTTGACGTCAACGTCCTTGGAACGAAGCACACAAGAACGGTTCAATGTGTCCTGGTCGTAAATTTCTACAACGAAAAATATTATCTATTCCTCTGGTTTTGGCTCGTCAGTTTGTTTTTCTTCACTTTCGCCAACTTGGCCGCCTGGATTTGGAAAATGAAAAGTGACCGCCAACGTGATTCCTTCCTCATTTCTTACCTTCCTTTTCGAACCCTCGAAGGCCGTAAGCGTTCCGTTCTTTTTAATTTTAATCTCGGCTTCAGAATTTAATCGACTGCGTCGTTTTTCTGCATTTCTGGGTCCCGATGGTGTGTTTCTGCTTCGCTTAATCTCCAAAAATTCTGGGGACTTGATCACCGCCGACATTGTAGAGCAATTGTGGAAGGAAGTCGGTCATTATTTGGCCAACTCAGATGACTTGGACAGCATGCCTGATCAAGACAAAAAGAGGATAGCTGAAAACGATATTTCTCTAGATATTGAAGTGACTCCCCAGTCCTAAATTATTTTCTTTTCCGTGTCATATTGGTCTAATCGGTTATTGATGTTTTGTCCTACTTTGTGCTTTGCAATTTCAAATGAATTTGAATCAAAGAAATGCCTGTAATTTATTTGAAAACGATCTCCCTAACATCAGTCGCTCACGAACTGGGTTCAGTAATTTTGAGCAACAATTATTTCTACACGAATAGGAAAAAAAGGCCAATAATCAAGTTCACCTTCAACCCTCACCCTGGTGATATCACCCAATCTTGGGATGACGATGATGGTGGAAAAATTTTTCGTGTTAGTTGAATGTTGAATCGAGTTTTTTTTTATTGACCGGCAACTAAAAATCCTGGCACAAAAAGGACAACGAACTTACAGCGCCTGTCGACGAGATGAATAATCTTGAGAATCTCCAACATTGTCCAGTAATCGATGCCGTCGAGATTCACAACAGACAAACAAACAAACAAAACACATTACGTTCTTTTATTATTAGATAGAGATAGATAGGAGTGGCTGTAACTAAAAAAAATATACTTTACATCTACTACCGTAAACTTTATCAGGGAAAACGCTATAAAGCGCCTTTGCAATTTGAGCAAAAAGTGTCACGGTATTTTTCACCGATGACAGCAGCATCTGCCGGTGTGAAAGCAAGGTCAGTAATCCCTTTCGCTAGATATTTTTGGAGATCTTGCAAGCTCATTTTCTTCAGGATTTTTGACTAAAATAGTGCCTTTTTGGGGTTGAAATCGGACTACAAACCTTTTCTTCATGAAGTCCAGATTTGATAACAGTTTCCAGCCCATTTTCTGGCGACAGCTGGGGAATTTGTTGCATGCAGAGTTCTCGAATTAACGGAATGTCATAATTATTTGCAATTTTCCAGAATTGAACGAGATCGTCCACAGAAAACAGTGGGGTAGCCTTCTCGACTGAACAAAGAATTGGAAAGGGGACTGGAACTTACAACACCTGTCGACATGGTGAAGGATATCAAGAATTAGCACCATTCGCTTCATGTCAATGTCCTTTAATTCGACAACTTCTTGTTTAGGCTCGACGGAACCCGCAAAGAACAAAGTCTTGAAAAATGGACTGTGGATCGCCAAAATGGCTTTATTCGTAAAAAGTATTTCCCCGTCTTTCATTTCCAAAGCGATGTCTGACATCTCCCATTTCTTCGCAAAATCAATCCTTCTCGACACCATGTCCGGATCGGGTTTATATAAGTCTAAAAAGTTTAGAATTGACATTCCACAAAAACTGTTGTTGACATAAAATTGTAGAGCATTCCAATACTCCGGTATTTCAGTTTCTGTTCTGCAACCCTATTTGACGGTATATTTGAAATGGCTGGGATATGTTGGCTTTCAAGAATAATTTTTGACCTCAATTCAAAAGAAAGGTTGCAAATGTTATTTTATTACTATTAAGCATATTTTTAATATCTTGAAATAAAGAAAAAGAAACGCAAAAATTCTAAATTACAATAATCCTATAGGGTTGTAAATTTTACCGGGAGAGGGTCCCTTTAAGATTTCAATACTTTTGTAGCCGCTGAATTTCTTTGCTTTTGTAGTCATGGAACTAAAATGAAATAAGTCTTTATGGAATGCCAATTACAATTTTTGACGAATTTCATGACTTTTGTGGCGCTCGGCAGAGCGAATCGTAAGACAGGCCGGTGATCCACAAAATAATATGGTTGATGCCAAAGGAACAAAGTGTTGAGTTTTTCGGAGTACACACGCAATCAAAAACATAGCTCGGCTCTCTTCAGAAACAGAACAAAACTTTTCCATAATCCTTATGTTGCCAAAAACATCACCAACGTGCTTATAAATCCATATTTTGTCATTTTCAAGATTGAAAAAAAGGTAAAAATATTTTGTCACCAAGCGGGATCGAACCCATCAGGTCGAAATCGCGCCACTACGCTTTGCGCAACTGACAAATTCCGAATTTCATAAGTCGCATAAGTCGAAAATGATGCCCGTATCCCCAATTTTTTTATATATTCGTGATCAGCGTGAAAAGGCGCGTCGGATGAGCTAGAGAAAAAGTCTTAAAGGAAGAATAAGTGCAAGTGAGAAAAGTGGGTGCGATCACTGCGAGCCCGCCGCACCGAAAATGTCTGCGTACGTAAAAATTATTTTCGGTGAAATTTCATTTTTTTTTATTTCTAGCGGAATTTCTAATGTTTCTTTATTTTATTGGGTCCGTCTGTCTATAAGAGTTATTAGCAACAAAAAATTTAAAAGAAATAAAGCAAAAACTGAGAAATACACGAAAAACGAAAATAAATTTTTAAGTACGTAATGACATTTTCAGCGCGGAGGACTCGCAAGTGACCGCACGTATTTCCTCACTTGCACTGTCCCTTTAAAGTACATTTTGCGTGTCCGGCCAAACCTTAGTGAAATTAAATAGCCTTCCGCTTCGCGGCGGGGCACTAAAAACAAGCAAAGGTGACCAACTGTAATGAACAATATGAGGGAAATTTATCCCCGTCCCCGGTGGCAGGAATTTCGTGACCATTGTGGCTGCATCCTTTGTGGAGAAAACCAATTCATTACCACCTTTGCTCAAGTATATTCGAATATTGTCAGCTGTCATGTTATTCAACATTCGTGACTAAAAATTATACGGATAATAATTCAATTTCTACCTTCTCTTCATGAAATTCACATAGAATTGCTGCTTCCAAAGCATCTGGCGGAGTAAATCTGGACAGTTGCTGTTTACAGAATCGTCGAATCAATAAAATATCATAGCCTTCAGCTGTCTTCCAAAGTTGAGCAAATTTCTGTGGCGGGTAATTAGGGGCAGCCTCGTCGACTGGATGGAATCGTATTCTGGGGGAAAAAAACTTACACCGTCTATTAACATTGTGAATAATCTTGAGAATTTCCAGCATTGGCCAATAATCAATGCCGTCGAGTTTTACAACTTCTTGATTAGATTCGGAGAATTCGCCAAAGAACAAAGTGTTAAAAAATGGACTGTAGATTGCCAATATTGCTTTATTGACGTAGAGCGGGTCTTCGCTGTCCTTCATTTTCAAAGCGACATCAGATATGTCCCATTTCTTGGTGAAATCGATGGATACCATGGCCCTGACGAGGGAGAATTGAAGAAATGATAATGGAAGAGGTTATCGGTCTAAACCGTAGAGATAAGAGAAGGAGGGGGGACAGACACTTGTTCAAGCACATAATTTATTAGACTAATTGCTTATTACGAATAGAAATAGGTACCACAATGGTTACACTAATTCCTACCCGTATTATCTTTGGGATTGTCTTGAGTTCTGCACATTGGACAAGTACAGTAGCTGACAAAAGTCTTTGGACAAATTGTTTTCCCGAAATTTCTTCATAACTTCACCAAACCTCTGCCAATTTCCTTGGTTTTTAGAGATATTATGCAGTTCAATATGGGGAAAAAGATGGCATATTCAAAATTCGCGGGAAGTCAGTTTGTCACGCACTCAATTCCAAATCCGAGAAATCCTCATAACATTGTGGTGCAAAACAGGGCTGTGAAAATGAAAAACCTGGCTCACGTCATCTCAAGAATAAATACTATTTTTGCAAGAAATCAGTTTTCTTTTGCATTTGTCGTAAAGTTAACTCGGAACTCCTAATTTAGCAAAAAAAAATATTCAAAATGGAAAGTAGAAACGGAGATACGTTTCACGGATGTAAATTCCGCAAAATTGTCGTTTCATGGTGGAAAATTCCGCAAAATTGTCGTTTCACGGATGTAAACTCCGCAAAATTGTGGCCAATAATCAAGTTCACCCTCACCCTCACCCTGGTGATATCACCCGGTGATATCACCCAATCTAGGGTGAGGGTGAACTTGAACATTCCACTTTTCGATTGTTTGCGGGAAAGTTCACCCAATCAGAAAAGTTCACCCGATCTGAAAAGTTCACCCAATCATGAAAATTGCTATTTTCATCATTTCGTGGGTATCTTACTCTTATTAATGTTTATACTGTCAATATTTTTAATAGTTTTTGCTATTTTCTTACTCAGAATTTGATAAGGAATCTAATAATGTATACTACATGTCATAAATCGAAATGCTAGAAAACTTATAAGCATTTTTATACTCACAAGGATATTTTCGATTGAAAATTTTTGTCTTGCGATATTTTTTTTCAAACTGCTGACTATTGTACTTTCCACTTATTTTTTTAGAAATTCATTATGGGTATACTCATTTACAATGTTTATGTTTCTAGGTCAAAATTTTGTGATAAACACGATGCGGTTGGTTATAAAGTGCGCGGGTGCTGCTAGTGGAGTGTAAATCGTATTTTTTGATTTTGCTCTTCTTTTTTGGTTGGGGAACTACTTGCGCTATCCCTTTGTCCATCTCGAAAACTTTTTTTCTGTTTTATAATATATTGTCTTTTTTGTGTAGTTTGTACTCTTTTAGGTCTCCTTTGGACTCCTCAACGTATAATAGAGAAAAATCACTCGACGTCGAATTGGCTTGGATGACCGTCTGTGCGCCGCCTTTCGACATTGAGTGGTTTCTCAGCCGAAATTTTCCTGACACCAGTTATAAAAAGTCAGGAGTATTACATTTGTTCTCAAGTCAACATTTTAATAAAGAATCGATCGTTTCCGTTAATTTTGGGAAGACGGTCGATAACTTCGTCGATGTCGAGTGAGACATCGGTCGTTCCATCTGGAACGTCGACACTTCTGTCCTCCCCAACTATAAAAACGAGAAAAGTTGTAGTATGAAGTCCGATTGGTCGTATTGTGCGAACTGCAACATATTACAGACAATTTCGGAGAGTACAGGAGAAGCGACGAGCCGGCGCCCGCTCGAAAGGTGGATGGACATCGCCAGTGTGATTGACCACCGCCGGTAAATGAACTATTCATTCGATTTCCTTATTGTATGTGTTGATTTTAATATACATAATGGTAAGCTATCTGTTTTATAGTCGATGTCAGAAAAATTTCGGCTGAGAAACCACTCGACGTCGAAAGGAGGCGCACAGACGGCCATCCAAAGGAACTCGACGTCGAGAGATTTTTCTCTGTTATACATTGGGGAGTCAAAAGGAGTCCTAAAGGAGTACAAACTACACGAAAAAAGACAATATATTACAAAAGAGAAGAAAGAAAAACATTGGTTTAAAACAGAGAAAAACAATTTTCGAAGTGTATATAGGTGTTGAAAGCATTTTCGTACATGCTGTAATTGCATAAAAAGAAGAGCAAAATCAAAAAATACGATTTACACTCTACTAGCAGCACCCGCGCACTTTATAACCAAGCGCATCGTGTTTATCACAAAATTTTGACCTAGAAACATAAACATTGTAAATGAGTATGGATACCCATAATGAATTTCCAAAAAAAATAAGTGCGAAGTACGATAGCAAGAAGCTTGAAAATATATTGCAAAACAAAAATTTTCAATCGAAAATATTCATAAATGCATAAAAATGCTTATAAGTTTTCTAGCATTTCGATTTATGAAATGTAGCATACATCATTAGATTCCTTATCAAATTCTGAGTAAAAAAATAGCAAAAACTATTAGAAATATTGACAGTATAAAAATTAATAAGAGTAAGATACTCGCGAAATGATGAAAATAGCAATTTTCATGATTGGGTGAACTTTTCAGATTGGATGAACTTTTCTGATTGGGTGAACTTTTCAGATTGGGTGAACTTTTCTGATTGGGTGAACTTTCCCGCAAATAATCGAAAAGTGGAATGTTCAAGTTCACCCTCACCCTAGATTGGGTGATATCACCGGGTGATATCACCAGGGTGAGGGTGAGGGTGAACGTGAATGTTCGCCCAAAATTGTCGTTTCACGGATGTAAACTCCGCAAAATTGTCGTTTCATGGTGGAAAATTCCGCAAAATTGTCGTTTCATGGTGGAAAATTCCGCAAAATTGTCGTTTCATGGTGGAAAATTCCGCAAAATTGTCGTTTCATGGTGGAAAAATCCGCAAAATTGTCGTTTCATGGTGGAAAATTCCGCAAAATTGTCGTTTCGCGGATGTAGATTCCGCAAAATTGTCGTTTCATGGTGGAAAATTCCGCAAAATTGTCGTTTCACGGATGTAAATTCCGCAAAATTGTCGTTTCATGGTGGAAAATTCCGCAAAATTGTCGTTTCATGGTGGAAAAATCCGCAAAATTGTCGTTTCATGGTGGAAAATTCCGCAAAATTGTCGTTTCATGGTGGAAAATTCCGCAAAATTGTCGTTTCATGGTGGAAAATTCCGCAAAATTGTCGTTTCATGGTGGAAAAATCCGCAAAATTGTCGTTTCATGGTGGAAAAATCCGCAAAATATTCGTTTCACGGATGTAGATTCCGCAAAATTGTCGTTTCATGGTGGAAAATTCCGCAAAATTGTCGTTTCACGGATGTAAATTCCGCAAAATTGTCGTTTCATGGTGGAAAAATCCGCAAAATTGTCGTTTCATGGTGGAAAAATCCGCAAAATTGTCGTTTCATGGTGGAAAATTCCGCAAAATTGTCGTTTCACGGATGTAAATTCCGCAAAATTGTCGTTTCATGGTGGAAAAATCCGCAAAATATTCGTTTCACGGATGTAGATTCCGCAAAATTGTCGTTTCATGGTGGAAAATTCCGCAAAATTGTCGTTTCACGGATGTAAATTCCGCAAAATTGTCGTTTCATGGTGGAAAAATCCGCAAAATTGTCGTTTCATGGTGGAAAAATCCGCAAAATTGTCGTTTCATGGTGGAAAATTCCGCAAAATTGTCGTTTCACGGATGTAAATTCCGCAAAATTGTCGTTTCATGGTGGAAAAATCCGCAAAATATTCGTTTCGCGGATGTAGATTCCGCAAAATTGTCGTTTCATGGTGGAAAATTCCGCAAAATTGTCGTTTCATGGTGGAAAATTCCGCAAAATTGTCGTTTCATGGTGGAAAATTCCGCAAAATTGTCGTTTCATGGTGGAAAATTCCGCAAAATTGTCGTTTCATGGTGGAAAAATCCGCAAAATTGTCGTTTCATGGTGGAAAATTCCGCAAAATTGTCGTTTCACGGATGTAAATTCCGCAAAATTGTCGTTTCATGGTGGAAAAATCCGCAAAATATTCGTTTCGCGGATGTAGATTCCGCAAAATTGTCGTTTCATGGTGGAAAATTCCGCAAAATTGTCGTTTCACGGATGTAAATTCCGCAAAATTGTCGTTTCATGGTGGAAAAATCCGCAAAATTGTCGTTTCATGGTGGAAAATTCCGCAAAATTGTCGTTTCATGGTGGAAAATTCCGCAAAATTGTCGTTTCATGGTCGAAAATTCCGCAAAATTGTCGTTTCATGGTGGAAAAATCCGCAAAATTGTCGTTTCATGGTGGAAAATTCCGCAAAATTGTCGTTTCGCGGATGTAGATTCCGCAAAATTGTCGTTTCATGGTGGAAAATTCCGCAAAATTGTCGTTTCACGGATGTAAATTCCGCAAAATTGTCGTTTCATGGTGGAAAATTCCGCAAAATTGTCGTTTCACGGATGTAAATTCCGCAAAATTGTCGTTTCATGGTGGAAAAATCCGCAAAATTTTCGTTTCACGGATGTAAATTCCGCAAAATTGTCGTTTCATGGTGGAAAATTCCGCAAAATTGTCGTTTCACGGATGTAAATTCCGCAAAATTGTCGTTTCATGGTGGAAAAATCCGCAAAATATTCGTTTCACGGATGTAAATTCCGCAAAATTGTCGTTTCATGGTGGAAAATTCCGCAAAATTGTCGTTTCATGGTGGAAAATTCCGCAAAATTGTCGTTTCACGGATGTAAATTCCGCAAAATTTTCGTTTCATGGTGGAAAACTCCGCAAAATTGTCGTTTCATGGTGGAAAATTCCGCAAAATTGTCGTTTCATGGTGGAAAATTCCGCAAAATTGTCGTTTCACGGATGTAAATTCCGCAAAATTGTCGTTTCATGGTGGAAAATTCCGCAAAATTGTCGTTTCACGGATGTAAATTCCGCAAAATTGTCGTTTCAAAATGGAAAAATCCGCAAAATTTTCGTTTCACGGATGTAAATTCCGCAAAATTGTCGTTTCATGGTGGAAAATTCCGCAAAATTGTCGTTTCATGGTGGAAAATTCCGCAAAATTGTCGTTTCATGGTGGAAAAATCCGCAAAATTTTCGTTTCACGGATGTAAATTCCGCAAAATTGTCGTTTCATGGTGGAAAATTCCGCAAAATTGTCGTTTCACGGATGTAAATTCCGCAAAATTGTCGTTTCATGATGGAAAAATCCGCAAAATTTTCGTTTCACGGATGTAAATTCCGCAAAATTGTCGTTTCATGATGGAAAAATCCGCAAAATTTTCGTTTCACGGATGTAAATTCCGCAAAATTGTCGTTTCATGGTGGAAAATTCCGCAAAATTGTCGTTTCACGGATGTAAATTCCGCAAAATTGTCGTTTCATGGTGGAAAAATCCGCAAAATTGTCGTTTCATGGTGGAAAAATCCGCAAAATTTTCGTTTCACGGATGTAAATTCCGCAAAATTGTCGTTTCATGATGGAAAAATCCGCAAAATTTTCGTTTCACGGATGTAAATTCCGCAAAATTGTCGTTTCATGGCGGTAAATTCGGCCAATAATCAAGGTCACCCAAGATTGGGTGATATCACCGGGTGATATCACCAGGGTGAGGGTGAGGGTGAACTTGAATGTTCGCCGAAAAAAATGTAGATGATATTTATTGAAGGGCTTCACCATACAATTTAAGAAAAGTCTCTGCATAAATATCCTGGAGTGCTGGTCTTGGCGGTCTTCTATCCACATAATAGACATCATATAGCCCATGTCCATAGCCAAGCTGATTACGTATTTTATTCCATTCGTCGTTTCTTGCGCTACTTGTCCGTCGTCTATTCAATATACGACAAATAGCCACCCTGTTCTGATGAGTGACCATATGGCGTGAATTATAAAAAAGATGTATTGCATTCTGGAAATAACAAAGAATAGCCAAGCATAGGCAACAGTCCCACCTCGTATAGCGTCAACTTTTGATAATAGCATCTGTTTTGTTCGTATAGCCAGTCATTATAATGGTTGGCCACTGGGTTGATCACTGGGTTGATCACCGATCGTTCTGCCTGTACCATAACTCGGACGGGCATCGTGTTCTGGATATATTCCTCTAGAGCAGCAGCTGCATTTGAGCGGGTCCTGGCCAGACGAGTTGCAGCCACGGCGGGAACCTAAATAGTAGTTCAAAGTGTATGGAAAAAACAGGCGCTGTCGGACCGGGTGCTACTTTCTGCCATTTTGCAATCAAAACTCAAAAAAATAGGCAAGCGAGTCCACAGCGTCCAAGATTAAAAATTGATTGAACCTTTGGGAAGATTTTTATCCAAATCTCGTCGGAAATAGATCGAAGACATATTCGCCTAGGTCCTAGAGCTTGTTCCTTGTTCCACAATACGCTAACATGCCGATGGCTGTAAAGAAGTACTCGAAGAATGGAATCTTGCCTACTGCATGAATTCGAGAGACACCTCTAGCTCCGTCATTTCCTCAAGTAATGCCCAGCCCTTTCGCCAGAGATAACAGCTCCGTCTAAGATGGCGAAGAATATGCGTAATCCAGAAATTTAAATGCAAATTTTTCAATGCCTCCGTTTCAACAAGAAATTTTGAGGGAGACGAAAACCCACAAGGACCAAAGAGATCCGTCTGAAAATCCAAAGTAATCAAATTATAGCTCCGAGCGACCTTTTTATGCTCTCGAAACATTTTACGAAGAAATTGGACATAAGGATTTTGGAGAAAAGCAGCTTCGACCAAATTACAATATCTGGAATTGGCAGCCATCAGATTTAGAGAAGATTGAAGGGATTGCTGAAAATATGAGCCTTTTGGAGAATTAGAAAAACAAACCTGTGAGGCAATTTTGACACATAAATGATCAGGAATACGATTTAAATCCAGCGGTTTCCGATTAACATGTGTCAGGGAAAAAGATTCCGTTAGAAAATCAGTATAGGCAAGATGTTCGTCTCCATCCATGGCGGTATATTTGACGACAGTGGTTTTGGAAGACGCAGAAATGTAGATATTGATTTATTTGGACAGATGGTGCAATAATTTATTTGAGCTTTTCCCCATACATTCGGAAATCAGATTTTTTATCGCAATTCACAGCAGAAAATCGGTTACTCGAAGCTTTATGGATAACACAACAGATAGCAATGCTAATTTATTGATTTGTTTCGATTGTGTGTGCGAGGACGACAGATGATATAGCCTGTTTCAAATGGATATGTTTTAGTTAAAGGTTAAATCGATCTAGATAGAGCGCTCGGGCGTCTAGATGGGTCAGATGCTCGATTTTGCTTTCTTGCTTATGCAATTTTCTGTGAACTTCTCTCTTATTTTCATGATAATTTTAATTGCATTTACCTGCAAAAATTCTGATCTACCGAAAAAGTACAAGAACTAGCATAAATCATGGCGAATCCAAAAAAGTGCTATTTTTATAAAAATAAATTTTGCTGCAAATTTCAAAAAATTGAAATCCCGCCGTTGCGCAGCGAGACATTTCCATTTGAAACAGACTATAACTCTGACATCACAATTCTGCGACAATGCCCTTCAACCCTATCCTACCTCCAAGAGTGTAATTCCCCGATTTATCTGTGCTCTTTTCCCTCTTTGTTATCAGGAACAATCAATGTCTTATCTTCCCTACGATTCCAACTTCTCCCCTGCCTAACTTCTACCCGAATTCTTTACCCGCTTTGAAAAAAAAGCTGTTTAATGCAGAATATAGCAAGAACAGAGCATTTAGCATCAGGTTTTTCGTTTCTTTATCACTTATGACCACGTTTTCAGCCGTAAAAACTTTTCATAAAAATGATTTCTCATCGTTGACACAGTTGGCTGAGGGCGGGGAGGGAATCACCTACCGGGGAAGGCACGCCTATTTTGGGTGAGTTTTCTGCATTTCTATCTCATTTTTTACAGTGATTTTCCAATAAAATTCATTGAAAATTCCCCAGAATAAGCATTAATTGCCCAAATATTCCAATTCAGAGACGTCTGTGCAAAGGTTTTCTTCCGTGGTCCATCACAAGGAACCAATCACAATGAAGTTCGCCTTCTCTTGAAGGTATTTTCCCTTCTCTTATTTATCTATCAAAATAGCATGGTCATCATCCAAATGTCATTCAACTTTTTGGCCTTTTCGAGGATAACGACCACCCATTCCAACGAGCACAAATTGGCTACGTCATGGAATTTATGCCTGGAGGGAGTCTCAGCTCAGGTAATGGCTCCTCTATTTCTCTTCAAATTGTTACAGTAATCTATTCAAATTATCAATATAATGAGAGGCATATCTACAATTGGGTATCACAAGCAGCTAAAGGACTGCAACATTTACATCAAGCGGGGATAATTCACCGGGATGTAAAACCAGCAAAGTAGGAGAAATCCCCTGAAAAAAATAATATTACAGTATGCTTCTGGATGAATCGAAGAAAAAGCTGAAAATTAGTGATTTTGGGATCGCTAGGGCTAATGATTTGCATACAAAAACGCAGTAAGTGGGATTATGCGCACAGGGACATAATTTTCAGGGTAGGAACGCATATTTACATGGCACCGGAGATGTTTTGTAGTCATCATCAGTACGGATTGCCGGTGGATGTCTACGCGCTGGCTATTTCTTTCTGGGAAATGCTTTATCGAAGGTAAAACGCGTCGCCGTTTATAATTTATCGGTGGATACACACAGAATTTCCATTTCTTTACCGTGGATTTCCATAGAATTACTGATTTTTTTTACCGTGGATACAGACAAAATTTCAGGCATCCATTCAACGGCAACAATTACCCCGAGAAAAGTCTCCGTCCCTACGTCGATTCCACATTTCCTCCTTTGGTTCAAAATCTCCTCCAGCAGTTGGTTTCCCCTAATTTTTATACAATTTTCTAGATGTTGGAATCACGCAGCGTATGATCGTCCCTCGGTAATGCAAATAATTACCACAATTGACGATCACATGGAGAGAACAAAGTCACATGAGAGGATAGCCACCGTAGCCCCGGAAAACGGACCCTACCAGGATGTGGCTACCGTCTCAACCCAACGATCGTCAGGATCTTCGGGATATTCTTCAGTCCCACAGACTCCTGCAACAGCACCAGTGCAGGGACATCCATTGAGTGCTGGTAACAGAGGGCCAGCAACTGTACCCGAAGAAAAACCGAGAAAGAAGCATAAACATAAAAAGGAAAAAAGACGAGAAGAAACGTATTCCAATGACGATAGGGATCCTAATTTATCAGGTGGGTTCTCATATTTCGCCGGAAGCAGTGATTGGTTCTTTTTTATTCATCATTAGAACTTTTGGAGCTCTGTAAGACCCAAATTATGTAGGCCTGTAGCTCGTTCTAATCTAAAATTATGGCCTATTTTTAGGCGCCAATCTAATGATGGACATGTTGACCCAAGCTATGCAAAACACAAATTTAAATGAGCAGAAGAATCGTAAATTACTGGAACATAAAAACGTGGATGCCTCTGCTGGCGATATCTTGACATCGACGCTCTTTGCCCAATTTCTCCGCCTTCCCTGTCAACAATTCCAAGCGTCCAGAGTGTTAATGGACAATTACATCCAGGCATGTATAGCTGATCTTCCGAAACAAAGCCAATGCATTCGAATATTTGGTATGGGACCAACTGGTGCGTTTCAAGGAATGGATAGTGTGAATGCTTTTAAACAGTTAGGATATCAGGTAATATTTCGACGATTTTAGAAGAACTTTCTTAGGTGGACAATAGCCATTGCGGCACATACAGCGACTACTATCGATCAATGTTTTTTATTCATTTTAATTCTCAAAACTATGAGGACGAGCAAGGACGGGAGAAATTCAATCGAATTATGCAAATATGGGAAACTGTAAAGCGTTGCTACGAGCTGGGCACCGTCCCCCGCACCTGGCAATCAACCAAATTAAACGTGCTGGTAGTCGGCTGCTCGACCCTGAGTGGTCAACGTTTTGTACAGCAGTTGCAACTTTATTGTCAGCTGATTGACGACAATATAGATCCACTAATAGTTTATAACATTAATCTAATCGCAGCTGATTTCAATGATACCTGTATGGCTGTTCAAGCGTGTTCCTTGGCCAATTTGATTAAAGAAAAGGAAAGGGAAGGACAAGGAATATGCCAAATAATCTATTTGGTGGACTGTGACACGAGTTATGGAATATTTGGCAGCGATTGGAAGTTGCTGGCCAACTCACAATATTCGAGAATAATGATTGGATGCAATTCAACCCAAGATTACCAAAAATGTACACAAGATTTGAGAAATGCATTCACAGTAAGTTGTGAAAGTTTATGGATCAGAAGCAAGCGATTCTTCAGGACAAAGATGATTACCATAATATTATACCATTTTTAAAGCGACAAAACGAAAACCAATCGCCTGTGAGTATCCATCCTTCGAAATTACAAAAGATTTAGACTTGCTTTGGAGGAGACTGCGAAATGTACAGAATGTTTCATTCTGTCTATCGACAATGTCTGATGAACACAGTGCGAGCACTACCCAATTTCTGAAAAATACATTTACGCATATTTTCTATTTATCAATCTTTTTTTGATCATGTCAGAAAATAATATCTTCCAAACAATAAATTATCACTAGAAAATTTAGTACTCCAAATAGAATCGGATAGAAGAGAGGGAAAATGACACCCTTAAAATATTTTGTGGAAGGAGAGAGAACACCACAAAATGTTTTGTACTCCACCAGCGAAAATCTTGCCCGTTTTGCACTCCTCCTGCGAAAATCCTGCCCGTTTTGCACTCCATCTGCAAAAATCTTGCCCGTTTTGTACTCCACCAGCGAAAATCTTGCCCGTTTTGCACTCCACCAGATACACGCGCAAGCGGAGTTCGTATCTGAAATTTTGCAGTCTATGGTGAGCAAGCGGAGGTCGTCCATGACCTGAAAATTAAATCCGGCATTTTGTAGCCCATGGTTCTGTGTGCATCCACCGTAATCCCCGTGGGGGATCGCTAGTAGAAGAATTCCCCTCGTAATTCTAAATTGTTCGGTGGATACACGAAAAGTAGTGTCAGCGCTGTATGGTTATTTTTTTGTAGATCTCTCTGATTGAAGAAATTGCAAAGCAAATCAGAAGAAAAACTTCCGCAGTCCATTTTTACGCTCATAAAAGTCATTGTTGGTTTGCATACGAGCTGACTGTGTGTCCATATCTTACAAACAAAACTGTTTGAACTGGGACAAACAGGTACAATAATAGATAGGCTGAGGTATAAAAGATTGCTGCTCCGATAGAATAATACCCAGCTCAACCATGATCACAAAGTGTCTTCTCTTCGCTCTTCTCATCGTTACAGTTACTGCTGCTCCGGTAGTTTTAGCCTTCAAATTCTATAAATAGGGGCAAGTTCAGGTTAGTGACGTTGATGATCAGCATGAAGTTACCTTCAAACTCGTAAGTTTTTCACAAAAAGAGGGATCCTTCAGAGTTTCGCTGACGCAATTCAACTAGATCCGACCATTTCACTTGCCAACTGTCCTCGAGGTCTCTGCTGCGTCTGTACCGCAGTTTGTCCCCCGTTCGACTGCAAATGTTGCTGATTGAATATCACTTGTAATCGCCTTTCGAGATCTAATTTTATTATACATTTATAGTTACAATAAAACATCGTCTGATAATTACCAAGGTGAATTGGAACTGGGCTTAGGATTAAAAACACCGCATATTCCAAGGATCGTAAAAATGAACCCGATCAAAAAAATCGTCAGAAATATGCACGGGATAATCCAAATTATTCGACCAGCTGAAATATCTTTTTTTATGTAGGAATTTAAAAAGGAATACCTTTAGAGTTCTGTTGAGGTTGCGCCGAACAGTAAGAGGAATCGTAACAGGAAGGAGCCTGGACTGGGATAACAATAGTGGCAGGAGGTGGCGGGTTGGCTGTGGGATAAGCAGGAGGAGCATTCAAAATGGACGAGGAGGTTTGTTGTGGCTCCATGGGGGCGAGAAGATGGCAGAAGGAAGAAAAATGACCATATTTATACTGAAAATGATAAGGAATGCGCGTAAGATTGGAAGGACGACACGTGAAATGACGTAGAATTCATGGGAAGAACGGGCGGAATGAGTCAGGGAGGGGGGAGGTTTATTATGAAATGGGAAAAATAGAGGAATATCATGGTCACACAATTTTTCCCTTTCCTGAAAAAATGTCCAGGATCGGAAGGTGATCACAGCGTACAATATATGCTCTCGCTGCCATGAATACCAGAATCTAGAGACAGTTATTTCGACTTCATTACTGCTAAACATTTACTTTGCTTGAAGTAGGGCTACTTTATTGAAAATTAACGAAGCAAATAGTCCGTGGAAAAATAACCGTCTATCTTATCGCTTCGACCACTTGTGTCCAAGTCTTTGGACATTTTATGCTTCTCTGAGAGAATAGATTAATTTAATGGGAAAATTATTTTATTTGAAAAAAGTCACTACAGAACACAGTCGACTTTCTCGAGTGGATTCACTGGAGCTGTAAAATAGGGACCGCCATTTAAGCAAAGCAGCGGCAACCGCACATCGGTCGGAAATGTGTCCGCGGGACCGTGGCACTTCCCTCCAAAAACGGTACGATACTGCTTGCAGCCGGTCATGTAAGCTTCGCAAGGTATGTTCGGGTTACTACTGGGAATAATCACGATATTGGGTACTCCCGTACTCGGAGATTCACATTCTGCTGACGTATCAGTGCTGGGGGCTGCACAAGGACAAGGAACAGCTGAAATTTGGGTTATTGTATGGGAACAATGGCGGATTCGTGTATCATCGGTGAATATAGTTGATTCTGTGAACTTTTATTTGGATAGAAAGAAGCGTATGATATCTCACAAACAAATGATTTAATTTCTAAGTTCAAAATCAAATCTCGATTTTGTGTAATGGATGACCGCGTCAATGAAATCTTACCAATAGTTGCATTCGTAGTTTGGGAAGGGATGGTTGTTGTGACCACGCTTTTTGAAATTGTCGTGTCTTTTGAATGGGCTGCAAACGAAATATGATTACGTGCTGAAATAAATGCATACTTTTACAGCAACTGCACATCCCAGTTAGGGTAAAGATAAATATCAGAGAACGCATATTAGCTTGATGATATTCGGCTCGTTCCCCTTTATATATTGGCTTGCAGCTGACGTGGTAGCTTGTTTCCCTCCATTGTGAGTCTTTTTATTTTAATTCTCGTCGCTTTTTTTTCTCCGATTAGATTGGTTTGTTTAAAAACTGACATACATCATAAATCCTTAATAGATGTAAAAAATGAGTCATTCGCGCCCACATTTTTCGGGTATCCAAGTGAAGAAGGTAGCGTATGAGCTTGAACTGGGATGATAACAGTGGAAAGGGGTTACGAATTGGTGTTGTAAGCAGGTGGGACATCCAAAATGCCCAATTACAGCTTTCTAATCCGTCAAAATTTGCCCGTTCGCCACAATACGATTCTCTCTTTTGTATTTTAATCAAAGAAACACACAAAAACACTCAATCCACAGACCTCTGAAATTCTCAAACGTCTCGATGTAGAAATTAGATACAAATCCAAAAGTCAACGTCAAAAAAATTGACGTGTGATGGCAAAAAAAGGTCCACCAGCAAAAATTAACGTGTGAAGAAAAAAAAAGGTAAAAACCCAAGCCTAAAAATATGGTAACGGAGGTGTAAATGGAAGGGAAGTGTGTTGTTGGATAATATCATCGATAGGTTGTAGCTGGATTTAATTTTATTATAGTTGGTTTCCAACTCTGGGGGCAACGGGCGCTGCGGGACCTCAAGACGCGCGCATTTGAATCCAATGAAAATTCGGAAGGTTTGCCTGATTTTCAAGTGGTCCTGCAACGCCCGTTTCCCCAGAGTTGGAAACCGACTATACAAATTGGGGATAGAAGGAAACAAATAGCATATTTATTCCCATGGTGAATTTGACTTGGAATTAAAAACTCCGCATATTGCCATGATTGTAACGATTAATCCTGCTATAAAAAATAAGAAATATTGCTATAGCTATGCGTTGTATCCTGAGTCTTCTCATAGCTGAAATGGTTGGCAAATCAAGTGAGTCTGTCAGGAAATACCTGCAGCATCCAGTCTTGGTGGCACTGGGATCACAATAACCGTTTGAGGAGGAGGATTGATGGCATAGTAACTGGGAGGGGCGTCTAAGGTCGATGAGGGTGGCTGCTCCATGAAGAGAGCAAAATAAGCTGCGGCCGGCCAAGGCGTCACAAATTTTATTAAGTGATAAGGCTGTCTCGTACGACTGTCAGGGATGACCTGGAAACACTTGGAGTTTAGTTTTCTGGATTTTTGATATAAATATTGATAAATATTGTTTTCCCTGTGTAAGTATTTCCTGATAATGGCGGATACAGCGAATTTCAAGCATGTGCCTGAGTGATTTACTGCGCGGCGTACCGCCTTATCGCGTCCATTAAAATTCAACCATTGTGGCCATTCATTGTCTATTGATTCTGCACAATTTCTGCCCTCAAATATTCTAAAAAAACGCTGTATTTCTTTTTTACATGACTTTACGACCACCCAGAGCTGATATTTTAGAAGCAGGTCTGACCTCCCCAATCCCTAAAGCTGACCGTTATTTCCAGCTATCAAAACATTTTATGAAGAAGATTTCCCTTCGCTGGAACGCATTGATGCTGGTGCAGAAGCCGTCACTTACCAAGGCCAATCAGCCATTTACGGCGATGTCTGTGTTAAATGCTTTCATTCAAAGGCCATAATTCAAGGTAGCAAGAGAGAAGTCAAATCCCTTCTCAAAGTAAGTAATTTCCCTCTTGAAAAACGGATTTCAGCATTCATTTCACCCAAATATCGTCCGTGTATTAGGATTTTATGAAGAAAAGGTCAATTCCCAACAGCAAGCTGGTTATGTTATGGAATTTATGGCTGGTGGAAGTTTACATTCTGGTAAGGTGACTCAGTGTGGAAAAAATATGAAATTTTCAAGCAATTTATTCCGGCGAGCATTATTTTGACGCGGATGCATACAATTGGATAATTCAAGCAGCACGGGGACTTCAATATCTTCATGAAGCAAATATTATCCACAGGGACATTAAGCCGAAAAAGTGGAGTCGATCAGGTTTATACAAATCGCCATTTCAGTATGTTATTGGATAAACGGCGGGAGACCCTAAAACTGTCGGATTTCGGCTTGGCTAAAGATTTGGACAGTCACACTGTGACACATAAGTAAATTAATGGTTCAGAATAATTGCTTGCTGCCATTTTTAGTGGTGGTACAATCCCTTACATGGCCCCCGAATTAATATCCCAAGGTGGAAGAGCATTTGGCTCAGCGTCCGATGTCTACGCTTTGGGAATTTCTATGCTGGAGATTTTTCAAAGACAGTAAGCCCTTGCAATATACTGTAACGGCGTACAGACCGCCATATGGAAGGCAGGCAGAATTAGCCCTTTTATCGAAGGTTGTGGCAGGAGAAAGACCAGCAATTGCTAGCAATCTCGATTCAGCAGTAGCTCAATTATTGAGAAGGTGAATCGCAAGGTCGCCTACGAATAAAAATTTCAGGACATGGGCTACAGATCCTCTAAATCGATGTACAATTATGGATATTGTTAAATTTGCTAATAGCAAACTTGGAGGAACAGCAGAATCATTTCTTCAAACTAATAGAAGCACTCCTACGGCGCCAAAAGCCCATTCAGCTGTAGTTGAACAATATCCGAGTACTATAAATGCAACTCCACGGTCGATATCTTATCCAGTAATCAGGAAAGAAACACCACTGCGAAATCTCCCAAAACCAAGGGAAACATTTGTCGAGCAGCAGCCTGATAGATTGGTCAATAGGAAGGAAGAAAGCTTTTTCAGTGCTGCCATAAAGCCCAAAACCGCTGGAATTTTTGGATTTCCAGTCAATATTGCTTCAGCAAATACTTTAACTCCTTCTCCACCTGTAGGTGCACAACATCCCCTGCCAATTCTTTGTACTGTGGTGAGTTGTCTATAGATTTGATCGCCCTTTTCAGAAAAAAATAAGAGTATATGATGAATATGGGTTTCGTCTGCGTTGTGAAACTGGCGGAATCGTTATTGACCAGGTGGAGTATGGCGGCTTCGGCTATTATGCTGGTCTCCGTTCCGGACAATGGCTTGTTGGAGTCAATGAAACGATTATCAACAAGACCACAACTTATAAAGACGTCGTTGTTCAAATCAACAAGTTCCCCCGGAGAGTGGCTCTTCTTGTGGCGCCAGAAGATGTCAAAAAATGGTACGCGGCTTACGGCAGACAGTTCAGCTTTGATAAAGTTCGAATGGTCCAGTAGCCACGATAAGAAATAAATTATTTTCAAAAAAATGTGTGGTAGACACTGCGAAAGGTCAAAAACTCTACAAGGCGGAATGCTGAAATGTTTTAAACACGGCCGTTGTCCAATCAAGAGAAGCCCAAATTTAGAACGAAAGAAAGTTGTTTGCTTCAGCACTAGCTGACAAGCGGATCCTAGACAGAAGAAAAAACAATACAGTCATAATTAGGGCAAAACAAGGATAAAAATAGAATTGGTTCAGTATAAAATCTACCAGATTAGCGAGAAGACCAGCCGTCATGCTTACCAAAATTTTTCTCTTCGCTCTTTTTGTCTTCGCAATTGCTGTTGCTCCGGTAAATTCCCTCTATTAACTGTTAGAATGATAAAAATTCAGGGTGAATCTGTCGCCGGGGACGAGGCAGTAGAATCCAGAGGCTTTGCAGTTCAACTGGATCCAACCATCTCCCTCCTCAATTGTCCACATCGTGTCTGCTGTGTCTGCTATAAAGATTCCAGCAAGCCCTGCGATCATTGCAAGTGTTGCCAATAAATGTTCGTAAAACTGTCTCAGTTTAGCCAGTTACTTGTTCACGTATTTCCCAGAACATCCCGTGTTATCTTGTTCTTTTAAGCACACAGTCAGCGCTTCTGAGCATTCGCTATCTATTGATTCTACGCCTCTTCTTCCGCCAGCCACCTTCATTTGAGCCTTTTTATAGTTATAAATACTTATTCCTCATGTCACTGAAATCGCCTAAAGACATTTTAGAAGCGGGTATCTGTGCTCCAAAACTTCCGAATTTGCTGTTATTTTCAGCTATAAAAACATTTTATGAGAAAGATTTCCCTTCTTTGAGACGAATTGACTCGGGAGCAGAGGCCGTCACTTACAAGGGACGATCGGCTATTTATGGCGATGTTTGTGTTAAATGTTTTAATACAGAGGCAATAGTTCGGGGAAGCGAGAGAGAAGTCCAATCTCTCCTCAAAGTGAGTAACCTGAAGACAAAAAACCTGGCTTTTTAGCATTCCTTCCATCCAAATATCGTTCGTGTACTTGGATTTTATAAAGATGAGGTCAATTCCGAACAGCAAATTGGCTATGTCATGGAATTTATGGCTGGTGGAAGTTTGCACTCTGGTGAGGAAATAAGTAATTTGGCTAAAATCGATCTATAGCAATTTATTCGAATGGAGACTATCTCGAAAAAGATGCATACAATTGGATAATTCAGGCAGCCCGGGGACTCCAATATCTTCATGAAGCAAAAATTATCCATAGGGATGTCAAGCCGAAAAAGTGAGTTTTGAGCTAACTCCTGACTAAAAACTCAACCGCCGTGAAAGCAACGTATTCTTTTTTTCAGTATGCTATTGGATAGACAGCGGGAGACCTTAAAACTATCAGATTTTGGATTGGCTAAGAATTTAGAAACCCTCACTCCGACCGATACGTAAGTTGCTATCCACAACAAAAAAAACTCCATTTCCAGCGCTGGCACAGTCCCCTACATGGCGCCGGAACTGATATCCCCGGGTGTAAATCCATTTGGAACGGCGTCAGATGTCTATGCGTTGGGAATTTCTATGCTGGAAATATTTCAAAAAACGTAAGTGAGGGCGCAATACACTCTAACGGGTCACAGGCCACCATATGAAAAAGCAAACCTTGCCCTTTTGCCCAAAGTTGCAGCAGGAGAAAGACCGGCGATTAATAGCAATCTCGATCCAGCAGTAGCCCAATTGTTGAGAAGGTAGGGAAATAGAGTAATGTAAGAGTAAAAAATCCTAGAACATGGGCTGAAGATCCTCGAAATCGATGTACAATTATGGACATTGTTGTATTCGCAAATAGGAAAATAGAAGAAAGGCCGGAATCACCCGTTCCTGCGAATCATGACGGTCTTTCAGTTCCAGCGGGCACTTCAGTAATGATAGAACAAACTCCAGATTCCGGAATATATAATCCGGGATCATGTCAAAGTTCAGCAAGAGGAAGAAAGGAGGAAAAAACATATGCACTAGCATCCAGTGACACTTTTGTTGAACAATCTCCTGATTCATTAGTGTGTCCGACGGTAGGTAACGCCATCGCTTTTCTTCTAATTTTTGGCAACGTTTTCAGGCGAGCGTCTTCATAACTCCGCCACCAGATGGCCTGGATCATCCTATGCCGATAATTTGTGCTCTTGTGAGCCTTCCTTGTATTTTATGTTCTATTATTTTAGACAAAAACAAGACCAGAAGATGACTATGGATTTAATCTTCGTAAAATAAAAGACCGCAGTGTATTTTTGGTTGGATCCGTAGATTCTGGCGGTATTGCCGAACGTGCCGGACTACGAACAAAGCAATTAATTGTTGGAATTAATCGAACCATTGTCTATCCCGAAATTTCCCAGCTACAGCTCTCTAAACTGATCAAGCAATTCCTTCTTTCCGTGACGCTTCTTGTAGCCTCGGAAGAAGTCGCAAAATGGTACAAAGTGAACAAGCAAGAATTCAGTTTCGACAAGGCTCAAATTTGGTCGAAGATTTGGGGGATTTCGTCGCAACCGAAGATTTGGGTGGTTCCTCGGTCACCGACGGTTTCGCCGCCGTCGAGGCTTTCGGCCCCGCTACCAAAGCAACCTCATCCACCGGCAAGTTTTAGCGTATTCTTGGCCATTTCCTTTTCAGCCAAGGGCCAGTTCCCTCAATTCACCTCAACTTTCAACAGAATCTTGCATAAGTATATTGGAAAGAAATTTACTGGTAGGTGAAACATCCCTGATGGAAAGGAATGTAGGCGTACATTTGTTCCCTTTACCTTAGAAATAGTATAGAATTCCAGGCAAAGCAGAAATATGTTCAATTTCTTCACGCTCTAATGCTCGCCCTTCCCTCGACTGCTGCTGATCATTACCTGGATACGCTCGATAAATTCACCGCGAATTGTATTCAAGAATTTAATTGGTATACGCGTCAACCTCCAGTCATTAATAAGAGAAGACAATGGATTGGAAGAAGCGACGGAACAACGGACAGTGATGCTCTCAAAAGAATTGCATGGGATATTGATCAAAAAATCTTGGACGAAGAAACTGGCTTTGGAGCTCATGTGAATATTAACAATTTCTCGATGATTTTCTACTGTAATCCAAAAAGATTCACTGCAGAAACTAAAGAGAAGCTGATCTTTTTGGAAGAGCTCTTGAAACATCTACGGAAAAGACTGAATTAGTATAATGAGAAGAAATCAGCTGAAGAAAATTCACAATTAAATTGTTTAATTGTTGGAAATACTTTAGAAGCTGAAAAGTTTTTTGCTGCGGTTGCTCGTGCTGCTCCAATAGGAGTCAGAAATCTTTATCGACAAAAATTCTTTGTAATCGATGTTCCAAGTGACGAAGATATTGTGGAAAGAGTTGATCTCATCCGTGAAAAAATAAGCCGTATTGGGGAAGTTCATAGTAGTTTGCTCCTATTGGATTCATCAAAATCTTACGGACCATTTGAAGGTCTTTTATGGGAGCAGCTTATAGCCAAAATGGTACCTATTTTATGTCATCAGGAGTCACAAAATGGTAATATAACTAAATACCAACAATATTTGAAAAACACATTCTATTTAAGTGCACCGGATATTATTTTCGATCAAAATAGAGTAGGAATAAAAGTCATCGAATAATTCAAAATTGCAGACAACTTCAATTTCAACTGAAGACGCTTGTAAGATTTTATACTTGGCATATGCACGGAGTTTATTTTGTAAAGCGGGTGAAGAAGATTCTTCTTGAAGCTGTGCCTTGACTTCATATGTAAATAATACATTAAATATTTTGTTGGAGTCAATGAAACGATTATCAACAAGACCACAACTTATAAAGACGTCGTTGTCCAAATCAACAAGTTCCCCCTGGGAGTGGCTCTTCTTGTGGCGCCAGAAGATGTCAAAAAATGGTACGCGGCTTACGGCAGACAGTTCAGCTTTGATAAAGTTCGAATGGTCCAATAGTCCGGCCATTCCATATGAATAAATGTTATGTATATACCCTCCCTATGAATGATTCATCTCGACTGGTCCATTGATTTCCAGAACTCCAATGATTTCGTAGAGTAAATTTCATGTTTATTTGCGTCAAAGTATGCTACTCTTCCTCTCCACCCAGCTTCTTGGAACTTGCAGCGCTATCGTACCCATTAAACCACACAGTCAGTTCTTCTGAGCATTCACTATCTATTGATTCTATACAACTTCTTCCACTAACTGCTCTTTCCTTTCTTTCTTGGGAAATCGCTTTCCTAAATGACTTTGAGACCACCTGGGGCGGATATTTTAAAAGCCGGTATTCATCTCCTCCTCCCAGTAAAATTGCCCCCATTTCCAGCTATAAAAACATTTTATGAAGAAGATTTTCCTTCTTTGAGACGAATTGACTCGGGAGCAGAAGCTGTCACTTTCAAGGGCCGGTCGGCCATTTATGGCGATGTCTGCGTCAAATGCTTCCATTCAAAGGCCATAATCCAAGGAAGCAAAAGAGAAGTCCAATCCCTTCTCAAAGTAAGCCTTCTGGGGGCAAAACTGCTGACTTTTCAGCATTCATTCCATCCAAATATTGTCCGCGTACTTGGATTTTATGAAGAAAAACTCAATTCCCAACAGCAAGCTGGCTATGTTATGGAATTTATGGCTGGGGGCAGTTTGCACTCTGGTGAGAAAAAGGTTCCTGTTAAAAATCGATTTATAGCAATTTACTCGCGAGAAGATTATTTCGAAAAAGATGCATACAATTGGATAATTCAAGCAGCCCGGGGACTTCAGTATCTTCACGAAGCAAATATTGTTCACAGAGACGTCAAGCCGAAAAAGTGTGAATTATTTTGTTTTAGAGAAATCTTCATTTCAGTATGTTATTGGATAGACAGCGAGAAATCTTAAAACTGTCGGACTTTGGATTAGCAAAAGATTTGGGCAGTCATTCGTTGACAAATAAGTGATTTTTTTTTCAATCCTAATGTAAATTACTTATTTAGTGGCGGAACTATCCCTTACATGGCGCCCGAGCTAATATCCCTGGGTGGAAAAGCTTTTGGAACAGCGTCAGATGTCTACGCTTTGGGTATTTCTATTCTAGAAATTTTTCAAAGACAGTAAGTCCTTGGAACTCGTAAGAACCTGTTACAGACCCCCGTATGGAAGACAGGCAGAACTAGCACTTTTATCAAGAGTAGTGGCAGGAGAGAGGCCAGTAATTAATGGAAATCTGGATCCAGCCGTAGCCCAATTATTAAGAAAGTAACGCAGGTTTAAATATATTTGCATAAAACTGCAGAACTTGGTCTACGGATCCTCGTAATCGATGTACAATTATGGATATTGTTCTATTCGCCAGTGGCAAGATGGGTGAACGACCAGAATCACCCGTACCAGCAGAGAGAGACACTCCTGCATTATTAGAGACGACAACAGGAACTATTGAACAGGCTCCGGATAGTCGAATGTATAATCCACGGCCGAGTACATCGCACCCAGGTGCTAAAAATGAAACAAGACAAAGCCGATACGTACCGACGAGTGACACCTTTGTTGAACAATTTCCTGATTCATTAGTGGAGCCGACGGTAGGCTTTTTTCCCTTGATGGCTACGTTTTCAGGCCAGCATCTTTATAACTCCACCACCTGATGGCTTGGATCATCCTATGCCGATAATTTGTGTTCTTGTCAGTGCTTTTCCTTATTTGATAATTTGTTGTTCTAGTCAAAAACGAAACAAGAAGATGGATATGGATTTAATCTCCATAAAGTAAAAGATCGCGATGTATTTTTGGTTGGATCCGTGGATTCTGGAGGAATTGCCCAACGTTCCGGCCTTCGAACAAAGCAGCTAATTGTCGGGATTAACGGAACCATTGTTTATCCAGAAGTTTCACAGCTGCAGCTCTCTAAACTAATCAAGAAGTTCCCTCTCTCGATGACGGTTCTTTTAGCCACGGAAGATGTCGCGAAATGGTACAAAGTAAACAAGCAAGAATTCAGTTTTGACAAGGCTCAAATTTGGACTGCCCATCCTCCAATGCTACCTACTCCACCGGTGAGTTTACGGTGAATGTACGCGTGCATTCGTACACCTACCCCATTCGTTCATATCCAAAGATTGGCTTTGTGCGTATTCTAAGCCAACGGACTTCTAAAGGCACGATGGACGCATGTATGAAAAAGGTGGACGAATGTACGGGAGGTGAACACCGTAAGATGTACCTTATTGTTGGTAATTTTTTTTAGGCGAGTGCCATCTCAGTCAATTCAATGCAACCTTCAATAGACTCACTTACAAATTTAACGGTATGTCAAAAAAAATATATGAAAATGGCTGTGAATTGAAAACATTTTATTTGAGAGACATTTGGATAATTTGATATCGGGTTCCAACTTCAGGGAAACCAGAGCTGCGGGACCCAAGAATGCGCATATTTGAATCTGTCGTTGTTCCAATACAAATTTAAAAAATGTGCATGATTTTCAAGCGAGTCCCACAGCGCTCTTTTGACGATAAGAAGTCATCCAAATGTCTACAGCGCAATGAAAAAGGATAGGTCCACCCCATTCTTTTTCCAGAATTTGCGTTAAAAATGAGTTTAACCTGTTTTTTTTGACCGCAGCGTATATGTTTTTTTATCCAGTTCGCAGCATAAAAAGGAGATCACCTAGGAATTCAGATAAAGCAGAAATGTGTGCAATTCCTGCTACCTCTAATATTTACCCTTCCCTCTACTGCAGCAAGTCATCATGTGGATACGCTTGACAGATTTCTTGCGAATTGTATGCAAGAATATAAAGAGCATACACGGCAACCACCTGCCATGAATAAAAGAAGATTGTGGATTGGGAGAAGCGACGGGATAACGGACAGTGATGCCCTCAAGAAGATTGCATGGGACATCGATCAAAAAACCTTGGATAAAGAACCGGGCTTTGGAGCACATACGAATATTCGCAATTTGTCAATGATCTTCTATTGTAATCCAAAACGATTCACAACAGAAAGTATGGAAGAAATAATCTTTGTGGGAGTATTCTTGAAAGATATAAGAAGAAGACTGAAGAGATATGAAAAGAAATCAGTTGAAGAAAAGCCGCAATGGAATTGTTTAATTGTTGGAAATACTCTAAAAGCCGATAAATTTTTTGCTGCGGTTGCTCGTGCTGCTCCAATAGAAACAAGAAATCTTTATCGGCAAAAGTTTTTTGTTTTTGACATACCAAATGGCGAAGATATTGTGGAAAGAGTTGATCTCATCCATGAAAAAATAAGCCGTATTGGGGAAGTTCATAGCGTCCTGTTCCTATTGGATTCATCAAAATCTTATGGACGATTTGAGAGTGATTCTTGGAAGAGGAGCATATCCAGTACGATACCTATTTTATGCCATAAGGAGACACCCAATGGTAATAAAACTGAATTTCAACAACATTTGGAAAATACATTCTATTTAAATGCATTGGATTTTGTTTACAATCAAGATACGGTAAGTATAAACGAATTAGAATATTTCTGAATTTCAGTCATCTCAAATTTCAACGGAAGACGCTTGTCGAATTCTATATTTGGCGTATGCAGGAACCTTACTTACTTATGTGGTTACATCTGACCCGGCCCGCCAGTGAATTTAAAAATGGCTTGACTGTTTTCGGTCTTTCGAGGATTTATATTTGATGCAAAAATCATATTCAGTCCTTTTTTTGCTGTGTAGCAATTTGAGGTCGATACGATCAATAAATTATTAAAAACGCGTCTGAAAATTCATAAAAATGCAAATCTCTATTGCATTCGGCGAATGGATGGCATGCAATGTAATTGCTGCCAGTAATATTGAGCAGCATATTCAAGATCGAATAAATATCTCCTGAAAATAACGTAAAACTTTGGCAAACAAACATTCATTTTAAAAACGTCTGTCAGTCGCCTCATCTTGACATATCGCTCTTTTTTTCAATTTTTTTTGCGCTGACTCTTCATTATTGATGATCCATTTGATGTCGTCATAATATCAAAAAAATCAGCTGAATGAGAACAACAACGAACACAGTCAGAAGATGCAAAGCTATTGATAAGATTGCAACCCGAGACCGAAGAGACCGGCAAATATGATCTAAAACGAGGCCATTGAAGCGGATATTTTTATGATTTTGCGGATGACTGTGCCTTCTAAAAATGTTTCTAAACCAAAACATCTCGGGTATAAAACTGAAAGGCAAGACAAAAATGGCAGCCTCCTTAGCTATGTTCACCAAGTGCCTTCTCTTCGCTCTTCTCGTCTTCACCATCGCTTCTACTCCAGTAATTTTGCATTTTAGCCTCCAAATTACGGTAAAATTCAGGTTGAAGAGGCCGCTGGAGGACAACCCATTGACTGGGTAAGTTATAACTTACAAATAAAACCCTTTACAAATAAAATCTATTTCTAGAGTTTACACAAAATCGAACGTCATAGTTGTTGCGTGAATTGCCTCCCTCAATGCACCTGCTGTATCGCTAAAAACTGGGCCGACCCTCTCTTGAAGAACCTTTGAGCCTGTTGCCCTACGGACCAGAATTTTAACAGTCTATGCTGTGATTAAAAACTGTGTAGAAATATTTGAATAAATATCCGCATCAGTCATCTGGAAATTATCATGGTGGCCTGCGTTTCGATGCTCACCAGTCCTGCCACAAATTTCATGTCTGCGAAATTGAACAAGCCATAACATTTTCAAATAATAGAAATCAAACCATCCAACTGGTAACAATCGGGGGTCCAGTCAACGGGTAGGATCCTATTGAAAATAATACTGACATTTGAACATCGAGCACAAAAAAATAGAAAACAACGGTTTGTCATCTTTGCTTTCCTGATGGTGATTGGACATCCTGTTTTGAACAAAAACTAGTGGAGTATAAAGCTAGATGCTCGAAAAAAAAGGAGCAACCCTCACCAAAATGTTCGCCAAGTACCTTCTCTTCGCTCTCCTCGTCTTCACAGTTGCTGCTGCCTCGGTAATTTAACCTTCTCGAATTCAAATTACCGTAAAATTTAGGCTGCAGAGATCCCTGGAGATAAAATTCAGGTGGAAGACATCGCTGAACCCGCTGTCTGGGTAAGCTCCTTTTATGAATAAACTCCTGTTTTCTAGAGCTTATTAAAGAACCCACGTACTGGATGTTGCAAGTGGTGCATGGCTGGATGCGCCTGCTGTGAAGCTCGAATCTGGGCCGCTCCTTCCTTGGCTCAGGCTGAAAATGTCGCTGCCAGCGAGCCCATTAAAATGGTAAATATTACTAGCTGCGGGTGAATAAAAGTCTATTTTAGAGCTTTGCTGAAGCTGCAAAGTTGGATGGGATGATGCTTCGGCGCTGTTGTCCCATGATCAAGTGCGCAAGGCACTGCACTTGCTGTGTTGAAAAGGACAATTAGAATGCATTTTACATAACAACAAGATTTACCGTTTAATAAAAGTTTGCTTTTCGTTGAAAGAACAAAAGACTAAAAGTCTGTTCCATCGACTGATTCAGTCTATTTCCCAATTCCTGTGCCCATTTCTGTCTCTGACTCAATTATTGTAGTCCAATCTCTTGTTCTCTGCTTGTTCATGTCGTCTTATCACAGTTTCCCACGCCGAACCGGCGTATCCGACGTCATTCTGTCCTCTTCTTATCATCTCTTCCTATAAAAGCCGTTGATGGCAAGAAGAAAGAGCAGATCAAAATGGTTCACGTTGTCCATCATACTCCCGTTCATCACCATCACCATCATGTTTCCACTTCCCATCATAAAACGGCTGTAAAACATCATCACAAAGGTGCAGGAACCAGTTCAACGCCTAAAGTGGCGCCTGTGGGAAGCGGAGCTGTTCCTACTAATCCTACAACTATTCCTAAAATTGGAACTGGTGTTACTCCAGCTACTCCGGCCATTGGAACAGGAGCTAGGCCAGCTCCTAAAGCCGCTCCAATTGGAACTGGAGTTAAACCTGCTCCTGTCGGAACAGGAGTTCGACCTGTCGCAGTTCCTGTAGGATCTGGAGCGAAACCCGCAGCTAAAACTGCTCTTATTGGTTCTGGAGTAAAACCTACATCAAAGGCTAATCCACCAATTGGAAGCGGAGCAAAACCGACCCAGAATCCCGCCCCAATTGGTTCTGGAGCCACTCCGAGGCCAGCTGCCATAGGAAGCGGCGCCATTCCGACTCCTGGAGCTACTCCTTTTATCGGAACTGGAGCTGTTCCAACGGCAAAAGCAGGAAAAGCTGCTGCTAATAAGACAGAAATCCATCATTATCCCCATTCTGCACATGGAGAAAACGAAGGAGAAGAGAAGAAACGAGCAGAAGATCCGGCAAAAAAGACAGGATTTTCAGGGTTTTTAACGAAATTTGGAATCCATTAGGAAATTGTGAGTCAAAAGGAGAAATCTCATTAATAGGAAATTTTCAGACTTGTACAGCCCAGTCCAAAGAAACGCTGCTCCAAAGTCTTCCACTTATCAAAAATAACTGACTATGTGCCTATTAAAAGTTCTTAAACCTGTAGTCTCTCGTTTAAAACCCTTCTTATCACGACATTCCGCCATGGCACCTCACGGCCATCATGGCGGAGGTGGCGGCGGTTTTCGTACTTCTAATTTTACTTCTACTAGTCATCATCGACCAGCTAGATCTACCCCAATTTCCCGTCCTACTCCTAAGCCTACGACTTCTATTGGAACAGCTGCCAAGCCATCAAAACCAGCGACTTCTATCGGGTCTGGAGCTGTTCCCAAGGCAAAAACTGCTCCAATTGGTAGCGGAGCGATTCCTAAAGCGAAAACTACAGTCCCTATTGGATCAGGGACTACACCGAAACCAGCGCCAATTGGTTCGGGAGCAGTTCCAACACCGGCTCCTATAGGAAGTGGGGCTATTCCTAGGCCGAAAATTATAGCTCCTATTGGTTCGGGAGCTTCTCCGAAACCAGTTCCAATTGGTTCGGGGGCAATTCCAAGACCTAAAGTTACAGCTCCAATTGGCTCAGGAGCTGTTCCAACACCGATTCCTATAGGAAGTGGAGCTATTCCTACTCCAGCAGCTGTTCCAATTGGTACCGGGGCAATTCCTACAGCTTCTCGACCTCCAATCGGAAGTGGAGTGTCTCCTACTCCTGTTCCAATTGGTTCTGGAGTCACCCCTGCTACGGTTCATCCCCCAATTGGATCTGGAGCTCTGCCAACAGGAGGACAACCTTATGGAGGAGCGCACCACCACCATCATCATGGCACACCGGAAGTTATTATAATCGCACCAAAGCAGCGATACTTTCTCTGGATTCCAATTGCAGGTGAGTTTTCCGGGGTTGATGTCTAATTCTCGGAAGAATTTAGATAATGTAAACCTGCGAAAACGACTTATTGTTACTGCCATTCTGCTTGTTTTGATAACCGCAATTTCTGTAACACTGGCTCTGGTTCTACCATAATTCGGACAAGGAGAACATTTTTGATTTTGAAAGATTTTGAATAAATTATATCTTCATTATAAGCTGATGTTTATTACAGGCAGTGTAAAAGATAGGGAAGCAGCGATTGAAAATTATTCAGCAGCATTTGCAGCGACATGGTCTGTTCGTACCAGGGAAGCATTCGCAGCACTTGCGGCAGGACAGGGGCTCAACCAGAAAGGCGCCCGAAGTTTTGGCTGCTCCAGCGAATTCCTGAAAATGAGACACATATTTCCACTCTGGGAAAACAATTACCACGTCAATGGCCTGGTTCCCAGCAGCATCGTCAATCTGAATGTCTCGCTGCTTAAATTTTAAAAAGGAAAAGTTACCGGGAGAGCGACAGCAGTGAAGACGAGGAGGGCGAAGACAAGATATTTGGAGAATTGTGGGTTGTCCTTCTCTCCAGGCTGCCAGCTTTTATAGCAAATTTTTTCTATTCTCAGATGTTGTTTTCACCTAAAAGTATTGTTCGTCCAGCCATCTAAAAGTGGCAGAAATAACCACTGCAGCATCTTTTGTATCAAATTTTGCACGATTTTCGCTGATTCACCACCTGTTTCGGGAGAATTATTCCCGCTGTGCAGGTTTTTTTTATAAAATAGCAGTCTGTTGGAGCAAAAATAATGAAAAATGAAGAAAAATACTGTAAAATAAAAAATATTACAAATAATTCTGACAAAATTTAAATATTTCACTCCCGCCCAACTTTTTTTATTTAAAATCCCCCATTTCCCTTCCCCAGTCTATTTTCCCGCTCTTTCGAGGGGATTCCAAAAATTCAATGCTACTCATAAGCGTCCACTTGCACGGAAATCTTTAGTAAAAGGCGAAAGATTTTCTCGATTAAATGCAAGAGGACCAGAGATGCTGCTGATGACGCGATGTAGGTGGTCGTGTCTATTTGCTGCCAAGTATTTATGGGTGCGAGAGCTTGTCCACTTGGCTTGACCTCCTTACTGCAATGGGGGCAAAATCTTTTCCCGGATTCTGCCATAAAAGACATCCAAAATCCCTGATACTTCTAACCTCTCCGACTAATCTCTATTGCGTAACGTTCGTCCCCGTTCCTTATTTTATCACCGTGATCTCCTAATAATGGTGTTATTCTACGTCATCTGCTTGCCGAGTGCATGTGGTCTTTCCTTATCAATTCTTTTTATAAGCTGGCGAACTCCAGTCAGTTTACAAAATGACCCACGGACATCACGGCGGTGGTGGCTTTTCTTCTTCCCATCATCATCATCATTCTACCCCGACTATTTCCCATACTTCTCACCACCACCACCATCACCATACTCCAACCAGTCATCATCACCATCACCATACAGGTGGCATTGGTTCAGGGGTGACACCAACGGTCCATAAAACCCATCATCATCACCATTTATCTCCGCCTGTCAGCTCAATTTCAAAGCCTAGGAGCTCTACTTTTGGATCTACTTCAAAACCGAGTTCTTCTATTGGATCCGGAGTTAAACCGAGTTCTACCATCGGATCAGGAGCTCGCCCTGCTCCAAAATCGACATTTTCCATTGGATCAGGGACCAAACCATCAAAACCAGCGACTTCTATCGGGTCCGGAGCAGTTCCCAAGACGAAAAGTGCTCCAATCGGTAGTGGAGCGACCCCTACACCGAAACCTAGCGGCATTATTGGATCAGGAGCTACTCCGAAGCCACCTCCAATTGGCTCAGGAGCTGTTCCAACACCAGTTCCTATAGGAAGTGGAGCTATTCCTACTCCAGCAGCTGTTCCAATTGGTACCGGGGCAATTCCTATAGCTTCAGGGCCTGTGATTGGAAGTGGAGTGGGTCCTACTCCTGTTCCAATTGGTTCTGGAGCCACTCCTGCTCCGGTTCATCCCCCAATTGGATCTGGAGCACAGCCAATAGGAGCACCCCTTGAGGAAGGACACCACCATCATCATCATGGCGGAGACCCGGAGATAATTATAGTCCCTCCAGTAAAAAGACGAAGATTTCTATGGATTCCCCTATCTATTCCAGTCAGCGATGATTCACTGGGTGTCTCGCCACGTGAGTTTCCGTCTGGGAATTATTGATAAGGAAAATTTAGGCTCCCAATGTAAAAGAAGACTCTGCATGGCAGCTGGACTTCTGATACTGGCACTGATTATTTTGGCTATTGTCTTACCAATTGTTTTACTTACATAGAAATAAATAAAAATAGATAAAATTTCTATTGGTGTCTTTTATCCTGAATCTCTGTCTGAATTCCCATTTGGAATCCACAAACGATGCCAATTTGTTATGTAAAATAAATATAATTCATGTCTTCTAATAACAACAAATCAGATTTAATGAGATTACCAAGGGAAGTATTCGAGTAACTTGGAGACCGCCTAAGATTTCAGTCAGTCTCGATGTCGACTCGCCACCTCTCTTTCCCCCTTCTCTTCCTGGTCTGGGTGGGTATTTGACGCTGTCAAAGCTAAATGTATTCTAGAGAGTCGAAGCTCAAACAGCGCAAACAACTTACAGTATCACTGGCCTTCGCATCGAGGACAATAAATGGTGGAGGGTTCATTGCAGTTTTAATAGGTTCAGTTTTCCATTGTCTTTTATTTTTTTAGTCCTGACACTGCTGGAACTATCGGAATTTCCGCCATATCTTTAAACTCCACTATAGTTTTCAATATGCTAATGGAAGCTAACCGGAAAGTAATGTTGTTTGGAAATGGAGGGAATAACATCGCTGAAATCTCGGGTAGTCCTGATGACGACGATGATTACGTCTATCTTTTTGGTTTTAAACTGAATGGCTCTATGACTACGGTAAAAGTTTTTTTTCTATTAGAAAGTCTGATTACAGTTTAAGGATTTTTATGGCAATCAGATTTCTATTAACTCTACTAATACCGTGAAGGACATCGCCATGGTGAATGTCACACTTTATGACAGCAATAATGGCAAATGTCTTCCTTACGTTGAATGCGAATGTCCGTAGATTAAATAAAAATTCCGTTGATAATCTTTAATATGATCAGCGTACACATTTTTGCAAATGAATCATCCAGTTACTCTGTTATAGTAATTGGAGAGGATTTACTGCCGTAGAATGCAGCGGATTAGTGACCAAATATAAAGGACCAATTGGTTTGCACCTTGGTCCGTGGTTTATCGGCCAGCAAGGGTCAACCATGATCCGTCTCCTTTTCATTTATTCTACAGTGATTTTAACCGGGCTCATGGCTCAAAATATGACTCAAACAGCTGTTAAACGATATTTTAAATATACCGATGCTAATGGCCTGAAAAATGTGAGTCTGCTTTAAAATTACTAGAAACTTCTCTCTTCTTTTCAGATAACCACAAAGATGAACAATGCAAAGGATGGACCTATTTGTAAAAAGCAATGCAACACATTTGCAAATTCTAAACAATTTGTAAGCAGCTCCAAAAATTACAGTAATCCCTTCAGATTGGTTCCGGAATAACCGTCAACAAGACTGATCCCTTGTCCAAACCAGCTGCCGCCTCCACAGCTTGTCAAAGTTTCTGTGCCCATCGTTTCGCCTTCCGAAAATTTGTCAATTTGATCAGAGATCGCCTCATCAACAAAAAATTCTCGACGCTGGCAGCCAAAGTAAAGGCTCTCTTTTTCTCCGAAGACAAATTATCCGATAATTATTTCATGAAGACTATGAGTCAAACCACACCAAAACTGATGGCCCTGCCTCCTCCAGAGAAACTGGATCTGTTTATGGATACTATAGCTGGTGGCATGCAGGCATTCTCTACCAAATTCCCTACTGCAGCTATGAATCTATTCGGATATCGTGAACCTGGAGAGAAGATTTCAAGTGGACGATCTTGAAGTGTAAAAATAAAGATGTTGCCGTTTTTATCTGTGTATCCGTAATCCTACATAGTTTTGAACCTTTCCTTTTTGTTTTTTTTTTCCGTTAAAAGGTTCAAAAGGCCAGAAAACAGCTTCCCTTTTGTAATTCATGGACCAGTATAAGCGCCACTTTTGTACTCATTGGGATCGTCAATTTGTTGAGCGCAAAGCTCCTCGTTTTCCAGTCATTTCAGAGCCTTTATTGACTGCAAAAATATCACTGTGTAGCTCTATTGCGTACAAAAAATTCAGCGCAACACAGATGTATAAATAGTCACAAAATTGGACAAAATGTTCCCGCAATAGAGAGCCGGTAAACTAATTGGATGCCCGATCGAAGTTTGCCCTTTCCCGCACCCGTTACTGATCCGTTGAATATCCGTGAAAATGCGTGAAAAGCTCTCTAAAAGATCGGGAACATAAAATAATCCATCGTGTCAATTGTGTAAAAACACTTCCTGGTGTTGTCCAGTGCAGTTTCTTTACGCTTTCTCGCAGGCAAAATCCGGGTAAGCGGACCGCCCACAGCGGCCGTCGCCTTAATAAAGAAATAATCAGATTCACCACCGCGGTAGGGCAAACTATAAAATATTTTAAAAATTAATTAGATAACCGGCCGCTGATTCCGTTTATGAGGGCAGTGTCAGTTCACCTTGCGGTCTATGAAGCCACTTCCCTTCATTTTTATTATTTTCTTCTCTGGATGGATTCAAGCCGAGAATATTTGCAGTATTACCGTGCCCATTGGGACATGGTTCCGAAATCATACAGGGCCTTGTGATATTGTCAAAGGTCATTTTATTCTGGATCGGTTGGCGAATGTCTTCGCTTGGAAGTTGACGTCCGTCTTTGGTGGGCTGAAATCCATTGAAGGCTGTCTCTACGTTAAAGGATTCACTGGGACTACGGATCTTTCATTCTTTGGCAATTTAAAATCTGTCGTTTGTAAGAAAAAACATGGTAATTCCCTGTATTTTCCATATTTTTCCAATTTCAGCAGCAGAGGCCAATCTGACAAATGTTATCGAAGTCGTCGGGCCATCTCTAAAAACAATGGGATTTAATTCTCTCGAGAAAGTAGAAGGTCCTGGGCGGATTATTCTGTCTTTTGATGAAGTGCAGAAAAGTTACAGGCAGATGGAGCAAGGCTTTTACGAACCGGAACGAGGAAAGAAATGCTTCTCAAAAGAGGTGAGGCAGGGTTTTTTCGTGTTAATCAGGATGCGCTCGGAAGATCTCGGTAAGGTCCTGCTGACCATGGTCCAAATCCATGGTCATTTATGTCATTTACAGCTAATGAAAACTCGTAATGTAATTTAAAATATGAATGTTTTCAGGAGATGCAATTCCTCGCGCGCAATTTACAATTTCAAGGGAAAATGTACCGTCCCTGCGATGACATCACCGATCCTTGTTTTAATTTAAATCCATGGAATAAAACAACTTGGGAGGGTAATGACGAAGATTACTACTGGACTGATGGCCCAATTGTTTGGCATACTGCTCGTGACCTCGGAACTTTACCACCTTGGTATCCAAGAACAAGAAGTTCCAATGGAGTTATGACCGTCACAAGATCTCCAATTCAAACCGATTCTGGTCCGAGTATTGATGAAATTATTCGGACATTTGGTAGTGGTACAAATATTATTAGAAGCGGTGATGGAATGACGATCACCAGAACTGTGACCACTGGAAAAGCTCGAAGAATTGCCAGAGATACCTCAAGAGAATGGAGGAATGAAAATGAACCGGACAACATCGCCAGAACTCCGAAGCGTTACAAACTTTCGGATATCCCAAACAATTGTCCAACATTTGTTGGAGCCATTTGTCTCTTTGGTAGGGAAACTCCTCGTCCTAACTTTCCCTTCAGGACCTTTAACATTTGAAGGAAAGGATCTCGGCCGATTTGCCAATTTAACCCTTCTTATTGGACAAATTCACATGAGCGGAACTCTATTCGACGACCTGCAATCAATATTTCCTAACCTTCAAATGGTTTACCCGTGTTAGTTTCGGTTTTTAAAATTTGTTACCGGGTTACGGTAGGCGCATAAATTTGATTTGATCTGATTCTTTGAATAGCGACCACGGAAGGTAAATTAAATTACGCGCCCAGTTCAGTTTGACGCGATAAAATTCATCAGATTTTGTTTCTAGAACCAATAAATCGGTGCATTTTTATAAATTTAAAGGTCAAAATAATCAAATTCCTTTTTTTTTTCAGACGAAGCGCCCGGTGGTTTCAGTGACAGTTGCAATTCCGAGATTGTTCCCGACCTAACCAACGTTCTGTTAGAACCCAGCCTCGCTCCAAGAGGAGAAGCCCTTCAAGTCATCCGCGTCCGTTTAAATCGTTTCATGAAGAACTTGTCGCTGCCTTTCCTGGAACCCACTCGACCCCTGGACCTCAGCAATCCATATTACCAGGCCGCTGGTCTGTCATATCTCTTCGTTCCGGCATTTTTCCCCGAACCCATAGAAGACGTCTGCAGCCATTTTCCAAAATTCCGCCCCGGGGACTGTGGACGTTTTTTAGACAACGTAAACTTCGAGGAAGAAGTAGATTTTGAGCATCCGGAGCAGAAATTTATCCAGCTGGGAACGTTGCTCTTGATAGCCATTGGAGTCGCCTTCTGCGTCCGAGCCATGATTCTACTTCAATTTTCGAATGCCTCCGTTTATTTGCCGTATTCTCGTGGTTTTATAATATTTGCCGTCTTCGTACTAATCTTATCCGCGCTGGAAAATTGCATAGTTCGGCAGAAAATGTTCAATGTTGATGATAATGTAAGACAAGTGCCTCAAATAATGTTGGAATTCGATTCGCATCATCTGACGCATCCATTTTCCCAATTTATTATGGCAATTATCGTCTCAACCAAGTACACTTGCCTCCTACTGATAATTTTCTGCTACATTGACGTTATTTTATTTTATCGGTGAGTTCGAAATCCCTGGATGCGCTGGGAACTTCGTATTTTTTCAGGCTGAAGAGTCTCAGACTTACTCGTTATTTCTTCATTCTGGCAACAATTTTGGCAGTTCTTCTGTGTATTTACCTCCATTCCCAAATTTTTATAACAATTCGTGGTAGAGAGCCAAATTATACGCGGGAGCCACGACACGTCGTCTACATGCCATTCATTATGGTAAACTGTCGGCCATTCGTGAGCTACGCCTTTCAGAATAAGGCTTCTGTTGCCAATTTTACCTTATTCCTCCCCGACACCAGGTATTTAACATTTATCTACGAGCTGTTGGTTATCTCATTTAATGATCAAGACGGTAGTACGCAGTCTTTTCATTTCGATCAAGTTATGCTGGAAATTCATGGGGTATTTTTATTTAAAACTCGTATATTTCTTACAGAATATCTTCCCTGACTTTTCTTTTATTGCGGACATTGGTTTTGCTGTGGCTTTTCTTGTCTTCTACCTTCTATCGTATCGCGGAGCCATCCATCCCCACAGCAAATTCTTTTTTCTCGTTCTCTTGGTAACCCGCCTACCTTGCAAAAAATTCCCGTTTCAGTACTTTCAATTGTCCATAAATCGCCTCCGATATTATATTTACAGTCTCCTGGTAGATGACTATTGCCTAAGGAAAGATATCTGGACAAAGGACGATGATTATATGGGACCATATTACACCTGTTATACTCAAATGTTCAGCTATAGGAAAATGAAACAAAGAGGAGACATCATTATGGAAGAATATGTCTGGAAAATTATTGAACAGGTGGGATCGAAAAGGCCATGAGAGAATGAAAATGTTGATTTAGATTCTGGTCGTTTCACCGAATGTCACCTTTGCAGCAACTTCTTTCGTCTGCTGGAAATTTGCTAGGTATTTTCGAAGTAGAGAAGCTAAGTTTCGATTTCAGATATGCGAGCTACCTTGGACCAGCACTCCAATTCCGAGAACATCGAAATGAGACAACGAACAGCGACGGATACAACCCGGCTAATCCTTCAGATTGTCCTCCGTCCTATCAGAAAATGTAAAAATAATAAAGTTGCTTAATGAATTTGCTTTACTATAATCAGGAAAATGAAGAATGTTTATAATTATGCGTCTGTAAAAATCCAGAACGTCTGTAAATGTTTATAATTATGCGTCTGTAAAAATCCAGAACGTCTGTAAATGTTTATAATTATGCGTCTGTAAAAATCCAGAACGTCTGTAAATGTTTATAATTATGCGTCTGTAAAAATCCAGAACGCATGGAATCTTTCATTTGATGATCGCCCAGGGAAAATCAGAAAATCCTCTATCGGAATCAGTCTTAGATTCAACATTTATTGAACTTTCTGGTAAGAAGGTGGGCAATCCGACGGATCGGCCTGGTCATAATCGCTAATCTTGGCCATACTTCGATGTTCTCGAATCTGAAGAGCTGGTCCAAGATAACTTGCGTATCTGAAAACACAATAAATTAGTTTTCTGGTACAAATTTACCTGGCAAATATCCAGCAAGCAAAGGAAGTTGCCACAAATGTAATATTCGGAACGATGACTAGGATCTAAATCAACATTTTCAACCTCTCATGGCCTTTTTGACCCCACCTGTTCAATAATTTTCCAGACATATTCTTCCATTATGATGTCTCCTCTGTTTTTCATTTTTCTATAGCTGAACATCTGAGTATAACAGGTGTAATAGGGTCCCATATAATCATCGTCCTTTGTCCAGATATCTTTCCTTAGGCAATAGTCATCTACCAGAAGACTGTAAATATAATATCGGAGGCGATTTATGGACAATTGAAAGTACTAAAATGGCATTTTGACAGATCAGGAGGTTACCAAGAGGACAAGAAACAAAAATTTGCTGTGAGGATTAATTGCACCGAGATAGGATAGAAAGTAGAAGGCAAAAGTCACGGCGATTATGGCACAGTCCATAATATTGACAAACTCGGGAAAAATATTCTGTAAGATCATTGCTTTCTAGGGAGGAATATTCCACCAACCCCATGAATTTCCAGCATAGCTTGATCAAAATAAAATAAATGCATCTTTTTGTAATCAGATTCATAAGAAAAAATCAGCATATCGTAAACACAGGGGATGAATTTAGTACTGCGAATCATTTCAGAGAAATTAGCAGCAAAAGCGGTGTTCTGAAATGGACGGCTCATAAATGGCCTACAGTTTACCATAATGAACGGCATATAGACGACGTGACGTGGCTCTCGTGAATAATTCGGCTCCCTTCCTCGAATTGTTATGAAAATCTGGGAATGAAGATAAATACACAAAAGAACGGCCAAAGCTGCTGCTAGGATAAAGAAATAATGCGTAAGGCGGAGACTTTTCAACCTAAAAAATGTTCTGGTATTTTGACTGTGTAACTCACCGATAAAATAAAATAACGTCAATGTAGCAGAAAATTACCAGTAGGAGGCAAGTGTACTTGGTTGACACGAGAATTGTCATGATAAATTGGAAAAATGGATGCGTCAGATGCACCGAATCAAATTCCAACAAGATTTGAGGTACTTGTCTTACATTATCATTCACAGCGAAGATTTTCTGATGTACAATGCAATTTTCCAGCGTTGATAGGGTAACAATAAAAATAGAGATTATTATAAATCGGCGGGAATACGGTAGACAGCTGTGTGCATTTGAAAATTGCAATAGGATCATGGTCCTAACGGAGAAGGCGACTCCAATTGCTGTTAGAAATATCGTCAAAAACCGAATGGTAGCTGTTTCTTGTCGTCTTTCATCAATTTCCCCGAAATAACTTTGATTTGTGATGAATCGACCACAATTTCCTGGCTTGAATTGCGGAAAATGACTGCAGACATCTGCTACTGACTCCGGGAAATAGGAAGGAGTAAAGAGACGCAGTGAACCACTGCTGGGATTACTTAGATCTAGCGGTCGAGTGGACTGCAGAGAAGGCAGCGATAAGTTCGTCAGAAAACGATTTATACGGACGCGGATGACTTGAAGGGCTTCTCCTCTTGGAGATGGGCTGGATTCCTTTGTGATGTCAGCTAAGTCCGGAACCACTTCCGTATTACAACTGTCGCTGTGTCCCCAAGGCGATTCATCTGAAAGAGAGCGGTGTAAAATTTAATTAACTACCGTAATCTTCCAAAAAATAAACTCACAAGGATAAATGTTTCGCAGATTAGGAAAAATCGCCGCCAAATTGTCGAAAAGTGTTCCAGTTATGTGAATTTGCCCAATAAGGAGGGTTAAATTGGCAAATCTATCGAAATCCTTTTTGGTATATTCATAAGGCCCTGAAGGGAAAAATTATTTCAAGAAATCTCTTACCACAGAAGCATATAACTCCAACGAATACCGGGCAATTTTCTGGGATATCCAGAAATGTATAGCGATTGTAAGAACTTCTTGTAATTTCGTCAGGATCTCCTGATATTACCCGCTCGATATCCCGGGCAGTACGACTTCTAATTGAAGTCACAACTGTTCTAGTAACTGTTCCAGTTCTGATAGTATCCATGTTTCTTATAGAAGTTATTGGAGTCCTAATGGGACTGACGTCTACCCGAGGACCAATAATTATTGGAGTTCTTGTGATAAAAAGAGGGGGATCTCTAGTAATTGGACTTCTTGTAACATAAGTTACAAATTTTTCGGTAGCAGAAGTTTTAGAAGTTATAGGACGGGAAGTAGTACTAGGAGCAGGGAAATCTTCATCGGATACTGTACTTTTCCAAGGGTTCAAATTAAAACAAGGATCCTTCACATCTTCACAGGGGCGATACATCTTCCCATGGAATTGTAAATGACGCGAGAGAAATAACATTTCCTAAAAAGGGATTTCACACCCGTGATCAAATAATTGTACAGGCCCTCACCTCTTTTGAAAAGCACTGCCATCCTTCTTCAATTTCCTCCATGTTTCTTTCCATCTGACTATATGTTTGCTGACCTTCTTCGAAGGACAGAATAATCCGCCCAGGACCTTCTACTTTTCCCAAAGAATTGAATCCCATTGTTTTCAGAGACGGTCCAACTACTTCGATAACATTTGTCAGATTCGCCTCTGCTGCTGAAATTGGAAATATCTAGAAAATACGAGGAATTACCATGTTTTTTCTTACAAACGACGGATTTTAAATTGCCGAAAAAGGAAAGATCCGTAGTCCCAGTGAATCCTTTAACGTAGAGACAACCTTCAATGGATTTCAGCCCTCCAAAAGTGGACGACAATTTCCTAGCGAAGACATTCGCCAACCGATCCAGAATAAAATGACCTTTGACAATATCACAAGGCCCGGTATGATTTCGGAACCATGTCCCTATTGGCACGGTAATATTGCAAATATTTTCGGCTCGAACGAGGCCGCCAACTAGCAAAAGAATAAGGCAAAACATTAAATGGAAGTGGTACCAGTCGGTGGTAATGTTTCACTGATATTATAAACGGCGGTCTACTTCATTATTTTAAAATTACTCCATAATTATCTTCACGGAGTGAGAGAATGCAAAATAATTTAATTTAGCCGTGTTGACAAGGTCTGTAGTTGGCCGACCTTTGTATTCAAGGCGTAGAGATCAGTGCCAAGAGGATAACAATTCAATTTTCGGGGAATTATTATTATTGGAGGTATTGTACGAGGAAGCTGCGGATTCTTCTCGCATGTTACTCATTTCAATAGAATTCTTTACCATAGAAAACATCACACTGAGGAAAAATAACAAAAATATAGCTAGACAAATGTAGCCAATATATTCTTGTATGCGTCTTCGCCTTTCTAAAAAGGACAGATAACTCGAGTATAATTGAGAAAACTAACGAATTTGTTCAGGAGTAAGACCATAGAGGTTCATTAGTGTTTCCGGGTTAATAGAGACAGTGACCGGTAGCGAAGACGACGGTAATTCGGAGATGGGAATAACTGTTTCCTTGGGCTCACAAGGCTCATCACAATAAAGTTGGCTGTAGGTTGGAGGATTCATAGAAAAAGACAGAAGAAGTTCTGGTAATTTACTCATAATGCTGGCCTTTTTAAACAGAAGGAGGTCAGCTGATAAGAAGATCGCACGGGGAACACTACGTCACAAATGACGGGGAATGCTCATCAGAGAGAGAAACGAATGAATCAGAATGTGTTTAGGTTTATTATTACGCAGTTCCACTCGTGGGAAAACCAAAGGTTTACAGAAGTCCGAGTCCGAGACCGGAAGGAGTCGAAGCTCCGGAGTTGCCACCGCCAATGGCTGGCATGCTGAAGCCGGGAAGAGTCTGCTGAGGGATGCCGGTGACCATGGAAGGACAGATGGCTCCTCCATTGAGACCGTCCTGAATTTGATTAGAATGAGAGAGAGAGAGAAGGACTTACAGCAAGAATCTGAAGAATATTCTGGACCTGTTCGATTTCACTCTCAGCGAGTTCGCCAATGATGTTGAGGATCTGCTGGAGTTGGGTGTTGGCAGGCAGCGTGGCGAAGAGGGGACTGGTCAGGAGGCCGATGAGTTGGATGACGGCCTTCTGGACGGGAGGTATGAGGTTGGGAAGCTGGTTGACAATGCATTGGACAGCGGCGATGAGGTCCGTAACAAGTTGGGGAAGGGGCTGGGGAAGGAGAGCCAACAGCTTCTGGACCTGGGCTGAGGTGAGCAGACCGTTGAGAAGGCCGTTGACGATGAGGGCGACGGCATCCAGGAGATCTTCGGCGATTTCGAGGACGGCGTTCACGATGATGGCCACATTTTGGAGGATGTTGTCAAGCAGATGGCCGAGGGTGCCGCCCAAAGTTCCGAGGATATTTCCCAGAAGGGGCAGGTTGCCAACGAGGGGAAGACTGCCGCCATTTCCTCCAAGCAGAGGGCCCAGCAAGGGCAAATCACCCAGAAGACCGCCAATAATGGGAAGGGAAAGAGCCGAAGCCGAGGCAACGAGAGCGATCAGGAACAGGGCACGCATCTGAAGTTTTATTTTTATGAAGAATGGTAGAAAAGTACCTTTGGAGGAGCCGGAGTGAGACTGGATGCTGGTCGGATGGAGGCGAGACCTTTTATAGTGGGTTTTTCCCATAGAACATTTTCAGATTATGGAAAACTGGGAAAATGGGCTGATCAAGAAGAAGATTAGCTGGTCAGCGGTTTCGGTACATTTGTTTTGAACTCTTCTTATGCAAAGGAGCGATCGGATCACATTTCTATTACCATAATCCAATAACAGGGATCAACGGGGAAAAACAAACGATGTTTTGAACTATTTTGACTCTTTTACATAAGCCGAATGGTCTTTGGAGTGCGACGACTACTATAAAACGTTTGACTGGAATGAGAGCAGCACTCATCCCATCTTCGGTTTACTCCTCCAAAGGTACTTCCCATGTTTCCTTCTTCTCATAAATAAAACTTCAGATGCGCGCCCTGTTTCTGATCGCTCTTGTTGCCTCGGCTTCGGCTCTTTCCCTTCCCATTATTGGCGGTCTTCTGGGTGATTTGCCCTTGCTGGGCCCTCTGCTTGGAGGAAATGGCGGCAGTCTTCCCCTCGTTGGCAACCTGCCCCTTCTGGGAAATATCCTCGGAACTTTGGGCGGCACCCTCGGCCATCTGCTTGACAACATCCTCCAAAATGTGGCCATCATCGTGAACGCCGTCCTCGAAATCGCCGAAGATCTCCTGGATGCCGTCGCCCTCATCGTCAACGGCCTTCTCAACGGTCTGCTCACCTCAGCCCAGGTCCAGAAGCTGTTGGCTCTCCTTCCCCAGCCCCTTCCCCAACTTGTTACGGACCTCATCGCCGCTGTCCAATGCATTGTCAACCAGCTTCCCAACCTCATACCTCCCGTCCAGAAGGCCGTCATCCAACTCATCGGCCTCTTGACCAGTCCCCTCTTCGCCACGCTGCCTGCCAACACCCAACTCCAGCAGATCCTCAACATCATTGGCGAACTCGCTGAGAGTGAAATCGAACAGGTCCAGAATATTCTTCAGATTCTTGCTGTAAGTCCTTCTCTCTCTCTCTCTCATTCTAATCAAATTCAGGACGGTCTCAATGGAGGAGCCATCTGTCCTTCCATGGTCACCGGCATCCCTCAGCAGACTCTTCCCGGTTTCAGCATGCCAGCCATCGGCGGTGGAAGCTCTGGAGCTTCGACTCCTTCCGGCCTCGGTCTCGGACTTCTGTAAATTCCCGGATAGAGGAGCTCTCTCCTCTCCTGATAATAATAAACTTTTTTATTGCAGCACTAGTTTATTCTTCTCAATATTCCCGTTCAATCTATGAGTCGTAGAAACATTCCAAATGTGAGAGGCAAGATGTTATTCCAGTGTCATTCGTCTTAATTTGGATGGCAGTAATGTTTTTGACAGTGACGCTGCTCTCCGCAGAGATCTGTAGTCCATTCCAATCGGTTAACTGTTTTCTTTTGCTTGGATGCTTCAAGAGACTCACCTCAGCTATGGATTCATTGATTTTGAAAGCCATTCTGAAGGAGTAATTTTCAGTCCCGTTAGGAATTGGTGCAATTGCCCAATCCTCATAAAATTGTCCAGATTCCGCATGCAGCCCTACTCGTGTATTTCCATCCCAAATTCTTCCTTCCAATATTGAATTACCACCACTGGCAAGTGCTCGAATCATTACCCACCCATCGATAGACGATCTAAACTTTGTAAAAAGGTGGCTGATAGACTTGTTTTACTTATTCATAAAACAGACGACGCTCCACCATTGATTATCACGAGTATAACGATTAAGTATAGTGAATTTGGACTCTGTGTGAGTTGTCTCATAAATCGTATTTATTTCAAGAGAAATCTTACCCAAATCAGGAGAGCAAACCATATTGCGCAGCGTAGATGGGTCGACGGCATGTAGAACAACCAGAATGTGGGCAGTTTCCCGGTTACCCGTCTCATCAAAATTTTTAGAAAATCGGATGTGTCAGTTCCTTAGCAATAGCGTGTTTTACGGACTATTCGAATGGGATAGTGCGTCATTAAACAAGAACATTCTCTGGCGCTTCAAGCTAAAATAAAAATTAGAAATTTTCTTTTCAAACTACAATTTCTGCACTTCTGTCCCTGTGGTCCTTTGTTTCTCCTGGACAGAGTCACCCCCTTGTGACGCACTGTCCCCTCCCTCCTCTTATCAGTCGGTTTACGTTTCCATAAATGGTCTTTTCTGCCAGCTGAGCAGTTTATTTTCCCTATTTTGGCTATGAACTCCCCCGCATACAGTGATTTTTCTGATGGAGAGCCGGCCAGCTTGGCTTCTAGTCCTCTATATTCTCAGTCATTGAATAAGTTGCTGGCTACAATTAATCGAGACACTCTAATCCATCCAAATGGTCCATTTTATGAGGAAATTGGTCAGTTTTGCCATATTTCACGGTAAAATCATATTTTTAGAGAGGCAACGACGTTCTATGCGTTATTATCGATACTTTTTCCTCGTGGTCGCCTTATTGATCCTGATATTGTTAGTGGTTTGTGTTGTCTTGGTGATGATGGGCAATATCGAGCTAAAAGCTGTCTATGATCGGACCAGGACCAGAATTATGGGAGGAACCTCTTTCTAACTCCTTTTTTCCCTACTTTATTATTATTTTTGGTATAGATTTCGTTGTATCTTGTGCATAATAACTTCCTAATAAAGATCTCTTTCCCTTGTGCGAGTTGTGTCCACCTGCAGCACTTTGTTTTTGCTGTGCTCCCAATTATTACAACAACCAGAGAGGCTGAGAGGACAACAGCTGGCGGTCTTTATACCAACTTAAAAAATTGAAAAAAAGGAGTTGGATGTTGCAAAGAGACAACTTTACTTTGTATCGAATTTTTGTTTTGAGACCATAGAAAAATTGGCAGTAAAAACTGAGGAAAGTGAGGAGAAATGGCAACACCAATCAATGACCAAAAACGGCATTTATGAACTTCTTCTGTCGACACCACCAGCCGTGCTCTTTATCAGGATGACTGCATTTTTCGGCTAAATGAAATCAAAAGTCAAAAAATCAAGTTGCCAGCTACCTGTTGTTGACAATTTCGACGTCTTGCCATGCTTCCCGCAACAACATTGCTCTCGAATAATTATCACAGTCGATTTCTCTTGGGAAATACTTGACGGCCGATGGATTGAAGCCGCCGGTCGATCATAAATTTCATCATAGTCATTTTCTAATTCAGGAGCAGAGGGAATATGTTGCGTAGAAGGTTGGCTCATGAAGTGGGGGAAAATGCGAGTGAACAAGTCAATTTTCAAGCTGATAAGGGGAAAGATGATGAAGCACACTTTATCGAAACCGCTGTTTACCGATATTCTGAGACTTTTACGGTGGCTATTGCCCTATTTCATTGGATTTTCAAGCTTTCAAAGAAAGCTAGGGATCCTCTTCATCTCGACTCGTTTTCCGAGATTCTAGGCCGAAAAATTGCGGCAAATGATGAAATTCAACTGCCCGGTAACGCACCAACACACAAGAATGGGAACCAGTCAGAAGCCGAGCGATTTGGAGCATTTGATGAGAAGAAAGTCGGGTCATCAAAGTATTGGACAAGAGAAAAATTGGAAGTTCGACACTTCAGTTTTAGGGATTTTTACTTACTTCTCGAGCGGAAGAATCGAACTTTTGCCCGGAAACGGGGTGATTTTAAAACCTATTCTAGAGAGCAAAAACCATGAATGGTTTCAGGTTTCAAAAGGCCGAAATGTACCCAAAAATTTACAAACGCCCGGAAATTCGGCCAGTATCTGGTCGGAATTCCTCTTCAAACCTTAGAACTTGAGTGATTTGGATCAAATTTCTCGTTGTACACAGAAATTGCCGGCAAAAAAAAGTTTATTCAAATAGGAATTATATGAAACGGATAAGAGCAGAAGAATTTGTTGAATTATAGACAAAAAACTGTTGGGTGAAGAATGATTATTTCGATTTGATGGTTGGATGGGGCTTGCCCTGCTTCTCAAGCTGAAAATAGTCAGATTAGTCCTGGATTACTGTAGTTTTTAAATGGGTATTGATCAATAGAAGCAATTTAAAACTATAGAATTTTTAGTAAGAAAAGGGTTAAAACGTACCTTCACCCGGCTGGAGAAGAAGAGGCGGACGATGATGACAATTTTAGTATTTAGCTAATTATAAATTAGAAAGGATGGCTCTTTCCTTGTTTTTGCATCTGAAATAAGAAGCAAATCTATAATAGCAACTAAATTTCTATTTAAAGCATTTGTTACAAAATGAAAAACTAAAAATAGAAAGAAATGGAGGAGGAAACTCACGATGCGGCCAAGGGAGAGGAGAGTGACACAGACGGAGAAGAGGTCACGGGCCTCGAAGAGATCGACAGCTTGGAAGGTTTCTTCAGTGGGAACTCCGAACTGAAAATTACCAATTTAAAGGTCCGGAATACGGTAGTCTTAGAAAAAAAGGCAAAAACAAACCTTCTTAGCGGCTGTGACGAAGGCATTGATGTTCTCCATGCAGGGGAAGTTACCAGTGGGTTTTTGGATCTTCTTGATCACTCCGGCTTCAATTCCATTGGCCATTCTAAACGGGTTTTGTTTAATTTTCCACTTTTTTTCTCGAATGAAATGACCCCTGGATTCCCCTCGATCGACTTGTTTACCCCGCTGGCGATCTCTTTTCTGTTCGCCGCTCAAAGATGCCCCCAACTTTACACTCTCCGACTCCTTCTCCCTCGCTCTTTTGAGTCGTAAACAAATGGATTGGCACCTGGGGCAAGATGCCATCGAAGCTTCTAGACAATAAAAAAGTCGCAGATGAGAGGATTGTAAAATGTTTTTGAGCCAGCGCTGGTCAGTTTACGACTGGGGGAAAAGGCGAGAAAGAGACTTACTTGCACAGGAGAGTTCCGTCCTTGAGCAATTTCAAGAAGTTGTCTCTGTCTCCTGAAAATCAACCGTTGACTTATGAAGCTTGGAGAATCTCAAGGTCTGGTTAAAAATAGAAGAAAACTTACCAGCGGTGCTGATGTTTTCTCCAGAGAGCTGCTTGATCCATTCGAGGAGAGCATGGCCTTCATCCTCGTTGTATTTGGAGTCTTGCTGAAAAATGGAGAATAATAAGGCATCTTCTGGGATTTTCCCCGTGGTTTTTATAGGGTAACTGTAGGAAATTCTGGCCAGGACCGTTAAAAGTACGGTATTCAGCCGTAGATGCAAAATTTCATAAGAAATTGCTGCCATCAAATTGGAAATACAGGATGGTTTCGTAGAACAAGAAAAGTGAGCCCGGGTAAACAAAATTTCAAAAATTTTTGTGACTAACCTTCTGCCTTACGGCGAATCCAATTCCTCCAGCAGTAGTGCGGCTAGCCATTGGGGTTGAGAATAGATGGGTGGAGACGACCTGTCTGTCTGACCTGTTCCATCCCTCATCCCTCCTTTTATACTCCGACCCTTTCTACCATTGGCCAGCCGGTGAGGAGGGAATATTCCGGATCTCCGCCTACTTTCCGCCCCCTCAGGAAGAGAGAGAGGAACACAGCTGACTCAAAGTGGGGGAGAGGAGAGGCGGTTTACGCAATGATTAGAGGGAGAGAACAGATTCAAAACACGTGGGAAATGTAGAAATTTCGACCTGGAGGTGGCAGACGAAATGACCTTTCAAAATAAGATTACTATGACGAAAGCAAGATGACACATCGGATTGAGTACGAGTGGATAACAGAAAACAGGAGGTCAAGAGTTGATGATCCATTGATCTGTTCTAGAAAGATACCACGATTAACGTAGAAAATAACAGAGAGGTTCAGAAATAACGGGAAGAGGATGAAATTGAGCTACTGTAGGAGTTTTCACATGGAATTTGACGTACTTTATTAGTTTACTGAGGGTAATAGGGTACTCCGAATTATTCTTACAGCAGTCAACGATGTCGCCAGGTTTTTTGGAGTACCGTAATGTTCAATTTCTGGATTTGACAGCATTTACTGGACCACGTGAGATTCCAAGTTCCGTGGCAAGCAGTTGGATGATTTATGAAGCTTCTAGAATAAAAACTCATCCCTGATCTATTTTTATTGTGTACAGCAGTTTTTCCCATTATGTTTGGGATTTAGGGAAAAATAAAAGCAGTTGAGAGCTAGAAGATTGAGAAAATATACAAAATTGATCAATAGGTAACGAATAATTGGAAGACTAAAGCTCTTTTTCCTTCTTCGAGCTTCTATTTCCTCATTTTCCCGTTATTATTATCCAAAATATCCACCTGCCGTTTTCCAATTAATCGAAGGGAGAAGAAGAGAGATCCAAGATTACAATTGTCTGCAATTAATCAATCCGTGACACTTGGGGTTAGATCGACCCTGGTGCCGGGGCAAATGGCAACATCCCCTAAACATCGTTTTCTATCGAACTATTTTATTATGCAAATTTGAAAGTGAAAAAATATGCACAATAATCTACAGTTTCAATTATTTTCCATAAGGATTATAGCGTTCACCATTGGGCCAAGACGTCGTCGTTGCTGGGGGAAATGGCTGGAAAGGAGGCAGGGTAGGAAAATCGTCGTCAAGTCCAAAGTTATCTGGTCCAAAGTGGCCAAATATTAGGACGATTATTATGACAGCAACTATGAGCAATCCGGATAAAATAGCCAATAGAAGCTTGTAATTACAGCGTCTTCCACTCTTTGGAATTGGTTGACTTTCTGAAAATTTCATTTAAAACAAATTTTTTGGTAAAACTGACCGACTGTTGCGGTATTTTGGGAAGATCTCATAGGAGGAAGAGTCAATTCAGGGAAAGTAAATCCAGGAGAATAGGGAGGAGGAGCAGTGGGACTGTTGGGGACGAAGGAATCGTCATAAGAAGGAGGAGGAAGTGGAGGAGCACTGGGAGAAGACGAACTGCCAGGGAAGTTCATGTCGATTTGATAAGAAACTAGGATTTCTTGTCCTTATAACAAGCTGACAAATGATGAACTCCAAATGATGACGGAGATTTTCCCATGAATCAGGCAATCGACCGCTGATAACGGGGAAATTGGTGTGATTTGACGTAGAACTCCGTTTTGGGACCGGGCAGTCTCTCCTTATCAAAATACGAACGACAAAAGTTCAACCACGAGGAGTTGTTCTATTTTGAAATGATAATTATATGGACGATATGGAAAAAATTGACATTTGTTTTTTTTTCACGCATGCATTTTGACACTAATGCATGCGTGAATTCAATTTTATGCAATGACGCAAATAGAGAATAACAAAAAATGACAAAGCAACAACATTTGATACAAGACGGTTGAATGTGACTTTATCCAATGAGAATTCGAAAAATTTGCCGGCAAATTGCAGGAATGCCTGATTTTCAAGCGATCCGACAGCGCCCGTTTCCCCAAGATTGGATACGGACTATCCCCTTTCCATACAATCCAGCTTCTCATTACGAATTCCAGCTTCTTTAGCAGGTTGAAATAATTTCCTAACAAACTTGAGATCATAATTCTGCAAAATAGATTTTATTGTGCATCTAATAGTTACTAGTAGAGGTCCCGTAACTTGCAAGTGGTCTCATATCTTTTGACTGTGGTGGGCTATCGCCGAACGGTTTTTTGTTCCAGATAGCCCTTGATCTGAGGAGTTCATTAAGCTTGACATTTTCGCTGTAGGACCACCTGGCGAGTTTTGGCGGCCGTTTGAACTTGGCGAAATTTTGCTGACTTGCCTGTAGCGGGCTCAGGTGAAGTCCTGCGATTTTTCGATCATTAGGGGGGAAGCATAACTTTTTACGCTGAGTACGATGGAATTAAAAAAAAATTAATACAACGGTCCTGGAGCGAAATCGACTAAGCGCAGCAGGTAAGTGGCGCGGTATCACGCAAACGACCAGGGTTCGGATCCGCCCCAACAAAAAACGTTTTTGCTTTTTTCCTTTTTACTTTCCCAGCATCCTTGAGGTCAATTATGCACATTTGTCAAGTTTAAACCAAGAAAAAAATTAGAAAAAAATTTCTAACCACAGAAATTCGCATTTTTCCCCCGTTTCGAAGCATATGGGCCATAAATAGCCAAACACGCTCTAGAGCTCACCGCTTTGAGTATATCTACGTCTATATTGAATGGAGAATGCGATTGGAAGCAATTCCAACCGTCTTGAAAATGACCTGAAAATTCGAGCGCGGATGCGCAACCTTCTGTTGGGGATTGTAAGGGAACACGCCTGTCTGTAACGTTCTAGATGAGCTCGAATTAGTGAACGCACATGTGGGAATCTTGCAGAAACCGTATGAAGGTCATAAGAGAAAGTGATTTGCTAAACAGACCGACTTCAGGCCAAAATAACCAAAAATAAGGGAAAAACAGAAAAACCGCCGTTTCAAACTTTTTTTTCTAATTTTTTTCTTGGTTTAAACTTGACAAATGTGCATAATTGACCTCAAGGATGCTGGGAAAGTAAAAAGGAAAAAAGCAAAAACGTTTTTTGTTGGGGCGGATCCGAACCCTGGTCGTTTGCGTGATACCGCGCCACTTACCTGCTGCGCTTAGTCGATTTCGCTCCAGGACCGTTGTATTAATTTTTTTTTAATTCCATCGTACTCAGCGTAAAAAGTTATGCTTCCCCCCTAATGATCGAAAAATCGCAGGACTTCACCTGAGCCCGCTACAGGCAAGTCAGCAAAATTTCGCCAAGTTCAAACGGCCGCCAAAACTCGCCAGGTGGTCCTACAGCGAAAATGTCAAGCTTAATGAACTCCTCAGATCAAGGGCTATCTGGAACAAAAAACCGTTCGGCGATAGCCCACCACAGTCAAAAGATATGAGACCACTTGCAAGTTACGGGACCTCTACTAGTAGAAGTTCACATGTTTTCCACCCCAAAAGCGCATTTTTCTGATAAGAAAGACCACAAAAACGGCGCTATTTTGACGTCGACAAGGAAGAGGCCGTTCTCAATGACTCATAAAACCAACCTCGTGATTAATTTGAGAAGGAATTCCCTATAAAAAAAGAAAAAATTGATAAAGAGTCAGTCTATGACCATTTCCGCTGCTTTTTCTCATCAGAAAAAGAAAACTGTCAAACTTCTGCCTCTGACTGCTAGGAGATATACGACTATTGTTATTTCAACCGGTAGGCGCCTTTTTTCAATAGGTTACAGTACTTTTAGATGAAATGTATGATCAGGAGAAGATTCTTATGACAATTTTGAGATTTGCTCTGATGGCCATGTCATTTATCCTGTTCCTGGTTATCGCCAGTTTCTTCATGGGCGCCTTTGAAGAAGATCCCAACTGGAACAGTTAACAATTTCTTTTTTTCCGATCTCAATTATATTTCCGGGTTAAATAAACTTGAACAGATGAGTCACATATCCAGAGTCAAAACTCTTTCCCAACAAATTTCAAAATTGAAGAACATGTGGTGGAAAGACATTATCTTTTCCAATTATTCGTCATCGTCAGAGACAATCCCCAGCTGGTTTAGTTTACGTCTTCCGGTCTATTTTTCGAGAGTCATTTTTCCAGCTAGAAGATCTTTTTCATTTGGCTGCAGCAGCGAACAGATGTTCCCGAATGTAACAGAGTGCATTTGAAACTAGAGAAGGGTCGAAGGGAAAGGATCTATGGAGTTTTACCCCAGAAAGCATCGAAAATCGTTGCTATCTTTCTACAAATAATTGTCTCTGGGTGTCGCTCAGACTTTGATGAGCCATAAAGCTCCCTGGCTGGTACCCTGGACACAGAAGGCCAGTCTGCCCGATGTCTGCCTATCTGTGCTGGACTTTTCTCTCTGGTATCCTCTTTTCTATTGATTACCACAGAAAATAACTCAAGATTTCTGATTTTATTCGATGGGAGAAAATAAAGATTCATTATTAGAAAGACATTTCACAGCTGGAAAAGTCTGCGTGTCGAAAATTTAGAGCAGGCCGAGGCCGGAAGGAGTAGATGCGGAGCTGCCACCGCCGATGGCTGGCATGCTGAAGCCGGGAAGAGTCTGCTGAGGGATGCCGGTGACCATGGAAGGACAGATGGCTCCTCCATTGAGACCGTCCTGAATTTGATTAGAATGAGAGAGAGAGAGAGAGAAGGACTTACAGCAAGAATCTGAAGAATATTCTGGACCTGTTCGATTTCACTCTCAGCGAGTTCGCCAATGATGTTGAGGATCTGCTGGAGTTGGGTGTTGGCAGGCAGCGTGGCGAAGAGGGGACTGATCAGGAGGCCGATGAGTTGGATGACGGCCTTCTGGACGGGAGGGATGAGGTTGGGAAGCTGGTTGACAATGCATTGGACAGCGGCGATGAGGTCCGTAACAAGTTGGGGAAGGGGCTGGGGAAGGAGAGCCAACAGCTTCTGGACCTGGGCTGAGGTGAGCAGACCGTTGAGAAGGCCGTTGACGATGAGGGCGACGGCATCCAGGAGATCTTCGGCGATTTCGAGGACGGCGTTCACGATGATGGCCACATTTTGGAGGATGTTGTCAAGCAGATGGCCGAGGGTGCCGCCCAAAGTTCCGAGGATATTTCCCAGAAGGGGCAGGTTGCCAACGAGGGGAAGACTGCCGCCATTTCCTCCAAGCAGAGGGCCCAGCAAGGGCAAATCACCCAAAAGACCTCCAATAATGGGAAGGGAAAGAGCCGAAGCCGAGGCGACGAGAGCAATCAGGAACAGGGCACGCATCTGAATTGAGTATTATTTGAAGAAATGAAGAAGAAGGGTACTTTTGGAGGAGTGAGCCGGAGCGGTATTGGATGCTGGTCGAACAGAGGTGAGTCCTTTTATAGTGAACCTTCTCCAGAGAACATCAAGTGTTTTCAGATTATGGAAAATCGGGAAAAAGATCAACAAGGTGATTACCGTAACTGGTCAGTGTATTCTACTCTCTCTGCATTTGCTTTGAACTCTTCAAAAAAGGGAACAAACGGCTCATTTTGTCGATTATCATAAGCCTGTTTTCGAATATTCTGCTAACCAAGAGGCAGAGCCTAAGCGGACATGTCAGTGTGAGACATTTTGGTTGTTTCATAGAATGTCGAGTTAAAAAAAATGCTCCTCGAAAATGGGAGCTACTAAATAAATTTTATTTTATTAGTCTGCTTCCATAAAAATTTGATCTGTTAGCCTCACAAGATTCCAGCCTCTTGACGCACTCCTGATGTTCTTGTGTTTTCCAGTTAAAAAATAAAGTTTAGCATAATCCAATAACAGGGATGAAACGAAAACAAAGGTGTTACGATGGACAAACAGTTTAAATCGACTATTTGAATAAGCTGGCCAGTGAACTCTGCCAACTGATAGCCAGTATAAAATGGCTGAGTGGGAACAGAACAGCACTCGATTCGTCTCCGGCTCACTCCTCCAAAAGTACCCTTCTTCTTCATTTCTTCAAATAATGCTCAATTGCAGATGCGTGCCCTGTTCCTGATTGCTCTTGTGGCTTCTGCTTCAGCTCTTTCCCTCCCCATTATTGGCGGCCTTCTGGGTGATTTGCCCTTGCTGGGCCCTCTGCTTGGAGGAAATGGCGGCAGTCTTCCCCTCGTTGGCAACCTGCCCCTTCTGGGAAATATCCTCGGAACTTTGGGCGGCACCCTCGGCCATCTGCTTGACAACATCCTCCAAAATGTGGCCATCATCGTGAACGCCGTCCTCGAAATCGCCGAAGATCTCCTGGATGCCGTCGCCCTCATCGTCAACGGCCTTCTCAACGGTCTGCTCACCTCAGCCCAGGTCCAGAAGCTGTTGGCTCTCCTTCCCCAGCCCCTTCCCCAACTTGTTACGGACCTCATCGCCGCTGTCCAATGCATTGTCAACCAGCTTCCCAACCTCATCCCTCCCGTCCAGAAGGCCGTCATCCAACTCATCGGCCTCCTGACCAGTCCCCTCTTCGCCACGCTGCCTGCCAACACCCAACTCCAGCAGATCCTCAACATCATTGGCGAACTCGCTGAGAGTGAAATCGAACAGGTCCAGAATATTCTTCAGATTCTTGCTGTAAGTCCTTCTCTCTCTCTCTCATTCTAATCAAATTCAGGACGGTCTCAATGGAGGAGCAATCTGTCCTTCCATGGTCACTGGCATCCCTCAGCAGACTCTTCCCGGCTTCAGCATGCCAGCCATCGGCGGTGGCAGCTCTGGAGCTTCGACTCCTTCCGGCCTCGGACTTCTGTAAATCTTCGACACATTTTAATAATAAATCTTCTTCTGCTGTATTTTGTTGCGATTCATTACGGCCGCATTCATAACACGGGAAATTATTTTCGCCTCCGATTTACGTAGACACGCAATCCCCCTGTCCAGGTGAATTTGCCAGCTGTCGTAAAATGCCTTCAACTATTCGTTAGTCGGACCACCTTCGATATTCTTCGTACTTTCCCCTAAACAATGGATATTTCCGAAATAACTGCGTTCCTTCAAATTATTCCCTATGTTTCTCTGGCTCTAATTCTCCTTGGATTTCCCATTTTCTTCATTGCTTTTTGTTTAATTTGGACAAGGAGTCACCCTACAGTAGGACGGGGATTTAAAACCCTTTATTCTTTAATGGTAATATCGTGAGTTTGCCGTTCTACGTGCTGAATTCTGGTGAATTCAGGGCAATGATCATGCACACTTTGTCTTTTGGCTTCGTTCCCTTGATTATTCCTCCATATCGGGCTGCTATAATGACTGTTGGTCTCTTTTCTTTTGGCTCAAAGTATTCTAATTTGGAGACTGCTCTTTGCTATACTTCCCTCTACGGTAAGTTGCTTTCTATATTGGTCATCAGACCTCATTCCACGAACATCAAGTTATCAGAATTGAGTCTAATTGGCCAGTTCCGATGGACTATTAGTCATTGAACTCGTAGTACACAATAATTTATGATTCTATTCAATTTATCAGCAGGAAACGGGGGAATTTGTATGTTTTTGCGATCGTAAAGAGCTGAAAAATTACAATAGTTAGCTACCCTCGTTGGGTAAAGGAGTTGTTACCAATTTTGAGCTAGAAAACTAGTGACAGCTGAAAAGATTGAAAATATTTGGTCACAATTTTAGTGATCATTTCAGAGAGAACAAAAAATGAACTTTGGGGGTAAATAACCGGCCAAGGACTACGGTAACCTATCGCTTTCCAGCATTAATAACCTCCAACGCATCTCTCCTCTATTACCGTATGAATCTTCTCCTGCCATCTCATCATATTCTCAACACAAAATTTATCCGACGACTTGTTTACACTTTTATGTTTGGCAGTGTTCCTCCCACAATTCTCGTCTGGTACATTATGGGAAATAATAATCAGCTGAAAGGAAGGATACATTTCTACCGGGTAAGTTCTTTTGTTAATTTCCGCCTACTAATTATTTCCAGGAATTTGGTGATATTCCCATCTGGCCACTTGTAAATTCTTCGGCTGTTATTTACGAAGTTTCGATTGAGAACGAATATTGCTGGTTATTGATAATTTACATCGTGATATTTCTGGTTCTACCTTGTGTAGCTATCGTTGGTCTATTTTTTTATTGTCTTCTGTTGTTGAAGAAGATCTCGCAGACAATTTCACAGAAGACAGTTCAGCTCCATTCTTCATTTCTGCTAACTATCATATCACAAGTGGCCGTGGAGGCTGTCGTCTTTGCTCTTCCCTTCGCGACCATTATTATTCTAATATTCTGCGGTACCCAGAGAATAGGTCAGTTACTTTTTATCTGTCTGAATCTATTCGATCTAATCATACAATTCGCGTAGGCAGCGAGCATTTTCTCTGAACAATCTCTGTCCTAGGAAGCTTGCATAAACAAGGCGAAAGATTACAATTTCCAGACATAATTTTCGTCTTGGAATCAACTTTCGGTCTCAGTTCTGTCAGTTGTATTGTCTCCATGATTGTGGCAAACAAAACGTATCGAACTGCCCTAATTGGCTTCTTCAAACGAGGAAATGAACCAGAATATTTCCGCAGAGGAACAGCAATCTTTGAACTGTCACAAAGAGCGAAGACACCGAATAATGAAAGCAGCAAATAGCCAGCATCCTGCACTTATACAAACGGCGACAGTGCAGCCACAAATACTGCCAGATTATTATGAGTTCAATGTACATTGTGTGAATAAAACAGTTCTACTTCATAGTTTCAAAAGACGAAAGGTTGAACAGGTGGATTTGGCCGTCGTAGAATGTTAAATTCTTACTGAATTGATTAGAAGAAATCCAAAAAAATGGGTTTTGAACGATAAAAATGAAAGTTCTTTGCAATATTTTGGTAGACAGTTGAGCTGAACATTGGGCAAAAGCCTTCTGTCCATAAAAAGCGTCCGCATCCTTCGCGTTGCTTGGATTTTGCCCTCTATCGATTCTTTCACAAAGTTGTCCTCTTCAATAGCCACCATTGACGATGGTCCTTGGCAACAATTCCGATTATGGTCTGTTTTCTCTGTTTTCCTCTAAAAGATGTAAATATTTTCAGTAGAAGTCCCCCTTGATGAGTCATTGCTTGGACCTGAAGAAGAGCGCTGGTACGATGCTGAATATCTCGAGCGACAGAAGATGATCCGTCGAGGAATTGTCCTTCTCCTAGCAGCTATTGCTTTTGGTCTCATTTCATTCTACTGCTATTCTGTGTACCAAGGAGATTTTGATGTACTTCTTCCAATAAAACATATGTGATTCCATTGAGTCTATAAATGACTGTCCATCGACTGTGTTTTGCTCTTCATACCTTATCACCCTCTTGCCCCAAAATAAGCATATTTTGCTCTTCAAACGTCATATTTTTAAGTTTCTATTTTTTATGATTAGGGGCATTTCCCTTCTGCCTCTTCAGTCATGCCTTACGACGTCGAACGCGGTGTTCCTACGATTCACATTGGCTCAGCTGCAGCGCCATCTTATCCTGATACTTGTGGGACTACCGTAACTTATCCCAGTAAACCTGTTCCCCAGCATCATAGTAAGTCCTTTAAAGAATAGAAACTTATAGGATTTTAGGCAATGAAGGCGGAATCCTCGCAAAATGTACAAAATTCTTCTGTTCTATTTTCGCCCTGGGTGGATGTCTCTGTTTTCTCCTAATTCTCGCCGTCATTATTACGTGTATTGTTCTTGCTAAAAATCTTAAAAATTAATAAAGCTATTTTTCAAAGGGCATTAAACCACGAGGTCAACCAGGTCTAAAAGTAAATATCTCGCCTGCTTATCACTGTTGACTGTTTTTCCTCTTGCAACTCTTCTTCCGATTAGCACGTTTCATTCTAAAAATGGAGTATCCTGTTGGTAGTGGAGCCGTACCAACTGCAGCTATTCAACCAGCCCCACAACATACTAGCGGCTGTCCGGAGACGCCGATCTGTAATTTTCCACAGCCACGTTCATCTCATCCCTATTCAATTGATTTTGGACATAGGAAACATGGACATCAGTTCGATGACGCGGCTTTTCATCATGGTTAGTTATCTTTTACTGAAAATTGCAAAGCTCTATAAAAAATTGTCAAATTTATTCGCTTCGAGACCTGTAAAATAGTAATCAGTCCTTTTCAGGTTATTATGACGGTTATCCCAGAAGAGGGCTCCTCTGGCCGGTGATTTTTGTCCTCGTCGGTATTGCAGCTGTCGCTTCTGTGGTCATCCTCGTTTTCGTCGTTCCTAGACGCTAATATCTCTCTGTAAATTCTATTTGTATATATTGTGTGTAAATAATACTTATTCCCAGGAAAATAAAGACTTCGTTACATAAAACAGATTGTTTTTGACTGTCAGTGGACGCCAACGAGAGCTCCGCTCGTTTTTTCTTAAATATTCATTTCCTGTCCGGATTTTTACTCCGAAACTGAGCCAAAACTCAATAAACTCGGATGAGATTAGGCAAAACTACCCCGAAACATTCTTTTTGGATGAATATCCCTTGAAGCTAGCGAAGAATTGCCCGCAATATTGTTATCTACCCGATTTTCCCACAATTTCTACAAGATTTCATCGTTATTTGCCTCTCCCTGTCTGTCAAAATATCGTCTAGATCGTCTGTTGGCAAGTGCGAAGGGTGTTTATTTGCAAAATGTCTCCCTCTCTCGCCGCTCCACCTAGGCACAATAAAGTCCACCAGCTGACACTTGTTGTTTATGTGTGGCCTTGCCGCTTTGCTAAGGCCACATGCTCTCGTCATTATCACGCGTGTCTATTTCTGTGTATCCGCAAACGTTCCAATTGAGTTATTTTGGCGGGCGGATAGATTCCTCCGCCATTTATTTTCCATCCAATTGTTTTGTCTCTAGCCCTGTCACTTTGATATCTATTTCTTATTTAATGACGGAATTTTTCAGATTTTTTAAAAGATGGATAACTACGCGGTGGATCACGGCAGTCGCCGTGGGTCATATGCCAATCGCACAATGACACTGCCAGCCAACTTTGATCCAACTCCTCGACCTTCATTGAAATCAGAAAATTCTCTGCCAACTCCCAAAAGTTGGGATCCTTGCCCAGTTCCTCCATACACCGTCGATCTTGGCCATCATTACCTCCCAGCACATTCTGACTCCTTTTTCGAGCAAGGTTTGTTTACTCCCCAAAGTCGGGTACACAAGCACCAATTTAGATAACATTTGCCCTCGCCGGAATGGTCTCCTTTGGCCGACGATAATTGGAATTCTATTTATTACTATAATTATTACCATAACTATTATCTATTTCACATCACCTGAACATTCCGGAAATCCTCACATTTTCTGACAAAAAGTGTAGAAAATAATCAGAAAACCTATAAAATACCTCCAGAAAACGATATTTATCAAGAAAAATTCAGATTTTTACGCCATTTCTGTCATTTTATAATTTCGGGATAAAATTCTAGCTGGGCTTTTCGTTCTGGGTTCATGGTTTTCAACAGCTCGTCGTAATAATCAGTGAACTCTTGATAAATTTGTTCGCTCTTGGGTCTTTGATCAGGATCGATCGCTGTAAGCCTGAAAAACTCGAAAACGTAAACTACTCGTTCATTGAAAAATAAGTGAAAAACAAACCGGAGAAGAAGAAGGAGCATTTTTTCCGGAAGCTGGGGAAGGCTCTTCTTGATTTTGTTGTATCCTTCCACGATTGTGTCTCTTAATAATTTTATTTAAAGAAAATCTAAAAGATAGAATACTTATCGTTAATATAATAAGTAATCTTCTCGAATTGTTCTTGGTCAAAGAGAGGCGAGTTGTTTTCTTTCAAGGGGAAATAGACAGTAATTGCAAATTTCAATCCATCCGGTGTTCTGGGAGCTCATAAATGTCCTTTATCTCAAAAAACTAACAATTCTTTAAATATCAAGCTCCATAGTGTCCGCCCTAAACTGAAGATATCTGCAGCAGGGGAAAATGTTTCAGCTTGTTCGAGTTCAGGCGCCATGTAGCCCGCTGTTCCACGGAGGTTGGTATATTGGGCTTTTCCATCTGTCGAAAAGGAAATATCCTTACAACAACCCATGTCAGCCAGTTTTAGAAGACGATGGTCAGCGGAGAGCAGCATACTGTAAAAAATACGGAAGAAATTTAAGGATTTTGACCAGCATTTATGTAAAATTTGACGTACTTATGAGATTTCAAATCCGTATGGATGATGTTGTTCGAATGAAGAAAAGAAAGCCCGGAAGCAGCTTGTCCCATCCAATGAACCGTCTTATCTTCCTCGAAACAATAGTCCTCCTGTTTTATTACTAAAACATGCTTGTTCCTATCCAAACTTCAGCCTACGTTTATCGAGACTTCCCCCAGTACAATATTCCATGAGAATTCCTATCCTGATGCCCTTCTCGACGACAAATCCAAATAACCGAACAATATGCGGATGGGCTTGTAATAAAATGAGCGAACCCAATTCAGCAAAGATCTCCCGATGGGCTGACTTATTCGTGAAGGATTTGAACACCACAGGGCAGCTAAAATAGACAAATACAGTAAATTTCATAGGCCTTACAAGAATTTGTTAGTCTTACAAAGAAGAACATCAGCTTGACCACCAGTACCGGCGTTTTTATTTAACATCTGTAGCTGAGAGCGTTCAAAATAACCAACAAAACTTTTCTGAATAATTATTGATCCAGGAAATAGCAATAAGATTACTTTGGCCGTCCATTTACTAAAATATTGAGGCAGAGACAAGCGAAAAACGTCGTTTGTTTGTTCTTTTAATTCTAGTGGCAATGCGTTTAGGTGATTTTGTAGTCGGCTTACGAAAGTCTATAAAATAAAGGTTAGATAGTTGTGAGCCCCTACATTTTCTTCAAAATCATAGTAAGATAAAATTTGAGCAATATTCGAGTGTCGATCCAAATACTGCGCCAATGTTTCAATATAACTTCTGATATTTACATGGCTATTTTCCAGTACCAACTGTTTCTAGAACTATGGGCAAAAGTAGTCATTCCTTTAGAACTACCCGTATAAAATAGTAAAATACATAGAATATTGCCGTTGTCTTATGCTTACACTCTCTCCACTTGCTGAATCCTTCCAAAAATATTGCAGTACACTCCATTTCCTCCTTTTTTCGAGTCGCAATCAATTTCTAAAGAAGCTTTGGTTTTTTAGATTACGTTTTTCCCACCTGTATTCTCGCCAGCACCCTACAATTGAGTGCGGCTTGCTCTTTGGAATTTCGATTAACATCTTCGCTTCTATTGACCATCTTTTCTAAATATTTCACAAATGTTGTAATCTCGTACAATTGCAGGTAATCTAGAATTTGTTCGAAGAGGAGAAGACTGAGATAATCGTGCTAAAAGAGTGTTTCTAGGATATTTTAAGAATTGCATACATTTTCAGCCAATGGAAGTCCTTCCTTCATGTCAGAACGCGGATATTTCAAATAATTTATAACCATGTTGCATCTGGTAGTCCAGCCAATTTCTTGGTCCAAATTCGCTGTTTTCCCGGTGTTGTCCACAATTTGAAACGGTACGCCTTAATGGGCGTAGCTAAAACCGCTTAGTTCTCCGTACCACTGGCCAGGTACTTTCCAACTCGAGTCATAAAATAGTACATTTTCCCATTGACATCTCCAATATTAATTATTTTCTCCATTTGTAATTCAAAAAAATTTTTATCAAGTAGACTAAAAATTTACCGCTAAATTTCCCGTCACATCCAATAAACGGCCATTCCTCTTCCCCAGAACTACCCATAAAACTTTGATGGAAATAATGGCTGAAATAAGGGCATTTCTGTAAGAATCTTGTTGACCTGTAATATTTTGTATCCAGTGATCGATATGAAATCTCTGGCTGGTGCCATTTTTCAAACAAACTCATTGGATAATGGAAATAAAAGCATGTCTGCCGTCGAATATTACTACGCTCTGATGGATTTGTTAAAATTCCGTCCATAATTGTCCTCAATTTCTTCATTCTACCCCACAAATATTGCATCATATTACTATTTTCAAAAGCCTGAAACCTCCTAATTCTTTTAGTTCCTTAATTACCTGCAGATCTTGAGCATTTTCGAAAAGTTCGATTACTGTAGGATGTACCAATAGTGGGACATAATTTCCGTCCAATTCATGCTGTCGGATACCACGCATTTTATATGGCATCTGGACGCGTTTGCTATTTTTACTGAGTTCTCACTTCTTTTTCCAGAATATCCAGAACTAGCCAAGGATGCTCCACAGCAAATACTGGAATGGAGATGAAAAGGCATATTTTAGAATCATGGCAATAGGCAATCCATTTTCGGAAGAAATCTTCACATTCTTCTTTTAATTTTAGGTACAACTGCAATGGGAAAATACAGGACAGTTTATCGCCCAGGAAGTAATCTTGTTAGAAACGCACGCCCTTTTTGTTTTACACATGGAAAGAGCCCTCGGCAGGTTTTTCCTATTAAAATTCATAACTGACCCAAGCTTTCTTGAGTATTTTTGCGTCATTATGTTGGAGAAGCGGTAACGCCATAGTTGGAGTGGATTTAAATCGCCGAAAACGGTTTTTAATCTGAAAATTACGATTGCTCCAGCTTTAAAGAATCTCTTACAGCACATTGTTTTGAATCCGGGTAAAGTTCCCATTCTTTGGCCTAAAAACTAGACAATTTCTCCCTGATTCATACCTTTATTTCAGCTTCACTCATGTTGTAATATCTATCATATCCTATACTCAACTGCTCCGAAAGCATGTCCCTCCATATTGTGAATTTAGCAGAATCATAGATTCCTAGTATCGTTTCTGCCAATATCTCACAATCTGTGACATTTTTTCACAGTATTTGCTAACTTACGATTTAATGTTTTTTGCAAAGCGTTGTACTTTTTCATTGACGCCAATTTTATTTCCATTTGAGGCATATTTTCATAAAATGAACGAATTTCATCAAGCCAGGACAAAAATAAATGGCTATCCAACGTATACTGTAATTCTAGAGGTCATAAAAACAAGAAGTAATACCAGGATTTCCATTTCAAATTGTTTCCCAAACATCTGATAGAAGAGCGGAAGTTTAAGGCCACTTCTCTCAAAAATATTAGCGTATGCTATGGGGAACTGCCCCATATACGGACTGAGATTAGGCTCTTTAATTCCTAATTCGGCATAGAGCCTATCAATATGATAGAAATTATGTAGAAGTTCCTGCAACGCCTCCAAAAATTTACCAACTTCATGTATCTACAAGGGCAACTGGTGGATCAGATGGAATTTCTACCCGAATTGGCTGCCCTGCGGGATAATCATAAACCTCGAATGTTTGACAAATTACAAATTGTCGCTGGACAAATTCTTCCGGTATTAGAAAGAAGTATAGCGGATTTTTATCTTTTTCAGGCTCATTCCTGAATTTACCGCAATTTTTGGATAAATTTGGCCCACCTTCCCAGGACCAATTTGTAGACGTCAAGAGTAGGGCGATCTGTAGTCATTTTTGAGAAAATACGAGAAATTTGAAGTTAGTAAAGAAGTTCTTGGATATATTGGTTGAATTAAATAGCAAAAACCACAAAAAGGGCCAGGAGTGAGAAATTGAAAGAGAATTTGTTGCCCGCTCTTTATCAAAAGGACTGCGGCACTTGTCGGTTATCTGTCATAGTGGGGGTTTCACAGTGTACCACGTTTATGAAACTCTAGGGGAAGCTGCCAGTCTGTAATTAGCAGGGTGCCGACCCTTTTTTTCGCTTTTTTTTCAGCTGTCAACCTTTCTTTTTCGCTTTGCGTCGTTTATTCTACCGTCCAATTTACGTGACAATGCAGTAATGGAGGATTTCTCTCATCTGAAGTACATCTCCCGTTCTCCGTTGCCTTTGCATAGAATTCCGACGTATCTCAGCGTTCAAATTATCTCCAAGGTATTTTCCTTTTTTACAATAAGATTTTCCATGTAATTTCAGCAATCGGCTGCAACAGTTTATAATCTCGCCTTGACCAATTCTAGCAGTTCCATCTTGGTGGAAAAAGTTCTTTCCCGAAATCCACAAATAACTGCAGTACGTGAACTTCTCGAACATGACAAGGTAGATTATTCTCATCTTTAATGGACAAGAAAATTGTAGGATGAATTGCTAACACCTGAGAAAATGCCCGATCTGCTTCCATTAACTCGTTATTCTTTTTTATATCCAAGGCAATCTTTCTATAATTGGAAGGTGGGCATTGGCACAACGGCAATATCTTGTCGTCTGAATGAGATAACCAGGGAGGCTCAACATAAGACCTTCAGCCGAAAAAGGACTAAAGCTCTTGTGGATAAAGTTCAACCGTTTTTAAATTTATGGTAAGAGTACAATCTGTTTGTAACCAAGAAGAAAGTTCTCCGGGACTTGAAAACGGCTTTTCTTTGAGTCGAAATCGTCAATAGTTGAAATGTCCCACACATTCTTAATTCCAGCACCTCTAATTTGAGTAAATTATGGGAAGCACAACGGCTCGTAGGACCTCAACAGATCAGATTGCAATCTATTCCTGTCGAGCTGTGGAAGAAAATCCTCCCAAAAGTTAGTTTACCTAGCTTCTCGCAGAAAATTGTATTCAGGCTTCGGCCGTGTCTGCCACTCGTCTGGCCAGAACTCAATCGACTGTGGCTACAGTACTCAACGAATACATTGAGTCAAAGATAACCATTAAAATCATGGAAAAATACTCCAACCATCTACTAAAACGGAAAAATACTGGACTAAAAGCTGAATTATTTTCATTTTTGCGCCATATCTCATACATGCAACAAAGTTTCTATAGCCACACATTGATTGGGGTAGATCTCGTTTTTTAAAATCTGATAACCTAGTTATATTTAGATGAATATTGATGACGGTCTGTGGTTACGTAAACCTCGATTTACAGAAGAAGAAAAATCGGCTTTGGGCAAAATAAAAGCTTCATATATTTTGAGAAAAACGAAAGAGAAGGAGGAAGCTCAGGAGAAGTTCAGATTGCTTGGCGCATGCAAAAAGCAGGTGATACGTTATAAGCTGGACAATTGTGCATTCCGTTAACGATCGTTTAAATGAGTTTATTAATAAATATTGATCATGTCTAAATAACATCTATTCCCGGAGATATGGTCGTACTAATCAACAAATCCTTGAAAAATCTTTTTTTGCTATTCGATCTTTGATCTCGATCATCTGTCGTAAACCTGAAAACCTCGAGTGGATAAACTACTCGCTCATTTTTTCAGAAAAAAACGAAAAAAACAAACCTGGGAACAGTTAAAAACCATTTCTGAGAGTGGAAATATAGCTCCAGCTCATAATTTATGAAAATGAACGCGATCCTTTTTTGGCCAAATGTCAACAGCTGCCATTTTCGATTTTTCGCTTACAAGCATCTTTTATTCGATTGACATTCCAAATCTCTGATGGACGATCTCTCTCACCTCAAGCACATCACCCGTTCTCCGTTGCCTTTGTATAGGATTCCACCAGATCTCAGCGTTCAAATTATTTCCAAGGTAGTTTTCTTCACGTCAAATTTAACGCCCTTTAAGCACTCGGCTGCAACAATTTGTAACTTTGCCTGGGCCAATTTTAGCAGCTCCGTCTTGGTAGAAAAAGTCCTGTCTCGAGATCCAAATTTGACTTTACTTCGCAAAATCCTCGAGAATAATAAGGTGACTGTCCAGCTTTAAATAGAAGCCAGGATTTCAGCATCAAATTCAAGATCCTGATGATAAAATTTGTCTATTTCCACTTTCGCGCTATTGTTCATCAAATCAAAGCAAATCATTACACGAATGGATGGCTGCAGCCAGTCAAAGTGCCCTACGCTGTGTCATCCAACAAGCAGCCGACTCAATCATGAATTCTGGTACAAGACCCAATATTGATATACTTCGAGAAGTTAAACCACTTTCAAATTTATGGTTCTCTCATAAAAAAAACTTCTCAAATAATTCTAATTACAGTACTTCGGATCTGAGTGAATTATGGGAAGAACAACGGCTTCTAGGTCCTCAGCAGATTTCCTTAGGACATATTCCCACAGATTTATGGATGAAAATACTTCCAAAGGTTTGTTTGCTGGATTCTTTCAAAAATTAGAATTTAGGCCTCGGCTGTATCAGCCGCTCGCCTGGCTCGAACCCATTCAACAGCAGCATCAATAATGGATAAATATATAAAATCGAAACAGCCGATTAAAATTATGGAAAAGTACTCAGATTATTTGACGAAAAGAAACCGTCCACCGCTGTCTGCTTTTGGGCCTGAGGAGTCAGCGACGTGGTATATCTTAAACATGTATCGAAGTTTCTATCGCCATACATTACTTGATGTAGTGATCGGTTTTCTCTTTAAAATTTACATTTAGATGGCTACAGATGACGACCTGTGGGGAACGCGTAAACCTGAATTTACAGAAGAAGAAAAATCAATTTTGGACGGGATAAAATCTGCAAACACTTTGAGGAAAACGAAGGAGAAGGAACAGGCGGAGAAGAAATTCAGATTATTGGGTAAATGCAGAAAGCTGCGGATGCTCTACAGAGTGGGCGATGATGTCCTTCGTGAATAATCTTTTAAATGAATTTATTAATAAATTTTGAGCATGTGTAGATAAGCAGTAAACTGATCGAGCCAATTATTTTAGTTATTTTCATAAAAAAAATAAAGAAAAGTATTTTATGAATCATGATAGGGTGGAGGAGATTCGAAACAGGCGGAAGGATCCATGAGATGGGTTGTGAATTGTTTTGCTTTTGGTCTTAAAGCCTTTCTTATTGATTAATCCATAATTAGTCTTCTGCTTATGGCAGAGTGATGATTGCTAATGCAAAATACTACAATTTCTGAATTAAAATTTATTAAAATGCTACAGAAAACACGAGATTTTGAAAGGTGTCGAGGTAGGAGAACGAGATCAAAAAATGCCAAGTTAGTTTTGGATTTCCCATTGATCGACGTTAAATTTTCGATTAAAGAAAAGTAAATTCTTCTTTTCCTGGTTTCTTATGGGATGAGAAATCTCATATATTACAGTGTACTCGAGGATAATTGGAGCGGTTCTGGAATTTCGAGTGCATTTCCTAGGTAAAAAAGCTTACATTTCCTTCCAAGTGGTAAAAATAAAACATTTTGTGCCATCTCGTCGACAAGCATGGGCATCTCTCATAGTTCTTGTCTGACTTTCTTGGCCCTTGCTGTGGATATTAAAGAGAATGTCTCTCTGGTGAAATTGCCCGTCGGACCAGCTGAGGGTATACAAAGGAAGGTCCACTTGATATTCTGGCCATCTGGATCCTCTCGGGGTATGTTGGGTTCCATTGATGGATATTGTATCATTTCCGTCAACAAAAAGGCGAAGACCGCCCTCCTTTGTGGTGATTACTTTATCATGCTGGGAATTTTCTATGAAATAATTGGAAATATCTCGGAAAAACTACCTAATTCTCGTTTTTTGCTCTCTTCTCTGTCACTGGATGTCATTCCTTCCATAATAAAAAATACGACAAGAATAACAATAACAGCCACTAAAACATAGGCCCTTTTCTCCTCAGCTTCTTGTTCCTCTTCTTCTGCCTCTTCTTTAGTTTTTCTTCGATTTACTTTTCTCTTTTTCTGACCTTTTTCTACATCTAAAAATAATTTTGTTCTTTAAAAAAGGACGATACCTTTATTGTCCCGATTCTGTTGTTTATTTCTCACTTCTTCACTTGTTTTCCTTTGAGATTCTTGTAACTTTTTCCGCTCATTTTCTAGATCTAAAACGATTTTGCCGTTTTAAATTTTAATTTGTAAAGAAAATACCTTCATCATAACTTGGAGGTGGCTCAAAATAGGCTGGAGGCCGCATACGGGAAGAAGTGTGCGTAAATTGATTGGGAGCTCGTAGGAAAAGCCCTCCTGCCTATTGATTAATCTTTTAATATCGCCCAGTCGGTGACGTCAATCAGATCGAAGACGGCTATCAGTGTCATCTTTCAATCGCCGGAGAAATCATGGTCTGGGGGGCCGCTTGAATAGAGGGGAAATTTTTTTTATGAAAACGTCAAGGACCAAGTTTTTGAATAGAAATTTATTTAAAAATTTCTTCAAAATATACAGAAAACACGAAGTTTTGAAAGAGTTTGAGGTAGGGTAACGACCAGAAAAGGTCGAACTAATGTCGGATTTCCCATTGGTCGACGACGAATGTTCGATTAAAATAAAGCAAATTCTTCCTTTCTTGGTTCCTTATAGGATGAGAAATCTCATATATCACAGTGTACTCAACAATAATTGGATCGGTTCTAAAATTTCGAGTTAATTTCGTGGGTAAACAGCTTACATTTCCCTTCGGGTGGTAAAAGTGAAACATTGGGTGCCGTCTTCTTGACAAACACTGGCATCTCTCAACATTTTTGTCTGACTTTCTTGGCCTTTGCTATGAATATTAAATAAAATGTCATTATGTCGAATTATTCCATCGGACCAGCTGATATTATACAAAGGGAGCTCTACTCGATATTCTGGCCATCTGTATCCGATGGGAGCGCGTTGGGTCCCATTGATGGAAATTGTAGCCTCTCCGTCTACAAACAAGCGAAGAGAGCCAGCTTTCGTAGCGAATATTTGAGTATGACGTTTATTTTCTTAAAAAAATGAAAATAACTGGAAATTCCTACCTTCTTCCTGCTGTTTGCTCATGTCTCTTATGAAAAGCACCATAAAGAATGCAAAAATGAGAAAAATAAACATGCATATAATACACCCAGCTTTATCCTCAAGTTCTTTTTCTTTTTTTAATTCCTCTTCTGTCTTCCTCGGAGTTCTTTTTCTTCTCATGTTCCCTTTTTCCACGTCTAAAAAGATGTTTTTATTTGAAAAACAAGTAAAAATACCTCTGTTGGTACGATTCTGTTGTTTATTTCTCGCTTCTTCCTTCCTTTTCTTTGCAGCTTCTTCTTTCAGCCTTCTTCGTTCATTTTCTTCCGCTTCCCGCAGTCTTCTTCGCTCATTTTCTTCGGCTTCTTGCAATTTTCTTCGCTCATTTTCTTCCGCTTCTCGCAGCCTTCTTCGCTCATTTTCTGCATCTGAAAAGGTTTTTTTTCATTTAAAATTTATAAAAGTAAAGAAATTACCTTCATCATAACTTGGAGGTGGTTCAAAATAGGCCGGCGGCCTCATAGGCCAAGGAGTGTGTGTAAATTGATTGGGAGCTACGACGTCATAGTTGGGGACACTCCCGCTATTTTTATCCCCGAATGACGTCAATCATATCAAAGAGGAGCTCCGAAATATGCTCATTTTTCCAATTGTCAGAAGTATCCAGCGTTGTGGGATCACTTGAAAAACTGAAAAATTTCGGAAAAAGATAATTTGAAAATCCCGCGTTTTCAGATCCCACAGCGCCCGTGGGAACCCGATAATTTAATCAAGTTTCGAGTAGAAATTTATTTAAAACTACAGGAAATATCGAGGTAGAGGAACAACCCCAGAAACGAATAAATTAGTTCCGGATCCATTGATCAATGTGATATGTGCGATTGAAAGACAGCCAACTCTTCCTTGTCCAACCATGAATCTCATAAACCGCTGCATGCTCAACAATAATCGGGCTCATTCTGAAATATTCGTATAATTTTCTAGAGCATAACTCACATTTTCTGCATTGTAGAAATGGTGATACACCAAACTCCTTCTTCTTTACAGTGCTGAGTCTGTTCTGTAGTTTTTAGCCTCATTTTCTCGCCGTCTATATGAATATAAAAGAAGAGACCTCGATCGAGGACATATTCAGGATTCGACCAGCTAACATTGAACGAAGGAAGTGTAACTTGATATTCTGACCGTCCTCCACGAGTAATATACTGGGTCCCATTGATGGAAACAGTTTGACTTCCATCTACATAGAGGTCCAGAAAGTAATAATCCGTACGAAGCACCATCTCGTGACGTAGCCCCTCTGTGAAAAAAATTTTTTCAATAAAATAATTTCAAACCTAAAAGCCCATATTTTTCTGCATTTTTGCACATGAAGTATATAAAAATCATAGGAATAATTAGGAAAGGAGTTATAAATGGCCTTTTCTTCCTATTCTCCGTTTCTTTTTCCGCATTTTCATTGGTTTCGTCGTGATTTTCTTCAATTTTCTCCTTCCCTTTTTCTAGAGCTAAAAATGTTATTTCTTTTAATTGAAAAAATTTAGAAAACCTTCATCGTAGCTTGGCGGCAATTCAAAATAAGCGGGAGGATCCATCCGCAAAAGCAGAGAGTAGATTGCAGGGTTACTGCTCTTTATTGGAACAAGCGCCCACGCCTATTGATTAATCTATGAATATCTCGGGCAGCCAGATCAACGAGGATTAACTTCAAATTGTGAAAAATATGATTTTTGAATTAAAATTTATTTAAAAATATAGGAGAAACCGAGGTAGATGAACTTATTCAGACGCTGCTAATTTCGTATTTCCCATTGACCAATGTGAAATATTCGATTAAAGAAAGCCACTTTTTTTGTTCCAATCAGGTTTTATTTTTTCTCAATATGTACAAAATTGACGAATAATAACGGTAGGAAACCATAAGATGAGGTATAAATCCTACTGTAATTTGAAATAGAATACCAAGAATGGCTTTCTATCGACTGTCCCAGTTCTTGACAATGAATGTCCGATGGAAAGATATCACATGTTCTGAGGAATATATCACATGGTAATCGACCACAATTGGCTCTTCTCTAAAATTCCAGCAATTGGAGGATATTTCGAATAGCTTACATTGGAAGGAGAGTAATGAGATTTAGACACCAAAACCACCATTTCTTCGTCTCATCGACGTTTTCTGCCATTCCTGGACACTCACGAAGATCTTCATTTGATTTTAACAGAATTTGATTTTCTCCAATATGGATTTTGAAAAAGAATTCTTGCAATTCGGGTGCAGAAAATAGGAAACCGTCTTTTCTATCCGGCCAGCTGATATTATAAGAGGGAAGGGTCACTCTATATTTCAATCCTGCCGGTGTCTTGATCTGACTCCCATTAATTTTGATAGTTTCCGGGCCATTTAAATATAATTTTATATCCTTTTGTCGGATTACTTGATCTTGTCGGGAATCATCTGCAAAATGGCCAGTTTTCTTGAGTAAAATAAACAAACCTGCACGCTCTAGCGATTCTCCAATGAGGATTTTTATAAACGCGAAAACAAACATGCAGCAGATTATGAATAAAAATATCGCATCGTTAATCTCTCTTCTTGTCATTTGAGCAAATTTTGGATAGATCTTTTTTATCTGCTTCACCACTATTTTTCGCCCCTTTTCCACTAAACGAGGGCGTTCTCCTTCTACATCTGAATATATTCATTTTTTAGAATAATGCTTGGAGGGAATACTTTGAATATCAGGCGGAGATAAAGAAGAATAATGTCCAGAAGACATCAAACAAGGAGAGAAAACGCTAGAGCTTGCTACTGGGTGGTCCAGTGTTGCTTATTGATCGCTGTTATTTACTCCTGTGTTGGTGACTGCTTCAGGCAAAAAGAAGAAGCAGGTATTCCTTTATTTTAATGGATTTTTTTATTAAATCGACAAAGAAAAATACTGGGAATCGTCAGACACGATAGAAACCCAAAAAGTCGGATAATTTTCTTGGAGTCGACCAACTCTTGACAATAAAAGTCCTATTGAAAATTATTAAATTCTCCGGAGAATATATCACATGATAGTAGACCACAATTGGTTCTTCTCTGAAATTAGAATAATTATCCAGAATATTTTTGGTAACATAGGTCGAATTGCGGTGATTTTTAGACATCACATCCACCATTTCTTGGTATGGTCTGAATTTTCCGATAATCCACGGCAGTCTCGAAGATCTTTTTTTGTTTTTACAAATGTTATATTTTTTTCCAATACGGATTTTGAAAATCCATCAAAACTGTCAGGCTCTGTGGATCTCTACGGTCCGCTGGGTCATCCAATCCTTCTTATTGATCGTCATATAATTACCGCGGTGCAGATGGTCTGTCTAAGTGGTAAGACAACGGGCAGAGGGTACTACTAGATGGCGCCAAAGGTATTAGGAAAACCGGCATAACTCCTTTATTTTCCGTTCTACATGAGCGTGCCCGGGCTCAAAAAATAGCTTGGAATCCGGGGAATAAGCTGGTGTAACTCCCATGTCCCGAAGATGTCACCAGCGGTTACACGGAGGCGCTGAAGTTTGAGCAAAAACGTATTTCGGGCTCTAGCATCTGAGGATCGAAGGATTTTCAAAAACCGTAAACGTAGAAAAAATCTCCATCCCGAGACGCATATGCTCAGTCAAAAAAATGTCGAAAATCCTGTCAACGCCGGGCGTAGGCCCAGATTGTTAAAAACGTGCAAAGTGGCCGAGTGGTTTTCTGAAATTACGGCCAGAACGACCAGGGTTCGATCCTCACAGGTGAGGAAACGGTGACAAACCCTTTTTTCTTTTTTTTGCTTTTGGTCCTACGTACTTCTGGGGGTCTATTTTGCTATCTAGCAAATATTCTGTTCAAAAATTCCATCATTTCATTGAGTAATCCTCGAATGAAGTTTCGCTATGAAAAAATCAGCCAGAAACAAAGGTCAACATCGATTTAACCCATTTGCTTGTTCAAATCGCCTTGAAATCGAAACTATTAGTGAATTTGTGCTGGTAGAGCAGTTTTCTAGCTTCAAGAGTCTACTCGCTGCTTTAAAAATGGAAATTTTTTGTTGAGGGTGAGGGTTAGAGATGCCAAAATACACGTCTCTCCAGTAAAAAGTCGTCGTACTACAGCCATCAGCTTTCACTAGACCTCACAAAGCTAACAGTAACTGAATTTTTCGATTCCAAAAGCGCAAAAAGTGATTTTTTCGATTTACCCTATATTTTTTCATAGCAAAATCCTCAAATACCGATTATGCGTTGAAGTGGTGAGATTTTTGTCCAGAACGTTCAGAATATGGCATAATATGGCCGTAGAAGTACGTAGGACCAAAAGCAAAAAAAAGAAAAAAGGGTTTGTCACCGTTTCCTCACCTGTGAGGATCGAACCCTGGTCGTTCTGGCCGTAATTTCAGAAAACCACTCGGCCACTTTGCACGTTTTTAACAATCTGGGCCTACGCCCGGCGTTGACAGGATTTTCGACATTTTTTTGACTGAGCATATGCGTCTCGGGATGGAGATTTTTTCTACGTTTACGGTTTTTGAAAATCCTTCGATCCTCAGATGCTAGAGCCCGAAATACGTTTTTGCTCAAACTTCAGCGCCTCCGTGTAACCGCTGGTGACATCTTCGGGACATGGGAGTTACACCAGCTTATTCCCCGGATTCCAAGCTATTTTTTGAGCCCGGGCACGCTCATGTAGAACGGAAAATAAAGGAGTTATGCCGGTTTTCCTAATACCTTTGGCGCCATCTAGTAAATTTCTGTCGATTATGGACTATTTATCGTTAAGGAAGCGAGATTCTATTATTAGCAGCTTTTCAGCTAATGACTAATACGGTCCACCTTCTTCTACGTAATCGCTCCTCTGACTTGGTTCATTATCAGAGTTTTTCCCACAGAAAACAGGCTACCCGCATTTTTCTACGTCACCTTCTAAAGTTCATAGTGGTCCTTATCAGTGTCTTTCTATAAAAGGCTTCCTTTTCCACAAGGATATCGTCTTTTATGGTTTACACTATCGGAACCGGCGCTACTCCTTCATTTCCTTCTATTGGCTCTGGAGCCACTCCCTCTTTCTCGACTGCTAAAATCGGCTCTGGAGCCAGGCCGACTTTCTCTGCTCCCCGGTCGACAATTTCTTCTAGCAGACCAGTAGCTATCAATATCGGCAATCATTCAACTGGCCACCGACATCACCACCATTATCATCATTCTTCCAGTCAAAGCTCATCTTCTTCAACTACAAGTAAATCGCCATTTAATTATTGAATAAAACTGATATTTTTAGAGTGTACCGATACCAGTGTGGCCATCTATTGTATCATTGGAACAATCGTCTTCGTCATCTTTGTAGTTCTCGTCGTTGCCTACATAATTGATCCCAGCAGCGAAAACAGAGAGAATCTTGGAGATTTTTTGGATAGTATTGTGAATAATTGACCTTCGCATTTCACTACAATTGTCTGTATACAATGCAATTAAAAATAAACGGCTGTTTTCATCATATACCCAATTTTTGCCACGAAACACCCAATTTTTACCAGAGAAATAAAAATAATATTTATCTCGATCATATTTTAAGGATGAGTGTTGATACGGATGTTCTTTTGAGTGGGATCACTTCTGGAAAATCTTATATTCTTGTCTAATTACTTTGCACTTACTTTTTTTGCACACAAACAATTGAATTAGATATCTTCTGTAGTGTTGATTAACAACAATCATAGTGAAAACTCCGCCAGCTGGACTCATTGCGAATACACAAGTTGCCAATTGGATTATTACTGAATTCCATTAAATTTATCCTCAAAATTGACTTACAGTTATTGCCGAGATTAAAATAAACGCAAACTAGGAAGAAGATGAGGGGAACTGCAAAGAGAAGACCATAGGCAGTAATTTGAGCGATGAGGGTGGTGAATAGAATAGAATGGAGACGAGCAAGATGCTTCGAGGCATTTTTATTGAATTTAGTTAGATTGTAGACATAAAAGAAGAAAAGGACAACTGTCATGCAAGCTGGAAATCCAATCAGGATGCAAATAGATCCGACGAGGATGTAAATAAATGAATGGTTGAGGGAAATATTGTAGATTACTGTCCTCTTGTCCCAGAGATATTTTGTAACATAGCCGAGGTCCTGAAAATAATTTCCATTATTTTATTCTTTTAAAAACTACCTCAAATGCTTCCTTTTTCTGTAATTCTTGGTCTACATTCCCCTCGTAATAAAGAATGAAAAATACCGGGACGTAAGTCGTCAAACCCAAGGAATAAAATACCCGTCGAATAGATTTTTTATTAAATCGATGACCAGGAGGCAAAAGAGCATCAGTACGATAATAAAATAATGTGGCATTGGTACAAAGAATTGCTGAAAATCGGATAGACAGAAAAAGGAGACAACTTACAGCAACCCAATACGAATAGCAGAGAGAATAAAAAATTTGTAGAAAGGCTTAGGAAATTGGCGATTCCTGTTGTAATTACGGCGATTCGATACGGAAAAATGAAAACGGGAAAAGACGAACAGGCTGTCACGTGCATGCAGAAGGAGCTGGAAAGACGAATTTATGTAAAAATTAAAGAAAAGTGGGAAAAGCCTGAAAATCTTCTTTATTTTGTAGAAAATTTCGACCAAAGTTGTATTGTCCAGCGCGTGGGCACCTAATTTCCAGCCTCTAATCTCTTACTAGTCCTGGCTGACTACTTCCTTTGACTGTTCATTTCAGGGACTCCGTTGTCTTATCATCCCCCTTTATAGGCTAGCCACTTCCCAATTCACCATGTCCCCAAAACGAATGCTCCCTCCGGCAGCCAGTTCCGCTATCCTGTTACTGAATTGCCTGCTCAATACTCTCTTCAAATATCGGATTCAGCACCGTATTATGTCCCACTGGAAACTGATCCAGAATCACAATTGATGGAAACTGGTGGCTTCCCTACAGGTTCGCCATTCTCCCGTAAATTTGTTATGCCGTGTGTTTTAGAACCCCGAGAAACATGTGAAATCTGAATTCAATATTTCATATATAGAATAGCCTTTTCTTTCTTCTTTTTTTTAATTATTGTACTATTTTATGTTGTCTTCGGGTAGATCACAAAACCATTTCGTGGGGATGAAACTGATCGCTGTATTTACCCAAATAAAGTACAATTCCTCATTCATCCCTATCGTTGGTTCGTACACTTATTCTAGCAGTTTTTGTTCAATTAATAAATAATCTACGGGCTAGACTTTTATTTTATGAACTATGAAATCAGCCATAATCAAAGTTCACGGCTTTTTGCAGTGTTTATTTGCAGCCCTAATTGGATAAATTGGATAAAAAAGTTGAAATGAGAGGAAAATGTTGTTTGTCTAGACTGTTTTCCATAAAGGACACTTATGACTAGATACAAAATGGAGATCGGCCATGTTTATAACTGAATAACATATCCAAGGCTCTGAATTACCAAGAATAAAACACAATTGTTGAAAATTGTATCAAATGGCAAATAGGGAAAATTAATAAATTTCAACACTCAAAATTGACTCGTTAGATTCTGATAAGGAAGTTGGCAACGCTGGCAGCAAATGTTCGCATTACCTTGGGGGTTAACGACCATAATTTCAGAATTTCCTTCTAGCATTTGTCACCAAAATTTGAGCCAACTTAATTGGCTTACGGTACTGTGTGAAATAGGGGAATACGGTAGGATAGCCGTCAGAAAAGGAGACAAACTGTCCCCCCTTGGATTGTGGCCATAAACGAGCCAAACACCCCTCAATGGGCAATTTTAAGTAGGCTTTCGATGTTTTGAAGAACGTTAAAATGTTAAAATTGAGCAAACTTACTAGAAAATCATCAATGTGTACAGTGTCTTATAAGCCGAATTCATTCCTTTAGGACTTTTACACCAAATACAGAATAATCCAAGTGGAAAGACTCCCGATCCCAGAAGTAAACCAATAATAGTATAGAAAAACCACGCTGGACATGGATCGAAGTCATCTACAGTCGAAAGAGAAGCACTGAAAGCGTAGTCAGGCACCATTACGGTAGGCACGAATCTATACGGCCAGATGTTGATAAACTAATTGTTTGCCATTTCATCTGATGTTTTGAGCTGAATGGATTATAAGACATTTGACCAGATGACCAAACATTGAATTACGGGGTAAAGTACTTGGATATTCTGATGGTAAAAGGGGAAATAACGAATGACTGATACATCAGAAATTCAGTCCGGTTTTTCCATACATTTCTTTCAACTGATGTCAAAACGAATTTGAGAGAAACTTTGAAGGACAAGTAATACCCTCGTTTCCCAGGAGACATCCAGAATCTCCTTCTTCTTTGATGTCAAGGGCCCTGTTCCTATTCCTCCTTCAATTTGGACGATGTTTAGTATGCTAATTGAGTCTACAGTATTGTAAGAGCATTTAGAGTCAAGCAAGCCCAAATATCACACAATTTGGTCAGGATTTCTGGGACGTAGCTGTATTTTACAATCAATGGCTGAGAACTGGCTGTTTTGTTGACAAGTAACCATCGTAATATTAATTCTTCAGCTTTTTTCAGTTCAACTCCCCGAGCAAGTTTATATACAACTTTAACTAGTGAAAATGGAACTCGGCTGATAAAGATCAGCCTCCTTTTATCCGATAGAAGATCACAGGTGATGATCCGCGACTATCTCACCAGCAATGTTGTCGTCTCCTCCGTGAACGCGTCAGTCATCAGCGAAACCTCCCTGGATGGTACTTATCTCTCTTACACGGCTTTTAAACTCAATGGATCCCATTTTATAGTAGGCATATTTGTACTGTTTATCTGCCAATCAGATGAATGATTTTAATGGAATCGAAATGTCGATCAGAACAGACTTGAATCCTGAGGAGATATGGAACGTTAATATATTCGCATCTGGCGTTGATCTTATCACTTGTTTACCACGAATTGACTGTGCACATTGAATAAATATTACCAAGCCGAATCGTTTCCATATTACTCAACAATTAACTACGATTATTGAAGAAGTTGTGTGCCATATGAATAAAAACCAGACCAGGAAAGTCATTTTTGGTCATATGGACATAGCCTGTTTTTAGCTTCTATTTGGACATTTTATGAGCTTTCATACAACATATTTTGCGGGTATCCCGGACACCGGGGTCTACAAGCTCATTTTATCCGCTATTTGCCTCCCTGTGTCTGCTGCTTCCCTCTCACAATGAGTCCTTTTCAGCCATTAACTATGAGGAGATCAGAACTTCCTTCAATTGCGCTCCTGCTTTTGTACTTGGTGAGTTTTCGGGCTTGCACAAAAGTATCAGAAATTGCGGATTTTTAGGGCCAAGTGGAGTCAAACACCTTGACATTTGATCAGAATTTTTGGGACATAGATTTGGATTACAATGTATGGTTAAGATCCTGCTGTTTCATGAATAAGTAAATTTAAATGAGCCTATTGCACAATCTTTTCAGTCCTATCCCTTCAGTAAGCGTTGTCACAACCTTATCCAGTGAAAATGGAACTAAACTGATAGGTATTAGCCGCTACTTAACATCAAAGAGATCTCAAATGCTAATTCGTGATTATACAACCGGAAGCCAGGTGCTGTCAAATTCAAATCGATCCGCCATCGAGGAATCCAATGGCGCTTTTCTACTTTACACAGCTTTTCATTTCAATAGATCCCATTTGATTGTAAGTTTCACGTCCTTTTCAAAAATTTCATGGTTCAGGCAAGTAATTTAAATGGAGAGGAGCTGGCTATCAGAACAAATTTACAGCCAGAGAAAATTTGGAACGTTAAACTGCAGGCATCAGGAAATGATCTTCTCTCTTGTTTGCCCCAAGTTGATTGTCGTCGTTAAATAAAGATCAAAATTGTTATTCATATTATCTACGAGCAGCAGGAAAAGATTTTGTCTCTTGTTTGCCTCGAATTGATTGTGGTCATTGAATAAACACGGAACTTTTACTGTAATCTTGGTTTACCTTTATGTCAGTTAGGATTAAAAAAGTAACTTTGAAAAGAGAATGATGGCGTGTCCTAGAAATTGCCCGAGATTCCGTCGTCATTCCAAATGGCAGGAATTCTTGTCCCGCTGTTTCTTTTCTATGCTTTCGCATTTGGCTCGGTATGTTTATTGTATGATTGGTAAAATTTTCTAGCGCCAAAATGAAACGAATACTACGAACTTTGATCAAGATTTTTGGGACTTGGAAATGTCTTACAATGTATGGCTACGATCCAGCTGCTTGATGGACAAGTAAACTTCAACGAGATCATTGTATAGACTTTTCAGTCCTATCCCTTCAGTAAGCGTTGTCACAAGCTTATCCAGTGAAAATGGAACTCAACTGATAGGTATTAACCGCTACTTAACGTCAAAAAGATCTCAAATGATAATTCGTGATTATACAACCGGCGGCTGGATGCTGTCAAATTCGAATCGATCCGCCATCGAGGAATCCAATGGTGCTTTTCTACTTTACACAGCTTTTCATCTAAATGGATCGCACCTCGTTGTAAGTTTCCTGTGGGTTTAAAAGTTCTTGGTTTAGGCAAGTAATTTAAATGGAGAGGAGCTAGCCATCAGAACAGATTTACAGCCAATTGACATTTGGAATGTTAACCTGCGCGCATCAGGAAATGATCTTCTCTCTTGTTTGTCCCAAATTGATTGTGGGCATTGAATAAAACGCTTATTTTAATTCTGAACTCCATTTCTGTCCGTTTGTATTAAAAAATTAGGCTTGACAGGGGCGATTGCGACGTATCCTAGTACCCCGATTTCAGCCGTCATTCCAGATGGCTAGAGTCCTTGCCACTGTGACTTTTCTTTTCTATGTTGTCGTCTTTGGCTCAGTAGGTTTACAGTTACCACGATATTGGGTTCGCTTTTAGTGTCAAAATGACACAAATAGCACGACAATTGAACAAGATTTCTGGGACATGGAAATGTCTTACGAAGTTTGGCTAAGAGCTGGTTGTGTGATGGGCAGGTAATCACCATCTTGTAGAGTTTTTCACTATTTGCAGTCCCACACCCACAGGACGTTTTACTGCCACTTTAAGCAGTGAAAATGGAACCTCGCTGGCACAAGTTATGCGTAATATGAATGCAAGATCTGTATCATTGTTGGTTTACGACTATGCCACAAAAAACATCGACCTGTCTACCGAGCCTCATCCAGCGGTCGGAGTAAACTCTCCGGATGGATTCCTCCATTACTCGGCTTTTAAACTCAATGGATCACATTTCATTGTAAGTTTTTTAGTTATTCCCAAAAGTTTACGGTTTAGGCAAGCGATTTAAATGGAGTGGAGCTGGCGATTAGAACAAATTTACAGCCGGACGACGTTTGGAATGTTAACCTACGCGCATCAGGAGCTGATCTTCTCGCTTGTTTGCCTCGAATTGATTGTGGTCGTTGAATAAAGTTCTAGTTCTAATTTTGAACTCATTTTCTGACAGTTTGAATTAGAAAATTAGGCTTGAGAATGGGAATGACAGCGTATCCCAGGAGCTGCCTGTTACTCGCCATGGCTGACCTCTTCGTTGTTTCTGCTTTTTTATTCTCTCTGCTCCTCTTGATTCCGGCAGTTCAATGCCAAAAAGATTCAAATCACACAAGTTTTTCGCAAGATTTTTGGGAGATGGAGGTGGAATACAACATGTGGCTGAGAATTGGTTGTATCAGCGACAGGTAAAAGCCGATCATTTGACTTTTCAATCCCCTTCAGTCCCGCTCCTTCAGGACATTTTGGAGCAATTTTAAGCAATGAAAATGGCACCGTGCTAGCGAGAGCAACTCGTAATATACATCCAACATTTTCGCAAATTCTTCTGTATGATTACATTTCAAAGAATATCGGCGTTTCCTCAAAAAATGGATCCGTCCCTGTTAAACCCTCCGCGGATGGTACTTATCTCCATTATGCAGCTGTTAAACTCAATGGGAGCCATTTTATTGTAAGATTCTTATAATTTCAATCAATGTTGAGCCTAGATGTCTGATTTCAATGGATACGAAGCTTCAATCAGGACAGCTCTACGACCCAAGGACATATGGAATGTCAATTTGAATGCAGTTGGAACTGCTTTGATCACTTGCTTACCACGAATTGATTGCCGTCATTGAGGAGGCTACCAGCCAGACTTGTTGTTAAATAAAATACTTATTTGGAATTGCTTAGGATTATCAGAAAATGGGAATCCCTTTGGGGCAGACAGCCGCGCGGGATCCCTCGCGCGAGACATGCCTTTGATGGATCTGGTTATATAGACACAGCCTGTGTGTTTTTTCCTCCATTTTAGCATTTTATGAGTCCTCATACAACATATTCAACGGGTAACTCGGATACCGGTGTCACTACAAGCTCATTTTGTCTGCTATTTGCATTTCTGTCCCGACCTTTTCCTGCTCTCTTTGCAATAATCCATTTTTAGGGTAAAAAAATGGGAAATTTAATAATTCTCTCAAGTATATTGATCCTTTTGTATTCGGTAAATTTTATACAGACAAATGTTAAAGGTTTTTATCGTATAGTGTCAAGTAGAAGGAGATAATCACACGACATTCAATCAGGACTTCTGGGACATCGAATTAGTCCTCGACCAATGGTGGAGGATCGGCTGCATCAGCAGCAGGTAATAAAGGATGCGTCCGATTTTCTCATCCTATTTAGTCCCGCCCCATCCGGATCTTTTGGAGTAATTTTAAGCAGTAATAATGGAACTAAATTAGGAAAAGGCATTCGTAATATACATCCAACCTTTTCACAACTTTTGGTCTACGATTACATTATAAAGGCAATAGAGGTTGGTTCAAAAAATGGATCGGTTCCTGCGCAACTTTTACCGGATGGAACATATCTCCATTATGCAGCATTTAAACTCAATGGATCCCATTTCATTGTAAGTTTATCCATTTAAAACAAATTTTGGATCTCAGATGACCGATTTAAATGGTTGGGAGACTGCAGCTAAAACGATTATGCAACCTAGAAATGTATGGAATGTCAATGTGAATGCAGTTGGGACTGCTCTTGTCACTTGTTATCCACGGATTGAATGCTTTCGTTGAATAAATTACCATTTTGTTTTATTTGAAAAAAAACCCCCAAGGATTTATTTTCAACAATTGTTAGCTTGTGTGCAAGCTACGTATGGCGGTAGGGGAACTCCCCGAGTTTCATCAAGCCATGTGCCATCCTCGGTGCATTTATATCTTCCAGTATGGGATACTTGACCGCACCCGCCAGCAAATCCATTGAAAATAGTATTCTAAGATTATAATTTCGTGGAAATGTCCAATACTTACCGCAGTTTGTAGATACGCTCCTACATTTGAGTAAGGTCCAATACAACTGAACGTTGGAACCATGCATCCGGATGAATAATCATAGGTAATTGTTATATTGCCATTTGTCGTTGGAATATATGGGTACGGCATTTGCATAAGAGGAATACAGCTGCTACAATTTCTTTGAACTGGCGGCTGGCCTCCTTTCCATCTACACGCGTAAGCATGAGATTCAGAACAAAGAAAATCATTCCATTTACCGGCCAGATCATAAAGACCACCTGTGGACATCTGTAAAGTATTTGGTAGTCTGTAATTTAGATAACTGACACGGACACAAGGACCATCTCCACTTGGATTAGAATGCGCCCAGTAGCTATAATCATACTGGAAAAGGATAATACTACTTGAATTTCCCTGCTTACCGGGGTTCCATCCAAATTTATAAAGGTATCATTTCCACCGCCGTCATTGAAAACACCGATCCAAATGAAGATTCCTTCTCCAACGGTGGCATTCTCATGTTGCATAAAGGATAATACTAAAAATTCTTCCCATTACAATAATCCCCTCACTAGCAATAAAATCATTATCTTCCTGACTATGGATAGACGCCAACTCCCCGCCATCGGCAATACATGCTTCACGAGCTTTTTCGTAGGTTTTATTGTATCCAAGTTTGAAGAAAGAATCCGTCATCCAATTATACTTCCAATCATTGCCACAATCGCCTTAAAATTTTACATTTCACTGGGGTGAAGTCACTTGTGTCGATTGGGTCGGTCGGCTGGTCCTCACACTGATACGCGACAAGATCTTGACTATCTATTTGGAACATTCTGTTTTCACAAACAGCCACTGGATTTGCTTCTTTCTCAATGTAACATGACATTTCCTCGTCGTCTCCGAAATCAGCAGCAAAGCCAGTTTGTACTGACAGTCGAGCGCAGTTAGAAGGACGAGAATTGTTGAAATTTAGATAGCAACGGCCATTTTTTTCAAAGGGTTGAGCAATAAATGGAACTGTAAACGTTTTGTACGTGCTGTCGCAAGACGTAAATGGCATCGGAGTGAAACAGTCGCTACAAGCTGAAAATATACTTTGATTTTTAAAGAAGAAACTGACTAGAAGGTGGTATGGGAGTAATGAAAGCCGCTGGATTACATCGGATCTTGTCAAGGGGAAATCCTAACGACATTCCGAAAGTGCGGAATTTTCCATCGACACATTTTAGAGCCTTCTGTGGTGGAAGTATTCCAATACATTGGGAATCAGTAATAATGTCATAGGCGGGACAATCGGTCATCTGGAGATAACACGAGCTCCTTCGAGAAAATCTGATCAGTGTCGGGGCATAACTCGTGTCATTCTGAGCATTTTGACATAAATCAGCATCTCCTGCAGCAAATGCTGCTGGTAACGGGCAATTGTTACATGGGTCTGAAACTTTTTAACCTACGTGATCAGAAGTTAAACCTGTCCAAACTCCTAGAATGAGCGAAGCCAAGAGAAACAGCAACATCTTCAAATACTGACAGCAAATAGTGCTTATAATCTCCCGATAGTTAATGATTTCCCATAGACACTGACTGAAAATTAATTAAAATTTTAATTAAACCCGAAATCTCTTCTAATCCTTCGACGTATTGGAAAATACCTTGGAACGCGGTCTCTACTTGAAGAAATTGTCCGTCACTGAGGCAGTTAGAGATCGAAGATTGCAAAATTTTAAAATTTTTTCAGAGTTGATTTTTTTTACATTTTGCAGAAATCAATGAAAGAAAAATTCTTCAGATCGTTTATTGGGGACACGGACGGTCAGGGTGCTTATCCAGTTGGTTGCGGTGTTTTTCTACAAACATAAGCCTGAGAAGTGTACGAACAATCGAGATCATTCCATTGCCCGGGTAGATCAACTTTATCAATTGTCTTTATCTAAATTGTTTTGATGTACTGTAGCGAAGTACAGCTTACACGGACACAATAGCCATCTCCACTGGCCCCTCCAGCAGACCAATAAGTGTAGTCAAGCTGGAAAATAATAACAATTTTGTTTGCTTCTCACCGGTGTTCCATCAATATTCCGATGTAAGCCGTCTGGGCCTTTATCAACCCCGATCCAAATATAAATGCCTTCACCGATACTGGCTTCTTTCCTTTCCATATATGACATCACTGAAATAGAAGAATAAATTTAATTTTAACTCCAGATTGGTTAAAAATCGCCCCCTTACTCACTAACGATATAGTCTGTCAAGAAAAAAGACGACAAATAAAGGTCTCTTTTTGTTGCAATGGGGCAAGAATACGGCGCATTTGTAATTGAAAACGTGGAAAAAATGGCCGGTTTATCTGCCCCATTGCAACAAATATGAGACCTTTATTTGCTGTCTTTTTTCTTGACAGACTATAAAATCCATTTCCTCCTGACTATGGATTGAGGCCAACTGCCCACCGTCTTCAATACATGCAATTTTGGCTTCTTCAACGGTCCTATTGTATCCTAATTTGAAATAAGAATCCGTCATCCAAGAATACTGCCAATTGCCTTTTTCACATTCTGCTGAAATATTGAGATATTCCTAATTGATAGTAAAATATTACACAATGGAGGAGGTGGCGCACATCGCATTTTGTAAATTTCCCTTCCGTTCAATTTAAAACGGCCATTTTCACAAATTCCGGTTATGGATTTCTCGGTTCTACACGATCCTGTCCCATCATAGCCAGTAATCAGATTAAAACTGATACAATTTCTTAAAGTTAAAAGCACGTGAGTGCCATTTGTGGTTCTTCTCCAGTCTATTCCACCTACAGAAGCATTACCACAGAATGTTGTATCCGTTGGCGATAAAATGGCAGGAACAGGACAATCGGAAATGGTTACTGTAAAAGAATTGTATCTACTAAAGTAACTTGGAGCTCACCATTTTTCCGTAAAGATGTAATGAAAGCGTTTGGATTACATCGAATTTTGTCAATAGGAAATCCTACAGTCCTCCCAGGAGCACGGAATTTGCCATCAATACATTCGACAGCTTGTTGAGGTGGTAATATTCCAATGCATTCATTGCCGGATAGAAGATCATAAGCCGGACAGTCCATCATCTGTAGATAACACCTATCACCCAATGGATAGCGAATATATGTTGGCGCGTAGGTATCGTCACTTCCCGCATTATTACAAAAAAGATCATCCCTAAAGGAGAAAGCTCCTCCTGGTAACGAACAATTGTTACATGGATCTGAAATATTCATATAACTATTTTTTAATGGGAAATAAACCCGCAGAAGTAGAAATCGCTGGGACTATCAGGAGCAGTAATAGCAGCCTCATCTGGTAGGCGACTGACTGTCATTTTTTTAATCTTCAATTTCCCAGAGACAATGTTAGTGAAAAACTTAATCAAGTACAATCCCACACAACGCCTTTGTCTGATTAAATAGTTTTATAAGATAAACACAGCGTAAAAGCTCTGAATCAAAGTGTCACAAGCACTGCAATCTGAAACTATCGGGAATATTTAAAGAATACGAAAACTGATCAGAAGGAGGAACTGGCGTGATAGAAGCGGCTGGATTGCAACGGATCTTGTCAATAGGAAAACCGATCGACATTCCTGAAGTCCGGAATTTACCATTGACGCATCGAAGAGCTTTTTGTAGTATTCCAATACATTGAGAGTTGGTAATAATGTCATAGGCGGGACAGTCAATTATCTGGAGATAACACGCTGCTCCATAAGAATATCTGCTCAAAGTCGGTTCAAAACTTGTGTCATTCTGTTCATTTTGGCATAAATTCGCATCTCCTGGAGTAAATGCAAGTGGTAAAGGACATGCATTGCAAGGGTCTGAAAGGAGATTCTGATGTGCAACTCGTGCTAATTTAAATTAACCTGAAGCTGAAATTCCTTGAAGAAATTTATTTGTTTCCAAAGAATATTGAATTAGAGACATTGTTTTTGTATTTTCTCTGGTTCAATTAATTCAAAAGATCACCGCAGAATTATAATTTCAGTCATACCTTCTCCCTCTGTCTACCCCCGGGTATTCCTCCTCCATTCGAGCGGAAATTTCTACTTTTCCAGTTGATTAAAAGCATCACCTCGACCAGATATCAATACCAATTCATCCGTCGTTCCCTTTCATAATGATACCTGACTATGCCAAAGATGCCGCTGCCCTTGTCAAAGACCAATTTGATCCAGCGCCCTGGACCTTTCTCATTTATGCCGAGGTTTATCTCATAATTGGAATATTCATATTTTTAATCGGATATTATTGTATCCTTTGGAAGAGTCCTCTCGGGACAAAGAAGAATTTTAAGGCAATCTACGTGATGATGATAACTATGTAGCTTTCCAGCTGCTTTTAGCTAAAAATGATGATTCCAGGTCCTTTGGAATGCACTTGTTTGCCTTCTCAATGGCTCCGTTATTTATTACTCCATATAGAGCAGCCATTTTTACTGCTGGATTTGCTCCAGATTTGGGGCTGACTTCTAATATTGGAATATGTTTACTGGCAGTCTGCTCAGTAGGTAATATTTTACTGGTTCTTGTAAATTTTTGTCTTTTAAAAATATCAAAATATAGTCGGCTCCCAATTTTGGACGAAAAGTTTGAAGTCCGGGGATTCGAACATCGCCAAGTTATTTTTGAAAGAATTCAAACTTGACTCGGGGACGCTAACTTCTCGCTTCAGATTGGAAACCATCTAGATCATGTTTTTCCATAAAAATAAACCAAGAAATCATCTAATTTACGCACAATTCTTTCGAGGAAGCTAGCAATCAAATTTAGCAACATTCAAAAGGTTGAACTTGAAAAGATAAAAGATCACGAAAAGAGCACATTTTCTGCTCTTTTTTGGCGGATTTTTGGTGTCATTTTTCGCTTCTACTATTGTTTTATTTGAATCAAGAAAGGCGATACGTATGTCTTTTATTTTTGTCATAAATGGATAGAATTTGTTCATCCGGTCGGAAATGAGCGCGTGGGTAATTACAATGGAAGGAACGGGGATCAGAAAGGCCAAATGTGATGAGCGGGTGGAGATTTCCACATTGGAAGAACCCGCAAATTTAAATTATTGAAAAGTCATAAAAATACCCCGTGTAAAATTTAATTTTCAGGAATAGCCAGCTACAGCTTGGCTTTATTCTACTATCGGATAGAAGTTCTTCTTCCCGGTGGTCACTTCTTTCGCCGCAAAGGAGTATCGTATTTTTTCTATGGATTTTCCTGTACTTCCTATATTCCCGGCTTTTTTATTGGATACTTTGAAGGATTGCAAAATCAGGAGGAAATTAAAAGGAATTTTATTGAGGTAATTACAGTAATCTTCTGCAAAAATCCGTTCAGGAATTCGGCTACGTTACTGAATATCTCTGGGATCCACGGACGACTGTCTATCGTTTTTCATTAAAGGATACCTTCCTCGTAACTTTTATAGGCTACATAGCCCTGTCAGTTTTAATCCCTCTTGCTATTATCTGCCCAGTTCTCTACTGCACTATGAATTTGCTGGTAGAATTCCGGAAAAAAGCTTCGAAAAGAACTGCCGATCTTCAATGGAGCCTGTTAAAAACCTTAATAGCCCAAGTAACGGCACATTTTGCCCTCTTTGGTGGCTCTATCCTCTTCATAGGAATTGCTATTCTTACAGGAATTGGACAAGGTATACTGTACTTTTCCTTTTAAAGATAAACGATTTTAGGCCCAATTACAATAGCCGCCTGTATTTTTGCAGCCAGTCCATCCATTGGAGTATTGACCATGATTTTTGTCAATGGCTACTATCGAAAAGCTGTCTTGAGATGTTTTTTATTTCGATCCAATGAAGTCTCCTCGTCTTCCACAAGGGATCGAATGTCTACTGTTGTTACAAAAATATGATAAACGGATTATTTGCCATAAAAAATGAATAGCCATATATTTTTTGATGAGCATTATTTACACTGTTAAATTCGATGTAAAAGATCATCTTTACGGGTGAATAAAAATGAATGGGATGCTTGAACCACTAAGCAAACGATCACATGGAAAGATTAGAAAGATGCCAAGTATTAGTCACAAGGACATTGGTAAATATTTATTTGAACTTTAGAGAGATTCGAGACCCAGATCTTTGCTTTAGAAGGGAGGCGCTGAGCATCTTCAGTTCAAGTTGAGTCTTCGTTTAAATTCTGGACATAAACAGCTGTCATTTTTCGTTTGAATTTGAACTGAAGAGCTAAAGTTTGAAATTTAGGCCTAGACGAGGTCCTGGCAACCGCCGTTTCCTGCTCTTCAAAGAAGTTTTTAATCCAAAATGACAGTTTCTCATTTGAGTTTCTGCTCTAACTTTGCTAACTCCTACTATTTAAAATTGACATCATTCAGTAATTCAGAAATTCCTTGGCATATGTTGAAGTTGAAGTCTCACAAATTTAAACAAATGTTTTAGAGAGCAATGCTGCGCTTTCCAGCACCTATTTGCCTCTTTTGGTCCATTTTTCCCGGATTCCTCTATTGGGTCTGTTTGATGAATTGCCAAATTTAAATCTGGTTCAGTTTGGCCATGCTCAAGACAGTCAAATTTATCCTGATCGAGCCATCATAATTAGCCATCCTTTCTACATTCACGATGACGAATGGTGGAGGATTATTTGCTTCTTTGATAGGTAGGATGCACTCCGTATTACCTCATTTAAATGATTTCAGTGCCCAAGGGATTGGAAGTATTTCGACACAGTTACATTCCGAGTCGACAATGCTTCTCTCGGGTAATATAAATTTTGACCCAGCTGGCAGTCAGGCAATAGTTACAAAATATCCAGGAGGGGATACTGCAGGCCACTTGCGGAATTTTACTTTTAATGAAAACGATGAAGACCCGTCTACATATAAATTTTCAGTTGGATTCAAATTAAACGGATCCAAGTTTTCTATGGTAAGGCACAGGTCACTAAAAATGTATAAATTTAGTCAACAAATATGGATGGATATGGTTTGGATCTGAATATTGCTAGCACTGATACAGCTGAGGATCTGGATCATATTGTTATCACTATTCGCAAGAGCAATATTATCAGCTGTTTAGATTATATTGAGTGCTATCGATAGACGGTTTATTTGTGATTTGTTCTGGTATTTTTTACAGGAAATAAAGGTGAAATTGCATCTCCTTTCTTTATCTGCTCTCTTCTAAAAAACTTCGAGGGATTGCCATGGGTTTCTACCACAGTTACTAAGAAAATGACCGTAAACAGGTCAAACACTCTATTTCGATCCATTCTCCATGGAGCAGACATGACGTGGTAGAAACCGCCAGCTTTTTCTCCCATTTCTACATTGATGTTATGTCGTACAACCTTTGGAGCGGGTAACCTGGGTGCTAGCGACTCATTTCGCTCATTCTGTCCAATGTCTGGTCATCTCTTGTGGGATATTACCTTCGCCCTTCTTTTTTGGGTAAATTTTTAGTTACCATTAGACCTAAATCTGATTTAGATGGCTCATAGTAGTAGTATGTTTGTAAATATTTTCATAGTAGAGAAGCCAAACATACAGAATGATGAGTGGTGGCGGGTCAGCTGCGTCATGGACAGGTAGACGGACGCACTAATTTTACACCACTTTCCAGCCCCCGAGGGATCGGTAACTTTTCAATAGATCTGTATTCCGATCAAAATACCCCGTTAGTTTCGAGTACTATTTATTTTAATGAAACTGGTGATGGAGTATCGCTGACAAAACATCCTGACGGCGAGATCTATTCCCCGATTTTGAAGAATTTCATGGCACCTCCTTCTGAAGGTGGATATCATTTCCCTTTGGCTTTTCTACTGGATGGCGCAGCTTTTTGGATAAGTGGACTAAATTTTTCTGGTAATTTTTGTAGGTTTCCGATTTCGCCGGATGGAATTTCTCAGTGGCCGCAACAGACAGAGCCGAAGATGTCGCCTATATTGGTATCGCCTCATATAATAGCAATATTATTAATTGTAATCACTACGCGGAATGTTACCGTTAGATATTTGATGCCAGTTATGTGCAAAAAGGAAAATAAAGATAATTTCTTATGTGTCAATTCCAGAGCATGTTCGAGAATGCCGGCTTACGCAGATCAATCATGACGCTCCTGGTTGTCTATTCCTTCTAGAATTTTCTAATTCGACATGACAATTACGTGATTCTTGGTCTAATTTGTTGAGGTGGTAATATTCCAATGCATTCATTGCCGGATAGAAGATCATAAGCCGGACAGTCCATCATCTGTAGATAACACCTATCACCCAATGGATAGCGAATATATGTTGGCGCGTAGGTATCGTCACTTCCCGCATTATTACAAAAAAGATCATCCCTAAAGGAGAAAGCTCCTCCTGGTAACGAACAATTGTTACATGGATCTGAAATATTCATATAACTATTTTTTAATGGGAAATAAACCCGCAGAAGTAGAAATCGCTGGGACTATCAGGAGCAGTAATAGCAGCCTCATCTGGTAGGCGACTGACTGTCATTTTTTTAATCTTCAATTTCCCAGAGACAATGTTAGTGAAAAACTTAATCAAGTACAATCCCACACAACGCCTTTGTCTGATTAAATAGTTTTATAAGATAAACACAGCGTAAAAGCTCTGAATCAAAGTGTCACAAGCACTGCAATCTGAAACTATCGGGAATATTTAAAGAATACGAAAACTGATCAGAAGGAGGAACTGGCGTGATAGAAGCGGCTGGATTGCAACGGATCTTGTCAATAGGAAAACCGATCGACATTCCTGAAGTCCGGAATTTACCATTGACGCATCGAAGAGCTTTTTGTAGTATTCCAATACATTGAGAGTTGGTAATAATGTCATAGGCGGGACAGTCAATTATCTGGAGATAACACGCTGCTCCATAAGAATATCTGCTCAAAGTCGGTTCAAAACTTGTGTCATTCTGTTCATTTTGGCATAAATTCGCATCTCCTGGAGTAAATGCAAGTGGTAAAGGACATGCATTGCAAGGGTCTGAAAGGAGATTCTGATGTGCAACTCGTGCTAATTTAAATTAACCTGAAGCTGAAATTCCTTGAAGAAATTTATTTGTTTCCAAAGAATATTGAATTAGAGACATTGTTTTTGTATTTTCTCTGGTTCAATTAATTCAAAAGATCACCGCAGAATTATAATTTCAGTCATACCTTCTCCCTCTGTCTACCCCCGGGTATTCCTCCTCCATTCGAGCGGAAATTTCTACTTTTCCAGTTGATTAAAAGCATCACCTCGACCAGATATCAATACCAATTCATCCGTCGTTCCCTTTCATAATGATACCTGACTATGCCAAAGATGCCGCTGCCCTTGTCAAAGACCAATTTGATCCAGCGCCCTGGACCTTTCTCATTTATGCCGAGGTTTATCTCATAATTGGAATATTCATATTTTTAATCGGATATTATTGTATCCTTTGGAAGAGTCCTCTCGGGACAAAGAAGAATTTTAAGGCAATCTACGTGATGATGATAACTATGTAGCTTTCCAGCTGCTTTTAGCTAAAAATGATGATTCCAGGTCCTTTGGAATGCACTTGTTTGCCTTCTCAATGGCTCCGTTATTTATTACTCCATATAGAGCAGCCATTTTTACTGCTGGATTTGCTCCAGATTTGGGGCTGACTTCTAATATTGGAATATGTTTACTGGCAGTCTGCTCAGTAGGTAATATTTTACTGGTTCTTGTAAATTTTTGTCTTTTAAAAATATCAAAATATAGTCGGCTCCCAATTTTGGACGAAAAGTTTGAAGTCCGGGGATTCGAACATCGCCAAGTTATTTTTGAAAGAATTCAAACTTGACTCGGGGACGCTAACTTCTCGCTTCAGATTGGAAACCATCTAGATCATGTTTTTCCATAAAAATAAACCAAGAAATCATCTAATTTACGCACAATTCTTTCGAGGAAGCTAGCAATCAAATTTAGCAACATTCAAAAGGTTGAACTTGAAAAGATAAAAGATCACGAAAAGAGCACATTTTCTGCTCTTTTTTGGCGGATTTTTGGTGTCATTTTTCGCTTCTACTATTGTTTTATTTGAATCAAGAAAGGCGATACGTATGTCTTTTATTTTTGTCATAAATGGATAGAATTTGTTCATCCGGTCGGAAATGAGCGCGTGGGTAATTACAATGGAAGGAACGGGGATCAGAAAGGCCAAATGTGATGAGCGGGTGGAGATTTCCACATTGGAAGAACCCGCAAATTTAAATTATTGAAAAGTCATAAAAATACCCCGTGTAAAATTTAATTTTCAGGAATAGCCAGCTACAGCTTGGCTTTATTCTACTATCGGATAGAAGTTCTTCTTCCCGGTGGTCACTTCTTTCGCCGCAAAGGAGTATCGTATTTTTTCTATGGATTTTCCTGTACTTCCTATATTCCCGGCTTTTTTATTGGATACTTTGAAGGATTGCAAAATCAGGAGGAAATTAAAAGGAATTTTATTGAGGTAATTACAGTAATCTTCTGCAAAAATCCGTTCAGGAATTCGGCTACGTTACTGAATATCTCTGGGATCCACGGACGACTGTCTATCGTTTTTCATTAAAGGATACCTTCCTCGTAACTTTTATAGGCTACATAGCCCTGTCAGTTTTAATCCCTCTTGCTATTATCTGCCCAGTTCTCTACTGCACTATGAATTTGCTGGTAGAATTCCGGAAAAAAGCTTCGAAAAGAACTGCCGATCTTCAATGGAGCCTGTTAAAAACCTTAATAGCCCAAGTAACGGCACATTTTGCCCTCTTTGGTGGCTCTATCCTCTTCATAGGAATTGCTATTCTTACAGGAATTGGACAAGGTATACTGTACTTTTCCTTTTAAAGATAAACGATTTTAGGCCCAATTACAATAGCCGCCTGTATTTTTGCAGCCAGTCCATCCATTGGAGTATTGACCATGATTTTTGTCAATGGCTACTATCGAAAAGCTGTCTTGAGATGTTTTTTATTTCGATCCAATGAAGTCTCCTCGTCTTCCACAAGGGATCGAATGTCTACTGTTGTTACAAAAATATGATAAACGGATTATTTGCCATAAAAAATGAATAGCCATATATTTTTTGATGAGCATTATTTACACTGTTAAATTCGATGTAAAAGATCATCTTTACGGGTGAATAAAAATGAATGGGATGCTTGAACCACTAAGCAAACGATCACATGGAAAGATTAGAAAGATGCCAAGTATTAGTCACAAGGACATTGGTAAATATTTATTTGAACTTTAGAGAGATTCGAGACCCAGATCTTTGCTTTAGAAGGGAGGCGCTGAGCATCTTCAGTTCAAGTTGAGTCTTCGTTTAAATTCTGGACATAAACAGCTGTCATTTTTCGTTTGAATTTGAACTGAAGAGCTAAAGTTTGAAATTTAGGCCTAGACGAGGTCCTGGCAACCGCCGTTTCCTGCTCTTCAAAGAAGTTTTTAATCCAAAATGACAGTTTCTCATTTGAGTTTCTGCTCTAACTTTGCTAACTCCTACTATTTAAAATTGACATCATTCAGTAATTCAGAAATTCCTTGGCATATGTTGAAGTTGAAGTCTCACAAATTTAAACAAATGTTTTAGAGAGCAATGCTGCGCTTTCCAGCACCTATTTGCCTCTTTTGGTCCATTTTTCCCGGATTCCTCTATTGGGTCTGTTTGATGAATTGCCAAATTTAAATCTGGTTCAGTTTGGCCATGCTCAAGACAGTCAAATTTATCCTGATCGAGCCATCATAATTAGCCATCCTTTCTACATTCACGATGACGAATGGTGGAGGATTATTTGCTTCTTTGATAGGTAGGATGCACTCCGTATTACCTCATTTAAATGATTTCAGTGCCCAAGGGATTGGAAGTATTTCGACACAGTTACATTCCGAGTCGACAATGCTTCTCTCGGGTAATATAAATTTTGACCCAGCTGGCAGTCAGGCAATAGTTACAAAATATCCAGGAGGGGATACTGCAGGCCACTTGCGGAATTTTACTTTTAATGAAAACGATGAAGACCCGTCTACATATAAATTTTCAGTTGGATTCAAATTAAACGGATCCAAGTTTTCTATGGTAAGGCACAGGTCACTAAAAATGTATAAATTTAGTCAACAAATATGGATGGATATGGTTTGGATCTGAATATTGCTAGCACTGATACAGCTGAGGATCTGGATCATATTGTTATCACTATTCGCAAGAGCAATATTATCAGCTGTTTAGATTATATTGAGTGCTATCGATAGACGGTTTATTTGTGATTTGTTCTGGTATTTTTTACAGGAAATAAAGGTGAAATTGCATCTCCTTTCTTTATCTGCTCTCTTCTAAAAAACTTCGAGGGATTGCCATGGGTTTCTACCACAGTTACTAAGAAAATGACCGTAAACAGGTCAAACACTCTATTTCGATCCATTCTCCATGGAGCAGACATGACGTGGTAGAAACCGCCAGCTTTTTCTCCCATTTCTACATTGATGTTATGTCGTACAACCTTTGGAGCGGGTAACCTGGGTGCTAGCGACTCATTTCGCTCATTCTGTCCAATGTCTGGTCATCTCTTGTGGGATATTACCTTCGCCCTTCTTTTTTGGGTAAATTTTTAGTTACCATTAGACCTAAATCTGATTTAGATGGCTCATAGTAGTAGTATGTTTGTAAATATTTTCATAGTAGAGAAGCCAAACATACAGAATGATGAGTGGTGGCGGGTCAGCTGCGTCATGGACAGGTAGACGGACGCACTAATTTTACACCACTTTCCAGCCCCCGAGGGATCGGTAACTTTTCAATAGATCTGTATTCCGATCAAAATACCCCGTTAGTTTCGAGTACTATTTATTTTAATGAAACTGGTGATGGAGTATCGCTGACAAAACATCCTGACGGCGAGATCTATTCCCCGATTTTGAAGAATTTCATGGCACCTCCTTCTGAAGGTGGATATCATTTCCCTTTGGCTTTTCTACTGGATGGCGCAGCTTTTTGGATAAGTGGACTAAATTTTTCTGGTAATTTTTGTAGGTTTCCGATTTCGCCGGATGGAATTTCTCAGTGGCCGCAACAGACAGAGCCGAAGATGTCGCCTATATTGGTATCGCCTCATATAATAGCAATATTATTAATTGTAATCACTACGCGGAATGTTACCGTTAGATATTTGATGCCAGTTATGTGCAAAAAGGAAAATAAAGATAATTTCTTATGTGTCAATTCCAGAGCATGTTCGAGAATGCCGGCTTACGCAGATCAATCATGACGCTCCTGGTTGTCTATTCCTTCTAGAATTTTCTAATTCGACATGACAATTACGTGATTCTTGGTCTAATTTGGGAAATCCTACCTTCAACTTTTGTTCAAACGCTAGTCCGTTTTTTCTCCTTTCCATCGAGTCCTTGTGGACAGGAAGCATCTTCCAAATTGAAGCTCCCTTTAGACATCGTGTCGGAACTACCGTATATCCCATTCTATCGCATTTTCGATCTTTATGAACATTTTGACGGGTAACCTAGATATTTTCCCGTGTTTTCAGGCATTCTATCGGATGTCGTCTCTCTTTCCAAGTTCAATGCTTTTCGCTCTCTTTTTATGGGTAGGTTAATTATTATTTTTGTATATATTTCCATAGGCAACTTACGTAAATGGGCAAATGAATATCACTGATCTTCACTTGAGAGATAACGAGTGGTGGAGTGTTTCCTGTGTACACAATAGGTATGCTATAGGTCTCATGAACAAATAATATTTCAGCTCTAAACCTACAGGAGCCTTTAGACTTACGGCTTATTCTGAAACATCGACAACTTTAGCAACGGGCTATGTAACTTTCTCCACTAATTCAGATCAAGCTGTTCTCGTGATATCTGGGAATTCTTCTGTGGTATATGGATCGTATACACCCGAAGACTATACAGGAGAGGGATTTCTATTCCGATTTGTTTTCAAATTGAATGACACTTCTTTTGCAGTAAGTACTCTCAATTTATATATTTATCACCCATTAAAGATTTCCAACTTTGATGGCTTCGAAGGGTCTCTGGAGAAGACCTTTCCCGTGGCTGATATTTATTACCTAAGTATAAAATCGGATTTAAACACGTGCTTCCCTGATCTTGAATGTTATCGAAGCTTGTAGAATAAAGAAGATTATTGTTGAACTAAATAGCAACTAGCCCCTTTTTATCTTTACTGGCCAGACAACTTTCTATGGTCGAAAAAATTGGAAGGGATTTTTATAATTTTCGTTGAATTTTTGCTCTTTTGTTCCGTGTTGCACCGAAGACCTTCAGGGACCCTCCAATCATCCTTCGCTTCTGCTCACTTTTTCCCCTGTCCTGGATATCGTCCGGCGCTGTCTATCAATGTTTTTGGCGGGTATCCTAGATATTATTCCATGCTTTCGAGCATTCCATTGGATGTCGCCTCACCTATCGCGGTCAATTTCTTTCGTTCTCTTCTTATGGGTAGATTTATTGTTTTTCTGCAAATATTTCCACAGACAACTTACGTAAATGGGCAAATGAATATTACTGGTCTTAATTTGAGAGATAATGAGTGGTGGAGTGTTTCATGCCTGTGCAACAGGTTTGGTAAGCAGATCTTCTCATAATTTTTCAGTTCTAAGCCGGTGTCTACCTTCAGACTTACCGTTTATTCCGGAAATTCAAAACACTTAGGTGTAGTGACAGTGAACTTTGGCAGTACTAAAGATCAAGTTGTTCTTGTTATTGGTGGAATTATAAGCCAACGTACAGGAGAATTCCAACCGGTTGGCCAATCAGACGGGGGTTTTCTATTCAGATTTGCTTTCAAGTTAAATGCCACTTCATTTGCGGCAAGATATGCCGATTTTTCTTTCATTATATTTTTTAGATTACCGATTTTGTCAACTGGGAGCAATCTGTAACAGCCGCAATTTCTATTAAAGACATCGACTACTTGTACGTGGCAACTAATCTAATGTGTTTCCATGATGTGGAATGCTACCGAAGTTAATATAATAAAACTTCTTGTTGTTTCTACACCCTGCTATCGGTTCGAATTTTTTAATTTCTCGTTCTGCTTTGAACATCACGAACCCGCCAATCATAGTTCCCTTCTCTGGATTCACTTACCATCCTGCTATGAAAATCATCTGGTGTTGTCTATGAACACGGGTATCCTGGAAACTCCCGGTTATGTGGTTCTACTACACCACGAAGGCCAGTCTTAATAGAGCCATTTATTTCCTCGGAGATCTCACGTATCTATGTTCAAGCTTCAAGCATCGCAAACTCTTCAAACTGTAGAATAAATAAGCTGGTCTGTAAAAAAACTTTATTATTATGAGGAGAGGAGAGAGCTCCTCTATCCGGGAATTTACAGAAGACCGAGATCGGAAGGAGTCGAAGCTCCGGAGTTGCCACCGACAATGGCTGGCATGCTGAAGCCGGGAAGAGTCTGCTGAGGGATGCCGGTGACCATGGAAGGACAGATGGCTCCTCCATTGAGACCGTCCTGAATTTGATTAGAATGAGAGAGAGAGAGAAGGACTTACAGCAAGAATCTGAAGAATATTCTGGACCTGTTCGATTTCACTCTCAGCGAGTTCGCCAATGATGTTGAGGATCTGCTGGAGTTGGGTGTTGGCAGGCAGCGTGGCGAAGAGGGGACTGGTCAGGAGGCCGATGAGTTGGATGACGGCCTTCTGGACGGGAGGGATGAGGTTGGGAAGCTGGTTGACAATGCATTGGACAGCGGCGATGAGGTCCGTAACAAGTTGGGGAAGGGGCTGGGGAAGGAGAGCCAACAGCTTCTGGACCTGGGCTGAGGTGAGCAGACCGTTGAGAAGGCCGTTGACGATGAGGGCGACGGCATCCAGGAGATCTTCGGCGATTTCGAGGACGGCGTTCACGATGATGGCCACATTTTGGAGGATGTTGTCAAGCAGATGGCCGAGGGTGCCGCCCAAAGTTCCGAGGATATTTCCCAGAAGGGGCAGGTTGCCAACGAGGGGAAGACTGCCGCCATTTCCTCCAAGCAGAGGGCCCAGCAAGGGCAAATCACCCAGAAGACCCCCAATAATGGGGAGGGAAAGAGCCGAAGCCGAGGCAACGAGAGCGATCAGGAACAGGGGACGCATCTGCAATTTATTTATGAGAAGAAGGAAGAACGGGAAGTACCTTTGGAGGTGTAAGCCGAGGAAAGGCTGGATGCTTAACTGTACTTTGCCGGACCTTTTATAGTGACCATCAGTTGATAGAGAGCGATTTTCAGCTTATTCAAATCACTGAATTATACCGTTTTGGTTCAAAAACACCCATGTTATGAGATTAGGCTAAACGCTGGTCTATGGATGGAAAACAATCTTGAGAGTACAGAGTGATCAATAAAAACTTGAACCATCTGACAAGCAATCAAAACTGGAAATTGAATTGAAGTTGGAATATTTCTGCTGGCTTTTACTTCCGCGCCAATTTCATGGAGGTTATTTTTCCAACGAAGACGAAATAAATGATCTGTTTGATTATCGCCTTTCCGGGAATTAGAAAGCCAATAAATATTCGTCATTTCCCAGACAAAATATTATTCAATTTCCGGCGAAGAAACTTTGTGTTACTCATCGGTTTATTCAGCTGTCAAACCACCGAGGGCAGGGGAAGTCGCTGACGGATTCCAATTCCTTTTATTTGCTTATTATGGAAAGATGTCTCTCCCATTATTTTTATAAAATGAGGCAAACAATCCAGCAATCGGCTGTATAAATGTCAGCTGCCAGCGGGTGGTACTGCCATTCATCCCAACATCCCACGCTTATGCTTCCATTTTTTATTGAACTAGACATTTTTCAGATGAAATTTTTCTATCTTCTCGCAGTTGTTGGAACTTGTCTTTCTGCTCCTACGGTTGCTCCAGAATTTGACGAGCTCCCTGAAGCAAGAGATGAAATTCAAGGAACGAATGCACTAGTTGGCGGATTCGGCAGTACTCAACCACTGCCGACTTTCCCATGGAATGGTGGACAAGGATCCCTAGGAGGAAGCGGCGGCGCTCCTTTTGGAGGAATGATCCCTGAAGGAAATCAAAATAACCAATTTGGTGGATTTGGTGGATTCGGTGGCCAGGAAAATGGCAACACCTTCGGAAATCAAAATCCTTTCGGTGGACAGCAAGGAAGCAATAATGGCGCTCCATTCGGTGGAATGATCCCTGAAGGAAATCAAGGAAACAACGGTTTCGGTCTTCCTTTCAACGGACCCACAACTGCTTCTTGGATCGGACAGCAGGGAAATGGCATCTTCCCTGGAAACAATGGCTTCGGTGGATTTAATGGACAACAAGGAAACCAAGAAAATTTCAATGGAAACCTCGGAAACCAGGGAAATTTCAATGGCAATCAAGGCAACCAAGGAAATTTCAATAACAACGGTTTCGGAGGTAACCAGCAGGGAGGATTCGGCGGAGCTGCCGTTACTGACATCACCGGGCCTTTGAACACTCTTCTCCAGGTTATTTCACATTTTTTAAAGCAGATTTTAACTATTTCAGAATGTCCTGAACTCCTTGAAAAGCCAGGTGACCGGTTTCGGAAATGCCATTAGCAGCACCGACATGGATAATCTCGTCAGTCAGTTGTTGAATCCTGCTGTTCCCCAAGATCAGAAACAAACCTTGGTCCAAAATGCCCTCAACAGTATCCAGGAAGCTGCTACCAGGGTTTAGAACAATTTTTCTTAAAAAAATAAACAATTTAGACCAAAATGCAGCAAATGACAACAGCTCTGACCTCTGCCTCTACCCAACTTCAAGGACAGAACCAGCAGGTCCAACAGGCTGTCAGCCAAATCCTCTCCCTTCCCTTCGACCAAGAATCGAGTCAACTTCCCGTACAGCAGCTGCAAAGCCAGGTACAGAATATTGTCACCGGATTGAGCCAACAGGATGAGGAAGCACTTTTTACTGTTATGAATCGCTTCAATGTAGGCAAAGATTACCAACAGAAAACGTAAGATTTTCAGATCGACATCAATAAGCCAGCAGCTGCCATCGGTACTCAATAACATTACTGTACTCAGGATATATTGTACTATAATAAACCTTATTTTTTTAATAGAATCGATTGAAGAAATCGATCTCAATCCTGGCAAAGGCAGGCGAAGCTGGAATAGCCGGAGAATACACCGCTGACATTAGGCGCTGCGCTTTACAGATTATCACTTTCCGGGATATTTCATGATTGTAATTGAGATACGTTTTTCAGGTTGTAAGATTTTGTACACTCTTGTATACAATTCCTGCATCGGAAAGGGAGATAGTATACGCATTAGGTTTAAAGTGGAATCACAATCCATCAAGAGAATTAGCAAAATCTCAGTCTATGTGCAATTTGCTCGGCTATGGCTTCGAGCTTCACCCTGTTTATTTCGTAGGAAAACATCCACCAAAGGTTCTCTATCCAGATGAAACTGCGAAGAAGTCTATTTTTCTCTTTTTGATCAATAAAATAAGTTTATTACAATCCCTTTATTATCCCAAAACAAAGTAAATATCCCTCTACTGGCTGCCAATGAGAGCCTTGAAAGTATTGAGAATATTCTCGACAGCCTGCTCTTCTGGCTGGCTCAATCCCTTGAGAATAGCTTGCAGTTGATCCTGTTGCTGTTGGGCGCGAAGTTGACGGAATTGCTCATCGAAGGCAAGGGTAACGACATCGGAAACTGCCTGACGGACGGCGATGGGTTGAGTCTTCAGCTGGTCGGAGACAGTCATCAGAGCAGAAGCTACTTGCTGAGCTTTGACCTGAATTTCTGTTTTTTTTTCTTCTAAAATAATAACCTTGGCAGGTTCCTCAACATTTTTCAAGGCATTTTGAACAAGTGTTTGTTTCTGTGCAATGGAGAGAATCGGATTGAGAAGTTGGCTGGCGATGCCTTTGATGCTACTGAGACTGGATCCAAGAAGTTTGCCCAGTCCATCGACAATATTCCTTACAGAGCCAAGAATTTGCTAAAATTTTTATTTCATTTAAAAGAGAAAAACAACCTGAAGAAGTTGAGTGAAGATATCAGTTATGGGATTGAGGATTCCTCCAATTCCACCAAAGAGTCCTCCTTGATTTCCACCAGTTTCTAGCTGATTTCCTTCGTTTCCCAGCCACCAGAAGCCGGAACTAGAAGCAACGAGGGCAAGGAAGAAGATACGTTTCATCTGAATGGAATTATCAAAATCTACTGGTAGAAAAGGAGAGCTTACTGGTAGAATAAAAGAAGCCGTGACTGGTGGCCAATCCGACCAGGCCCTTTCCTTTTATACGCATCGCCCGATTTCTAAACTGTTGATTTTTTTTATTACTGAGAGCATTGAACAGTTTGAGAAACTATCGTAGGCAAATAAGAAGGTCAAATTGGGATGTGGACACCTGCTAGTCAAATGAACATCGGATGGTACGGCTACTACCGTGACGCGCTTGTAATTGGCTGAATAAACTGTTCAATGGTTTCAAATCTGTCAGAAAGCTAATTCTGATGTTTGAAATAGAATTCTATTCATGGAAATCCAAAAAAAAAGGTAATATTTTGTCAGAGGAAGTTCGCGACTAATTGGTTGTCAAGCAGTTCACTGCTACCGAATGTCGGCTATCCCGCCAGTTTTACTAATTCTGCTCTATTTGGTAAGCCATTTTACTATTTTTATTGAACCTTCAGGTTAATAAGACCGCTAGTCTTATCCAATTTAATGTAACCGATCTTTATCTCCGAGATAATGAGTGGTGGAGCATTGCTTGTGTGAACGACAAGTAGAAAGAATTTTCTTTACTAGTTCTGATGATTTTAGTAGCGGCTCTCCGACTGTAATTTACATCGCCGCTTTTGATTCCGAAGAGTCCCAGTTACTCCTAGGGCAAACTTATTATCAAGGCTCGGGAGAATTTGTCCGTCTCAGAGATTTTTCAACTACCAACGAACCGACTTATAGTGTTCAACTCACGCCAATCACTGTTGATGAAAAGGATCGGTATAGACTGGCATTAAAATTGAACGGAACAAGATTTGTTGTGAGTTTTTTATTGATTACCACAGAAGATAATAACTCAAGATTTCTGATTTTATTCAATGGGAGAAGTCTATAGTCAGCGATATTACTGTAGAGGAGATCTCACGTATCTATGTTCAAGCGTCATGCGCTTCCAGCTGTACTCCCTACTTAGAATGTTATCAGCCACCATAAGCTTTCAAGTTCTGTTTTAAAATAAAGATTCATTATTAGAAAGACATTTCACAGCTGGAAAAGTCTCCGTATCGAAAATTTAGAGCATGCCGAGACCGAGTCCGGAAGGAGTAGAAGCTCCGGAGCCACTGCCACCGCCGATGGCTGGCATGCTGAAGCCGGGAAGAGTCTGCTGAGGGATGCCGGTGACCATGGAAGGACAGATGGCTCCTCCATTGAGACCGTCCTGAATTTGATTAGAATGAGAGAGAGAGAGAAGGACTTACAGCAAGAATCTGAAGAATATTCTGGACCTGTTCGATTTCACTCTCAGCGAGTTCGCCAATGATGTTGAGGATCTGCTGGAGTTGGGTGTTGGCAGGCATCGTGGCGAAGAGGGGACTGGTCAGGAGGCCGATGAGTTGGATGACGGCCTTCTGGACGGGAGGGATGAGGTTGGGAAGCTGGTTGACAATGCATTGGACAGCGGCGATGAGGTCCGTAACAAGTTGGGGAAGGGGCTGGGGAAGGAGAGCCAACAGCTTCTGGACCTGGGCTGAGGTGAGCAGACCGTTGAGAAGGCCGTTGACGATGAGGGCGACGGCATCCAGGAGATCTTCGCCGATTTCGAGGACGGCGTTCACGATGATGGCCACATTTTGGAGGATGTTGTCAAGCAGATGGCCGAGGGTGCCGCCCAAAGTTCCGAGGATATTTCCCAGAAGGGGCAGGTTGCCAACGAGGGGAAGACTGCCGCCATTTCCTCCAAGCAGTGGGCCCAGCAAGGGCAAATCACCCAAAAGACCTCCAATTATGGGGAGGGAAAGAGCCGAAGCAGAGGCAACAAGAGCAATCAGGAACAGGGCACGCATCTGAATTGAGAATTTTGAAGAATTGAAAAAGAGGTGTACCTTAGGAGGAGTAAGCCGGAGCGAAATTGGATGCTGGACTGCACCGGGCAAACCCTTTTGTATTGTCCACAGTACAGCACAGATCAGAATGAGGATTATTTAAAACACGCAAAACAGTTCAAAACATCGTTTATTTTTCCCAACTGATCCCTGTTATTGGCTTATGGTAATAGGCAGAGTGAGCCGATTGTTCTTTTGTATAACGACGCGTTCAAAACAAATGTACCGAAACGGCCGTTTAGCTACAGTAATCTTCTTGTTGTTCGGGCCATTTTTCCAATTTTCCATAATCCGATTACGGTTGATGTTCTACGTAAAAGATCCACTATAAAAGGTCTAGCCTCCGTTCGATCAGCATCCAATACCGCTCCGGCTCACTCCTCCTAAGGTACTCTTCTTCTTCATTTCTTCAAATAATACTCAATTCAGATGCGCGCCCTGTTCCTGATTGCTCTCGTCGCTTCTGCTTCGGCTCTTTCCCTTCCCATTATTGGCGGTCTTCTAGGTGATTTGCCCTTGCTGGGCCCTCTTCTCGGAGGAAATGGCGGCAGTCTTCCCCTTGTTGGCAACCTGCCCCTTCTGGGAAATATCCTCGGAACTTTGGGCGGCACCCTCGGCCATCTGCTTGACAACATCCTCCAAAATGTGGCCATCATCGTGAACGCCGTCCTCGAAATCGCCGAAGATCTCCTGGATGCCGTCGCCCTCATCGTCAACGGCCTTCTCAACGGTCTGCTCACCTCAGCCCAGGTCCAGAAGCTGTTGGCTCTCCTTCCCCAGCCCCTTCCCCAACTTGTTACGGACCTCATCGCCGCTGTCCAATGCATTGTCAACCAGCTTCCCAACCTCATCCCTCCCGTCCAGAAGGCCGTCATCCAACTCATCGGCCTCCTGACCAGTCCCCTCTTCGCCACGATGCCTGCCAACACCCAACTCCAGCAGATCCTCAACATCATTGGCGAACTCGCTGAGAGTGAAATCGAACAGGTCCAGAATATTCTTCAGATTCTTGCTGTAAGTCCTTCTCTCTCTCTCTCATTCTAATCAAATTCAGGACGGTCTCAATGGAGGAGCCATCTGTCCTTCCATGGTCACCGGCATCCCTCAGCAGACTCTTCCCGGCTTCAGCATGCCAGCCATTGGCGGTGGCAGCTCCGGAGCTTCGACTCCTTCCGGTCTTGGACTTCTGTAAATCCCCGGATAGAGGAGCTCTCTCCTCTCCTGATAATAATAAAGTTTTTATGTATCAGCTTATTTATTCTACAGTTTGAAGAGTTTGCGAATATTTTATATTTGTTCCAAGAAGTAAGTGGGTTCCCAGAGGCCATATTGAACAAAAAGAAATTAAGCACATTAGTTGGAGTCGTAATCAGAACTAGACTCTATCGCGTATTGACAAAAACGTTCAGCTAAATCCCAAGTAACAATCATAGCTGACACACTTCTCCAACTACAGGGAAGTTTAGGACCATCACGCCATTGTTCTCCATTGAAAACTTCTACACGATCAGTGTTCATTCCACCAATTGCATAAATTTCTTGATCAAAAACAATTCCAGCAAAACCGTGGGCAGAATATTTCATTGGAGGCAATAGCCTCCACTGTGAATTCGTAGGGTCTAGCTCCCAGACTTTGCTAGATATGTCGCTATCATCGGCGCCACCCATTATAATTAATTTTCCTTTGTATGAAACGAGGGAATGAAGCAAAAGAGGAGTTGGCAGATTGGGTAATTCTTTCCAACTGCCGTCCTCGGGGTTGAAGTATTCCACAGAATTTGTTATGTCCGTGTTATACCCTCCGGAAATGACAATATTACCATTCCACAAAGCTGCAGCAGCATGTGCCCGTGGATGGAGCATGTCTCTGAAATACCTTTTCATATTTGTTACAGATTAACCATTGAAGCATGGGCTAAATCAGACAGGGACAAAAACTCACGGCATAAGTGACCATGTATTTTCTTTTGGATTATATCGTTCCACTCTTTTCACAACATTTCTACCTTCACCACCAAGCACCCAAATATATTCATTCCATTCCAAACAGCTATTGGTAATACCCTTGCGCCCAATTTTCAGATCAGCAAGTCGGATCCATTTTAGATTTTTATCCAGTTTGTACAAAGCCTGAAAGGGAAGTCTGAGGGACTGGGTTTCCTGAGAGCAGAATTTCACTGGAGCCCGTCGGCTCCCATTTGAATTTTTAATTCGGTAAGCAATGATAATAAAAAATTACCGATAATTTGCTGATACTGTAAGCCTCGTGATCGAGGACGCCAGCTTTAATGCTCGCATATCCTCCAAATATATATAGTTCCTCGCCCAGATGAACGACACTGCCGCCAACTGAATAATAGGGCCGCTTCAAATCGAACTCTATCCATTTGGATCGGTCATGGCTCAAAATGGCAGCCTCTGTTCCTCCTCCTACGATCAAAATCTAGAACTTTCAATTGTAAGCTTTCTGTATAGCAAAATATCATTTTAAAAAAATAACACCTACTGTCTGTGGTTGAAAGCGACTGATTTCGTAGACCGATGGTCTAGCAGAGACGTTTTGTCGCAAGCATCTAAAATTCAGTGTTGTCTCAAAAAAAACCACAATACCTTTGGATAAGCTGTGTTATGCCCTGACAGTTTATGCTTGGATCGGTAGGAAGTTCTACAGAAGTAACTTCTTGACTATCAACTGGCATTTTAACATGTTCCCAGGGATATCTAGACTGTACATTGCAGATATTCACAATTAATTCAACTTTCTGTGGAATATTTCCCAAATTGTAACTCCTAGTGAGGAAACATCTGCCGCTGGGCCGTAATTTTTCGAAATGAGGACTTCTGGAGCTCGGTAGACATCTGTGCCAATACAACTTAAAAATGTCTGCCTGCCCATTTAAAAAATCTTACCCTGATGTGCATGTATTTCCGCTAACAATAATTCTTGCCAAACCAAAATCAGCCAATTTTAAATGATCTCTAGCCGCTAATAAAATACTGAATAGCAAATTATGCATAATTTAAGGAAACGCTCACTTTTTAGGCTTGATGTCTCTGTGGATTATGCCATTACTATGAAGATAATCCAACCCTTCTGCGATTTGATGTATCCAAGTTATAATCAATTTCAAATGATAAACATTAGGCAGGCTATGAATTTCTGAAATATTAATCTACTGAAAATCTCCAAAAAAAATATCTCACGATTATGTAGACTACCCAATTCCATATATTCCATTATATATCCAGTGTATTTCGGTTTTTCGATCATATTTTGATCAAGAGTCATGTCCCCATTCCATATTACACCAAACAATTCCATAATATTGGGGTGATTATGCTGAAAACAAGAAAAAAGTGATAAAATAATGTGAGCCGTACCTCCTTCAACAGCGATATTTCACGTTCAGAATATACATCCACCGTAGAGAACGTTTTCACAGCCACAGCTCTAAAGATTGTTACATAGAGTTTTGTGATAAAAACCTACCTTTTCTGTTTGGTCGTTCCCCTGACTATTATACCGTAACCTTTCCAAACTGTGCCGAATCCTCCTTCATCCAATTTGTCTAATTTTTCGATGTCATTCATGGAATAATAAGGGATTCCTGGAAGTTTATAGATAAACATTCCAGTAGGAAACTACCATCTGAAGTGTATTTTACGGAGGAGGAAGCTCCTCCCATGGGAAGCAGATGTCAACAAGTACGAGCCCAAAAAATAAAATTAAAAACAAATTAATAGTAGCTATCTGGAAAAAAATGTATCTTATGGTTTAAAAACGGTGCATAAATAAGGACGCCAAGTTTGGGGTTTCAAACTCACTCAGTCGATAACGAGAGAAGCCCTTATCAATTGTCAGATGGTCAATAGCTAGTCTCATTGCATGTTTGTAACAATATCATGGATTAGCATTGGGGAATTTGTTTCTCACAGAATGTGCTGCTTGTTCTAAAAATTTGGGGTGAAATCGTCAACCCGGCCCTATCCAATAGAAGTGTTCTCTTTCTACAGTCTGGAAATTCTTCATCGCCAATTGCATAAATATCTTAAAAACTATTCCAGCAAAGGATTCTGCAGCATATTTTATTGAAGAGCTTTCACAGCGCACTCGCGCCCACCCGTTCAGCTGCTTGCTAACCTTTATGAATAAGAAACCATGCTAGAAAATCGAACTTATCAGGTCGGCTTCCGACGTCTTTTCGGGCTTTTTATCTATTGAACAGGTGTGATTTTAATTATAGAAAGACTGAAAGGTTGGTAAAAGTGTGTCATGTTGATGGCCTCCTAAAAGATTTGAGATGACACGGGGAAAACAGACAACCCTCAATTTGGAGGAGGAAAATCGGTAACACCGCCAGTTTTTAGCAGTACATGCGCTATTTCTGGTAACAAAAAAGTAAAAGACAAAAATTTTGAATCTTTGCGGAGACGTTGCAAAAAATTCCCGTTTGTCGGACAGAAATCGCCCCTTCCGCCCGTAAGAATTTAGTTCCTGCAATCACTTTAGTCGGCATTTTATCCACTCTCGCCCGACTGGCTGCTTCTATGGGATCCTCCTATATTGAGATTGTCATTTTATTCATTCTTTTTGCTACTTTTGGTCTTATTACACAATATGGAGGGCCAGAGTCTGTCATTTTGTAAGGAAACGCCCGCTTCTAATTCTATTTTCAGATTTGTTAATAATATAATTTACCCGGATTCAAACCAACCAAAATTAGAAAGGATTCCGGGTTCTAAATGGATTGTTATGACTTCGATACAGTATCCGACGGAAGATGTCAGAGTACTGCTGTCTTTTTAATATAAAATATTTTTTTGAGAACTTGGCCAACCAATCGGGATGGAATTTGGTTATGGTGGCTGATACCAAGACTCCAGTTGATTGGAACTATCCGGGAGTTCATTTTCTGTCATTAGAAAGACAAAAAAAATTGTTTGGTAAATTCGCCAAACAGCTGCCTTTGAATAGTTACACAAGGAAAAATCTCGGTTATTTGTATGCCATAAAAAATGGTGCAAAATGGATCTACGATACGGATGACGACAATAAACCCTATGGTCAGTAGAATTTCCTACTCATTTCCAATCATTTTAGGCCTTGGATTGAGTCAATTTGATTACACTTCAAATATTACTGGATTACGCTACATTTCAAAGTCAGATAAAATTTCGGAGAAGCTCTTCAATCCTTATCGTTTCTATGGATTCACAGATATGTGGCCACGTGGATTTCCTTTAAAATTTTACGAAGGACATACAAATGGCAAGGACAAAATGATTTCATGCCGGGAAATGCCCAGTCCAGTTGTTCAGCAAGGAATTGTCAATGTGGATCCCGATGTCGACGCTATTTATCGGTAAATTTTTCTATTTTTTATAAATTAACATGCTTCAGGCTTGTTCACGCTAAAAAAGACTCCGGTTTAAATGTAACTTTCAATAATCTCGCTCCCTCAATTATCTTGGAAAGTGGCACGTATTCCCCATGGAATTCACAAAACACTCTTTTTCATTACAAAGCCTTCTTTGTTCTTTACCTACCGACTACTGTAACCTTCAGGTAAAAACTTTTTTTTGTACAACACGCCAATTCTAGAGTAACTGACATTTGGAGATCATATTTCGGACAGAAGTTATTGCACCTAATCGGTGAAAATATCGCCTTCTATCCAGCAAATGCCGTACAATATAGAAATTCCCATAATTATTTGAATGATTTCCATCAAGAAATGTGAGTTTTACTTGGTTTTTGAGAGTTTTTAGCGATGTTTATGAACAATCTGGGAGCATTGTCGAATTTCTTGATAGCTGGACCTGTACTTCAGGTGACATTGTGAAATGCGCACTGGAATTAGCTGATGAATTTTTGTAAGCCTGCCTATTAAAATATTTCAGAACACTTTAGGGCTCGTAATTATTTCATGAAAAAGGATCGGGAATTAATTGTAATGTGGTTCGAGCTGTTAAAGAATTTTGGATACCAATTTCCCCTTGTGGTAAACGCCACGATCCCGCTGTCGCTGCCTGTAAAATACAGCAATTGTCGGGAGGCTAACCTTGATGTTGGAGTTGACACGTATCCGTCTGAAAATGAAAGGGATCAAATTTGGGCCAGTGAAACTATCAACGGATTTGGAGAAGTTCTCGAATGGTGCGGAGCTGCCACTGGTAGTTCGGCTGAAACACGTGGAAACCCACTTTTTTTAGGTGAAAATGACACTTTTCTCCCAACAGTCGGCGAATTTCTTCATCGTTTTAATAATATGACTAATTTGAATCAGAAAAAGGATACGGTAGGGGCCCTTTGCTTATTTTTTATCCAAATTTTTAGGTATTAGTACTGGTTAGTAATCAAAATTGGCGGCCTACAATCGTCGGTCTTTTGCAACGAATGTACTCGCCATTTTTTAAAACAACAATTTTCTGTGGAACTTGGTCTGATCCCTCAGCCGATCCGGGTTTTCTTGCCCCCATTGAACCTATAAATTTTGTAAATATTACCAAGGAAGAAATGAGAGATGGCGCCTCTTATGGCTACTGTGTTCCAAAAGTCAAAGATCTACGGCTGCAAAATGTCGCGGGTATCTTTAGTCCATTTTTTGAGCTTGATTTCCAATTTAGGTTATTATTTCATGGCCGATGATGTCGTTTTCAATATTTGGTATGAACTTCCTTTGGATAAATTTTTAAACCCAAATCCTACTGGAATTTATAATGACACTTTCTGGTGGAGAACGGAGCAAATCAACAGATCCTATGAATTGTTCGAAAATCGCTGTAAAAATGATCCGAAATTTGGGAAAAGCTGGCAGGAACATCTGAATATTGTCAGTCCTTGTCTCACCGTAAATTAACTGATTTTTCAGCTAGAAAAAGCGCATCCAGGAGCAAATATTGCTGATCATTACCTAAACACGCCGCTCAAGACAATGTCTGATTTGTAAGTGTTCAGAGCTAGTAAATTTGTTAGAATTTCAGTTACTACGTGCCAACTAATACCATGGAATACTTTGGAAATCTTATAGAAGTTATGACAGAAGCCGAAGTATTCGTCGAAGTAGCCATCGCTAAATTGATGGATGGGCTGGACTTCAATAAGTTCGTTTTTTTTGTTGAGAAAAAACTGGGCGCATTCCAGAGGTGGCCCATTTTTGTATATGTGGAGTGAGCGATCCCAATATTTCAAATTTTACAACAGTTCGATGATTGGTTTTCATGCCCTGAAACTGTCAGAACTTCATACGAACCTTGAAGCCAGGAAAAAGTAAGTAAAAGTAGTGTACTGCGGATAGATACTGCATTTTCGTGTTTAGATATTGTAATTCTATTGTAAAAACGTTTGGAGAGGAGATTTATGGGCTGAAGAAAGAGAAACAGGTCTCTTTATTGCCCAATGCACTGAAATCGGCGCTCCGTCTTCCTAATATGCTGGGATCGGCTGTAATACCACCTAATATAGGGCCTATGTGGTACCGAAGACAACCCTATATCCCGCCGATCCGTGTTCAGCCTCGTCCACGGTTACCAACAAATTAGACCAGTGGCTTCATTATTAGAGAGCATGCATAATAAATAAATCGGGTAATCTGCGTGTCGTTTTCGCCTTGCACACCAAAAAGACTCTGCAATTCCTGAAAAAAATAAATGGCTATCGAAGAACTGGGCTCTTAAATGATCACATCTACTCTTTCGACCAAAAACAATCGTTTACCATAATCCAATAACAGGGATCACCTGAAAACAAGAGCGTTTTTCAAACAAAAACAGTTTAACTCGGAAATTTGAATAAACTGGCATGAACTCTACCAAATGATGGTCACTATAAAAGGACCGGCCGAGAACAGTGGAGCATCCAGCCTTCCCTCAGCTTACTCCTCTGAAGGTACTCATATTTGTTTTGCTTCTCCAAAAAAAGACAATTCAGATGCGTGCCCTGTTCCTGATCGCTCTCGTTGCCTCCGCTTCAGCTCTTTCCCTTCCCATTATTGGCGGTCTTCTGGGCGATTTGCCCTTGCTGGGCCCTCTGCTTGGAGGAAATGGCGGCAGTCTTCCCCTCGTTGGCAACCTGCCCCTTCTGGGAAATATCCTCGGAACTTTGGGCGGCACCCTCGGCCATCTGCTTGACAACATCCTCCAAAATGTGGCCATCATCGTGAACGCAGTCCTCGAAATCGCCGAAGATCTCCTGGATGCCGTCGCCCTCATCGTCAACGGCCTTCTCAACGGTCTGCTCACCTCAGCCCAGGTCCAGAAGCTGTTGGCTCTCCTTCCCCAGCCCCTTCCCCAACTTGTTACGGACCTCATCGCCGCTGTCCAATGCATTGTCAACCAGCTTCCCAACCTCATCCCTCCCGTCCAGAAGGCCGTCATCCAACTCATCGGCCTCCTGACCAGTCCCCTCTTCGCCACGCTGCCTGCCAACACCCAACTCCAGCAGATCCTCAACATCATTGGCGAACTCGCTGAGAGTGAAATCGAACAGGTCCAGAATATTCTTCAGATTCTTGCTGTAAGTCCTTCTCTCTCTCTCTCATTCTAATCAAATTCAGGACGGTCTCAATGGAGGAGCCATCTGTCCTTCCATGGTCACCGGCATCCCTCAGCAGACTCTTCCCGGCTTCAGCATGCCAGCCATTGGCGGTGGCAGCTCCGGAGCTTCTACTCCTTCCGGCCTCGGTCTCGGCATGCTCTAAATCTTCGAACATTTTAATAACTAATAAAATGTCTACTGCTCTGTGGTTTTCCATGCATCAAGTTGGGTGTCCACCTCATTTTCTCTTGCCTGAGTCACTTGGCGCCATCATTACACGGACAGCTGTGTTTTGCCATCGTTTGCCATTGATTTTCTTCTTTTCAAGTTCTCTTTCTAGCATTTTCTCTATTGGTTTCAGTATTTCATTGGTTCAAAATGACCAACTTATGAAAGAGCTGAACGAGTCATCGAAATCGACTGGGTTGACCTTCTGTTTACAGGCAGGTGACCAGTTGTTTCCTCCCCTCCGTTTAAAGGAGGAAATTGCTGTAATTTGCCTTTTTCCTTGGCAATTTTGTCCATTTTCTTAGATTATCCTTGTCAATTGTTGCCGTAACATTTAAAAAGAGACCAAGGAGTCATTATTCTTCATTTTTGATCCCCAGTATCACATTATTTCACCATTTTTACAATTTCAGGATTCTTTTCCATTGAATATGAGGCTCTAATTCATTTCTATTTTATTTTTCAGCCACTCTTCCTATAATTTTTCTGCGATAATGACAAGAAGTCTAGATACGTCGCTGATAATCATCCTGGCAACTTGTTCCCTTGCACTGACCAAGATAATTGAACCATCAGGTAAAGAAATTTACCCTTTCCACAGTTTCTGGCATTTTAGAGCAAAAAACTTGGCCAGATTTTATTCTGCCGCCATCAAATGTCCGCTATGTCAATGGAGAATTTATTACCTCGCCTGATCGCGGAGAGCCGATGGAATTGACCGGGGTCAAAGCCGCTTGTGTAAACAGTAAGTGGTCACGGTTTTAGCCTAAAGATTGGATGATTTTAGCTGCTCAACCGGAAGAAGAAGGAGCGAAAGTCAGGAAATTGGGTGATACGGAAGGTAAGAAGGGGATAACGGGGTTTTAGTAGTTTTTCTTTTGATTCCAATCGTTTGGTGACCAACAAGTGAAATTGTCCAAAATTCCAATTTTCAGCTCAAGAAATTCCCGCCACCACGCGAGTTTTCAACGATACGACGCCCTTCAATGGGACAGAAGTCGAAGAAGAAGTCTTCCGAAAAGAAGAATTTAAACTCTGCTAGAATATTCTGGACTACTCTTTATGTACAAAAAATGATAATAAACATCAATTATAATAGAGAAGATCAGGGGTAATTGAAGGGATAGAGACTAGAGAGATCGGGGAGTCATATTGTTTTTTCTTTCATAAGCCAAAAGGCTTATTCATAAATGCAAATGGCTGTGTTTCTGTGGCAGAGCCAGTCTTTCAAAGCGGCGTCATCATCAGTGTGCTGGCTGCAGCATTCCATAATTCCTTCATTTTTGTAGAGCGGGTAGCTGTACTCTCGACAGTGGGTGTTGCACTGCTCGACGAATTTGCGATGCCATGCTCCTGCTGAAAATTGGGAAATTTAGATCATTTTTGGATGGTAGATGGTTTAAGATGCCCTTGGATGTCTCGTGGCATTTTGCGATCCGATCACACGATCGTAAATTGCGGGAAAAGGCTTACAAAAGGAGGACAATGGCAATTCACAGGCGGTAAACCGATGGCGGACCGGACAAAAGGGCAGATGACTCTGGAGATAAAGGGTAGCTCAAAAACTGTTTTATGTTTATAGATACGTGCTGAACCTCAAAATATTTCCTAAAAACGATTGGCTTATCAAAAAGCTTCTCTTCTCCCATTTCCTCCGATGTTTGACCCCTTATTTTGCAACAAAATGGCCGTTTTGGAAGGCTTTCCCATGCCTGGTCAGCTTCCTTTTTTGCATGTCCGTTTCTCTGGGCTGAGTCGTCGCGTTTTCAACTAGGCGCCCCTCTTTATGAATCAGATTGTGCGTTTTCCCACCACCTGCAAAACGCTCTCCTCCCTCTCTTAGGGGTCACTTCACCCGCCACTGTTGCAAAAACTGGACAAAGAAATGCAAAACTTACAGGCTGCACCGAGAGCAATCGACAGCAGGAGGCAGACAGCGAAGAGAAGCTTCATTTTGGAAAGTGGATTAGAACCTGGAAATGGCTGAATTTAAAGGAGGGTCACATAAAATTAAACAGAGAACAACAGAACTCCGTTAAATAAGGAAGAAACTCCCAAAAAAAGTTGCAACACGGCCAAAAATAGCGAAAAATTGGCGGTACAAGAGGTAATGACGAGTGTTTAGATCGGACACACGTTCGGCAGAGTAAATGAAGTACCAAAGATGAAAAATCTAAAGTCAAAGACAAAACGAAGAAGAGAGGCTTGGTTTAATAGCTTCGGCCAGACAAAGTGCATGAGACTGTCCGCGTGTGCCGTGGCTCTTATATGAAAATGGTCACACGCCACGAGGCGACAAAAGGAAGCACAGACAAGAAGAAAAGGAAAGAAAAGAAGTGGCTCTGACTAATACGAGGAAGGGAGAAAAACGCGACAAAATGTTTGACACATTCCGGGAGGAGGTGAGGAAGGGTTCTACCCTCCGTCATTTGAATATTCTCCCAAAAAATCGACAATTCCCCTGGCCACAGAGCTGTTCGTTCTATTTTGTTGACAAACAGGAGCTTCCCAGCTGGAAAGATCACCGGAGAGCGTACAAAAGAGCAAAAATTTCGAAATTGTTAATCATCGAGAAATATGACAATAGCTGACATTGCGAGCGGAGTCTAGACAATTCCCGCACACATAGAAAGCAGAAATCATTTCCCAGAAACCGTCGATATTGCTCAAAATTATGAAAACTTTCTCGATCCTGGTGATTACCAAAATGGCGCCACATTTCACAAAATGACGTTCCTTTCCGAAGAGCAAAAGTTTGAAAAGTAGCTTGGCTGTCCGGGAAATTGCTCCGCCCCGTAATATTTGCTACTTGCAGAAAAGGGGGGCAGACATTTCCCCGATAAGAGCAGGAAGTTAGGAAAAAATCAGCTGACCAGGCGGGGAAGCTACAACTGGCCAATGTCCACTGATCCAGAACTTTACTAATTTAGTTCTCACCCCAAAAAAACTGACTAATTTTCCTGTTTTTTCCCTACCATTTCCGATTTATTAATTAATACAACGGATGGGAAAAAGAGAGTGGAATGATCATAGAACGTATGACTAAAAGGAAGCAGGGAACAGTCACGCGCGTGTACGAGTTGTACAGCAGCTTTGAACGGATAATCTCGGTATCAGGCTGGAGAGAAATAATCAAGGAAAAAGCTTGAAAACTCTTGTAACTATAAATTCCTCCAGAAATTTGTGGAAGATTGTGTTGATGTGTTTTCGCAACTTATAAAGACAAAAATCTAGGTCAAAAAACAGTCGAAATCTCCTGACTTCTGGTTGGAAATTTCGAGAAATGACGAAAATGGCAAACAGGAGAAAGTTTAAGACGGGGAATGAAGTGACCGTCCAGGAGGAGTCCTCCAAGTTACAGCAAGGATTGAGTCATAGGGGCTATTAGAGGGCCGCTCGCCTCATATTCTACAGTAATCTATGAAAGAAAATTGGAAATATGCTTAATATACTCATCATTGTCTTTAGTAAATCAACAAGTACAAGGAGAAACATCTCTAATTTCATGAGAATCTTCTTTTGTCAAGAGAAAGGTCATTCGGAAACCCAAATTGAGAATTTTGAAGTAGTGGAATAAATAATTTCTGCCCAAGAAGCAAAAAAATTCTTAAAAAATGACGAAGAAAGCAGGATCGAGCGCCCTATAAGCTGGCGGTTTCTTAGGTGTTATTATGCGGCAGTACAGTCATCCCCGCCCTCTCTCTCAAAGTGATTTTTGCATGACAATCCGAGCGTCATCTAAAAGAAGAAAAACAGAAGAACAGAGGAATTTGATCTGACAAGAGAGTCCACAGGCACCGATTTATATATCGAGGCGAACCGCCCTAACTCCGCCCATCATATGGCTTTTACAGTTGAGATTAAGACGAGAGACAAGAGAACATAGAGATTGCTTTGTTTCGCAGAGGAATTTGTGATATTTCCAACAGTCAGATGATATCCGTCGACAACAGGAAAACGGAAAACTGGTGATCGGATGGGAAATGGTAGCAGGGCGAGAGTTCAAAAGAACTACACTATAAACCCGAAGCTCTATAGGATTTGTGGATCTAATTTTAATTATGAGGATATGGGTGTACGAACGTAGAACACTCACGGATATCTCTGATGCACGTGATTAGATTATTTCTATGGGATATTCAAGGATAATTACATCTACCGTAGGAGAGCAGCAAGCACCTGCTCATAATATTGCTCTCATCAAAAGAACGAGGTTTATTTCTGCAGGATAAATTTAATATAAATGCACGCGGTGTGATGGCTTGATGGCTAAAAATTATAGTGCAAAAATCGCTGCAGAATAGTTTGAGAAGAGAAATGAGCCACTTTGCTTCAAGCTTTAAATACGCTACTTCAAAAATCTTTCTGAAAATATGTCCAAATCTCAACCAGCAGAATAGCAAGTTAGAATTACAGTGTAGAAATTCTGGAGGACAGTGTCGAGCTTTCAGGAAAAATCGTGGATCCGACTGTCACTGGCATTCGCCCTGTCCTGTGCTGTTTTCCGTATTCTTCCATGTTTTCAATGGTTTTCTACTCCAAATTGTATTTCCAAAATAAGAAAAAAAATTCCCTTTCGTTTTAGTTTTATCATTTGCAGTATATCCAGAAGGATATCGTCTTACGTCTCTTTGGAAAATTCGTGATGACTAATTTGTGTTGTTCTCTATCATTTTTCTGGAAAATTTCTGCTGCCTGCTGGCCTTTCGGTCTCTTGTTTGTCTTCCAAGCTTTTTTTGGGACCACAGAAGAGCAGAACAGTCTGGAACCTTCACGATCACCTGTGCACTACGATATTATCGCTCAAATCTTATCGTAAAAATTATGACGGGAATCTGCAGCAAAAACCAATGATTATTGCTGGTAATAATCCGATTTTCGGCATCGACGCCATTGGGAGGTCTCTCGGATAAAAATTCGTATATTTTTCTAATTTTTCCATAAAGCATCAATGTGAATCATTCTAAAGATCAAAAAAACAACAAAAAACATAAAGAAAAATAGACAACAATCCCACTCGGATAATGGCCGTTTTTTATAGGCGACAGTGTATGGATGTTGTCATTGGGGGATGAGACCACTTTTTTAAAGGATTGAGCCATATTCAGGAGATCAGCCAAGACGAACAGAAGAGAGATCATTTGGAGACAGAGATGACCATTTTAATCGACAGCAAATTTTAAATTTACAGTATCCAGGAATTTTCAAAGAGTTCGAAGTGCCCGAAACAAAAAAAAACAAAAAAAGTCTAAAAATCCGCTGGACGCACACATTTTATCAATTTTTTTCGTGAAATTATTACTGATTTGTCCTTTTGCTGGCCACATGACTCAGCAATATATTCCCAGGTCAGACAGTGTATTTCGAGGGCATTTTGCCAACGTCAGCAATCGTAACGTAGGTTAATCAACCAGCCGGCTACAAAATGCCTCCTCTTGCAGCCGACTCCCCTGTCTCAGGGTCACGGTGCACTTTTTCTGGTGACATTAATTTCCTCGAAAGGGGGAAGATTAGCAGCGCCGGAAATTATAGGGAACTAAATATTTCTGCAAGCGGCGTGCGGGGTACGTGAGAGCTGGAAGAAGAACATTTCCAGTGATTTTTATATTGTCTAATGATCACGGATCTCTGTCAGTTTTCGGCACCACGAGCACATTTTCATGTACATCTTGAACGGCGATCAAAATCATCTTAATCTCAAGGCGTAGCTCAAATTTAGATCACACGTCAAAAGACAAGACAACAAAGACGAAGTAACACAAAAATTCAAGCATCAAACCCGTGGAAAAAGCCAAACATGTAAAAAACTGTACGTCTAGACCAAGAATCTAAATGTGTTGGGCTTTGAGCGGGTGGAATTGGTCAATCGAGGTGGCCACATCATAAAATGGACCTATTGACCACTCCAGGAAATTACAGTAGACAAAAAGATCCGTGGACTGTAAAATTGCTCTCTAATTTTCTATTTTCTTCGATTTTCTTGTTCTCCGGCCAAAACATGACGTAGTTTCCACTTGATTTCCACTTTCTTTCTTTTACACAAAATCTATTATATGTTCTCACATGATTATTTTGTCAGCCCAGATATTTCTACGTCAAAAAGTATCTATGGAGAAGAGGAGGCGTCAGTGTAGCACAACTGGCCCCACCGGGGTTCGGAGCGACCCCCCCTAGTCGTCCAAAAGTCGACCCCCCTCTATATAAAAAGTCGTTTTTGCCTACTTGCAGGGATATTTTCTGTTCTAAAGGAAGCCAGTGCGCGGTGTTGGGCATTTTGTGCTCTGGCGCCCTCATTTAGCGCACCAAAACTAGACCACGGTGCCTCTCCCGAGCATTGCCCAGAAATGGCAGACCACTTGTTCGATAGAGAATTTAATAAGGAACATTTGCGACCCCCCTTTACTAGGGGTCGCAACCATTAATTCTGCCTCAAAATCGCCAAAATACGAAAAAATAATCTAAAATCGCGATTTTCTGCCAGAAAGCATGGAGTCGACCCCCGGTAAAGGGGGGTTGCGTAAGATCAGCGTAAAAAGTTACGCTAGTAGAAGTTGTTTCCAAGAAGATAAAACGTCTCCAGCGCGCCCTAGAGCGATGGGGTCAGTTACAGTTGATTTGGCCCCACCGTGGGGCCAATCATAACTAGACTGACCCCATCGCTCTAGCGCGCCGCAGAGATCGAATATTCGGCTGGAAACAACTTCTACTAGGGTAACTTTTTACGCTGATCTTACGCAACCCCCCTTTACCGGGGGTCGACTCCATGCTTTCTGGCAGAAAATCGCGATTTTAGATTATTTTTTCGTATTTTGGCGATTTTGAGGCAGAATTAATGGTTGCGACCCCTAGTAAAGGGGGGTCGCAAATGTTCCTTATTAAATTCTCTATCGAACAAGTGGTCTGCCATTTCTGGGCAATGCTCGGGAGAGGCACCGTGGTCTAGTTTTGGTGCGCTAAATGAGGGCGCCGGAGCACAAACTACCCATTGTCTTGTCGCTTCGAGCTGAAATTTTGGTCAATCAATCTTTTTTGGCTAAATAAAGCTGGGAAACATGTTAAACCGGGCTTTGCCTTCTGGAAAAGATAAAAAAATGGCGACCCCTCCCTACAAAATTTCGGAGAGCGACCCCCCTAGACCCCATTGTGGTGAGTCTTGTGCAACACTGGGAGGCGTACTGTTCTTCGATTGTTGGGCTCGTTTTGCTGGCTTGATTGCTGGCCGGCTCAAAAAGATCAAGAGCAAGTTGCGCCGTTGGCTTTTGATTGCAAACAATTTATATAAAAAAGCTCTTTGGCGGCTAATCACCGATTATCACGCAAAGAAAATGAGCTACAGTAGTCTATATTTCTCAGATGAAAGAAGCTTCAATTTTTTGCAGATCGAGACGTCAACGACCGCACATAACTCCTCAGGTCAGGTGAGAGGGATCTAGTGACGTCTGCCGTTACGTAGTCGGATTAATCTTACGACTGGAGGAGAAATGCCAGCACAAAGATTAGATACAAGATGAAAAATAATATGCAAGCAAAAATATTTTTATTTAACCCAGAGTTACAAGCGAGAATGAAGAGTCTACTTGCCGAAGACCGGGCCACCTTGTTGACCGCCCATGGGGGGAGGACCACCCATGCCTCCTTGTTGCTGGCCACCTTGCGGCTGTCCTCCTTGCTGTTGTCCGCCTTGTTGGCCTCCTTGCTGGCCACCCATTGGAGGAGGTCCTCCCATACCGCCTTGCTGTTGGCCTCCCTGTTGTTGACCTCCCTGTTGCCCGCCCATTCCTCCTTGTTGTTGGCCTCCCATGCCGCCTTGTTGCTGACCACCTTGCTGTTGGCCGCCTTGCTGTCCTCCTTGCTGTCCGCCCATAGGAGGAGGTCCGCCCATGCCTCCCTGCTGCTGGCCACCTTGCTGTTGTCCTCCTTGCTGGCCGCCCATCTGCTGGCCTCCTTGTTGGCCTCCCTGTTGTTGACTTCCTTGTTGACCGCCCATTCCTCCTTGCTGTTGTCCTCCCTGCTGGCCACCCATCGGAGGAGGTCCACCCATGCCGCCTTGCTGCTGGCCACCTTGCTGTCCTCCCATTTGAGAACCACCCATTTGCTGGCCTCCCTGAGGAGGGCCCATAGGAGCAGCCAAGGTGCAGACGATGGCCAAACCAGCAATGAAGATGACTTTCATTCTAAACATAGTTAATTTCTACTGAAACTAGAGAAATAAGAAGGAGAGGAAAGAGCTGATGATGTTCCAGTAACCAGTGCCCGGACTTTTATACGGACCACTTCATGTAATGTGCTGTATATTCAGCTTTGGCTCAACCCAGCCGGCAGCTGATTCAATTTGGCGGTCAAAAACTGGCGCAGAACTATGACAAAACTACTGGTGAACTATGACATAAAAAAGTTTTCAAAAAAATTCATTGAATGAAAAAAAAAATGAAATTTAAGGTTTAGGAGGAGCTCCACTTGGAGGAGGAGGAGGATTGCCAGTGGGTGGAGGGCCAGTAGGTGGGCTTCCTGTTGGTGGACTGCCTCCAGGCGGTACGGGAGGTCCTCCAGATGGTGGGGGGCCTGTGGGAGGTGATCCAGTTGGCGGAGATCCTCCAGGAGGGGGAGAAGGTGCACCGCCTGGTGGAGGTGGTGGTGGAGGAGCTGCCAATGCGCAGGCGACCAGGAAACAGGAGAGGATGATGAATTTCATATCTGAAAACTAATATATTTTAAATTTGCTGCCAAGATGTGACAAATTTGATCCCGAAAAGTCGAGGCGACCCTTCACCCTTTGTTCTGGGTGCATTGCTGTCTCTCCCTTCCCCCTTTCGTGCATTTCTTAATCTGTCCCGTGCGGGGTCATTGTCCGCCGCGGTCATCTATTAATTTTGATGACGAACTTTCATAGATCAACCAAACCGCCGGGTCCAGGCAAGAATTTAGGACATTCGCGTGGAGACTGTGACTGATTGTGGGAGAAAGAGAGAGAGAGACGAGCGACTATCGATATCCATCCCCTCCCGAAACCCCTGTGCTTCCCTCTCGTTATAGTCTCATTTCGTTTCATTTTTCAAAGTTATTTTTAGCTTTTTTTAGAGAGGAATACGGTAGGAGGCTGTTGTAATTGATAGGAGAAGAAAGAAGGGGACAGATGTGACGGAGCGACTCCATGCGATGCATCTTTGCGGCATTTCAGCTTACAGTTTCGCTAATGTTAGGTAAGTCAACTGGATCTCTGTAGCTGCAATGTTTTTACTTTCTCTTTCGCTTACGCAAACGTCGGCCATATGTCACAAGACCCATTTAAAGCGGGCTGTCGCTTGGGGAAGAGAAAGGCGTCTTTATGCCCTTTTACAGAGATCTTTTACTAAAAAAACTTCCGAATCATTGGTAAATTCCACTAGAAACTGTTCTCTTTTCAATTTTGTGTCGTATTTTAAAAAATGAGGCCATATACTTCAATCTTCGGTTTCCAATCTTGGGACAATGGCATTTCGCGATTTCAGAGACGCGCGCGTTTGGCTTTGACTTTTATAGAAGCATGGAAATACGTCAAATTTGCCTGATTTTCAAGAGGTCCTACAACGCTCGTTCTCGTCAACGTTGGGAAACAATATGAAAAAAACGAAAAAAGAAATAAAAGCGCTCGGAATAGGTTTATCTTACGCACCCGGAAGCTAACTGCTGGCTACCAAAACGCCTAATCAGCATTCCAACTAACTTGGGAGAATGGAAACGATTTAAAAAGGAATTAAATAGGTAAAATTACCCTAAAAAATCCTGGATAAAATCCATTGAACCGTACCTGTTTAAAAAACTGTCAGACGGAGCAGACGGTTTCATTGTCACCGCTCCTTCCTGCCCTTTTATACTGTCACAAATTGTTCGGATAATATCGCAGTAATCTCACAGTTGGCCTCTATAGAATCGAGTATTTTTCCGGTCGAATTCAAAACAGACGATTATCCCCAATCTATCTGCACAAAAAGAGTACTCTGTCCCCTGTCATCAATCCCTCTTCTGTCTGATTGCCCTTTTTTCGGCCACTTTTTGATCAACAACAAATATGACGAGTTGTCTATTATTCATCACGTCTAAATCGCCTTTTCAGTCATCCCAGTTCGATCACAATTCCGGTTCACTCTGCCACCTCCCGCTGACCCTTCGAATCAAGGTGATCCTTCGATTTTTAGACGAGAGGAAATAGCCCGTTAGTTCAGGGAGCTCGTCTTCGACAGGAGTTTTTGAAGACGTCGACGGGAATCCAATAGAAACTCCTAGAGGAATATTCCATTACTCCGACACAGAGCAGAATGTCCAGTCGAGGTTTAAAATCCCGGATTTTCAAGAGGTAGGCTTTCTAGAATGGTCGTCAGAAATACGGTAACTGAAAAATTAACAAGTGGAAAAACTAGCAACTTCTTTTTTCTCTTCCTGGGCCCCTTTTGCTCTACCTGAAACAGCTGGGAGCTCGTTTTCTGCTTTTTACCCCGGCCAGACAAGGAGCATTACCGGCTAAACCAGGAACAGGAACCAATCATTTCCTACATTTTGATCTCATGGTAATCCTTTCCCGCGCTAATGGCAGTAATGGTCTTTCCCTCATAGTTCAGCGACTGTAGACTAAAGTTTAACGATTTCAATGTAAACTGGAAATAAATGCATTGTTCTAAAACGAACGTACCTTCGAGATACCGAAAAACGCACACAGGAACTTTCTGGAGTACGAAACTTTAGACCAAAATTCTGAAATAGTGCAATGTGGAAAGGCGCATGATTTCCTTGCGAAGTTCCTTTGTCTGCTCCTATCCGTGACAAAAAAAACTTCTGGAGTACGGTAGCCGAAAAATCTGCAAGTTGGCGTCCCACTTTCGGCAAATTCTTATCCTCCCTACCGTAATCTGAACCATTTTACGTTGATACTGAGCAAAAAGCTGTAATTTTCAGATGGATCCACTGCGCATAGCGCAAGATTTAATGTCAGCCGCAGCCGAGGCTCAAACTAGGCGAAAAACACTTGGCGGTTTCAATATACCACTGCCAATTGGAGCAACTCCAATGAACTTACAGGTATTCGGGTTATTTTTCCTGGAAATGGATTTAGGTTTCTTCCGACACGAGGAAAGGCGTCTCCTTGACAAATGAGAAGGAAAACAAAACGGCGACATCTTCGACAGTAGCTGGTCCAACCAGAGAAGCTTTCAAAAAGGCCAAGGCAGCCTGCCTCCATTCTGATGCCGAATCATGCGATGAGGTGACTTTCGGCCTTGCTCGTGTTTATGACATCTGTCCTTTGTGTATTTTCCGCGTATTCCACGATCCATTTATTTGGCCAGACAGTCGCCCACGGGTTTTTATACGTAATCCAAAAAAAAAAGATTGTTTCAGGCTCTCGACGCTTATTATCATGCGAAATATGGTACTTCCTTGATGCCGTCGACCTCGACAGCCATCTTGGCAGAGAATCCGTCAACTGAACTGGCGGCTATGATAGTTCCCGGTCTGGGGAAGAAGTTGGATGAAATGACAACGGAAACAGAAAATGTTGAGGTAAGGGAACATTGGGATCAGATGGGGCAATATTCATGTAATCTGGGTTTCCAAAAAAAATAAGCATAGAATCCCCTTGTACAGTGTGAATGAGCCAGACTCGTTTCTCTTAATCGAAAAAATAATATTTCTGAACATCTGGATAATTTTTGATGTAGGTACGACCGGAAGCGGTTATAAATCGGCTCTGCACCAATTAGCAATGTTTCTGAATTGAAGATTTTCCATGGATTAATTTCTGGGCGAATACCGAATGTCCAGGGATTTAGCCAAGGGCCTAATTCAAAGAAAAAAGCATCTAACAGCTTGAATTTGTTGTAGATCACATATTTCTGAGCGTCAATTTGCGTTTTTCTTGAACTGCTCTCTCCAATGAAAGGGTAACCAGGTCATGGTCACAAAAAATGAGCTAGAAGTTACCAAGATACTGACAAATTATTTTCAGGGGCCAACAACTCGTCCCCGAGTTCCTTTTCGTCGACATCCCCCGTCCGCTTCCTCCTCTCGCCGGCCATATTCCTTGCCACCCCGTCTCCCACCCCGATCTTCAACCACAACGGTATCCAAAATACGAGGCTTTCTACATCGAATCAATTGAGCTTATTTTCATCGTTCTTTCATTCTTTGCCATAAATTGTTTTCCCGGAAATATCGAGAAGGAAGTCGTTGAACTTTGCCATGTTTTTTGGTTTTCCTACGTAAGCAGAGGTATCAAAAAACGAGCTGCTGAATTTGACCGTTCAAGGTTGATGTTGAAATTCCGCTGAAAATTAACGGGGCGACGTAAAAGGAGGATAAAAATAGTCTCGGATCAGAAATGTCTCGGCTGGAAGTGACCCCGATCGGGCGTCGACGGGTCCATTGAGACAATGACGAGGTGAAAAGAGACATTCCTCTTGGAGGATTCACATGACAGACATGGTGATAATTTTCTGGGCGATATGAGCCACTTTTCCCTAAACAAACAAAAATTGAGTGATGTTGATCTGGAGGAATGCTGGCGCTGATCTCTGCCGATGATCGCATCTCCATCAATAATCCATCAATAGGTAATGAGTGGAATCAGTTTATTTGTGGTTTTTTTTGCTTTGAAAAGAGGCGACCAAGAACTATAATTTGCGGCTTACGGCTCATATGGCTTACACTGAGATTAAATCATTCAAAAAAATTTTCCTTGAAAATTTCTGCTATTCTTGCAAACTGTGATATTCCCTGGTCATTCAGTCAGACAGAAAAGGACGAAAATATCTGAGTCGATTGTTTATTCTCTGCTATTTGATTACCACAAACATAGCTTTCCGAGCCCCTGTTCCTCATATTTTATAGAACATACTGATTCCCACTGAACTGTGTATTTGGATAATAATTTGGCAGATTTTTCTCCAGAATGTTCTTTTTCGTCATTCTAGCTCTATTAGTGCCAGTATTTTCTAGTACAGATCGTGGAACAATTATTATTGGGGGTAAAAAAGTACGTTATTCTTTGAATGAAATCTTATTTCCATAGATGTGGGGTATGGGTATGAATAGTGACACCCCGCATCCCCTTGATGTCAATATACCTCTACTTTACAACGACGAGGAACGTTATATAAATTCTAGGAAGAATCGCAAACGGATGCGTTGAATGCGACGTCACGGCATCTTGGATCTTGCTCTTCGGTCTTCTTCTCCTATTTGTGATTGTTGCTGGCGTGATAACTCTCAGGAACAGGAGAGCCAATAAACTCATTATAAGTCTTCTTCGTCAGGAAAAGAAAGAAATTCCCCACGATACAATGGCTTTGAAGAACTTTTAACATAGAAATTTTAATTCAACGGTCATGTATCTTTTAATTAGTTAGTACTCATAATAAATTAACGACGATCGACACTGTTGCCTCAATGAGGTCATCCTGTGATCAGTCATTTAAAGAAAATCGATGATTAGGGCACAAGGGTGATGTTATTTGGGTGGGATATCATAAACGACCAGGGGTCAGCACTTGTCTTTATTGGTGCCGTCGATAGCGACCGTCCCTGCTCTGTGGACATGCAAGAATTCCCTCAATTGATCCATCTAAATCGTCGTCCACTCCACTTGGAACAGATACCGGATCATCTTCGAATCAATATCATTTCAAAAGTAGGTGATTTTCTTCTCAAATTTATTTCTTTTTAGCAATCAGCTGCAACTATTTTCAATCTTCCTCTTACAAATTCAAAGACCTGCCATTTGGTAGAAACCGCCCTGTTTCAAAATTCACATATTGAGCTAATTCGAGATATTTTCACGAAATATGATAGGGTAAGCCGATTTCCTAATAGCAAAAGTTTTACAGGAAGAATTATTTGACCCAATAAGTGATGAACTCGACGGAGATGCGGAGCCCTCCGATATAGAAATGGCACTGCCGGTATCTTATTATCTCGGGTCACTAAATAGCTGGCTTGCCACCATTTCTGTCATTATTCAATGCTTTCTTCGGAAAAGGGATAATAATCTCTCGCGTCAGATTATTCGGCAAATGGAGCCATTAAAATATGTCAAGTAATGTGCTCTCGCAATGTTTTTTACCGCCATCTTATAGTACCCGCCATATCAGCGAATTATGGCAAGATGAACAACGACGTGGACCAAAGAAAATGTCCCTTCAGGGTCTTCAAATTGGATTATGGGCGAAAATACTAGCCAAGGCAAATTTTTCCTATAAATTTCTTGAAAATATCGGCAAAAAAACCTTTGGTGGATAGCGGGCGGGCAACTTTTGTGTTGCCAATGGGAATTTATCCAATTCTGGGAAAAATTTGAAATATTCAGGCTCCCGCTGTCGCTGCTTCCCGTCTGGCAAGAACTCAGATTTCGGTGTCATATGCCCTCGAATGCTACATAGAATCCGTAGATTCTGTACGACTTATGGACAACTATTCTCATTGGATCCCTCAAAGAGTCGATGATTGCCCTGATTAGACAATGAGAAACGAATTTCGAAGTGGATATATTGCGTCTCTGTTCAATGTAGGATTCCTTTGCTTCCATTTTGATAATCGTCTAGATTTCCCTTTTTCCTGGTCTTTGGCGTAGATGTCTCCGACGTCCACCAGCTAAGGAACGGAAAACTATCCAAGAAATGGATGACCAATTGAGGAAGATGAAATTAATGGAGAACAACCAGAAGCGGGTGATCTTCGGTCAAGTCGAAATGCAATGCAGCTACACACTAGACAAGGCCGCCTATCGCTTTGCAACTGCAACACCCGGGATTCCCCTACTGAATTTGGAAGAAGAGGGCGATATAGAAGCGATAAAAGCGGTAGAGGTAGGGACACTCCATAGAATAAAAATAGTTTTATCAGGTTACAAAAGTCATCATGCTGCAATCCGCTGAAGGAGAGCGGAAAACATCGAGCCTTTCAGAAATGGAAGCCAAGATAAATGCAAGACTTAGCTGTCTGAGTTGGTGGGCTTTTCACAAGCGAGAAATGCGTATTATATTCTTTGTATTGAAAAGAGCAGCGTCACCTTTTCTCAATCGATGGAAAAGACAAATTTCATTTATTCAAGATGTGCTAATGGCAGGATTGGTTGCATATCTTTTGTTAATTGTGTTTAGAATTGTTTCTGAAGTTTTTACCCCCAGTGTTCCTCGTTATTTGCCTTACCATTGACAAGTCTAATATTCATTTTTGTCCAGTAGTAAGAGTGTTTAGCCTTTTCTTTCCTTTTTTTCCCAAAAAATCCGCCTGTCTCTCCCTCTTTCTGTTCTCTGCCAGAAATAAAACCTTTTCCAACGTCGCTCTAGTTCCGTTTTATTTTTTTGTCCCTAGTCGGGTAGCAATCGGGTGCGTAGACGACAGGGAAGGGCAGAAAAACTGGGCGCATTGTTTTTGTTCTCTTGGTTTTTATTCGCCGACAACGTATCAAAAAACTAGCGGGGGAGTAGCGTCTCCTTTTGCCATTTCAAGGTTGAAGTTGACATTCCACTGAAATTAGCTGAAAAACATGGACAGCCGAAGAAAAAGGAAATGAAAGAAAGTAAGAGAAAAAAATAGCTTCAGATCATATCGGACCAAGATTATGGAGGCGTACGGCAGGCGGCGGACACGAGTGTTTGAGGGGCCAGGAACCTTGGAAAGGAAAATTCCAAACGCGAAAGAATCCAAGCAAAATCATCAAAAATCCCCAAGTCTTTGATTTTAATTCCTCGTATTATCAGCTCCTTGGCTAAATGATGCGCCTTTCAGACAAGAATAAAAGCCTATTTTTGATACCTGGAAGATCGAAATGACTCATTGTTCCCCCTACGAAGACTTAAAGTTGATGTTGATCTGCTCAACACCCAGATTCCTACCAGCTAGAATTCCCCAAATAAAAAAGTTGAACCATTTTACAAGAGGCGCTCTGCCGTTATTAAGATTCAAGCCGATAGAGAACGAGAAGCTTTCTTGCAGATAGAAATCTCTAACTGCCATTTGGAACTGTAAACAACGGACTCTAACCATTGGAATTTTCTAGAGAGAAGGTCAATTTGACCTTCAACTAGCTCAATTGTTTGAAACGAATTATCGGGACTTCATTTGTGATCTGTTGCTGAGATAGGCAGATTATTTGTTCTTTCAATTTTCAAGGATACTGGTCAAAAACCCTGGGTTTTCAACAAAAAAAAGGAAAAAGAGATGAATTGAAACGTTTTATTTTCGGTTAAGGACTGCCGAGTAGAGCAGCAACATCTTAACGGCGAGTTCCGTCCTCGAAGAAGACTCCTCCATCGATGGCGCAGTACTTGGGGCAGATACCCTTCTCTCCGGCTCCTCCAGCAGGTCCGGCTTCTCCGGGGGCTCCTGGGTTTCCGTCGTTTCCGGGCTGGCCATCGGGTCCGTTGGGTCCCTTGGGTCCAGGGGCTCCGGGCTGTCCATCCTGTCCAGGAGCTCCGGGCTGTCCGGGAGGTCCCTGAGGTCCAGCAGGTCCAGCGGGTCCAGGCTCTCCAGGTTGGAGGGGCTCGTTGGGGGCATCTTGTCCGGGCTGTCCAGGGGCACCAGGGGCTCCGGGGTTTCCAGCAGGTCCGGGGGGTCCCTTGGGTCCGGGCTGTCCAGGAGCGCCATCGTTTCCAGGTCCTCCGGGCTAAAAATACAGAATTTTTGGACGCATTTCATAGTCGACAAACCTGTCCGTTGCTTCCAGCATCTCCAGCAGGTCCAGGGGGTCCAGGAGGTCCAGGAGGTCCAGCTGGGCAAGGCTGAAATATTCCTGTTAAAGGAATAATAAAATTCTTACCTTGCAGGGAGGAGGAGTGACGGGCTCGCAAGGCTGCTGAGGAGGCTTTCCTGGGTTTCCGGGAAGTCCGGGTGCTCCGGGCTTTCCTGGGCGACCAGGCTTTCCGGGAGTTCCAGCGGGTCCAGCAGCTCCAGGAAGGCAGCAAGCGTCGCAACCTCCAGCAGCCTGTTGTCCTCCAGAAACACCGCTGTCGTATCCAGCTTGACGGGCAGTTCTGTTTCCAGCGGGGATGTTCTTCAAGTGGTTGACTTCAGTCCAGATATCCTTAGCGGATCCACGGCAGTAGTTGATCTCATTGTGCATGGTTCTCTTGACTTGGTGGACATAGTTGTACACCATGGGAAGAGTCACGCAGACGGAGAGGACGGCGACGACCGAGAAGGTGACGGCCGAATAGGCCACAAAGCGGTAAGCCTAGAAAATTAGCGGGTTACTGTAAAAAGAAAGTGGCTACCTTGATGCGCTGCTCGAGGTCCATGGCTGAACTGAGAGCTGAGCTGCCGTTTTCCCACCTTCTACTGTCTCTTTTATACAGCTAGCCAAGGGCGTAATCGCTGCCTCTCCACTGTCGGCATGCTCTCTCTTGACTTTGGCAAATCTAAACCGGAATACCGCCCGCCCCGTTGTAATCGGTATTTTGCACTCTTCCCATCTTTAACTAGCTGCCTTGGCTGTCGTAAGTGACCTCGTCGCTAAGGTTGAAGCAGATCGATGCCAATGATAGCGCGGCGATCTCCCCCCGCTGGCTTTTCAATCATTTACGTTTGCGCATAAGGAAGTGGGAGAAAGGGAAAATCGACGTTAAAGTCAACGGGGAGGGAAGAAAGTTAATGAAGTTTTTTGAGGGAAAAAGAAGACTGGTTCCGGGGGAAGAGAGACGGAAATGGAATTACAACACCCTATAAATTTCCCTCTTTCCCTCAGGGAACGGCGCTGCCAAACAGTAGCAGATCAGGGTTAAACGGATAGAATTCTAGGTCTTGATGATGGTTCCGGCTTTGTTTTTTAGTGAAGAAAGAATAATGGAATCTGCAGGGATGCGATGGAAATCGGGACCGTCGAGAAATCAGGAATCCGTGATATTTCGAGCGTCGCCCAGAAGAATTTTTCTTCTAGCATAGCAATCCAGAATTCAAGAGGAATTCCGATGAAATTGCGGCCCTTTTTGAGTCCGAGGCGCAGCCATTTTGTAGATATTCCCGGCAGTCTTTTTCATGTTTACTGCCACCCATAGTTGTTTTCTCTTCATGCTGTTCTTGTCAACATAGTTGACCCGTTTTTACAAGCACCAGACGATAAGACTATTACAAAAAATCGCAGGGACAACAGGTAGCAGATGCCCCAATGATTAGAAGACAAAAGAAAAAAGGACACAAAGGGCAGGCGTAAAAAGGTGTGAAAATTTCGAAACTATTTTCCAGATTCCAGATTTTTTTTTAATTTCATGTGGAATAAATAGAAGAAATCCTTTATGGCATGGGGATTATGCTGAATATTGAGGACCGTATGGCCCTCCTTGATGGCTGCTTGAATTTCCTTCTTTTCCAATTCTCTGGCTTCTTTTTCATTTGTAGTCCTTCCCTTTTCCTCGACACCGATGATTTGAGCTTCTTTGAAGGCTAGATACAAACCAAGTCCAGACCCTATTGGTTCGGAAGGAGAAAGCTGCCGGTGTGCATCAAAACAGTGCTCCAAAACTCTGTCGATCAAATCTCTTTGAGTTTTGCCGACGTATACTGTTCCATCACAGATTTTCAACAGATAAATTATGCAACAGCCATCTTCCCTGGAGTTATCGATAGCATCTATTTGATCCAGAACAGGCAGACAAATAAAATAATAGGGAGACAGTGTAGCTCCAGAAAGAACAGACTGTCTAAATTACTCAATTTTTTCAAGAAAGTGCTAAGAAAAACATCTGAAAAGTGCGACCAAGACAGGTGGCAGACGGCCTGAGGAAAGTTTCTTCGCCATTTAATTCAACTGCAGAAGAACAGCGAGCCAGACTGGCCAGGAGGGAGAAAGACAACCTGGAAACAATCGATTACCCAATAAATTTGCAGATAAAACCATTGAGAAGTTAGCGAGGAAGGAGGACAAGAAGCGCCGACAGCGGCCAGCGATCTGACCAGAAGGCGGCTACCAGTAAAAAGACGAGTAAATGACATCCAGCCGAGTAGAAAATAGTAAGTTTGTAGAAATAAAATGTGAATGGGCTGTACAATTTTAATCCAAATTAATCTCTATACATGAATTTTCTGACCATTTTCCAGTAATTCTTCAAGCCGTCTTCATGTTGAGCAGTTGTCTGTCCGCCGCTGTCCGCCAATCAAAATTCATCTGGACCAGTGCCCTCGACGTGGCTTTTTGTGGAAAGCAGAACAGTCAAAATGTCGTCTATTTGATTCGATTCGACGACGGTGCCAAGTACATTGGATCAACGAACCAGTCCCTGTCCCAATCTGTTATGCAAAAGTGCCTGGATCAGAATTCACGAGTCAGCGACTATTTGAACAAAACGGATGCTAAAATTGATAAAGTCTATGTTCTTTTTGAGACGGAATGCCAGGAAAAATTGAAAGAAGCCGAAGCACAATTCATTGAGAATTATTCACAATTTTATCCAATTCTCAATGAACAGTACACTCTTATGCAGGAAAATTATTAGCAAAAAAGGAAAAGAGACTGAATAAATATCTGACATTTCTGGGCTTCTTGTAATTATGGCTGGATACTATTTATTCTGACATCTACAAACAAACGGAGATTTGCTTCAGACGGCGTCAGTAGCTGTGCCAGTAGGAGCAGCTGGCTGGATGCTGGGAACAGCAGCATTTGGCAACAAGGAACCAATCAAATCGAGGGGATTGGGAACAGCGGCATTCAGATCAACTTTGGGGACAATATTGGACAGAGGAAGGCCACGACGACGACTAAAATAGCTGGATTACTGTATTTTTATCCCTCCTACCATCCTCCATTTGCCTGGCAATAATCGTTAATTGCAACCGAAAGTTCCAGCAGAACATTGGCAGCTGAAAGAAAAATATTAACCCGAGAAGGGAAGTTCCTTACCAGCCATAGCCTCCGCTTCAGGAATTGCTTCAACAGCCAGGAAGGCGCAGCAGCAGACGGCTAAGAGCAGCTTGAACATCTTGCAGTCGTATTTATACCACAATTTATCAGAGCCAGTCTTGTTTTTGATTCCATTCTTGGATAGAAAATTGTCTAGAGGCAAAATACAACAGAACATTCGAACAGAGATCAGGCTGAAGCTTGTTTTGAAGTCCTGAAAACCGTGCAGTTGAACAGAAAAGTGCCAGTTATCAGTTGTTCGGAAAACAACTAGTATTTGCTGTCTCTAAAGTTCTCCCCAGTTTTGCGTGCAGACTCTTCTTTGGACCTGAAAATGCCGTCCAAAACAAGGCTGGCTCTGATAAAATTTGGTATAAAAACTGCCTGGACAGTCAGTCAGCATCATCCAAGATGTTCAAGCTCCTCATCGCTGTCTGCTGCTGTGCCTTCTTGGCTGTCGAGGCAATTCCTGAAAAGGAGGCCATGGCTGGTAGGCATTTCCCTTCACGGGTTAAAATTCTTCTTTCAGCTGCCAATGCTCTACTGGAACTTTCGGTTGCTATCAACGATTACTGCCAGTCTATTGGGGGATGGTGGGAAGGATCAAAATACAGTAATCCAGCTATTTCAGCCGTCGCCGTGATCTTCCCTTGCCGAATATTCCCAATATCGATTTGAATGCAGCTGTTCCCAATCCCGTCGACTTGGTCTCCACTTTGATGCCTCAGGCTGGTCGCCGTGCCTTTGCTCTTCATACTACCGTAGCTCAAAACCCCGCTTATATCGCCTCGTTTTGAAGAGGATTCGAGACATATTGCCAGCTTCCGACCTTCTGTCTTTCTCAAATAAATAGATTACGGCCGTAAATCTCTCTTTAAAAAAGAAAATGTTGTAATTACATTTATATGTTCGAATTATACGAGCGGAAATAATTCAAGGGAATAGGAAACAGCTCCAGCTACCAGCAAAAAGACCAGGATGACAGCCTTGGCAAACAGAAGAAGGTGAATCTTGGAGCTTTCCTTCTTGGGGATATATTCGCATGTCTGATAGACTGCTTCAGGATCAATGAGCGGGTTGAAACGGAAGACGGATTTAGGATCTTCAAGAGAGACGACTGAAACCAGGGGAATATTGAAAGGGTAAAGGGTAACAAACCTGAGGAAGAGGCGGTAAAAGTCTTGGGGAACATAATGATCTGAGAGCAGAGGAAATCAGAGCAAGTTTTGAATGTGAAGAAGACTGAAGGTCTGCCATTTTATATGGACAACCTGCTTCGCTTTTTCCCAAAAGCGGCTTCAAGGGAATTTTGCAGCGCCTAGCTTCTGGAAGTTGTAGTCGGCTAATTGAAGCTATTCCAATGTTTTGATCAGTTGATTCTTTGAATTCAAGACATACCAGAGCTGCTGATTCATTCTGGTAGAATATTTACTTGGAATAGAATAAAACATAGCTAAATGATTTCTGGTAAATAATTTCTCTGAACTAAACTCTATTTTGATGAGTCAAAAGACAGAAGAAGTGCCCTCATGATGTGTGACATGGATTTCGCCTAAAAACGATTCCCACTATAGAGTAATGAGATCAATTATAGCTGAACTTTTGTATTCCATTCCTCGAACGGGAAAAATAGTCAAATTGATAAAAACTTTTGATTCCCAAAGTGCAACACGTTTTCCATCCGCTGTTCTTGATGGACCCACTTGCCAGCCAGAGTGGCAACTGTTGAAGAAAGAGAACCTCCGCCGTTTTAAAGCAATTTAATGGTCTCAAAGGCTTGGCGACATCAAAACACAAAACATTATTAGACTGATTAGCCGTTTAAAAAATTAAGAAATAAGATAAAAAGGACTTTGATCTTGGAATCATTGGCACCTGCTGCCATTGGTGATTCAATCTCGAATTTTCTGTGAAATAAATAAACCGATACATGCCAGAGTTGATGATTCATGCTGGATGAATATGTACGGGGAATTATCAGGGAAATTTCCAATTATAGCGCTAGGATAAATTGGATGATGGCGGAGAAATTTCCATTCTTTTTTTCTGGATGAAAACTGGAGCTTTGGTAACTCGAACAGCTTCTCCTAGCTCTCTTTGACTGAAAATCAAGAAAACTAATCCAACATTGTGTAGATTGGTTCCCCGATAAGCGACGTACAATTTTCACGTGGGCGATGAGTGTCAATCGCTGAGTCTTGCAAACTAAAAAACATTTCAAATGACGTTACCGTCGTTGATATTTTATTTTAAATGAATTATACATAATTTATTTATCAATGCCGACCGTGGGCTCCGCCTCCACCGCCAAAGTCTTGCCGTTCGTTGGCCATTTGCGGTCATGAACACTTCCACCTCCTCTTTATCGGCTACCACGGCAGTTCCAGTCCCTATGCCACCCTTAGCATTCGAAGAAGTTGTATGCAACATGGTAGCTGCAAATCTCAAGGATAATCTCACGAAATATTTGAGTACCGTACCGGCTATTCCTCTACACGCAGTAATTGTGCTCCTCCTATTTTTGAGAGTTATTAAACGTCGTTTTTATCATCTCCTAATCATTGGCCAATGTTTAACTGACATTGTGGCGCTTGGATTCGTCTTCGCAACTCATTCTGTAAGTGCAAATTATAGCAAATAACAGCAATTTTTCAGCTTTGTGTAATCTTTAAAAAATTACTGAATAATTGGCTTCTTTACAAAACAGCCCCAATTCAGCTGATTTTGAATATTTATTTGGTAGTTTATTGGAAAACGGCAATTCGACCGTGAGTTCTTTTCTGTGGGTTTCTATGGGTAATTGAAAATAGAATATTTAAAGGGAGAGCAGGTGCAATGGGGACGATAACCTTTAGCTTTTGAAGACGTAAATGCCCGCAAATACCAAAGGATCGTACACAATGGGGAAAACTTTTTTTGGCGAAGTTCGCCTACTTCCTCGGTAGATATCTCGGCTCTATAATCATTTATCCAAATTATTTAACAATTAAAAAAAAAGAGGAGATTCTAAGCTTTCTTATATAATTTAGGGGTTTAGCAAGTGGAGAAAGCTCACAGCAGAGATTTCTATGCAGTTTTCTAGGCGCTGAAATTGTGAGCTTTCCTTATTTGTTAATTGCATAAAATTGACATCATAAGAAAGATCAGAATCTCCTCAGTCTGGTGACTTACTGCTAGTATTCCCATATTTCATTTGCGCATTTTAGGCAACTCCTATTGGACATTTCCTTCTACATAATCTCGGGAGTATCTGTGCTAATCTGCATAGGAGATCAAGTCTTCAGAATGTATAACCGGGAGCCAACAGTTAGTCAAAAAGAATCCCGTTAGAAATATTCAATTTTAGCCGATTGCTCTTGCTTTTATTGGAAGTAACATTCTGGGAAATGTTGCATTAACCGCGGTGTGTTTTTCGACGTTTTTCCTTGTGAGACGAATGAATGTCTCCTATTTTAGTGAAGTCACTTTAAAGGGTCAGAAAAAGATGACAACAGCACTCCTTCTTGAGGTACCAAAACCTTGAAATGAAATAAACCCTCGAAATTTTAGTTTATCTTAATCCTCATCACCAACATATGCGATATATTAAATTCAGCTATTAATTATCGGGTCACGATGGACAGGACCACTTATGAATTTAACTTGGCTTCACAGAATGTAACCGATAAGGCGGTGCTCGAACGGTTAAAAGCAGAATTTATGCAACAACGATCAACATTATCACATATCGCTGATCAAATCTCATTTGTGAGTTTTTGATTGAAAATAAAAGGTAAATATATTACAGTACACCACTTTCTGGAATGCGTTTCTCCCTCTACTTCGAGGAATCCTCATCTTTTGGGCTATTAAGCCTCTTCTTCAAAGAAAGACGGTCATAGTCATTACCAAATCTACAACGGATATGTCATAAAAAACATTTTCTGTTGTTTTCTGTTTCGATTATATATTTGTACATTTAACACGCCCCATATTTATAGGGATACCTTAAAATTTTGATTTGTTTTTTTTTATTTCGAAGTAAAGATCAGTAGACCGTGGCGCCATCCAATTCGTCGTCCTCGATCTTTCTTGTCTTTCAGTTTTCAGCGTTTTTCTCGATCGACACGACTTAACATCGTCCGGGTTTCTTGTGTCGAGTTCGACGTCGACTCACAATCTCATGTTTCAGGTGGATCTCTTCTCACTATACGCCGCTTACCCAGCTGCCCGTTTTTCACTGCCAGAAAGCAACTGACCTTTAATTGATGCGGAAATGGGAAGTGTAAATTGTGCTCTTTGAATAGGCGGGCGGATCGAGCTCTGTGTAATGGCTCTGTTTAAGAGTGGTTCCGAAGCGACCATGTTTTTGCGCCTTTTTTATTTCTTCCATTCAATTTATTTTATATTCACTTTTAGAAAATGAAATCTCTGATTGTTTGCCTTCTCTTGGCTTTGGCTTGCCTGTACGTTATTACGGAAGGAAGAGTCCTCTATCCTGGTGGATATCTCCACAGCCAGCATGACAAGCCCCTGACTCAGTGTATTCCTAATCAATGCTATAATGAAACCTGCTACCCTTACGTGAGTTTAATCTAATAATCACGAGAAAATATATTCCGGTTCAGGGTGGGCTCTGTGTCGGCGATATCTGCTATTGCAACCCAGGGCATTAGGCGGGAATGGTTGGTTTTTGTTTGGTTTTTTTAATAAAAAAAGATGTTCAGATATGCAAGCGAGTTAGGTCAACTTCAGTCTAGATTTCTAGAGAGTCTCTTCTTTGTGTCAATTGCTTTGTAGCAGATATTTTCTAATAAATTCTAGCAGTTTTGTTATTTTCCAAGATGGAGGAAGCCCAAACACAGTTAAAAATTTCGGGAACATTCAGCTCCATGAATTATTCTAATTATTTCAAAACAGCTGCAGAATTCCACTAATAAATTAGCCAACAATTCTGGTAACAGCTCTGTTCCTGACGACATGGCTGCGGACTACGTAACTTTGGAACACGGCTGGCTCTTTTTTATACCGAAAGAATTGAACAATCCAAATTTATTTAAAAAATGTTCAAGTAGAATGTTAGAAAGTCTCAAAAATATTGCAACATTATTTCCCCTGAAAATTATGTTAAGCTCGAATGGCGAAGTTTTTCTATTCCTTGGGTGGAATGCAGGTTCCGTTGGTCTGGACGAGGTGGAAGTCCTGACAGCCCAGGCAGGTAGAAGCCATTTGTTTGAACGGATTCTCCAGCGGGAGAATGCTGGGATGGGCATTTTCGCCCTTTTCCATCTGTCGTTTGACCAAGTTCAAAGGCTCGGAATCACTTTGAGCAGTATCACAATCTCCGTCACTAGAATCGGAGCCCTGAAAAAGGTCTCAGAATAAATTTCTACAAGGAATTTCTTACCAACGGAGAAGCTGCTATACCCGATCCTTCAAGAAATGGAGGGACTGGGACATCCGGAGTAGGAAAGCCAGGGAAGCAAAGCCTTGGTTTCATATTTGCCGAGTTTGGGGGACCAAAGGTCAATTTTCCTGCTTCAGGAAGTTCACCGGTTTCCGCTGAAAATATATTTTTTTTTCATAACAACATGAAAAACTCACGATCAGGAGCATTTAAACAAGCGGTGATCATTTTCTTGCCCTCATTTTTCATAAATTTCTCGAATTTACTGCTGGCGTAAGTGTTGACCTGGCCGTTTTCGGAGGCGACGACCAACATGCACTGTGCCCCAGTAAGGATATTCAACTCATCCACCTGGAATTTCACCCGAAATTAAAATGAAAACAAGAAAACACCCACCTTTTTGAAGATTCCATGCTTTCTTTTGCTGAAAGTAGTCAGTCGACGGCTCTTGTCCTCCATGTAAGCCATGTCTATCTTAACGCGCCCTGGAAAAACCCAGTTTTACAGATTTTTGCTTCACAAGCTATTTTACTCCTCAAAAATCGAAAAAAATTTAAAAAAAAAAATGACCTACCTCGAGTCTTTTTTCCATTAGAAAGCAGAGATCCCGGAGTGGGAAGCAATCCCCTTTGATTTCCTCCTGAAGCACCAGCGTTAAACGTCTTCAGAAGATTTTCCACACTGTGCGAGATGTCCATGATCTTAAAATGCGTATAGTTGAGAATAAAAAGAAGTTTTCTGGGACAAAGGAGCCTTCAAGGAAGGGCCTAATGGAAAGGGAGCCCAGTCATCGGGTCACCGCCTGTCGGCGACTGGGAAGGAGAGAAAGGAATGCAGGTAAAAAGTAATTTTAATACAAGATTTTTTCTAAAAGCAGAGAGCTTTCAAAAACTAGGTAGAAAAGAGATTTAGGGATTTCGGAGATTCGGATAGAGAAAAGCTCAAATTTCGGAGAAAAATGGTTGTTTTTCCCCAAAAATGGGCGGCTGATTCATACTATTTAGTTTATTTTGATAGAAAAGTCTAAGGACCGATTTACTCACTTATTTATCACCTTATTTAAATCATAAAAGGAGGAGTAAAATGCAACCTAACCGGCAAAAAGTATAGATGGCCATATGGAAGCAAAAAGAGCTTTACACTGTGTAACAGAGGCTATAAGGGGAGGAACCGACGCAGTGCGAGGCATTTTTGTCATGGAAAATAGCAAATGGATGACTAGACAAGGGAGAGGAAGGCTGCCTTGTACAATAAAGTGATTTCTAACCTCAAGGAAGGAAAGAAGGAGTCTGGACAACGGCGGCAAATAAAGAAAGGCAACCATACCGCCAGATGTCCACTTCTTTTTTGGGGACCAATATGGCCGTCCAGCTGCAGATCAGTCAACTTTTGTGAGTCAAGGGCAATACGAGGACAAAGTGAAATACAAAACTGCCTGGATTTTCCAAAATTATCGAGCAAAAGAGGGGAAATACATCGTGAAACTTGCACAGGTCAATTGAGAACCTTTTGACAACCTCAAATCATTTTGCAGTCTACTTTTTGGGAGATTCCCTAGGTCCAGAAGATGGTGCGTATTATTTCTCTACACAATATGGGAACAGTTCCTAATCGAGTGCGGTAAATGGTTGAGTAAAGGAACCGCCTGTTGGCCAGTCGTTTCGATGACTCGCGCCCCCAGTGGCACAGTCCCCAGCACATGGCAACTAGAAAAAATTACAATAAACTGTGCTTTGTAACGAGAAGAGATTTTTCGAATTTTTCGAAACGGGTCAGTTTTCAAGATTACTGGCAGTGACAAATACCTGGAAGAATTGGTACCATTACAACGCCTCTATTTATCTATCTGTACATAATTTAAGCACAAAAATAACAATGAATATTTACTGTACAATTGTCTCTCTGGCGATTCTTTTCCAATTTATCCGCACTTGGATTTGTTTCCTTCTTCGTGGTTAGCCAAATCGAGTGTCACATTGTACCGGTCATCGATGTAGAGAGTTGGAATATCGTAGCTCGTCTCAGCATAACAATCCGGGATTTTTGTGCAATTATGATGGAAGACAAGATACGGCTTGATGTCAAAAACTTCATTGTCCTGGAAATAGCCCTAATTTTCCAAAAAAGGCCACTAACCTCGCCGTAGAGCTCAAATTCGCCATTTCTATCAGTCGATGTTGACATGAGAATGTCATCCTTTGAGACTGAAAGAATCTTTTAAGGAAATAAAAAAGACTTACAATAATCCCTCTCCTTGAGGTCAACGACCATATTATTTATTGGTTTTCCATTGCACAAGGCAGTTCCGACGACAGTAATATTTTGATGGCGTTTGATGGCAGCCGACGCAATTCCACAGAAAGCCAGGAAGAGGAAAAATTTCATTTTGGACAAGGGGAAAACAGATGGTTTCAACGGCAGAAAACTGCTGTTATTTAACCGAAACTACTGGCTGAATCACGGTGGATTATCCTGTGGGCTGTGATCAATATTGGAAGGGCAGATCAGGGCCCAGGCGCGACAGCCATGAATCATCAGACAATAACCTCTAACAATTTATTTATCATGTCCTATTTGGCTCACAATTTTTACCCGATACTTTAAAAAATACCGTAATCTGCTTTGATTTGCATGAGCAATTAAAATTATTCTTGCTGTGAGGGAACTATCTCAATTTTAGGTAAAAATTAAAGCAGATTACAATATTTTGAGCCAAAAAAATTCACCGAAATAAATATGGCAAAAAAACTAATAAATTATTCTACAATACAATCCCTCGTCAATGATTTTAACTCCGAGTGCAGGTCGCCAATATTTGCATCTGTGTAGACTCGTTTCTCATCTCCTGTTATTCTCAGCAATTCTTGTCTCGAAATTGGATACTGTAATATTTTTTGCCCACTTTTTTATAGAAAAATGTACCTGATGATTTATGGCCACAGCATAAGTGTGAGGAATCAGCTCTCGGAGAATCCTCGCCTCATTTTCAGCTGATTGTTGACCATAGCCATCGGTGAAGATAATAGCAATAGGCAGAGCTCGACCCGGACGGGCTCCTCTCTTCTCAGAATATTCTTTTATCGCCTACAGTAATCCGTAGTCCACTTAAAGAAGAGATTTACCCTCAAAATAGCTGAATGAATAGCCGTTGTCCCCGAGCTGAAGAGCACATTCTCCAAGGCCTTTCGGATTCTCAATCTCGACTGGATATCATTAAAATTCCACACAGTTTTGACTTTTTGCTCAGCAGCGAATTTTATTATACTTATCTAGGAGACCATTTAAAAGAAGGCGATTAAAACGAACCCGAGCATTGTCCGGTCCAATTCGGAATAGGTCAATAATACCGGCGGCTAGTTCCTTCTCACGGCGGAAAGTTTCCTCAACGCTGCCGGAAGAATCCAAAACAATTATTACATCCAATAAACAGCCAGGTTTAAAAGTTGTTGGCCTTTCGGGAGGAGCTTCCGTTGACCGAGTTTGGAAGAGATGTGCGAATGAAGGCGGAGTAGTGACTATTGTAGGTCTACTAGTCGCGGCAGGAGATGTTGTTATTCTAAAATTAGCGTAATTCTTTATTTTTTTTGTTTTTACCGCGTAGTACGTTTTACAGAGAAAATTGGTGTATTTATTCGGACTTGAAGGTTTCTTGGTCCTGAAGTGATTCTACTCGTAGCTGGAGGAAGTGTCGGCTTTACTGTCGTCGGTTTTCGGATAATTACCTAAAATTTGGGATTTCTGCAGTATAAAATAGTCTTCCCTTGTCTTCGACATTTTTTCTAGCCTCTAAATCCAAGGAAGAGAGATCCCGTTGCACTTCAGGAAGATTCTCAGAATGTTTTAAAGGTCTAACGAATTTTATGGGTTCTAAACGGAAAATTTAGGAGTATAAGAATATTACCAAGAGTACTGTAAGTTTCTTCTGCTTCAATTTTCACCACACGAGCAGCCAAGGCGCGTTTACCTGCGTCTAGGAACTGAAAATTTTATTTTCTTCCACAAATCCCAGGGGCTACCGCCAATTGAGGACATTTATCGAGATTTGGCTTCTTTGCCATTCTTTTAACCTCTTCAGCAAAGAGAGAATTCCTCTCGTAATCGAAGACATGGTCCCGTCGCCCGGTGAAGGTCGTCAGAGTGCGGATATCTGTCCTAGGAGAGGAGTCAACCGCCAGGCATGTGAGTCGAGCCGTCTGAAATTGGATGTGGAACCTTTTCTAAAATTTAGATACCTCTCGAATCCTATTTGAAATGTTAACCGTTTGCCCAATTGGATCTTTTGTCATCCCATCGCCGACAATTATCATTGTCGCCTTGGCATCTCCTCGACGCCGCTCTTCCAACATATCCAAGCCGACAGTAATGGCGTCCGTGTAAGAGGGCATTCCTCCGACAGCTTTTATAGCTTCTACCTTTAAACCAAGGTTATTATGATGGAAAAAGGCTCAAACTTTGGCAAAAATGCGATCCCGCTCCGAAATATTAGTAAAATCCAACTCCACTTTAGGCTTTTTGGAGAAAGAAATGACCGAAACCCGGACGTGGGAAGTATTAGCCAGGGAACCTAAAAAATATGTCGACAAGAAGCAAAAAAGTTTAACCCAGGACATCCAGTAGAAGATAGCGGTTGGCATTTACGACAGGATCAGACATATTTCCGGACTTATCGGTGTTGTCGAAAAGGACAAGAAGGTCCAAATTTGGATGAGCGCAGTCGGATGGGGTGACTTCTTCTCGGAGACGGGTGGAGGGCTAAAATTGGAAGAAATGTCAAGGTTTCGGCTCTTTTACGAAAAATTTCAAGGATGAGATTCGATAATTCTCCCAGAAAGCCAACTTACCAGCGAAATCGGCTCTTCTGGATCCAGATTACTGCAATCTTCCTGAAGAAGGGACAAGAAGTCATGAACCAGCCTAAAACGTGTCCAAAATTCTCTATTTCACCTATTCTTTGCACCATATTCCGCAAAAAGAACTTATTTGCCTCTATTGTCCCCTGTCCCGTGTGTGCTGACCGCCTGTCACTATTTCCTGTCCCCAAATGTCCGTTATAATCAGCTGTTCACCACGTGCTCGACTCTTTTCCTTTGGAATTTAGAAAATTCCCGGAACTGTTGCTCATTCCACCAGCTATTTACAATAGAACCAGAACCCCAGAAAGTATCAATTGCCCTCGGATTGACAGTCGAATGGGTAAATAGTTGGGTGTTCACGAGGCACACGCGGTTTGTTTGCCCCTAGGCGGTACAAGTTCCTATTATTTGTGCTTGAAATCCTATAAATTGGCCCGTCAAAAGTCCCTAGGCATCAATCTCTTCTTCTCCTTAAAATTATTACAGCATCCTATTCAGAAAATGTTCCGTTTCATCGTCGCTCTTCTCGCCCTTTTCGCCATGGCTTCTGCCCAAATTTACTACGCCACCGCCTCCGCCTATCCGTATGCTTATGGCGCCTATGCCCCTAGCAATCTTGCCGGTATTTTTAGTGTTTTAAAACCATCTAAAGAAAATTTTAGGAGGAGTCCCAGCTGTCGTTGGAGCCGCATACCCCGGATATGCTAGCTACTATCCCGCCGTTGGAAAATAGCCGATTTTCGGGTGAATACGCATAACAACAAAATAAAAATACATTCCCTTACCTGTCTGTTTCACCATCTCGATAAATCCGACTGCGATTTCCAATGTACATGTCCAATTCGCGAAAATCTACCTGAAATTTGAATATTGTTTCAGTACAGTAATTTTTGCCATATAAAGGAAAAAGAGTTCTTACCTGATCTCCCAGTGCCACTCCAAATCGCTCTGCTCCTGTTTCATTCAACCGTCGACTGGCGTCAAGCACCTGTTTCCATGTGTCTTGGGAAATTCCGTCATTCATTAAAATTACTACCTAAAATCCTCTTTAAATTTTCCAAAAATAGGTGGCTCACCTGAAGAGCGTCTTTCCTCTTTCCCCGCAGCAAATCATCAACGGATAAATCGACAGCTTGCGCGGTCAGAGTCGACCCGCCATTGTAGGCAATGTTAAAAATGGCGTTCCTCACCATCTGGAAAACAAATTTTAACAGGTTTAAATGATCTAATACCTTTTTATCTCTCCCCAATCCCAATGTTTGACGTAAAGTTGGTACAGAAGTGAAGCTGTTGATTCCCACGGCCACATGGCTACCATCGGCAGAAATTGGCAGTTTTTCTATCAAAGTCAGGGCCAATTCTCGTTGCTGCTCGAACACCTAATTTTACCTTATTTTACTTTAAAGAGGAGTCCTACGCTTTCTCTGGAAGAAGATGCATCCAGAATTATTTGGAGATCAACTTTTCGGTATTTACAGCTAAAACTCGGCGTTTTTTAACCAAAAAAAAATCATTTCAATAACCTGGATGATAAATTATCTCCAATGACATCCGTTTGGATTCGATTTTCCGGATCTCGAAGCTTGATAAGGTCCGGGCTCAGGGCCTTGGCTACTGGTTTTAGTTCCCTGAAAAGTGGAAAATAACAAACATGGTAGCTAGGCTTGCCGTTCTGTATTCTTTTCCTCTCTATCGACGCATTTCGATATTGCTGAGCCGACATCATCCAAAAATCTGTCCAATTTCCTTGAAGAGAAGATATTTTTCGATTCTTCTTGATCTCCATTGTCTTCTGTAGCAGCAACAGCGAAAACTTCAGTTTCCAATTGATGCAGAGATTCAAATTCGTCCTTGACTTTATTCAAGCCCAATTTCGCATCACTTCCACTAATTAGAACTATGATAACTCGAGAATTGAGCCTTCTTCTTGTTTGTAACTCCTGAAATCCCCGTATTTTACATGAAAAATTGGAATTTTACCTCTTTGATGGCTGCCACAAGAGTGGTAAAGTTCGCTGGGCCATCGGCAGAATTTTGGAGTCGCTGCAATTCGTACAAGATATCTTCGCGGGTAAAGCGGGATCCCAGTTGTATTGAGGCTTCCGTTGTCTTGTCGAAGGGGAAAACAGCGACAGAGAAACGTTTCTAAATAGTCCTTAAAAGGGAGTAAAATACACTCCAGACCTCAAAATAACTGGAGGGCAAGAATTTTATCAAATCCTCTGCAAATTGCCGCTCTTCAAAGAATTTCTGTTCCGGGGAGGTGGTGTCAATTGCCAGGATGATTTCCACTGAATCCGCGTCACATGGCTCACTAAATTTTTTTGCTTTAAACTTATCTAATTTCCTACTCTTTTTTAATCGCAGAGAGTTCTTCTTTAGCCTCTGGTGAAGCGCGCCCGCAATGTAGGAGAGATTGCTCAGCTTCATTTAAGAATTGCTTTATTCTGGCGTCAATATACACTCGCCACTTGTCTCCAGCATAAAGTTCCAGCTCCCTGAAATTGGAATCGTTTAAAGAAGCCGAACAAAACTAACTTGAACATGTATTGCTTATTGACAGTCACAGCGTAGACATCGGCTCCAGTGGTCCGTAGCTTATTCGACGTGCGAATTACATCTTCCCAGATATCTTGGCTATTTCCATCAGAAACTAATACAACCATTTGCCTAAGAATTATTGGGTCCTGAAGGAAAAACCGTACCGTGCATTGGGCCGTTTTCGTTCTTCCAGTTCTTTTATGGCCATTTTGAATCCAGAGACCAGAGAAGTACTTCCGCCTGTATTTTCCACAGATAATAAGAAGTCCAAAATCGCGGTTCTTTAATTCATTTAAAGGAGAAGTTACGATAATTACCGAGAGGTTATTTGTCCCAATTTCAGATGTAAGGTGGCATTGCTGTTGAATAACACAGCGCCTACCCGAACTCGATTCTCGAAATCTACCTCGGGTAGCCGTTTTACCTAAAAATTACAGTAATTTTTCTTTAAAAAAGTTACCAAATCAACGGCAAATTGCAGCTGACGTTGGAATTCAGCTTCTACGCTGGTGGAAACGTCAATGACAAAGAGAAGATCCACAATACAGCTGCCGGGAAGGGTGAAACCTATTTTATGCATCAAAATTCTTAAAAATCCTACCTTTTCCTGGTAATTGAGCCGCATCTTTCTCACTTATTTCATCGGCCGTTTTTATTCCATGGACTTTTGGCTCTTCTGGAGCTCGAGTGGTTGTTATAATCGTTTTTACAGCTTCAACCAGTCTCTGCAGGGACTCTTTTTAGTTTTTCCAGCGGATTTCCTACCTTTTCATCTTCTGGGACAGGTTCTTCTGTTCCTGTGCCGTTTATTTCTGCAAGAGTTGTGGTAATTACGGTAGTTTCTGCCACAGTTTCTGTCTCCGTTGTTTCCGCGACGCTCGTCGTTGTTTCCATGATTTCTTGAGTAACCGTAGCCGTTTCATTAGCCTCAATCAGCGGCTCCTTGTCAATTTTCCCAATTTCTCCCAATAATTCCACGACATTTTCCTGATTTTCATCAGCTCTTTTTTCCAATTCTTGTGGTACAGCAGTCGTCAGCTTTATTTCCAATCCCTCCGGAGTCTTTCCTTTTGGCTCCCCAGCAGCAGGCGACGAGTCCTCCTGAGCAGAAATAACCGCTTCCTTTGTGGTCGTCGTTTCTTTGTCAGCCGCGGTAGACGATTCAATTAAATTAGATTCTGTGACGTCTCCAGTCTCATCATTGACTTCCTTCATAACTTCCGAGCAGTTTTTAGCATTGTCTGCCAGTGTAGACAGGAATTGTTCCTCTTCTGTGTCCATAAAGACGAGCTTTTTGTTAGCTGTCCAGGCTTGGAGCTCTGCTCGGGAAAAGGAGTTGCTGGCAGTGTAAGCTAGGAGAACACTGTTCGGGGAGCTGCGTAACTTCCTGGAATTAAAAAATTTATTGACGGTAATGGTCAAATTTGGTGTTTTTACTGGTAAAAATTGGCTTACATGGAAGTCTCGATGACTTGGTTCCAATAATCCTGACTGTGCCCATCAGTCAACAATATAATCACCAGCTTAGCATCCGATCTCCCATTCGACAAAAGTCTCTGAAATCCCCGATTGACATTTCAGCCCTCCCTCACCGCAATTGCCAATTTAGCCCCCTCAACAGCAGACGTCGAGCCACCTGTGTGTTCGATTTTCTTAATAATTTCTATTATTTTTAATTTTTCATGCTCCATAAGCGGAAGTTCTAACCGGGCGTCCTATAAAATGATTCCATTTCTTGAAAAAATTGACGTGAACTCACGCGAGCGAAGCTGACAGCCCCGGCGCGGACTTTGGAGGTGGAATAGTCGGCGTCGTTGAAGAGGTCGATGACCTTTGTAGCTACCGTAATCTCCTTGGCAAAGTCGGTTTCCACGCTAGTTGAGCGGTCAATTATCATGATCAGGTCAATGTTACAAAACTGGGAAGATGCCTTAAAATGTAACTTTGGCTGGTGGAAGAGCGGCTTACATTGTTCGAGTCGCGTAATTTTAAAGGCTCGAGAACTGTTGAAGAGGGCAACACTTCTTGTTCCGAGCGAATTGTGGGCATTTTTAACGGGGATACAGGTATTTGAACAGATTCTACAGGCGTCAGCATCTCAATAGCAAGAGAATCTGAAAGGATTTCAATAATTCTAGCTCTTTACCCAGAAATCTATCATTTTTATGGTAAAAATGAATGAAAATTACCGTTTCCTGCTGCAGAATTTTCAGTAGAACTTGCTTCATTTCCCGAGCCTTCCATTTCTTGCCCAGAACCTTCAACCTCTCCATTAGAGGAGTTCAACTCATTCTGATTTATATTCCCGGTATTATCTTCGTTGTGTTTGATAGTTTCTTCTGTAGTTCTTTCGGGTAAAATAGTAGTAGATGACTCTTCTTTTTCCACAGCATTTATAGTCTCAATTGTGCTCGTAACAGTTTCTGTGGTCTTGTTTTTTGCTGTGGTTTCCGTAGTGCTTTTTCCAGTAATTGGCTCCGTTATTCCTACTGTATCTGCTGTACTAATTTCCGTGGTTGTAGAATCTGTAGTTGTCGCCTCTTTAGAAACATGTAATCTTTTTGAAATCGTCGCGGTAGTGGCAAATAACTGTTGAACTAATCCTTTTCGACTTTCTTCCTTGTTGGATTCATGATTCGAGGGATTGATGGTCTTAATCTGACAAAAATTAGCATAACAAATGACGAGAAAATTTACATTATCCTTTCCGGATCCCTTTACCAGACTTTTTTCAGCAGGCAAACCCATGCATTTGCCCAAATAAGACGTCAATGTTGGAACGAATCTGCAATAGAACGTAAATTAGGATTTTAAACCAGAACGTGGTCTGGCAAAGCTATAGGCCATTAGCTCTATTACAGTATCCCTCACCTTTTTATGATATGTCTCATTCAAAATTGATCAAACCGTTGTCATAAGTCATCATTTTTTTGCTAAAAGTTATTAGAAAGCTGCAGGTGGTCTTAGATTGTTCTTATTTGCACGGAATAACTCGAACCACACCCTTTGTACTTTGTTTCTAAATTATTTACCATACCCGTTATTTTATGTAAATATAAATGATTTTCAAATAAACGGGATCATTTTCTATTTAAAGATATCTGTTTCAGTGGTCAGCAGGTGATCGTTTTCTGTGCAGACGACCGCCCCTAAAGCTTTCGATCCCCGCCCATCTCAGCCATCGACTTCAAAAGCTCAGGGAAAACTCCTCTCGCCAACCAGTGCTCTCCCATTCCTTTTTCATAAAAAAAAGGAAATTGAATGTCCGCCCCGGGATAAAGTGAATAAATGGCTGGACCCGAGACGAGAAATCATTCTTCCCCACCACATTTCACTATGAGATATCTACTCATTTTTATACTCATTTCTACTATTTGCGTCGAAAGTTTACGTGAGTTTTTTTTTAATCTGATTCTACGTCAAATTTTTTATAAACTAGCAAAAATAAATTTGGGCAAGCTTCAAAGAATCGCCATTAGTTTTATAGAACGATTCCCCTATCGAAAAAGTGCTGCGAGACCTGAGAACAGGAAGAAAAATCAGGAAAAAGCGGAGCCTGAAAATGTCCGAACATTGACAATAGTAATTTGAAGTATTGCCGGGGTTTTCTTCTGGAATTCGGGAAGTCTAACCCAGAACCCTGACTTTTCCAATACAAAGCTCCGTTTTTTGTGCAGAATCTAAAGGACACTGACATAAGCACTGACATAAGCAAAAAATGATGATGTGTCTAAAAATATTTACACGTCCTTGACCCGTATTCATAGTCGATTTCCCCGGGGATAAATCTTTCCCCGGGGAAGGATTTATCCCCAATGGGATAAATTTCGTATTCATAGTCATTTCCCTGGGGATAAATCTTTCCCTAATGGGGATAAATCTTTCCCCACCTGAATAGGTGGGGATAAATTTATCCCCAAGCTTGCTGCTTATAAGAAAATGAGGTTAATATGTGAAACTAAAGCTCTGTTGGCGTGATTCGGCAGGTAAAATCAGTTGGTGTGTTTGTACAGTTAGTTGGTCATTATTGCTAAGATGGATCTGATAGACGGTGATCTGCTGAATGCCGTCTTAGCCCTTCCCAAAGAAAAATCCTATGTACGCACGGATACCGCTGTCGTGGAGAGATTCGACGACGAGGAATTTCGCCAACGCTTCCGTCTGACTAAAGGCAGCTTTTTGACTCTTCTGGCCCAATTGGAAGGCGTCTACGCCAAGCCGGACAGTAATCGTGGTCTTCCTGTCGCTCTCGATATGAAATTGGCCTCTTTCTTGTCAACGCTGGCAACCAACTGCTTTCAACTGTCTACAGCTGATCATATGGGTATCTCCCAAGCCTCAATTTCCCGTCATTTCCATGAAATTTTGGATTTGCTCTTCTCTATGCGTGACGAGTATATCTTCTGGCCCGACGACTGTGAATATGCCGAGATCTCTCGAAGGTTCTATACCAAATGTGGAATTCCGGGAATTGTTGGCTGTATTGATGGGTCGCTGGTATCTATAAAGGCTCCTACAATTCGAGAACATGAATACGTTTGCCGAAAAGGCTTCCATGCTATCAATTTCTCTGCTGTTGTTGACGATCGGCATATGTTCCGCTGGGTCAACTCTTCATATCCTGGTTCTGCTGCCGATTGTCGAATTTTGAATGAGAGCAATCTGCGAGCCAATTTGGTGGATAAGTCGTGGAAAGGATGTCTATTAGGTGATAGCGGCTACAAAAGTTCCAGCTTCATGCTCACACCCATCCTTCATCCAACGGACCAGAAAGAGGCAAAGTATACGGACAGCGTATGTAAAGGACGAGTCGTCGTCGAGCAGGCCTTTGGACATTAGAAACGTCAATGGTCCTGTCTCCACTCCGAGCTGAGATTTGATCCTATCACTTCGTCGAAAGTTATTGTAGTCTGCTGTCTCCTTCCTCGTATTATTTTTCCGAATATCCTTGTATAAATCCGGGGATACGTATCCCAACCGGGGAAAGCGACTATGAATACGAAAATTTATCCCCGGGGATAAATCCTTCCCTGGGGAAATCTTTTCCCCGGGAATACGTATCCCCGGGGAAATCATTTCCCCAGGGAAATGTCTATGAATACGGGTCCTTATTACCCCATTTTTTCCCCGTTTAAATCCGATTATTTCTAGCAATTACCGCAAGATCTGATGCTTTAATCGCTGCAATAAAAGCCAAGATGCAGTCTGTCAAGGAAAATAAGTCGTACATTTCCAAGGCAGCCGATGAGGAGAATCATTACTACTTTTTTGAGCGGAAATTTAAAAAATATTTCAGGTTTGTGTTCCATTTGATTTAGCGTATAATAATTTTAGGAAAGGCAAAAAGGGGCGGAAAGTCCAAAAAAATAAGCATCGCACCTGGTGAGCAGACACTGACAGACGGGGAAAAAGAAGGAGAAATCAACTTTTTGTACAAATAAATAAATGATTTGTTGATAATTTGGCTTACTTTGTGTAACGGGGGCCGATAAAGAGGCGACTTTTGTGACCAACGTAGATCAGCAGTTCGGCATTATTGTAGTCTCGGCCGGCAGAGACAGCGAAGAGCTCGGCTCCTGTGTCCTAAAAAGTTTTCCACGGTCTGTACAGGAGAAAACGGGTTAAAATATCAAATACTCTTGTGGAATACGATATCCTTTCATTTTAAAGAAAAAAATAAATTACCTGTAGAGCTCTTCCAGTCATTTGAACCACATTCCAATATTCCTGGCCATGACCATCGGAAATTAGGACAAACACCTAGAAAATCCAATTATTTTCACTATAAAATGTCGTGATTTCGGTAATTTTAATAAAAATTCTCTGAACTTTGGTAGAAATTGAGGCCACAAACTTATCCTTACAATTTGGGCGGTCTGCCCACTTGATTATGCATCATTTTTGCCTTCGATGACTGAACGTTGTCACTGACACGCCATTACACCCGTTTTTCGTCACCTTCCGCTTATTTTCAGCCGGTAACCAACCTGTTTGGCATCTCTCCTTCTCGCTCTGCTCATTTCATCAATCGCCATGTCTATTGCTCCAGCTATCCGGGTGCTTTGTCCAGTAAATTCGACTTTCCTTAGCTCATCCAACATTTTCTCCTTGCTTCTACCGATCATAAATGGGATCAGGACTTCCGACGTCGCTGCAAATCGAACAACAGAAATCTGAAATCTCTATTTTCCCGGACCAGAAAAAATTGACCTGTAGTCGATTCCTGTAGGTATCCTCCGGAAAAGAATCCAAAATCTCTAAAGCTAGAATTTTCTGATCTTCGAAAATTTCAAAAACGCTGCCAGATGTGTCCAAGACAAGAATCAGGTCCACCTTAAATTATGGGATATTTTCCTACAGTAATCTCACTTTATCCTGTCCACAATCTTGCCCCTCTTCAAAGAGTTTCGGTTTATCTTGTGCCCTGCCAATTCGAACTCCTTTTGCCCGTTTTGGCGATGTTCTCAACTTGTTCATGGTGGCACAAACGCCCGCTGCCTCATCCAGCCGATGATGAAATTCTTGTGTGTCATCGGCGTCAATCAAAAGTCGCTCCCGATCACCGGTATAGCCAAGAAGCGCCAGGAAATTGGACAGAGGATTACCGGAAAGGGCAAACACGTGGATTCCGAGCTCTTGGATTGAAGACCTGAATGTGGGAGTGAGCTGGAAAAGGAAATTAGGCGGATAGGTTACCCGGCTTTGATTGTTTCCGCCACATAATCTGTGTTGACCCCGTCATGTGCCAGGATGATCAGACGGCGGGCAGAGGGATCTCCGTACTGAAAGAGGGAAATCTTGAGCTTTATTTAAAGGGCTGTTAGGGGCATTTTCGAAAGGTTTCAAAATCATCAAAAATCCTTGAAAAATCCAAGACTACCGTTTTAAATTGCTCCACGGCTGCTTCAAAAGCCCGGGCAACTGAAGTTTGAACATGTTGCTTCGACCTCAGCTTTCCTATGAGAGTAGATATCTAAAACACAGTATATTTCCTTTAAACGAAGCGTTCCTCACTCTATTTGTGTCATTAGAAAATGGTGATCCAAGCTCCATCAAGGTCACAGCACGGGAATGGAAGCCAATCACCCCGTAGTGTTGCGTTCTTGGATAAATTACCGACTCCAAGTGCCTGAACAGACGAAGTTTAATTTAAAAAAAAGCGGGAAAACTTACTTTAAAGTCCTCAATACCCGTTGCTGTTGGATTTTGAAATTTGTTCTATTGGCAGCGGTAATGTCGATGAGAAAGACGACTTCAACAGGAGAATAATCACATTTTGAGCCAGAACCAATGGACTGATCATTTTGAGCAAAGGAAAATGACACGAAAATGAGAGGGATCAGCGCCTGAACAAGTAAATTTTATGGAATAAAACGGGGCAACTACCTCCAAAAAGAGGAACTTTCCCATGGTTCAGACTCCCGGAGTCCCGTTTCTCGTTGATTCCTGAAACGAACGCTTTTAAAGATCGACAGATGTTTGTGTTGGTTTGAGTTAAATCAAGGTTGTAGTTTTTAACCCTAGGCGAACAGAAAGCTAATCGGTCATCGAAGGAGGGATTAGGGGCCGAAATGACGAAGAAGAAATGGTCTTGACCATGGGAAAGACGGAGACAAGACCCTTGACTTTAGGCAGAACTGTTTTGTTGCTAACAAGTGTCGGATCAAGTTATCAAGGGCGGGAATAACCCATCGAGAACTAGTATTCTGGGGGCAGAGAAAGGAAGCGAAGGGAACGGAAATCCTCGATGATGGTTAGCTGCACTTTGGACACTGTTTTCTTACATTCTGGATATTGGCAAAAATCCTGGGATTTCGACAGGAATCGAACGCGCGATCTTTGGATCGGAAACTCAGTGATTTAGGCAATACGCACAGAGGCTGAAATTCTGCCTCCAGCGATTTTTCAGTAAAACGACCTCTGACGATCGGGCCATTCATTTTCCGTCCCTTGTTCTAGCTGGGAAAGGAGAGGATTAGAAGAAGGCACCAAGGTCAAAAGCTGCGCTGAAGGGTTAAAACATTTGAAAATTAGGAAATCTAAAGGAAATGACAAATGAAATAACAGACAATGCGCCCAGGCAAGAATATCCAACGCGTGGTTCTCCCTCGTGCTATTAGCCCCAAAAAACGGCTATGTTAAAGCAAATCAGCTAATGTTACGCGTACGAGCGAGAGACAAAACGCAGAAAAACATATAGCACATCATAATGGACTGGTCAGGTTTTCGGGAATCGGGCGCTTCCTCATTATCGCGCCCCGGCACTGTTAGCCGAAACAGAGGGAGACTCGATCCAAAAGGCATAATGGACCGAGTATGGCGACAACGATGGCGATCAGTGGAGACAAGTCTTTGTTACAAAGAAAGGATAACCACGGATATTGTGGGGGCAATCGGGGAAACGAGACCCGATGGAGACAAGACAAGTTGCGGTTATGGTAAACTTTTCCCCCGGAGGTCATTAACTACTATAACCGGGTAATAGGAAATACAGGAAAGGGTGCTTGATACTCTAAACCATTTGAAGAGGTTTGTATTTTCTTTATTCTCATTCCAAGTCCTTTAAAAAGAACCCCAACAGGAAAAATGCCAGAAATTGGATGATTTCAGGATTCCCCCGAGTTTTAGTAATTAGGATAAAAATTTACAAATCCTTTAAAAATTTTAAGAAAAAGCGTCTCCTTTTGTCCTCAAAAAACTGGACAACGAAGACTATGCCATCTCCTTGCCAGCAAGAGATCTTGCCCCTCACCTACGGCTGACTGCACTCCGCACTAGTCGTGGATCATTTGAGCATACAAAATGTACCGGTTCTTATTCTTTTAGATGTTTTTCGACGACGAGAAAACAAGGAATCTAAACAACCATGCAGAAGAATAAAAATTCGGAAAGTGATAGTGTGATAGAAAGGAGAAAGTGACCGACCGCTTTCTCTCGCGACCCGACGCAGCTCTTTTTCTACATGGGAACGGCGACTCCTGTCAAAAGATCTGGGAAGATAGATGAATGCGTGGCTGCACGGTTATAGTCGGTTTCCAACTCTGGGAGAAACGGGCGTTGCAGGACCACTTGAAAATCAGGCAAATTTTTCGAATTTTCATTGGATTCAAACGCGCGCGTCTTGAGGTCCTGCAGCGCCCGTTTCCCCCAGAGTAGGAAACCGACTATAGCAAGAGACTTCACAACTATTAAACCGTATGGCATCGAAAATCTTGGAAGACACCAAAATCGTCTCTCTGAATTATAATTTTTGAAATGGGTTTCTTTTTGCAACAGTTGTTTGGCTAGGAAAAAGTAGTTATTTGCCAGATACGGGAAAATCTTCTCGTTTATTTTTCCTTTTTCCTTCTAATCACAATTTCAACAACCGCTATTATTTGCAAGCCCAGCCGGGGAAAATTGCAAGCCTATGGGGTTCTTCGTGGAGAAAAGTGGGGAAAAGGGCAAGTCTTTGGATTCTAGGTGGGGAAAATTGCAAGCTTATGGAGTTCTTAACGAGGAAAAGTGGGGAAAATTAATTAAAGATAAACAAAATTCAATAAATTTTCTGCAGACGTATTTATTTACTATATCAATAGTTTTGTTATTTTTAGCGTCTCGTAGTTTTCTGACTGTCGCTTCCATTTTCTAGCCCCTTTTCGGCTTCACACTTCTCATAGTTTGACGACTTTTCTGTGTTTTTGCTAGAACCAACGATCCCGGTTCTTTCTTTTTGTTTTCCGCCTGCCTTAGAGATGACTTTTTCAGCATCAGCGATGTCTTTTTCTCATTCTGCCTAGTCGACGACTTTTTCTCTTCAATTTTTGCCTTCATCAAGCTCTTTTCCTTTTCTTGTTTGACTCTGGCTGCGGCAATTCGTTTCTTTGCCAAGGGCCAGTGATAATTGTCCACAATTACCGGCGGCTGTCCTTCGAATTTCTGCGAATGAGTGTAGAAGTCCTCCTCCAGTTGTTTTCTCATTCCGACGGGACATCGCTCCTCATTATCCAGGACTTCTTTATACAGCCGTCCACTCCATTGGTCAGACATATACAGGCGACAGAGATTGCACCACACCGGGGACCAGTATTTGGGCGGTCGTAGGCCGCGACAGTCGTGTTCCTTGTAGATTTTACGAACAGCTTCGAAGTCTTTGGTCATTCGGTCGCGGAATACTGTATCGGAACTGGTCCAGTAGTCGATGTGCTTTATAATTTCGTCCATTTTCTTCCATTCGCCGTGGATTTTGGCAACTCGTTCATCGTGGGTGCCGACGGGTGGATCGAGCTTCTTTTCCGGTCCCATGTTTTTTTTCTGTTGCTCTTTTATCTGAACAATGATAACATTACAAAATGAAAACCATTCGGTGGTAAACGCGCACGAAAGAAATCTCATCAACAAACCTTTGGCCATTCAGTATTTTCCACAAGAATCGGCAACTTTCCACCATAATCAAAGTAATCTTCTTCAATTTTATGCAGAGTTTTGCCAATTGGTTTATAATTATAGTGTAATTCATAGAGCATATTAATCCATTCAAGATAAGCATAACAGACATGGCACGACTCGTTTTCTGTCTTCTTTTTCACCGGATGCGTACACTTATGCCCCTCATAGACTCGATGCGCCGTGATGTAATCTTTAGAAATCCGTTGAATGTAGGCCGATCGCTGGCTGGCAATTGTTTCTCGTGGTTCTTTTTCGTCTTCCCCGCCATTTTTTAGCTCCTCAGGATTGGGAAAAGCTCGATGAATTGACCAAATGATATTAGCTTGTTCCATTTGACCGGCTTCTTCTTCCGTTTCTTGGGTATTTTCTTCTTTAGTTTCGATCTCGATTAGTTTCGCCGTCTTCGCTGTTTTCGCTGTTTTGGTATCCGGAGTGCCGGCACCGCTGCCACTACTGCCACTGGTAACAGGCGTCGGTGTCGTAGGAGTACCATTCGCTTCCGATTTTGATGTAGAAGCTGATGCCAGCTCTTCACTCTGCGATCTTTTTGAAGTCCTTGAAGTTGTCGACGTCAGCTGCGATAACTTTTGCTCACTGCTCTTCTTCTTCTTTTTACACAAAACCAGCAACGACGGTAGAAGCAGTAGAAATAGCAGCATCAACAGCGGAAAAGCCATCAGGAACCGACCGCCCACTACCAGATAAAATGAAGCAACTGAAGATCAGTCTGAACAGCACTTCTCCATTTCGCTTTTGACAAAAACTGCCAGTCTTTACAAGACATAAATTGGCAAGAAAATGCGTCAATGTTGATACCCATGGAAAACAACTTTTCTTGCAGTTTTTCCCACTTTTTTTCCATCTAAAATCCAAAGGAGGATAATTTTTGTATTTGAATATTCAAATGCGGGATGCAAGAACCTGTCAGTGAACTCCACGGGCTCTTTTTATGGATTAGAATAGTCTAATTTGGGGTGCAAGAACCGTGAACTCCGTGAGGATATTTTTAGTATTTAAATGGCCCGGATTTTAATATCATCTATTCTTGCAAGCCATACGGATGACCCAATGGGTAGCAAAAATGGTCGAACTCCACAGAATTGCAATTTTCTCCTGCAAGAACTCAGTAGGCATTCTACCAGATTTCTTGGTCAGAGCCACTGAGCTGAATAACCGGTCATGGTCAAGCAGGGCCTTGATGCTGACCCAATCGTTATCTCTGGCAGGAAGTTTATTCTGCCGCCAGTTTCGCCGCGTCTTTATTGATGTATCTAATTTTTTTTCAGGTTCAACAAAAAATGGATGCTGTCAGTTGGTTTCCTATTGGAGTTATGATTATTTCGGATGAAGAGAACAACCTGCACCAGGGCGAATTGGTTTATTTGGTCAATTCCGCTTCGGAATTCTCGTTGCATCGAATGTCGCTTCTGTTGAGAAATGAGTTTGGACCTTTGCAAGAGCAGTTGCTTCGTCTAAGCCAACTTCGAAAATGTATCAAAGATCCAAACTCATTGGAATGCGTGATTCACACGCAGAGTGGTCGGCTTATCAAAATAGCTAAGGAACATGTTCGAATGGTTTGTTCACCTTTGTTTTTAATTAAAGAAATAAGCTTAGCTGGAACCGCATGAATTTCAAGCGACAGTTCTTTCATATTTCGTGAATATTGATGATGTCACGGTTCAACATGCATCAGAATTTTTATACTTTTTCGGATGTGCTACATCACCATACATCGACGCAGTTTTTGTTACAGTATCTCAGTGTATAATGGAAGCGGTGGGTAGATTTATTCGCATAAATACTGAGATTCAGGTAGAGAATTTGCGATCTGCCTCTTTTATTGAATATGACCACCACAGGCAGAAAATCAGCATGATTTTTCAAGCATTTCTCCCATTATTACACCATCGCTGCATTTCTTTATTTTATTTTGAAAATACGTCATTCATCATGGAAAATTTGGCTGCATTTAATGACAATCCGTTTTTAATTGCGTCGATGACGAAGCCGGAGGCAACATTTTCAGAAGAAGCTCTCAGCTCATTTGAAGTAGGATTTACTCGTATAAAATCTGCAATTTTTTAGAATTTACTGCGAAAAATTCAAGCAGAACAAGCCGCAAATCCAATTTTTTACTGTGATGAGAAGGTTCTAATGGTATTTTTACCCAACTTCCCAGTTTACCCTTGTTCAGAATTACATAATGTTTTTCCGAAAAGTTGAAGGAATCTATAATCTTCTTTACGATGTGGCAATCGTCTGTTTTCAACAAAATTTGAACTGAAAGATTTTTAGGTAGAAAACGCGTATCGAAACGCGGCAGCAAGAAAAGTCCCAGCAGCTTTAGAACAATTTTACGAGAACAAACAGCAAAATATGAACGAGCCATATTTTTTAAATGTGGGAAGATTACCAGAAATTACTGTAATCTCCTTTATTCGAGCAATAGTAGGATTTTCCATGAGTATTCTGTACACAGTTTTTAGATAAATGCACCCAGAGACCGTTTTGACAGCTATGCCAATGCATTTTGTTTTTTCTTATGTCTAGAACCATGTCTAACGCTAGCCCTGAAAAATTGCCAGTTTCACGAGGTATGCTTGAGTTCCTGAATTTTCAATTCCTAGTTTGTGATCCCAATTTTAAATAATGCTTTAATGGAAGCGGGCAGCACTGAAACATTTGAGACTCTACTGGCAAAGCACAGCGTATCAGCAAATTTGGAACAATATTATGTGAGTAGCCATAATTGTCCTCATTTTGTGGTTATAGGTCTACAAAATGAACGCCACTAAATGCACTCATTATAAAGAGAAAATGTTTACCACCCTGACATATAGAAAGTTTGGACATTTGACCAATTCATCAGAGTTAACCAAAGTGTATGCACCGCTTTCAGCGCAATAGTCAGAATTAAAGGATCGTCCTGGCTCCACCAGCTGATTATGACAAGAATCTCTATGGATTGGTAACGCAGGATATGAGGATTACTGTAAGATCTTCCTTGCTAGAACGGGACCAGCAGCTGGAGGTTCACGTCTCATAAGAAAGAAAAATTCCATTTTAGGCGCAAGTACCATTTGATGTCGCTCACAAGTGTTATCAGTACAACGGGCTCACCTCACTGCGAAGAGATTTTCTTAAAACGGTACAAGTTTTTCCAGTCCATCTCATGAATACCCTGTGGTTTCCATGTGGTAGCCGTGTGGTAGTCGTGTGGTTACCGTGTGGTGTCCACCACCGTGTGGTTGCCGTGTGGTTATTAATTTAAAAATGAATTTAGTGGCAACAAAATGACTCGATTTTAAAAGAACATATTCTCAAACTAATGGAAAATGAGGAAATGCACCTGGCGAAGTTTGTCACAGAACTGATCCACGACAGCGAAGACAATGCTCGCGTCATATTTCAAATCATCTTGGAGACTAATAAGCAACCAGTATATTTGGGTCAACCCGTGATTATTCTGTTTAGCATAAGAAAATTTACGAAAACGTTTGGCATACCGGAGTTTGTTGGCATTTGCTAATAGTCTGCTTGAAGAAATGTGCTGGAGTTCAGAGCCTTTTCCCAGAATATGCGCAAGTTTGTGGCCCGATGAACTTGGAATGTTTCTTGTAGAAAGTGCAGGTGAAATTCGGAGAAGCAATGACTTCTATGATTTCGCTTGGTACGTTGAAATACTACTGGGACAGGCTCAAGGGATTTTTTAATGAGAAACAACAGAATTTTGTCCAGGTGAGCTGCGCAATACGCGTTTGAGTTCAGGTTTTGGAATATTTATTTTAGGCAAAGCTGGAACAACGAATTCAGGCGGAGGAATGTTTCAGTAAATACATAAACGCCCTAACGGATTACACCATTGATACGCAATTCAAAAAATACACTGCCTCACATGGCTACGTTTTCTTTACCAGTTTTATTTATCGATTTATGGTTTGTATCGTCTTATTCTTGCGACTTTTAACAGAATTTGGCTATCAAAGACATAGATCTCCATCAGCTGGAAAAAGATCTGATTATATTCCGAGATACAGCAGCTCAAGTTATACCGTTACGGTCACGATTTGCTGATATGAATCTCAAAAAAGTAGGATAACCTCGACAGCCATTTTCAATGTTTTTCAGCAAATGAGGATTCTCCTTTGCAGTGTATCAAAACAACTGCCGAAGGAGCATGTGAGTTTTGAGTCATTTTATCAACAGACGACTTCAGATCAATCACATTTTCACCTTCACTTGGGCAGAACTCCACGCGAGGGATATGATTGGGGTAGAAAAATTCACCTTCTCCTTATTTTTTTTCCAGAAAACTGTGCTTGAACAATTTGACGAGGCATCGATTGAAATGATCAAAGAATTAGGAGAAGGACTGCAAGCTAAAGTCTTTCTAGCACGTGTCCCTAAATGGTCGCAAGAACTTGTTGCTAAAATTGCAAATGATCCAGAAAAATTCCAAGAAATTAGTGGAGAACTGGATAGTCTCATGCGGGTAAGCTGTAACTTTGAAAGTATTCCTTTCTAGACATTATCACATCCTCAAGTTCTTCGTATTTTTGGATACATCGTCAGAAATGGTGACTATATCGGAATTGTCATGGAATATTGCAAAGGTGGAACTCTTCAAAGTGGTGAGCCTGTTTTTGTCGCCGAATACTGTAATCCCTCATTAAAAAATTGGAACTTCTAGGCATTGATCGTTTTTTTAAACAAATTTTTAGTAATTAATGATCCAAATGAAGTGATAGACGAGGAACGTGTGCTGCAATGGGCGATCCAAGCAGCCAGTGGACTTTTATTTTTCCATAAACACAATATCATCCACAGAGATGTCAAACCGGACAAGTTTGCCAAGCATTTTACTAGTATTTTCCTCATTACAGTATGCTCCTCGATGCAGCCAAAACTGACCTAAAAATTAGTGACCTTGGATTGTCCAAAATCTTGGAAGAAGACAAATCCCCTGCAGTTTTTGAACTCCAAACAGTGGCTCTTACAGAAGAAGATAAAATACAAGCAAACATCCTTGGATTAACTGAAGTGCCAACTAAAGCTGGAATGACAAGTTCCTGTGGAACAGACGGTTATCGAGCACCCGAGATTTTTGACTCGACTTCTTATACAGAAGCTGTCGATGTGTTTAGTTTAGGCCGATCCATATGGCATATGATTTACAGAGTGTAATTTCCCGTTTGAACCAAGTTAATCAAATAATTTAGGCCCCCTAGCGAGGTTACGGTCGCTGCAACTTGGGGAGTTCCATCAGATTCTAGCTTTATTGCAGAGGCTCTTGGATATAAAGATGCTGCGATTAAAAATTGTAAGCAAGATATACCACTACCAGCATTTAACCCATCAATTGAGCTAAAAAGCATTGCCGCAAGGTAAGAAAGAGATCGGCAAGGCAACATTATGCTTCGATTATTTTTCAGAATGATGCACGAGAATGTGGACTACCGCCTGACCATGGAGGATGCGTACAATGAACTCCGAGGACTTTACATGAAGAACCCATCTAGATAAACATTTTTATGTATTTTTTAATGTAAACAACCAATGTACAATAAATATATTTCACTTATGAGGGTAATTGATGATCGTGTACCATTTTATATTGATCAGCAGCTGTCTTTTCCTTTGTTTGCATGTGAGTGTAAGTTGGATAGATGTGTTTGCCATCAGAAGTCGGAATGAGAGAAGTGGGAGAGCCCCAAACGTAATCGTTGTACTGGATCAAATCGTCCACTGGAAAGCAGTCCATTTATTGGGCAATTTGCGATAAACTGACTGTTGCTCCAAGCGCTGTAGACAAGGCTTCCTTCCTTGTTGATGTCGTTATTGAGATCCATTAAAAATGCCGAGTAGGCTGGTCGTTTTTGACAGCTCATTGGGTGAATGCCGCAGACCAGGTTAAATCCACATGAGTCTCCTGGCCAGAAACCGTTCTGAAAATCTTAAATAGGCTGGATAATTGGTAGTCATTTCTCCAAGCGGAAGTGGAAGTTCCGTTTTTTTCTGTCCCCGTCTGGTTGCGTCAATTCCGCCTATCAACCGCATGCTCCCTTTGGTTGTTCACTTATCACCCCCATAGTGCAATCCCTGCCCCGCCAGATTATTATCACCGAACAATGATCTAGTTCTTTGTCCTGTGATTTCGAGCTTACCTTTTTGTTGCAAGTTGCTTCCAAATTTGCCGCGGCATCTTGACAACTGCAGAGACCATAATTACCTCCAGCCAAGCCAAGGAAAACGTCAACTTTACTTGCCAAAGAAGATCCCAGATCGCAACTTCCTAAAAACCTTTTTTTTTGCAAAAATAAAATTTACTTACCATCACTGCCAGTAATTTTTCCTCCCTTAACAACTTTTCGGCCGAAAGTAACTCCCATTGAATGAGTAATAAACGAAACTTTTGGTGCTCCGGTGTAAGCCAAGACGGCCAGCATGAATCGACGAAGACGTAAAGTGTCATGGCAGCTGTGGGTCCTGAAGGAAAAATACTTTATATTAAAATAAAAGAATGTTTTACCTGGTAGAAGCGCGGAGAGCCTTGTTATCTCCCCAGGAAGTAGCGTACAAATCGGCGGAAGTGTATCCCTGCTGCTCAAAATACTGGAAAATTCAATTTTTCATTTAAAAAGGAGATCCTACAGCGATTGTGTTATCCCACCCGGTTGAGAAAGAATCTGTTTGGAGAGCGGAATCACTGTTTCCATGGATGAAAATCACAGGAACTTTGGTGGTCTGAAGCAGTTTTTTTAAGAAATTTAAAAAATTCTCACATTTGGAGCTGATGCCGATTTTCCACCATAACTTCCCTGTGTACCGTAGTCGGACCTCACAAAATCATCCGTGGTATACCCATTTCTTTAATTCAAATAAGCCACAGAAGATAGACAAGTCTTACGATTCAAGCCAATCTTGAAAATCTCTGGTTAAAGGACCGGTGACACCGCTAGTCGAACACGCAGAGAAAAATCCAGCAACAATGAAAAGAACAAGCATTTCGGCTTGTTATCTGCCGACCATGTGCTCATTTTATATGAACAGCAGTAGATTAGGAACCAAGCGTCAGGGGCGCGGTTTCTTTTTTAGAACTTTTGATAAAGGATCAATTTTCACTGGAATTGAACATCACGGCGAGCAATTACCAGACATCAGTAAATCCTTTGACCATGTCGGTTTTTTAACCACGTTTACTAGATTTCTAACTGTTTTCCTGATCTTCTATATGATGATCGAGATATTACCAATTACGTTGTAAGATTTATTTAACAGTGGGTCCATACAATGCGAAGAAAATGTCCTGATAGTAGCCGGAAAAGTTACCAGATGGCCTCACTGGGTGCAAGACTTCATAATAAATATCTTGGACACTGCAACCATGTCCTAGCGATTTGCATATGTCCTTTCTTTTGATTTCTCGCCTCCGAACCAATCATAATACCTTAAAATAAAAGCATTCTTAGCTTATTTTTGTTCAGCAGATAATGGCATATCACGCCGGGAGCTAAAAAACGATACATTAGGTGACACTAAAGAAACCTGTGAGATAATCCTCACCCATATGTGACCAGGAATTCTGCTCGCATTCAGCGGCAAACGGTGAAGATGCTTCAAATTGAATTTGTCGTTCAAAAATTCTGTTCAAAAAAGGACCGATACCCACAGAAATCTCCGACTATGAACACCATTTGTTGCAGAAAGAGGCTCGACTTCCCTTTTATAGCGATGTCTGCTTGCTACATGATCACTGATCCATTTTCAGAGATTTCAGCAAACACCTAATGATAAGGAAAAGCTTTTCCAGATGCCGGCTGATAAACTGTGAAGTGTGCAGGTTCTTTCCCCAAAAATGTTCAAAGAAAAAGGGACAGATAACAGGGAAAATGCCCTTAAACCTAATGAACTTTATTTCAAATAAAGCTTTGAGCTCCTTCAAAAGCGGAAAACACTTTCATGCAATCGGGTTGGATCAACTTCTTTGTAAATAAACATTGAGTTCTTGGAGATACTTCAATTTTCTCCAAATAAATACTCTGCAGAAGCCTAAAATAAGGAAATTCTCTGTCAAAAAATGGATTTTTACCTCGTGGCAATTTTATTAGGCCCAGGAAATCTGAACCAGATCTCTGGATAGCTGGAAATGTCAATTTTCTTTACAATAGAATGAAGGAGAGCTTTTGCCACTTCCTGAATCAGAGGGACTGCGATTATAAACCGGTATTTTTACATAATTATTGGCATAAAATGGCCCAGTAGCCAGATTTCCCTGGATTTGTGGCCGAATACAGACGAATCCTGTCACTTTTCCGTTGAGATCAGCAGCTACCTGAAAGTTTTTGAAAGAAAAGTTTCTGAAAGAAAGAATTTTATAAATTTCTTCAAAATCGTTTTAGGTTTTGACCTCGTCGGGCGCTGTTTTCTCCGCAGCGGAAGGGTGTCAGTCGGACTTTCTCCAATCATTGCGCTACTTTTCATCCCGTTTCTTTTCTTTTCTCTTCCCTAAAATGGCCGTCGACTTCCATCATGTGGGATATGCCAGTATTTTAGTCTCTTTTTCTCTCCTATTCGGGCAATTATTCTTTTTGCCCAGTATTATTACTTCTACTGAGGATGCGAAGATCTCAATTTTAAGGAGTACTAGTCTTTTTAAGGTAGGAAAACTTTAAACCATCTAAAAATTAAATAGGAAACTGATCGCAGCATTACGGAGACCCTTCGTCGTGTTCCTCGCTCTCCTTATTGTGCTCCAGGAGCTCCAGGTCCTCGAGGAATTGATGGAAAAGACGGGCGACAAGGTGATCCAGGCCGCCGAGGGGCAGCTGGAATTGACGCGAGGACAATGCTCATGGAAAAGGAAGAAACATGCATCGTCTGTCCGACTGGACCTGTGGGTCCCATGGGGCCTCCAGGAGAACGAGGAGAACCAGGAGAAAAAGGCCACAAAGGCCCACCAGGACAGCCAGCAAATGATGGAATTGACGGAGAAGTCGGACCAGAAGGTGATGTTGGGCTGCCTGGACAACCAGGAGGAAATGGAGCTAAAGGAGTTCCCGGTAAAAATGCACAAGGAGGTACAGGAGTCCGAGGTCCCAAAGGAGCAAAAGGACCCGTTGGACGAGCTGGAATGCAAGGACCCAGAGGAAAGGTTGAACTTGGACTCAATTTTGTTATTCAAAACTTTTAGAGAAATTACATTTATGGCCCACCAGGTCCTCCTGGACAAGATGGTCCTAATGGCCTGGATGGAACTCCTGGATCCATTGGAGAAAAAGGAGAGAAGGGACCGATTGGTGAAAAAGGAGCTGATGTCAAATTCTGTCCCTGTCCTATTGAATTGGAACTTATCAATAAGAGAAAGAGTCTCCCGCACGGAAATCCATCTCCTGCTGCGCCTCCTGGAAGTAAAACTACTGCATCTAGGAGGACCACTACCGTAGCCATGACGACAGAAGCTACAACCACTGAAGAAGTAAAAACTGAGCCATGGACAACTGAAACAACACCGGAAACTACGACAGAAGAAGAGACAACACCGTTCCCAATTGGTCCACCTGGTGAAAGAGAGGAAGAGTGGGTTACAGTAATTTCTTTAAACTAAAGATTTTAGAAGGCAGGAAATCCGACAACCAGAGGTTTTAGCCAATGATGATGGGGAGAGAATAGACATGCCCCAAGAATTTGGCCACGGAGAGGAGCAATCCGTCCAGGGAGATTATATGGAAGAAGAGGAAGAACCTACCACGACTAGGAGACGATTCATCTACGTGACGAAGAGGCCAAGAAAATACTATTAAGGGAAAATTTAAATAGCATGTGGGACAATCCCGTGTTAATAAAATGAGCGATTTTGATGGAAAATCAGCAGCAGTTGACCATAAAACATTTTAGTAATAGAATTTACCTGGGTTACGGCATCTTCCCAGCACATCCACTCTTTTAAATATTTTCCACGCTCTCTTCCAGACAATTTTCTATCATATTCAGCTATTTTCGCGAAGTTAACATCCTTCACGTCCTGAAAACACGTGAAATTTCATTTTTTTCCTCCTTACCAAGATCCAATAACTTTCTGGTCCTTCTCTTTCGCTCAATTTTATTTTGCTCGTTTCCAGTTTAACTTGACAATTGGAATGCCCCGTGTGACGGAAGCCAAATCTCTCAGAATAGAAGTTTATGAGAGGAATAACTGAAACTAATTAGGTTCAGAAAGTCTACCGAACGCACGGGCATTTAATTGGATATTATCGTGATTTATATCAGGTACTCGTGGTTTTGGCTGGTTAAAAAGTTGAGAATCTTTTCCTAGAGCCAAATTGAATAATTCCCGTCCTAATCCAAGATTTCTGTAGGGCTCAAATATGAAGAAATTTCCAATGTACCAAAGATTGTCATTTTCTTCACCGGTATTGGGTCTATCCATGGATATTTCTATGCAACCAATGGGTTTATCTAACTCTAAAATAGTTTAAATTAACTAGCCCCTTAGTGGAATTTCCCTACTGGTATCTATGGCCACGTAAAAGCAATGAACTTCAAGAGAATTGGCTCTAATTTGACATTCATCTCGGGTTTTCCCCCATTTTTCTTCTCGAACTATCTGAATTTTTGGTTTAGAGGAAGGAAATAGTCACCGTATTTATTATTTCGTCAATATAACGTTTTTCAGGATTAAGTAGAATAATTACAGAGTGCATTAAAAGTGGAAATAGCCGGCAAGGGAAGAGAAAGGCAGCAGAGATAAGAGCGCTGGTCACATTTTCCAACATTGACATCACACGGGGAAAAGCTCCAAAAACGGACCCGGGAACTCAACTACCAGCTCAAAATAAGTAAAAAAATAATCCAAAAGCTTTATTTGGATTCGTTTTATGCGCTACGTGTACAGAACCATGTTATCTATCCGACAGTTCTTCTTCTGAGATCCACAGAAATCAAGGAGTCAGGGTCCAGTCCATAAGGAGACCTTCTGAAGGCTCCAGGCTTGGGAAGGTCGTCCAGGAAATTTCTTGTGTGATCATCTTTCATCAAAGGGGTGTACTGAGATTTTTTCGGACGTCTTGTTCGAACTGCCCTGGTGTGGTCTCCTTCTCTCCAGGGGTGATTCCGTTCAAATCCAGTATTCTGGACAGCGTAGGGGTCTGTGGAGGGGTCGTAAATGATAGCGTGGACCGCTAGAAGCAACCAGCAAAAGAGCAGGAGACGATTGTACATTTTGAATGATGGTTCACTGCTTCGGCACCTTTTTAAACGGTCTCTTATCATTGTTGTCTACTTGCCATTGGCAAAATAAATAAAGAAATGCTGATAAACAGTCAATCGTATGTGTTCTAAATAACCACAAACGGATTTTTGAGGAGAAGGTGTGATAGAGCTTCACCTGCATTGAGAAATTGCCGATAAAATCAATTTCCATCAATTCCATGTGAAATAAATGAGGTTGAACTAATTTGTTCCCAGAAAATTTCGTTCTTTGCGCTATTTCTCATGGACCTCCGGTCAATTCAAACATCACCGTCACTCTTCCGTGAATCTAGCCGTTCCCATGCCCTCGAGGGTTCAAAAAGGTTAGACCACGGTCTTTATTCATTGTCTCATGACTTCTTTCGCGGAGTTCTACAAGATATTCGAGCCTATTCGCCATTTCATCGGAATTTTTCTGAATTCCTTGCTCATTTACTGTATCCTCACAAAATCTACCAAAAACATTGCCAGATACAGTTTTCTTCTATTCAATTGCGCCCTGTCGGATCTTGTGACTTGCCTGTTTTCACTTTACGTTGAGCCTCGTCTTATTGCCTACCTGGACGGCGCATATTACATCTGCTATGGTTTCTGTAAATATACAGGGCATCAGAGTTGTATAATGGGGTAATTTTTTGGTTTTACTGAACCTAAAACCGACATTTTTGTAGATATGCAGTAATTATCATGTTCTACGGTCATCTGAACACTTCCCAGTTGGCATCGTTTATTTACCGTTGGTATATTCTGCATTATGGGACTCCGTCCAAGATTAGGACAATTTTTTTGATTTTAATTCTTGCTTCTCCGAATTTTCTACTTTTCGCCTTCTGTTCGGTAAGTTTTTCGGCGAAAATGGCGGGGTTTCCAGGATAATCCTTCAGATTCTTTAGATCTTAATAACGTAATTTCAGCTCCCGCTTGTATTCAATAACTGGGCCCAAGACTACCGAGAAATGGTGCTGAAGTTCCATCCAGAAGAAGCCAGCGCCTCCATCGCCACCTTTGGAGTCCCTCACGCTTTCAGCGATTTCAATGGCTCTCTCCCCACCATATGGCTCCTCTATTCTGTCATTCCCATCATTTTTATTGTTTTTATCATCCGCTGGAGGATTCTGTCCTTTCTCGAGAGGCAAACGGTCATAAGCGAGGCCAGTAAAAAGATCCACAAAGCTCTCTTGCAAGCCTTAACGCTTCAGGCCTTCCTTCCCTTGTTGTATTTATTCAGCATGATGGTAAGCAATCTAGGAGCGATTGATGGATTTCTAAGTTTTGATCCCAATTTTAGCGAATTTGCAATGTACTTTTTCTGTGGTTTTGTCCCAATAATTGCTCCCATTTGTTCTCTGTACTTTGTAGCTCCTTACAAGCGATTTGTAATCTCGTTAATTGTAAAGAATAAGAAAGGAAAAACTGGCAGTCTCATTGTTAGTACAACGAATACTCGATAGGCACTCATTCTTAATGATTTTCAATAAATTCATCTCATGTTCTAGATAAGTTCTATTCCAGGAACTATACCCACCTCGATAATATTCTACGTAGAGACATAACTCTCCCAGAATCTGTTCTTTTGAGCACAGAAAGAACTTCCGAAAACAAGTAAAAATACGGGAAAGTGCTCCGTTTTCAATGATCATTTCCGTTGACATATAGCCGCCCATTAAATTTTTCTAACTTAGCCAGTCATTACTGCCACTGGCTATGGCAACCTTCGCCGAGTTCTATAAGATCCTCGAGCCTATTCGACATGCCCTTGGGATCTTCTTAAATTGCCTACTTATTTACTGCATTCTGAGGAAATCGACCCAGAACATTGCCCGATACAGCTTTCTGCTGCTAAATTGCGCTCTGTCGGATTTTCTGACATCTTTATTCTCTCTTTATGTGGAACCACGTCTTATCCGCTATCTGGACGGAGCTTATTATATCTGCTATGGATTGTGTAAATATACAGGGTTTCGGAGCTGCATGGTTGGGTAATTTCGGCTCTTTTCCCTTGTTTCAAACCATATTTTAAAGATATGCCAGCTTGATAATGTTCTACAGTCATTTGAATACTTCCCAGTTAGCTTCATTCATTTACCGCTGGTATATTCTCCACTACAAGCCGCCTTCCAAGACACGGATTCTCATGTTGATTTGGGTCCTGGCTTCACCGAATATCGTGCTTTTTTCCTGTTGTTCGGTAAGTTTTAACATCGAGAAACATAGAAGAGTTTTATAATTAACTTTTGAGATAAACAAACGGCGAAATGTGGAACCCAAAGTTTTGCATAAAACCCAATTACCATTTCCAGCTCCCTCTGGTGATGAACAATTGGAATGAAGATTACCGCGAACTTGCCCTCCAATTCCATCCAGAAGAAGCCGACGCCTCCATGGCCACCTTTGGGATTCCTCAAGCTTACACCGATTTAAATGGCTCTCTTCCCACGTTTTGGCTTCTTTATTCGGTCATTCCCATAATTTTTATAGTTTTCTTTATCCGTTGGAGGATTCTTTCCTTTTTGAAAAAGCATACAGCCATTAGTGAGGCCAGTAAACGGATGCATAAGTCTCTCCTGCGCGCGCTTACTTTTCAAGCTTTTCTTCCCCTGCTGTACCTTTTCAGCATAATGATACGGAATTTAGGCGCTTTAAAGGAGTTTCCCCTACGTATTGACACGGTATTTTATGAATTTGCCCTGTTCTTTTTCTGTGGTTTTGTCCCAATCATTGCTCCCATCTGTTCCCTCTACTTTGTCGCTCCTTACAGGCGATTTTTGAAAGCTTTAATTACCAGAAAATCGAAGGAAAATGTTATCAATATTGTAATCACCACAACCACAACTAATACCGCATAAAATTGTCAAAGTATCATAAATTTCTCGATAAAAATAGGGTTCAAAGTATTTCTATTCCGGTATTACGTCGTACTTCCGGTGACATACAAATTACCCACAACCGCGGGATTACATTCATTTGAAATGCTTAGCTTTGCTGAGTTCTACAAAATCTTCGAGCCGATCCGACATGCCATTGGAATCTTCTTAAATTGTCTACTGATTTACTCTGTCATAAGGAAATCTACCCAAAACATAGCCAGATACAGTTTTCTCCTGCTAAATTGCGCTATTTCGGACCTGTTGACTTGCATATTCACAGTTTTCGTGGAACCGAGGCTTATACGTTATCTAAATGGCGCATATTACATCTGCTATGGATTGTGTAAATATACAGGATTTCGGAGCTGTATGATTGGGTAAATTGTTGCATTATTCTTCAATAAAACCCATTTTTTCTAGTTATGCCAGTATTTTGATGCTCTTCGGCTGTTTGAACACTTCCCAGCTGGCTTCATTCATCTACCGCTGGTATATTCTCCATTACAAGCCGCCTTCCAAGACAAGGATCCTTTTTCTGATTTGGGTACTGGCTATGCCGAATTTATTGCTTTACTCCTTTTGTTCAGTGAGTTTTAGCTCTCCAATCTTTTCAAAATACTGTAATTTTCCAGCTTCCATTGGTAATGAGCAACTGGTCAGAAGATTTCCGCGAAACCGTCCTCCAATTCCATCCAGAAGAAGCCAATGCCTCCATCGCCACCTTTGGAATCCCTCAAGCTTACACCGACACGAGAGGAGCTCTTCCAACCTACTGGTACCTTTATTCTGTCATTCCCATTATTTTTATTGTTTTCTTTATCCGTTGGAGGATCCTCTCTTTCCTGAAAAAGCATACAGCAATTAGCGAGCCGAATAAGAAAATGCATCGGGCCCTTCTCCGTGCTCTAACGGCCCAAGCCTTCCTTCCCTTATTGTACCTTTCCAGCACAGTTTTAAGAGGCCTTGGAAATGAGTTTGCGATGTTCTTTTGTGCTGGATTTGTCCCAATCCTGTCGCCATTATGCTCCCTGTATTTTGTTGTTCCGTACAGAAAATTTGTGATTTCGCTCTTTGTTAAAGTTGCCCTAGATAATTCAACAATTGTTGTCAGCACTACGAACACGACCAATACTGCTAACTAACTGTAAAATCATCTAAACTAATTGCATTACCGTATCCGCATGTAAAAGCACGTTTTCATTTGTGAAATGCGTTTCACATCCGGTAGTAAATGTTAATAGACTATGAAGGTTAAACGGAAGAGAATTTACGAGAGGGAGAGCAATTTTCTGCAACAAGTGTGTGATTCTGCATATAGAAATAACGTGGAAAGTGCGTTGGGAAAGCAATTTGAGACGATAAAACACATTGTTTGGCTCTAGTCGGAATTGCCCGGCCAATCACCTTTTACCCGGCCCATCACTTTTTACCCGGCCAAAGGCTAATTTTTCGGGATTTCAATTTTTCCATCATGGATTTTTCAACTTTTCCCAATTTTAACCATTTTTACTGGTTTTTCAGTATTTTTCCGATTTTTTTTCTAATTTCTTTTGATCTGATATGAATGTTTATTATACTACTATGTTTAATGTTTAGAGAGTAAACGTGTTCGAATATTTTCTTGACAGCCGATCCATGTCCTGCTTGTCCAAAGCGATTTGCAAGTGCTCAGCGGGGATCGACACGCCCGGGGACACATCAATGACCATTCCTCTTCTGCTTGTTGGTAGTCCCCTGAATGTAAAATGAAAATTTGAAAAATCCGTGATGGAAAAATTGAAATCCCGAAAAATTAGCCTTTGGCCGGGTAAAAGGTGATTGGCCGGGCAATTCCGACTAGAGCCGAGAGGGTTCCTAGGTAGCAAAGGAAAGAGAAGAAAGAGAGGCTCTGGTCGGAATTATCCGTCCCATCACCTTTTATCCGTCCCATCACTTTTTATCCGTTCCATTACTTTTTATCCGTCCCATCACTTTTTATCCGTCCCATCACTTTTTATCCGTCCCAAGCTCAAAATTCGGGATTTTGGGATTTTTCAGAAATTTTTTCATTTTTTTCCACTTTTGACCATTTTTACTAGTTTTTTAGGTTTTTCTGATTTTTTTTGGCTTATTTTTATCTCATTTGAATGCCTAGTTTTTACAGAGTAAACCTGTTCTAACTTTATTAGTTTTGTTCTGACATAAGTCAGAATATTTTGATGACACTTCCGACCGACAGTCCCGCCTACCTTGGAAGGAGGCGGGCTAGCTGAGTCCCCCTGGCGCAGGGGTGGAGAGCGGTGGCAGCGCTCTCCTCTAACCCCTCAATAGAGAGAGAGTAAACAACACACACACACACATATTAGGATTGTAGGTTAATGGAATATTGTGTAATTATGGGAATAAATAATATGTGAAGACATAGCCACTGAATTCGTCCGAACATGGTGCATCTAAGGAAATCACCCGGGCAAAATCCACTCAAAATCTCTCTCGAATCACTTTTTTTTTGTATTTTATTCATTTATCTTTCTTTCTCTCCCTTCCCCTTCCCCCCACTTCACAACGCGACGTTGAGGACTCCAGTTCCGGGTACTCTGTAGGTCCCGGGACTTGCTCTCTGTAGATATACTAAAGACTAGAAGTGAGGGCACTAGGTTTTCCCTCCGCCGTGATCCGGTGGTCGGAATGTCGCTCTCCGTGCATTGAGGCCGTTAATTGTTGGAGGTCAGAGCCCAACCGCGGCAGCGCCTTCCCAAAAGGAGAAGGGCTCCCGTGAGATAGCTGTGTACACGAGGCCATGGGTCCTAGCGCCTCTGTAGGGCCTAGGATCTTCAGGGTTACAGCAGATTTGGCTATTTCTGCTAGAGTTTAAACTCGAAACCTGTCCCTCCGGACAGGAACACTGAATGCATTCACTCACTTCCCCCTCCCCTCCCCTTGTTTTTTTAGTAATTTTCTTTTTTCTTTTCTCCTTTATTGCTTTTCTTGTACAAGTTTTATTTTCCACTTTTACTTTGTCTCACCACTTCACACGACACGGCCGGTCGCTGTGACGCGGAAGACAAAACAGCTGTTTCACAAACAGCAACCAACAAAAAACACTTCTACTACAACACAAAACACTCATTAATAAAGAACTCACGTTCAACTTAAATTTATCTTTATTAATTCACTCACAAATAAGTTGCTCCCACACTTTCTGACAAAATTCGAATTTTTCTCGCTCCTTTTCGAAGGGTCACGTTCCCAGACGACACAGGTGTCCGTTGAATCACCAGAGATGGGACAAAAGGAAAAGGGCATATGCACCCGGTTTCATAAGGGACACCGCAGACAAAGAGAAAATGACGAATTTCCGACACAGGAGCCGCCACAGTAGGCTCCACCCTCTTCACCGCCAGTCTAGCCGCCAGCTTCGAAAGAAGTATGACGGAATTGTCGGTTTCTAACCGGCAGCGGATGACATCCGCCAAAATTCGTGCGACTAAAATAATTAACAAACTAACAGCCAATATCACTTCCACCAAAGAGTTCGAATCGGTTTTTGAGTTTAACGATAAAACCAAGCTTCAATTAGAAGATTACATCTCTAGAAAAAGCATTCGCCTAAGATCGGTTAAAAAATGCTTAGAGACAGACATGGACAAAGCTGAAAGCCTGCCAGATGAGGCAGCAGATATTATTGACACCCATGCCCTGGATAAAACAATGGAAGCTGAAACATTTATAGACGAATACAACAAACACCTGTCCGATCATAAGCTGCAGGAGATATTGGATGCCGCGGAAAGCGCTCTGAGGAATCTGGAGACGCGTAACCGTGAATTGACGGAGCAACGTGAACTGCTTGATGAAAATGAGGCCAGAGCTCTGAAAATAAAGAACAACATAACTGAAAGTAAAATTGAGCCCACCTCCGAGATAACACCGTCGAAAGTCGAGCAGAACACAACGCCGGAAGTAAAAACACCCCCTGACGAACAAACTCCGCCGGTAATGAGATCACCTCCTGAAGCACTAAATTCAACAGATCAGACTCAGCAGAGATTTCCCTCTTCTTTTATGGGACAAATTGATGTTCCTTTCCAAATACATGAGTCTAAAATACAGCAAACTTCTTCCAATTTTCCTTCCCAGCCTACTTTTTCCTCTGTTCCCCCTTCTAATTCTCTTGTCTCTTCCTTCTCCGCATTTTCCCCCTTTTCTAAAGCCTTTAAAATCCCCGACTTCCATGGCAACCCGACCGATTATCACCACTTTATGACTATGTTTACGGAACTTGTTGACAAAAAGTGCCCAGACCCCCTTCCCAAGCTGTCGATATTATTATCCTCATGCAAAGGAGAGGCCCTGGAATCTTTGAGACACATTCCACCAACACCGGAAGGGTATAAACTTGCTCTACAACGACTGGAAGCCTTGTTTGGGGATAAAGATGCACAGAAAGTTCATCTATTGGCCACTCTGAAAAAATTGGAAAAGGCAAATTCATCTGGTAGTTCCCTCTTGAGAACAGTAAATTGTCTACAAACTGTTGTGGCTAGAATGAAAGCCGCCGGCGAGTACTCAGACACGAGCTTGCTGAAAGAGGCAATTTTGGACAAATTTCCTTATGAGATAAAGAGGAAGATATCAGACAAAGAAAGCGATTCTGACGATCTTTGGACCACGGACCAGGTGCTAAACGAGTTAGAGAGACTAGTGAAAAGAGTAAGGAACCATGAAATGCGTTGGGGTCCGGAAAACGAAGACGAAACGCGCACAAATGTCGTCAAACTCGAATGTGCGTTATGCCACTCTACCTCTCACAGATTGAAAGACTGCACAAGATACAAAGGTGCCTCAACCCGAAGCGACAGGCTTCAGAAGCTAGGACGCTGTCTAATCTGCTTTTCACGTGAGCACAAAGCAGAAGACTGCCGACACAGCGGCTGTTTCCACTGCGGCCGCAAACACAGTATTCACGTCTGCTTCAAAAAAGATCAGGAGCAAAACGACTCGTCACATCGCTCTAGACACGACCATTTCGAACAGAGCGGAAGAAATCGTGACAAATCTCACCATCGATTCCACAGCACAAAGAGTCGCTCCAGGACACGCAGTCATTCCCGACCAGCTAACGGTCAATGGAGGTCAAAGAGTCGGTCAGGAAAAAGTTCAGAAAGAGACTCTAAACAAGACAATAAGAGTACACAGGACAGAAAAAGATCCAGTTCAAGGGCACATAAAGTAAACACGGTGCAAACACAAGAAACAGATGCCCCAGTCCAACAAGTACAACTGATAGCGCGGGCTGGACCGAGAACACGGATGAAAATTGTCCCGGTCAGAATAAAAAACAGAAATACCGGCAAAATGGAGACCGTTTATGGATTACTGGATGGAGGAGGCCAAACATCCTTCATTATTGACTCCACAGCCAAGCGACTCGGCTTGCCACTTTCTGATGGCAAAACGATTACGGTAGTCGCTTTCGGAGGCGCAAAATCAAAAGCAATGTCCTACACTGCCAACGCCTTGCTCTATGACGATCAAAACAACGAATTTCCCGTTCAATTACTCACCACACAAGCAATCACAACACCAGTTGAAACGCAAACAATGAATTATAATGATCTGAAATTTATGGAAGAAAAGGGCATTCGAATGGACACGGTCACGTTGACCTCCGGTCAAACAATTGAACCGGAAATTATGATTGGTCTCGACTATTACGACAAAGTGACCACTTGCGCACTCCCATCCTACGAACTTCCCTCGGGTTATTACGCCAAACCCACCATTTTCGGCTATGTCGTGTCAGGACGCGAAAACACAAAAAACAGCAAAGGAACTGAAATTCACGCTTACACAACACAAATTGATGAAGCCGTTGCCGAAAACCTCATTGCCACATGGAAAACCGAGACAATCGGTATAAATGATGAAATGACACAAGAGGAAGAAGACGCAATGGTTGTAAAACAGTTTAAAGACACAGTACAAATGAGTGAAGGAAAAATCACGGTCAGGCTACCTTTCAAACCAAACAAAAACGAATTGACTGACAATTACAAACTAGCCTTGAGCAGACTTCACTCTCTGACTCACGTGAGAGACAGAAAACCCGAAGTATGGGAACAATATGTTAAAATTATGCAAGAACAAATCGACAATGGCATCTACGAAGAAGTTGAAGACGCGCCGGACGACATGGACAACCTCATCTACTATCTTCCCCATCAGGCAGTGGTCAAGCAAGCAGCCCACAAAACAAAGGTACGTATTGTATTAGACGGGTCATCGAAACAAAAGGGGGCACTTTCGGTTAACGATGTTTTATATGCGGGTCCCATTCTACTTCCCCACATAGTTGGAGTTCTTTTGCGAGCCAGACTAGAGCCTCACATACTCACGGGTGATATTGAAAAAGCATTTCACCAAATAGCCCTACACAGTGACGACAGGGACGTAACACGGATGCTCTGGCTCAAAGACCCCAGTAAAGGCCCAGAAAAAGGAAATATTCGGGTTTTGCGCCACAAACGACTGCCTTTTGGATTGAAACCTAGTCCCTATTTACTTGCCATCGCTATAAAACACGCTCTCTCTCTCAGCAAAGACACCAAACTCAGCGAGGAGATCACCAAAAACATTTATGTTGACGATCTCATCCTCGGAGCAAGCTCGCTGGAAGAGTTATTGGAAAAATACCAAAAAAGTCAATCGCTTTTCGCTTCACTAGGCATGAGAATGAGAGAATACCTCACAGACAGCGCGGAAGTAAATAGCAAGATAAAAAAGGAAGATCTGTCCACAAACAGCAAGCCAAAAATTCTTGGAATTCCCTGGGATCCCACAACAGACACCATCACAATAGAAGTCAACATGAAATACACCGAAAACGCGACCAAAAACACGGTTCTGGGATCAGTAAACAAAACATTTGACCCAATTGGATTAGTCTGTCCCGTCCTATTGAAAGGAAAACTACTCATTCAAGAGTTGTGGATGGAAAATTACAATTGGAAAACCCCTATCAGCAAGGAATTCCAGGAAAAATGGAAAATTATTTGCGAAAATGCTGACAAAGCAAAAGTGACCATTCCCAGGCTAGTTCTTGACCCAAACAACGTGACTAAGCGCGAAATACACACATTTGTTGACGCTAGCAAACACGCATATGCAGCCTGCGTCTATCTCCTCTATGAGTATAAGGACGGGTCACGAAAAGCAATGCTGCTAAAACCATCACACAGGATCACGCCGATAAAGGAGCTTCGAAGCTCAAAAGGCATTACTATTCCCAGATTGGAATTAATGGCCCTAACAATTGGGACAAGGCTCACTAGATTTGTCGTCAATCAGCTAGGATTGACGATCGACAAAATATGCATTTACGGCGACTCCGAAATCGCCCTTGCATGGCTTCACTCCACTAAAAAATTGGAAACTTTTGTCGAAAACAGGGTAAAGAGCATAAAAGCCATCAGAGACCACTTCGAAAGTGAGAATATCCCCTGTAAATTCCTTCATGTCCCCACCGACCAAAATCCCGCAGATTTCGCCACGAGAGGGTTAGACAAAGAACAAATTCACATGAAACTATGGTGGAACGGCCCCAAATTCTTACAAGATCCCTTACACAAACCAAAAGACAGCGCTGAATTCACTTTTCCGGAAGAAAAGGAAGAATTGCCCGAAATAAATCAGCTCACAACACAACTGACTGAAACGGACACACAGATAAAGGATAAAATTACCCAGAAACGGGAATTTGTCGAGATGCAGAAAGTCGCGATTGAAATTTTGCGCAGCATAAAAAACAAGACAGAGTCAGAATACACGGGCAAAGACGCAGAACAGCTGCTAACTGACACGGAATGGGATCAAATTCAAAAAAGACAAGGCAACCCGGGGGCCGAGGAATATGCCATCAGCCAAAATTTTTTGATACGTTTAATGCAAAAGGAAATTGACATGAAGCTTGGAAAATACACCAACCTCAACTTGTTCCGGGACGAAAATGGCATTATCCGGTGCAAGGGACGACTGGGCAAGTCAGCCTTACCTCTGGACACACAAGAGCCAATACTGCTCGCTCGGGATAATGAGGTCACCCAATCGATCATTCGATTGGCACACACACAAAGCGGACATCAAGCCGCAAATGGGACACTATCCAAGCTAAGGGAAAAATATTGGGTTCCACAAGGGCGTAGGCAAGTAGGAAAAGTTATTCGAAAATGCTTGAATTGCCAAGTATACAACAATAAAGCCTACAAATATCCAGATTTCCCCAATCTCCCAGCAGGACGGGTCACAAAAACAACGCGACCGTATGTCAACACGGGATTGGACTACGCCGGACCGTTCAAAGTGACCGAAATAGTCAACGGGTCACCGGTCACCACGAAAAAATGGATATGTCTTTTCACTTGTATGGGAACACGAAATATACACCTGGAAATGGTTTCAGACCTTTCCGCTGTCCAGTTTATTCTCGCCCTCAAACGGTTCATGAACATTTACGGGCAACCTGAGAACATCACTTCTGACAATGGAACCAATTTCAAATTGGGAAATGAAGTTATTGCTGAGTTCCTGCGACCCACAGCAGACAACAAACGGGAAATTGAAGAACAAACGGCTCACCTTGGTATAAAATGGGCATTTATCACCCCGCTATCCCCTTGGAAAGGCGGCTTTTACGAACGAATGGTTAGAAATGTCAAAGACACCCTTCAGAAGACCAAGAGCCTAACGAAAACTGTAACTGCGGACGAATTTCGAACAATTTTGACCGAAGTTGCCACAATGGTCAATTCCCGACCCCTCACCTACGTAAGGTCGGACTTTAACGAGTCGGTGGCCATTTGCCCTCGCGACTTTCTAGTCCACCAGATGGCAGTGCCACAAATGCACAATATTACAGGCGAAGAGCCTAACACTGACCCATCTTTCACAGCAGCAATAAACACAAAAGAACAAGCCATAGCGCGGATCTCCCACATAGAACAGATACTTGACAAATTATGGGAGCACTGGACAAACGAATACGTGACAAGTCTACGAGCACAAAAAGGGCACATGAATACTGGGAAATCAGCACAGAAACAACCCCAGGTAGACGACATCGTGCTAATAGTAGACAAATTGAAGAAAAGAGCGGAATGGACAATGGCTAAAATCATAAAACTCATTCCAAGTGATGACGGACAAATCAGGTCAGCAGCAGTTTCGGCTGGTAATGGCAAAGAATATGTTCGCTCAATCAATATGCTAATCCCCCTCGAACTTGACCTGGCAGATGTTGCGCCTGCGCTGCATCCGGCAACAACCGAGGAAGGAAAAATATACGTCACCGGTGACCCAGACGAGCCACCGGATCAACAGAAACACCTGGAAAGTACCGAGCAACAAAAAACAAAAAATATCACAAGGAATAACAGAACTTCCTTACCGAGAAAAGCCAAGAAAAACGTCCATTACGTCATGACTACAAAAATGGAAGACGATGAACACCGCGCAATTAGACCGCGCTGGAACAGTCCGCTATCAGCAAAGCAATTGCAGATAATTCTGACACTTCTCCTCATTCAAGTCTGCTCGGGAGTGACCATTCTTTGTCAAAAAGGAGGGGCACTTATTGAAGGTCTACCTTCTGCCGATCAGACAGAGATTTGTGGAGCCGACGAATGTCGAATCCTTCGGAAAGCTCAGTCAACAGAGAATGTACAATTCTCACCTGAAATAACGGCAAATGATTATACGGTTCTGGTAAAATCACTGAAGGGATACAATGAATCCACTGTCTCCACTCACTGTCACGCAAATCCCTACTGCGAACAAATTTCATGTACCGTATGCCTCCAGATACTGTTCAATTCCCACTGCTTCCCGAAAACGGCGATATGTTTAACCATTGGAGTGACTCTTCTCGTGCTTTTCCTACTTAGGCTAGCAAAAAAGCCGATCAAAGCAGTTGGAAGAGGGGTTAGAGCCTTCATCGCCTGGTTTTACAATCTCCGAATTCTTTGCCACTGTTCAGCGCCCACAACGGAAAACACTCCTCTTCTGGAAATCCACATTCCGAAGATACAGAAATGGAAAACCTCGACTTTGATCAAAGTGGCCGTAATAATCATGTTTACTTTCCCTGTCCTCTCGCAAGCATGCCAAGACACGATCACAATGAAAGGGCAGGTCAGCAAGTGCGCGAACGGTGGAAAATGTCAGGAACACGACCAACTTCAAATTAATTTGAACACATTCCGACCGGAAACTTGCATTCAGGCCAGGCAAACGGACGAGGAAATTTCAACCCAGCTCCGAATCACGCTGAAACAGATCAAACTGCGCTGCGAAAAGAAATCCCTCTTCTACACCGAAGAGAGGAAAATGGTGGTCCAGCATTCGAAACGGTGCCCTCTTATGGGCAGCTGCAACCTGGTTGGAGACACCTGCAGCAACATCAGCCCAAACACGACGATCCCTGAGCTGGGAAAAGCCAATGATCACCCTGGCACAACTTATTGCACAAATTCTTGTGGCGGACAAAGCTGCGGCTGCCTCCTGCAAGGAGCTGAGGGCTGTCTTTTTTGGCGCCCATATTTTCAGCCAAGCGAAACAGAGCCATTTGAAGTATTCCACTGCCCCAAATATCACAGCACAGTCACCATCCAATGCGAGTACATGACGCAAAACACGACTGACACTCACGAATTTGACCTTTCACTCAACCAGGTCCAATTCATCCACAACTCGCGCCTGGTAATTACTGATATCACCACCGGAATTCTCCCTCTGTTATCCAACAACTTCGCCACCAACGGAAAAATCACAACGATGCTCACTGGACAGGAAAATTTCCAATACAGCTGTCAAGGAATCTCCCAAAACGGATCTCTGTACAATTGTACTGTCAGAGACACATGCAACTGCCGGCCCACACGAGATGCAGTCAACTGTTACTGCAATGACAACATAGTAGTCAGAGACCTTCACAACGTGCTTCCCATCGCTTTTGCGGGAGGGAAATTGGAAATGGAGAATGGCACTGTCACTATGACCTCTGGGGTCGCGGCAGCTGCTCTCTCTCTCACGCTGTCCCCCACTTTCACCAAAACTGAGGCCAAGATCAACACAGATCACTGCACAGCAGACGATTTTTCGCTCAGCGGATGTTATAATTGTCTCCCAGGAGCAATGGCCAAAATTCACTGCACCAGCACGAAGACTCAGGTACTTGGCAGCATAACCTGCTTGAAACAGACATTCGCTGTACAATGCAACCGAAACGGCACTTGGAATTATGTCAGATTCTTCTCGGAACAGGCAAGAATAGACGAGACATGCTCCCTCACTTGCGGTGAAAAACCCAGCTCATTCCACTTACATGGGAGCCTGGAATATCTCAACGGTCCCAGCCCTTTCATTCAACAATTAATGGCCAGATACAACTACACTGAGCCAGCCACCGGATTCCGATTCAATCTCGGTCTCCCAGACATCACGGGCCTGTTGAAATCGTTCCTGGAAAACACGATCTTCGTCCTAGTCGCTATTTTGACAACATGTGTACTAGTAGCAATTCTCCTGACAGGAGCCGCCTCCTGTGCTACAAAAGGAGGAGCCGGAACAACAGCGGCCACTGCCACGCCTCTAGGGCCAGCTATTCTCTTCCTCACCTTCTTGAGAAAACTGTTGTCCCTAGTTCTCTGGCCATTTCTGGTCACAATTGCCACTGTGGTGAAATGCCTCAAGAGGATTTAAAAATCTTCCTGAAACACCACATCACTTCTCTCACCCACTTTTGTAAAATTTTTCTCGTAAATTTTTTTTCCTTTTCTCTTTTCTCTCGTAAACCCTCTAATTTTTGGACAAATTGCACTAAAATCATCTTTCCACCAATTCTATCAACTATTCTACCCACTTCGTAAAAATTATACATATTTTCTAAAAATCTTCACTATTTCTCCTAGAAAATTCACCAAAAAACACTTATTCCACCGGTGAATCGTCACAAAATTCTCTTCTCCACTCAATCTTCACTTGTCTCAAAATCCCCACAAAATTGTTCACTTCTAGGGAAATGTCCGAAAACATGGATTCCGCACCCGTAGAAGCCACGGAGAACCAAACACCACCTCCACCACCACCGGCCGTTGACTTTTTCAACGCAACAGGGTGTCCGCGAAAGAATCTCACGAAGGGTCAGGACAAAGAAAAGGTAGACCACTTCCCTATCTCACTAGTAGAACAAACTTAGGCTTCCGCCGGTAAAGAAAAGGACACTGTCGCCAGCTTGAAGCGAAAGATCGAGCTCTTGGAAAATCGAGTCGCAATGCTCGAAGAAACCAACACTGAGCAGGAACAGCCGCAGGGACCTCCAGCAAATCCTACCCCGGCTGACGAATCCAAATACTGTGCGTTCTGCGACAAAAAAGGAGATCACTGGGCCGAGACCTGCGCTGTTTACGCCACGCTGGCACAAAGAATGAAGCGACTATCGGAGGCGGACAAGTGCCTCAAATGTACCCGATCCCATACGGGACCATGCCCTAAAACACGCAAGTGCAAACACTGTGGAAAGAAAAATCACGACGGAAGCATTTGCGCCAAACAATTTGAATAAGTCCCTCAAATTTGGCAAATTATTGTTGTTGAATGCCATTGCGCAGTTAAATAAAATAAATTGTTGACTCTCACGACACTGGTCACACGAACACCGAAAAACAATGACACAATTTATCTCCAGCCGCATCAACAGGACAACAAAATCAACGCCTTTTCTCTGTCAAGAAGATCTTCTCGTTCGCCTCTTGTCTACTTTCGCTACTCTTTTTTCTCTCCCTCCCAATATATCCCTTCTCGACGATTTATCTAATGCCCCTCCTCTCTTTTTTCGGCAATGTCTCCCCTTTTTTCTCTAACTTCACAGACTACTCACTCTCTGCTCACACACTTTTGCTCTCCCACTTGAGCAAAAAACTACACCACACTATTCTCAGTCTAGAAGGCCGGCCTGCCTGGCAGACCGCGAGCACGGCTCCCTCATGGCGACGCGGCCGTGCTAATCCTTCTGTCAAGGTCGGGAGTGTTCTGACATAAGTCAGAATATTTTGATGACACTTCCGACCGACAGTCCCGCCTACCTTGGAAGGAGGCGGGCTAGCTGAGTCCCCCTGGCGCAGGGGTGGAGAGCGGTGGCAGCGCTCTCCTCTAACCCCTCAATAGAGAGAGAGTAAACAACACACACACACACATATTAGGATTGTAGGTTAATGGAATATTGTGTAATTATGGGAATAAATAATATGTGAAGACATAGCCACTGAATTCGTCCGAACAAGTTTCTCATAGTAAAAGAATTACGGTATTTTCGCTGGAGCCGTTGGAAGTCGTTGTCATCGAGTGATACAATAAGATGCTGCGACGGGACGGCTACTTCTTGTGATAACCAGACCGCGAGACCTCTGGGGTTAGTCGGTTGGCCACTAAAAGAAGACATATAGGAAACGTGGAATACTCACGTTTTTCTCTGGAAGTAAAGATCGAGTCGTTCCTCGTTGCCAGGCTCACCGAAAAATATTTCGCCGCTTTTTTCGTCAGCTATTGTCGGGCCGTGAGGGACGTACCCGATTACATGTTTGCCGGTAGTAGTTTCTCTAAGCGAAGAGAATTCGCGGCCATGAGCAATAATATCCTCCGCCAATCTTCTCTGTGAAAATCTTCCGTGTGATGGGACGGATAAAAAGTGATGGGACGGATAAAAAGTAATGGGACGGATGAAAAGTGATGGGACGGATAATTCCGACCAGAGCCGAAAGAGATACCGGGCACTCCTTGCAATGTTCGTCTACCGACTCCCCGAGCCTGGGGCGTGGTCGATGTTTCTGGGTCGTGCTAGCCGGGTCCGGCGACAATAGCAATGTTTTAGGGGATTACTCAAACCATCCAAACGGCCTCAATCGATTGGGTGTGTACACTAAACGCAGCTTAAAAAATATAGAAAGACTCGCTTACGGCCGTCGTCGAGATCAAAGAGAGATCTTGTGATTCACCCAATTATGTGGGAAGTCCCGTCCAATTGTCCAAAACTTCATTTTAGTTTTAGGAGTATCGCCATTAACATCTCATTAATACCACGTATTTCTGCTTATTAATTGAAGAAAAGATTGAGGAATTTTATGTTCCTGAAAATTGAGGTTTTCAATAAAAAAGAAACGGGAAAAGGAAGAGAAGAGCGAGAGGTAGCCGCTGTCTGGACGGGCAGCTCAATGTTTGCTGTGCTGGGCGGCGGAGTACCTTGGGAGGGGCCAGACTGATCAAAGGGCAAAAAAAGTGCAAGCAGGGAGGTCCCACTGCTAAACAGCCCCAGAATAATTGTCCGTCTGAACAGAGAGCCTTGAAAAATATTTAATCCTGGTCTTTTTTCGAAAAAATGTTTCAAGGAGAAAGAAATGCGCTCTGATAGCATTGTCTCTTATCAAAATAAATTTCCATTCTTCTGGTTCGCTACTCCGCTATTTTTCCTACTATGCCGCCAATTGGAGAAGGAGCTGTTCCAACTATTTCGAGCACCGTTGGCTCTGGAGCTACCCCATCCCATCATCATGCTCATACTGAACAGAAAGTCGGCTCCGGGGGCTGCACCTTCTTCCACAATTGGAAGCGGCACTCGTCCAACATCGACTACAAAAAAGGATTCATTTGCTTGGACCATTGGAACAGGAACCGGTCCAACTGCTGCCATGACAATGGGAAATAATGATAATTTTAACAAGCCAAGAACGAGCAGCTCTTTATTTCCGCCACAAGAAACAAAAAACGAGAGAAGCTCTCCATTGAGTCATTAGCATATACAATGAGCCTAGGCACAACAGTCATTCCCAGACCGTCTGTCGTAAGTTTTTTTTATCAAAATATTTCTATTGCCTAGTAAAAAACGGTAATTATCTCAATTGTAGGCGTGGAAATTGGTGAAAGAACTGGCACAGTTATTCGCGTAGACGCTGAAAATGTTCCTGAGCTAGAAAGCGGGATGTTTTGCTGTTGCTTTAGCCGTCGAGTTGCCTCCCGACGAGAGAAAATGGCTAAAATGGCCGAAACATTTCGTTAGTTACGAAAATGTCTGGGCAAACTGTTTGTTAAACCGTTGCCTCAATAAAATTTTATTATAAACACGCTATCTGCTAGTTTATCCGCCCACATAACGCAACCACAATTTTGCCACTAGAAAAGATTATGAAGAAACAGCCAAGTTGGGGACCATCCTCGGTTTCTTCTCCAGAGAGCTCTTTCTGAATGATGTTTCAAAGGAAAAAGAAGACGCCCTGATAGTATTATTGAGCTTTCTTTGTCCGGGAATACGCCTGTCTCTAGTTCGATTAATCTTCTTATCTTCTCCTTTCCCCTCTTATCAAAATAAATTTCCATCCTTCTGGTTCACTACTCCGACATTTTGCACACAATGCCTCCAATTGGAGAAGGAGCTGTCCCGACTATTTCTAGTACCATTGGTTCTGGAGCTACTCCCACTCCTCATAATTCTCATACCCAGCACAGAACGGGAACCACAATAGGCTCCGGGGCAGCGCCTTCTGCAAGTCCATTTACCATTGGAAGTGGCGCTCGTCCAACCACTGATCCATTCGCGTGGAGCATTGGATCAGGAGCCCGTCCAAATACGACAACAACGACGGAAAGAAGAGATCCATTTGCTGATTTTAATAAGCCAAGAACAACAAGTTCTTTATTTCCTCCAAGAGAAACAAAAAACGAGAGAAGCTCGTCGTTTAATCATGTGAGCCTCTTCGATGAGCCAAGGCACAATAACCGGTCTCACACCGTTTGTCGTAAGTTTTTATTACAGTATAACTTTAAAATTGCTACAAAAACGGACAGTAATCTATATTTTAGATGTGGAAACTGGTGCAATGACTAGTACAGTGGCACATGGCGACGATCCACACATTTCAATCAGTGATCACAAGTATATTGTAATTGGTGTATTTCTATTGTTTGTCATAATCGGAATAATTTTAACTGTTGGATTTACTGTGGGATTCTTTTGATAAATTTTACAACAAAGTCTCCATTTTATACGGCGCAGAATTCGTTCGATAAGGGGGATTTCAAAGAATGGCATCCAAGTATGGATCTTGCAGGTGTTGATGATATTCTCACGGACTATGCGTGGCAGAAAATTTCGTGGGAATTTATCATTTTCCTGTAGATTGCAAAAAATTCCCTGACGCTGGACAAAAATTCCCCGGACAAAAATTCCCTGGACGAAAATTCCCTGGCGCTGGACAAAAATTCCCTGGCGCTGGACAAAAATTCCCTCGCGCTGGACAAAAATTCCCTGGACAAAAATTCCCTGACGCTGGACAAAAATTTCCTGGCGCTGGACAAAAATTCCCTGGACAAAAATTCCCTGGCGCAAAAATTCCCTGGACGAAAATTCCCTGGCGCTGGACAAAAATTCCCTGGACAAAATTTCCCTGACGCTGGACAAAAATTCCCTGGACAAAAATTCCCTGGACAAAAATTCCCTGGCGCTGGACAAAAATTCCCTGGACAAAAATTCCCTGGCGCAAAAATTCCCTGGACGAAAATTCCCTGGCGCTGGACAAAAATTCCCTGGCGCTGGACAAAAATTCCCTGACGCTGGACAAAAATTCCCTGGCGCTGGACAAAAATTCCCTGGACGAAAATTCCCTGGCGCTGGACAAAAATTCCCTGGCGCTGGACAAAAATTCCCTGGACAAAAATTCCCTGGACGAAAATTCCCTGGCGCTGGACAAAAATTCCCTGGACAAAAATTTCCTGGCGCTGGACAAAAATTCCCTGGACGAAAATTCCCTGGCGCTGGACAAAAATTCCCTGGCGCTGGACAAAAATTCCCTGGACAAAAATTCCCTGACGCTGGACAAAAATTCTCTGGCGCTGGACAAAAATTCCCTGGACGAAAATTCCCTGGCGCTGGACAAAAATTCCCTGGACGAAAATTCCCTGGCGCTGGACAAAAATTCCCTGGCGCTGGACAAAAATTCCCTGACGCTGGACAAAAATTTCCTGGCGCTGGACAAAAATTCCCTGGACGAAAATTCCCTGGCGCTGGACAAAAATTCCCTGGCGCTGGACAAAAATTCCCTGGACAAAAATTTCCTGGCGCTGGACAAAAATTCCCTGGACGAAAATTCCCTGGCGCTGGACAAAAATTCCCTGGACAAAAATTTCCTGGCGCTGGACAAAAATTCCCTGGACGAAAATTCCCTGGCGCTGGACAAAAATTCCCTGGACAAAAATTCCCTGGCGCAAAAATTCCCTGGACGAAAATTCCCTGGCGCTGGACAAAAATTCCCTGGACAAAATTTCCCTGACGCTGGACAAAAATTCCCTGGACAAAAATTCCCTGGACGAAAATTCCCTGGCGCTGGACAAAAATTCCCTGGACAAAAATTCCCTGGCGCAAAAATTCCCTGGACGAAAATTCCCTGGCGCTGGACAAAAATTCCCTGGACAAAATTTCCCTGACGCTGGACAAAAATTCCCTGGACAAAAATTCCCTGGACAAAAATTCCCTGGCGCTGGACAAAAATTCCCTGGACAAAAATTCCCTGGCGCAAAAATTCCCTGGACGAAAATTCCCTGGCGCTGGACAAAAATTCCCTGGCGCTGGACAAAAATTCCCTGACGCTGGACAAAAATTCCCTGGCGCTGGACAAAAATTCCCTGGACGAAAATTCCCTGGCGCTGGACAAAAATTCCCTGGCGCTGGACAAAAATTCCCTGGACAAAAATTCCCTGGACGAAAATTCCCTGGCGCTGGACAAAAATTCCCTGGACAAAAATTTCCTGGCGCTGGACAAAAATTCCCTGGACGAAAATTCCCTGGCGCTGGACAAAAATTCCCTGGCGCTGGACAAAAATTCCCTGGACAAAAATTCCCTGACGCTGGACAAAAATTCTCTGGCGCTGGACAAAAATTCCCTGGACGAAAATTCCCTGGCGCTGGACAAAAATTCCCTGGACGAAAATTCCCTGGCGCTGGACAAAAATTCCCTGGCGCTGGACAAAAATTCCCTGGACGAAAATTCCCTGGCGCTGGACAAAAATTCCCTGACGCTGGACAAAAATTTCCTGGCGCTGGACAAAAATTCCCTGGACGAAAATTCCCTGGCGCTGGACAAAAATTCCCTGGCGCTGGACAAAAATTCCCTGGACAAAAATTTCCTGGCGCTGGACAAAAATTCCCTGGACGAAAATTCCCTGGCGCTGGACAAAAATTCCCTGGACAAAAATTTCCTGGCGCTGGACAAAAATTCCCTGGACGAAAATTCCCTGGCGCTGGACAAAAATTCCCTGGACAAAAATTCCCTGGCGCAAAAATTCCCTGGACGAAAATTCCCTGGCGCTGGACAAAAATTCCCTGGACAAAATTTCCCTGACGCTGGACAAAAATTCCCTGGACAAAAATTCCCTGGACGAAAATTCCCTGGCGCTGGACAAAAATTCCCTGGACAAAAATTCCCTGGCGCAAAAATTCCCTGGACGAAAATTCCCTGGCGCTGGACAAAAATTCCCTGGACAAAATTTCCCTGACGCTGGACAAAAATTCCCTGGACAAAAATTCCCTGGACAAAAATTCCCTGGCGCTGGACAAAAATTCCCTGGACAAAAATTCCCTGGCGCAAAAATTCCCTGGACGAAAATTCCCTGGCGCTGGACAAAAATTCCCTGGCGCTGGACAAAAATTCCCTGGACAAAAATTCCCTGACGCTGGACAAAAATTCCCTGGACGAAAATTCCCTGGCGCTGGACAAAAATTCCCTGGCGCTGGACAAAAATTCCCTGGACGAAAATTCCCTGGCGCTGGACAAAAATTCCCTGGCGCTGGACAAAAATTCCCTGGACGAAAATTCCCTGGCGCTGGACAAAAATTCCCTGGACAAAAATTCCCTGGCGTTGGACAAAAATTCCCTGGACAAAAATTCCCTGGCGCTGGACAAAAATTCCCTGGACAAAAATTCCCTGGCGCAAAAATTCCCTGGACGAAAATTCCCTGGCGCTGGACAAAAATTCCCTGGCGCTGGACAAAAATTCCCTGGACAAAAATTCCCTGACGCTGGACAAAAATTCCCTGGACGAAAATTCCCTGGCGCTGGACAAAAATTCCCTGGCGCTGGACAAAAATTCCCTGGACGAAAATTCCCTGGCGCTGGACAAAAATTCCCTGGACAAAAATTCCCTGACGCTGGACAAAAATTCCCTGGCGCTGGACAAAAATTCCCTGGACGAAAATTCCCTGGCGCTGGACAAAAATTCCCTGGACAAAAATTCCCTGGCGTTGGACAAAAATTCCCTGGACAAAAATTCCCGTGGTGGATAACACGTCTGTAGAAAAATTCCCGGTGCCTGTAGAAAAATCACCGGTGTTTGTAGAAAAATTCCCGTGATGGATAAAGCGACTGTAGCAAAAATTCCCGGTCACCACCACGACTTATTCCGGAAACAAACATATTATTGTATACTTTTTACCTTCTGGTATTATTGCAGTACGTTTGCATCTAATATACAATGAGATTTTTTTTCCATTCGGCTATTGTAAATCATTTTGTGAACTTCTAATATGATCTTTTAAATATCAAATATGATATATCCAGCTAATATACTAAATTACTTTAGTCTATCCTGCAATGAACATCTTGACCACTCTTTGGATGTTTAGTTGCTGCATAATGCAGGAAACAGCAATTTCTGTTCAAGTGATTAGCCAAGAAACATTATCTTCCTGCCAATAAAACTAGTTTTATGGGTTTTTGAGATCAAAAGTACGGTAATTTTGATATTGCCCAACCAGTTCATCCAAAGTTTTCTTGATGTCTGATGAGGCAGGTGACTATGTGGATTTTCTGCCTTCTGATGTCAATCCAATCCATAAAGTCGTTTATTATACAGTCAATGTGATAAATATAGTTATCGTTATTCCGTCGTTTCTTCTCATTTTATGGAAAGTTGTCCCAAATCGCAGCGCCTGGCAGACGTATCATCTGTTGCTGTATTCTCAATCCATACTAAACTTAATTCCAGTGCTTGGAGAATTGTATAATGTCAGCCTAGTGATTTCCACAATATCTTGGTTCAGGACTACATTGATCCAGATGACAGAAGTTTAGAGATAGCCGTAATAGCTACTGGTTATTTGATCCAGATTTTTGTTACTTTTTCAGCCATTGCTTGGATCCAGCTATTACTGTATATCAATTAATACCCATAAAAATATTATTTAGACAAACCAGGCAATCTCGTCTTTATTTCTTGTCTCTTTTTGTGTTCTTACCTTATTTTTCAATGTACATAATAAGCGAATACACTTACAGCGAAATATGGACACCTATACTTGAAAATGCAAGATCTCTTCAAGGATTGCCATGATTTTTAGGTCTACATGATTGATTGTTATATTTCGGTTGCCATAAACCTGGGAATTGTCTGCTATTGTCGGAAACGAGTATTACAATTGCCCACTACTCCAGGTACATTGAGGGGGAGACGAAAGATAGCCACAGGACTTTTTATCAAGGTTTCCCCCGGATTTCTTTTATTTATTTAGAGGTACAGATGTTGATTTCATCAATCCCGCTCCTCTGGATAACTTCAGACATTTTCATGCGAATTTCGGTATTCACTTATCAGCAAATATATCTCGACATGGCTATTGTAGCGTTTTCCGTTGCAGTAAATATGGGAAATTCAGATGATCCATCAAATCACAGTCGTTTATCATGCCCTGGACAGTTTAGCAACTCTTTGGATGTTTAGTCGCTACATTATAAAGCAGAAAGCACCAACTTCTGTTCAAGTGATCAGCCGAGAGACATTATATTCCAGCCAATAAAACCTTTTATAAAATTACAGAGCATTTCAATATTTATGCACATTTTTCATTGAAAAATAATGAAGGGAAAAGATCTTTCAAAGCTTTGTGACTAGACTTCGATATAAAACATAAAAATTATGCCGGGAGATAGAGAGTAACAAAGTTGCTTTAATGAGGATCGACAAAGATTTTCCATTATGCTGCTAAGGCTCACAAAAAGTAGATTATTATGCCCAGATCTGAATATAGTCATAAAAGGAAGAGACTGGGGACTTACCCGAATTGTACAATCCCAGCTAGCTGTACATATGGCAGTTCCATCGGGGCTGGTACGAAGGCAACTGATTCTGAAATTCATGGAAATTGTAGTCATTTATAGAAGGCAAATTTACCTATTTTCATGACCATAGAGGACGGAATGCCTAATACATTTGAGCGAATCCCATACGCCTACACGATAATCACCATAACCAGCGAATAAAATCCTTCCTGAAATGGGAGAAATACTGGAAAATCAAAGAAAAACGAACCGCTGACACTGAAATCGACGCCATTTACTGGGAACAGGATGGACTCCTTCTCGTAGACGCAAACTTGCCTGTCAGCGCGGAGATCAAAGAGACGACACTGAAATAAGCTAGGGTAAAATAGCATGAAGTAAAGCGAGCGACAGAAATTCCTTGTTAGCATTGATAGGACCTAGCATTCGTTTTTTTGGATCCGGGTTGCGCAAAGACTCGTTGACGGTATAATTGGAACCGCACACGAAAGTTGGGCGCATTTCCATGGTTTATGGGGTTTATTCTTCGAAAATGTATTGATTCCCCATGATTTTCATGGTTTACTTTGGTTAAACGAGGCAAAATAGTTTTAAAAATTATGACCACTCGTATTCCGAAAATAAACGGCTATTTTAAAACAAAAATCAAAGGTCTAAAAAAACTTACAGAAGCGTCATCAGATCCCGTCGCGAAAGCATCACCATTGGGATGAAATCTCACTGTATTAATATCCGCTTCGTGGCCTTCAAAGGATTGCACACATTGACCCGATCGTATATCCCAAACCAGTGAGTGCTTATCCGCACCCGCTGAGATAAAAATATTTCCCGTGTCACATTTTGGCACATCGACAGCAAACACATCGCCGGTATGGCCGTGGAAATTTTGAATCATCTGGAAATAAAAATCGAATACAAAGTGGGGAAATACACCAACCTGGCCACTTTCTACATCCCAAATGGCACAAGTGCTGTCACCACTTCCAGTTAGGAGGAGATTATCGGAGCGGAGGAACATGCAACAACTCATGTAAGAGGTATGAGTGGCTACGGAGCGCTTCTTTTGGAGGATGTCGTCTTCAAAGGAGAGCGGAACCACACTGCACTTGTTGTCCAACCCTCTGAAAGAAAAAAGAATAATGGAAGAGAATTGTGGCTGTTGTAAATTTATCTATTCACTCAATAATTATGGGATCGCAAATTATTTTATTGTTCCAAAGTTTCCGTTCAGGATGCTGATTGCCAGCCAGCAATCGTCTACGGCCACAGAACTACCAAAATCTGTTAATTTCTCAAGGGAAAAGGCCTTTTTTAACCTTTTTCCTGTTAGCATTATCAAAATCCTCTCGATTTCAATCCGAGAACCAATTTTTTGATAAAATCCCCCAGTTGCTACGATGTTTGTCAAAAGAATGACCTCAAACTATGGCAATTTATTCAAAAATCAGGTTTAGGGCTGCTTTTCAGGTTAAAAAAAAGAACAAGCATAGATGGAATAAAAAAATGTTGAAGGAACTAACCCGCATGCAATCATTTGTGCACTTGGAGAATAGGCACAAGCCATGACCCAGGTTGTGGGCATCGTCAGCGCATGTTCTTTATTCGTCGTGAAGCCATCCCACACGATCACTTTGCCATCCTAAATAGATTTTAAAATGCTTTAAAAGAAAGTTTTACCTGTGAAGATGAGACGATATGCCTTTTATCGAGCGACCAATCCATGCAGAGAACCTTCCCCGCGTGGCCTTTTAATATTCTCCGTTGTTTTATTCCCAAATTTGGCAAAGGATCTAGTCTTTCTGCTGCTTGTTGAACTAGAGTTATAAAAATAAAGAAAAAAGGGACAAATCTCACTTGGAATGTCATTGAGTTTCTGCCTCTCAAGATCCAATTTCTTACGTAGTTCATCAGCTTCCTTGGCTAAGACCTCGATTTGATCTGCTTGTCTCGTGGCCGGATCCTGAATTGGAGCCGCATTTTCCGGCATTTTTGTTATATCCTTAGAAGTGGAAGGCTCCTGCTCACTCATTCGATTACTCCGGGCTCATTCCTGAAAAATAAGCGGGAATTCAATTAGACTGGGAGTGATGATAGTTGACGGATGATCTCATTTATTTTGGGGAAGGAGAGAGTGACGCTGGAGGGGGGACAACAAGAGATCGAGACGGAGATTTCGGACCTGGTAATGGCATCACAGTAGTCAAATTTAAAGGAAATAGCGCATTTTTGACGGCAAATGGCTTCGGAGATTGGGAAATTCCTACTTTTTCTTTTCTAGCGAACTTTTCACTTGAAAAGATGAGAAATCCACATAAAAAAAACAAAAAATATTGCTGCTTCCAGGCTCAAATAGGGTCGTCATATTGAAAAAGTTAGTAGAAACTGTTTCGTTAATTTTAAAACAATTAAAAATACTAAACGTGAAGAAATCAAAGCAAAAAAGCGAAAAAAGTTGTCTCAATAGACGCCTAATTCACTTCAAGCCGCGTATGCTCCCAGAAAATTCACGGATTCCTTTGTTTATTGAAATTGCACGCTGTCAAAACAATTATTTCACATCAAATATGGTCCTTTTTGGCCTATAAAACGTCTTTTTTCTGCATATTAATGAGTTTATTTGCATTTAAATAGAAGAGAAAGAGTCCGCAACCCAAAAAGTCTAACATTTGCAAGTTTCGTGAGTTTTCAACCATTTTTTACTACTAAATCTGCAAAATACTGCTGGAAAAAAGAGATCTATCATTATTTGCTTTTGTAATTGAAACTTTCTCACGATTTGCCTCAAAATTCCCGCTCTTATAATGTTTACAGCATCCAAAACACACAAAAAGTTGAAAAACTATGAATCAAAGGATGAATAATAGATGAACAAGAATGCGTCATAAATTTGCCGCCGAATGATAAGGAGATGATATAAAAAGGAATTGTAGTAGCCAGCCACTGTGTGCAAAGACCCCAGTGCGGGGGGTATAGCGAGGCAGCGACGCGGCCGGCAAGCGGCGCGATCAATAGACGTCTCCCTCTCCCGGTTCATGAGGGCAAATGACGTCAAAATAAGCTGCTTCTAATGGGGAGAAAAGGCGGATTACGGTTATTATTGTGTGAAGGAGAGGATTAGAGCGGATTTTTGCCAAAAAGGACACTGATAACCTAGTGATAAGAGGCAAAAGGGCACATAAATAATATTTTGTATTTCAATTATAGTCGAAGAAAAATATTCCAAGGTACAAAAACGAAAGGGCACTGTCACACAAGAAAAAGCTAACGATTCCGCATAAATTCTGAGAATTATTTGAACGCTTACGCATGTTTTAATTTAATAGTCGCATGTTTTAATTTAATAGTCGCAAAATAAGAAAAATGAAGCAATGGCCGTGTGGTTGGACAGTTTTATAACATTTTTGTTTTCATTTCCTGACTGAATTCGATCTCTTCGTCCACCAGGGCCACATTTCCAATTTTTGGGACTGATCGACAGTTTCTACTGCTTTTAAGCAAATTAAAACAAGTTGAACATAATGGGGAAAATGGTAATAATAAAAGTTTTACCTTTTTTCTCAAACCTTTTCCGTCATTGAAAATGAGAAAGTAATATTTTAGAAAACTATGGGGAAAAAATAATATCAGCCGTTTATCTTTTTCGAATTAATTTTCGCAATCCTCACTAAAATCAGACGATCATTAATTTCTGAGATCCCGGAAAAGGTCAAAATCATAAAAATTGACGGTTCAAATGAATATAAATGTCTGCGAGTTAACCTTTTGGTTATGTGTAACCGAATTACTCCATAAAATGGGTTGTACCTGGAAATCACTCCTGTCTCCAGGTGCTTTCCTCTTCCCATGGCTATCTTCTACCAAGGAATTACTGTTCATAACTGGTATTGGGAGCTAATCACAACTTTATCCGACATTTTCATGACTACTGCCTTTATTACTAATATGTTTGTATTTCTCTTGCTTTTGATCCAAATTATTCGACACAAGAAGTGGTCTTATTTCTTATATTGGTGTTTCATTATCCAAGCTCTTTTTGACTGTCTGCAGATATTAACCATTCATCCTCTTGTACGTTTCTTGTCTAATTTTTTTAATTAAACAATCTAGACTATCGATTTTCGCATTTATCCATACAAGTCTCTTTACGGTTTTCGCAAAGAAGTAGCAGCATCTGCTAGTCTCGCTGGAATTGCCACTGTCCTCGTGTGGGAATACACTTTCTTACGGTAAAATACTGTAAAAATACAAATCCCACAATTTTCAGGAACAGAAAAAGAGCCCTAAAAATTATTATACCATCTACAATATTCTGCTTAACTTCAATTATTCTGAGTACTTTTGAAAAAGCAATCATGGAAACCTATACTCTGGATAAAAATATATGCAGACGACCTTTCAACACATTTCCATATTATATTCCCTGTAGAATTTTTCTCTTTTTATATGGTTTTATAATCCATTTTCCCACATTTTTACAAGCATCCCTGCTCATTTTCTGTATGTACACCGTTTTCACACTGTCACTGGACAACGCCTCGAAGATCACTCTACGAGCCCATCGGAAAATATCCAGAGCCTTTATTGTAAAACTATTCATTACCGTAATCACAACGATAGAAGCGATTATTCAATACAGGGGCTGGATTCAGCATTGGACAGTGTGGGGATGGGGAAATTTTCATGGAATCAAGCCAAGTATCTTGGTGCATATTATTGACGTAAGTTTATTTTTTACTGAATAATATGTGTTTTTCAGATAATTCACCTAGTCAATTACGTCTCTTTGATAATACACGGATTGCTCGTAGTTTGGCTATTGAGCCGAGTTCTGTTGAAAACTTCCATAAGGCCGAATGATCAAAGTTCCAATGGGTCTGTGACAACCTTTACCCGTGCTTAGTGACATTTGTGACAACCTTTTCTATGTAATTGTTATCTGTGTAATAAAAATAATGAAAAAAAATTTATGTTAGACGAGGCAATTTTCATAAAAGTTGAATTTTTTGACAGGCAATCTTTTTTTTTTGGAAAAGTGGCTCCATCCCTTCGATAAAAGGAAAAAAATGGCAGAACCTACTAGGATTTCATCATTTTCAGCGAAATTTTCAAGAAAATTCATTGATACTTTCTGCCAGCATAAATAAATAGAGAGAATAATGGTATTGATAAAGAAATTTGGATAAGAAGACGATCTCTGTGCGCACTTTGAGAGCGAAAAGCCCTCCTCGATGACCACTTGGAAACTGTTCGTCTCGTGGTGTTCGCGCCATTTGCTTGCTATAGCCGCTTAGTTCTCTGTTTTCTTGTACTTTTCGCTTTAAAACTTTTAAAACTCGAGCTGATCGAAAGTTCTCTTTCTTTTTTTTCTCGTCACGAAGGATGGTACGACTGTTTTTCTACTTTCGCCGCTCTTTAAAACTTCTTTAAACGATCAGCTCGCCATTTTCCATTGTCTAGACCTTGCGAACACTCCCTAAAATCAAACAATTTTTTCCTGAGATATCCCTGCCAATCTCTCTTTCTCTTTGTCTGTGATCAATCGTTGTCTTTCGGGAGAGGTTACGAGCTGGGAGACCGGCTCGGGGGTCTGTCTATTTGTCTTATATTGTATTCCGGCGGCAGTCAGAGCAGGAAGAAAAAATAAACTTTCGAGAGCCAGCCGACCTCCGAAATCTCTCACTTTTTATGTTCTCTCTTACGCAGTTAAAAATTCCCCAGATTTTTCAGAAAATCCAATGGTAAAAGAAAATATTGAGCTTATTTCTTTGCCAGGAAGAGGACGGGCTGAAGTCATTCGGCTGATGCTCACCTTCTGCGGGAAGCCTTTCGTCGATACTCGGTTAACAATTGCCCAGTGGAAAATAAAAAGAAAGCAAGGTAAGCAGCAATTCGACAGCAAAACGAGGCAATTTTTAGACGGCCATGGAGAAGAAGTCAAATTGCCTTTGATGAGAGTCGACGAGAAGAAAACCTTCGTCGGAGTTATTGAGATTGCCCGTTATATTGCCCTCCATTACGGTAAGTTCTCGCTGTTTTTGACTTGAGACCAATTTTAAAGGATTATATGGCAGTTCCTCTGCTGAGCAAGATGATGTGAATCAGATTATTGATGCACTAGAAGAGTTAAACGCGCAGTTGAATCCAATCTTGAGAGCGACGCTAACAAAGAACTACGAACAGAGGGTTCGTTAAATTTGGAGACTAAAAAGACGAAAGGATTTAGAAACAACTCTGGGATAAATTCAAGCAAGCCTCATTGATACCAAAATTAACAGAATATGAAGAAATTATCCAGACGAAAATGTTCATCGTGGGAACAAAAGTTTGCCTGACAATTGGCAGTAAAAATTAAAATTTCTAGATATCCTGGGCCGATATCGCTCTGATAGAGACGCTGACTCGCTTCCAAGCTTGCTACGACAGCTTCTTCTTGGCTCATTTCCCTGCTTTGAAAGAATATTGCAGTCGTTTTGAAAAATTGCCAAATATGCGCCCCTACGTGGCATCTCGTCCGGATGCGTACTATTAATTTTATGGGATTTCTAATGAAATAAACATTTGGCCAAAAATTATTTATGTCAGCTTGCATATACAGATAAGGATCAGTCGGCTAACATTTTAGATGCCGAAATCCGGGTATCCACTGCGAACAATGGTAGGATGCAGATCGAAGGCGCGGCGACGGCTGAAATTTACCTGATTATTATTTTTGTGATCCGATTTACCAAGGCTGTCCACCATTGCTAGCCTGGCAGTCGGCTGCAGCTTGTTGTTGAAGGGCCATGGCGACTTCCAGAAGAGCATTGGCAGCTAGAAACTATCTTTTAGACAGAAAAGAGACTACTCCATACCAGCCGTGGCCTCCTTTTCAGGAATTGCCTCAACGGCCAGGAAGGCACAGCAGCAGAAGACGAGGAAGAGCTTGAGCATTTTGAATGATGCTGGCAAACGGTGCTAGGCAGTTTTTATATCAAATTTTTATCAGAATCAACATTGTTTTTGGTTGTTTTGACTGCCGACACTGATGTCTTCGTCTTGTGGTAGTGTTAATAGCCTGGCCAGAAAACAAAAGGAACCTCTGCAGACAGCAAATACTGTACCATTGGACTGTTTTTCTGACAACGATACTGATGTCTTCGTTTTTTTGTGGACACACTCTCTTGTCGAGGAACGGACTCTCCAAAACAATTGGCTCGATCTCTGTACCAAGTTTTTTTCTACAATACAGTGGCCAGACAAACTCACAGCCGAAAACAAGTTGATTCTGATAAAATTTGGTATAAAAACTGCCTGGACCAGACTGCCAGCATCATCCAAGATGTTCAAGCTCTTCCTCGCTGTCTGCTGCTGCGCCTTTCTGGCTGTTGAGGCAATTCCTGAGAAGGAGGCCACGGCTGGTGAGGAATACTTTCTTTCATGGCTAAAATTGTGTTTACAGCTGCCAATGCTCTTCTAGAAGTTGCTGTAGCCCTTCAACAACAAGCTGCAGCCGACTGTCAAGCCAGTAATGGTGGACAGCCCTGGTACAATGTGATGAAAATCCAGTAATTCAACTATTTCAGTCGTCGCCGTGCTTTTGCTCTCAATCCCCGTCACATTGTTCGCAACACTGCTGCTCCAGCCACCGATTTCTAGTCGATCGCTACTGCTGCCTCCGCTCTGGAGTCTAAAATTGCAGCTTTTGCACCAGTCGTCGCTCCCGCTACCGTCTAAAATAGACAACTGCAGTTTTTGCCTGTAAATGTCAGCTGACAAGCATCAATAAATAGTTATTGGCCTCTTATTACTGATTTTTATTGTGACGTGCTAACAACAATTGCCGTAGTTTCTTGTGGCTTGATGCCAACTAGTCCTCCCACGAATCTCCTATAAGGCGCTACAAAATACAGAGAACAAATGGGAGCCAGGACAGGGATAAATCCACAGAAAAAGAATAATTTGACCTCATTAAAAGCCGCATCGAGATAACTGCTCAAAAAGAAGTTATGGGTCATGTTTGACAATCCATTGACGACATATAAAATGGGGAGGATTGCTTGGAAAGAAAGTGCTCGAAGTAGCGAGCGGTGCATTTTCTGACTCTGTTCACTGATGACATTTTGCTTTTTTAGAAAGGATAAAATTCTCCAGCGAATGAAAAAAACAATTGCCGCGATTAGGAAAGGGGATAGAAGCATCCACATGGTGGGAACGGAGCCACGAAGATCTGTGAAAACTTCAGGAACACCGAAAGTAGCCATTGAGGAATTTATTTCTTCTGGGCGGATCATCAAAACCGTTTCTCGATGATCCTGATCGATGTTATCCAGCAATAATGGGATCTGGAAAAGACTTTCTGGTAAAAACTAAAATAACTAACCGAGCAGAATATGTAAAATATGACGCATGGACTAGTCAAGAGACAAATAAGAGCAGTAATAAGCTTCTTGGATGGGGAACTATGATAGAGAATATACCAGCGATAAATGAAAGAAGCCAACTGGGCTGTGGATAAATTACCATAGAACATGATAATAATGATATAACTGGAAAAGTTACACAATAAAATGAACTGGGATTACCTCCAGATGCAGCTCAACCATCCAGTATATTTACAGTATCCATAGCAGATATAATAACCCCCGTTTCCATAATGAATAAGACGAGGAATCACAAAAAGGGAAAACAAACAAGTGAGAAGATCAGAGATGGCACAATTTAACAGAAGAAAACTGTATCGAGCAATAGTCGACGTCGACTTCCTCACAATACAGAAAATCAACAGAGAATTCAGAAATATTCCCAAGTACTGGCGGATAGGCTCGAAAATTAGATAAAAGTCAAGAAATCCAGCCATTGAAATGGGCTGCGGAGACCAATTCATTCCTAATACCAAGGGAATTTAACGCAATATCCTGTGGAAATAACACTGGACTTTTACCATATACCCATTGAAAACCACGTAAGAAGGACAAACCGTGGGAATAAAATAATGAAAACGAAGGATCATTAGTTCGTAGACCCTATAAATTTGTAACTAATGGGATAGCTCCTAAAAATATCCTACGTTCAAATAGCGTATTGCCAAAAAAAGTAAATGATGACAGCGCTCGCTTTGAGACATTCCACGTTGGATAGAATGACATAATCAGAGAACCTTACCGGTTCTAACCGGAGGTGCGCGGAACCGCCCAACCCTGCATCCAGTGTTCTGCCGGAACGTCCTGATAATTTTAGCGTTTCGGGGGAATTCTTTTCAAACCTAATTTTTCCGTGGTGGATGCCGTATAATTCAATTTTTCTGCTGAGGATACCGTATAATTCAATTTTTCTGTGGTGGATGCCGTATAATTCAATTTTTCTGTGGTGGATGCCGTATAATTCAATTTTTCTGTGGTGGATGCCGTATAATTCAATTTTTCTGCGGTGGATACCGTATAATTACGATTTTTTGCGGTGGATGCCGTATAATTCAATTTTTCTGCGGTGGATACCGTATAGTTACGATTTTTTGCGGTGGATGCCGTATAATTCAATTTTTCTGCGGTGGATGCCGTATAATTCAATTTTTCTGTGGTGGATACCGTATAATTCAATTTTTCTGCGGTGGATGCCGTATAATTCAATTTTTATGCCGTGGATGCCGTATAATTCAATTTTTCTGTGGTGGACGCCGTATAATTCAATTTTTCTGTGGTGGATGCCGTATAATTCAATTTTTCTGTGGTGGATGCCGTATAATTCAATTTTTCTGTGGTGGACGCCGTATAATTCAATTTTTCTGTGGTGGATACCGTATAATTCAATTTTTCTGCGGTGGATGCCGTATAATTCAATTTTTCTGCGGTGGATGCCGTATAATTCAATTTTTCTGTGGTGGATACCGTATAATTCAATTTTTCTGTGGTGGATACCGTATAATTCAATTTTTCTGCGGTGGATACCGTATAATTCAATTTTTCTGTGGTGGATACCGTATAATTCAATTTTTCTGCGGTGGATGCCGTATAATTCAATTTTTCTGTGGTGGACGCCGTATAATTCAATTTTTCTGCGGTGGATGCCGTGATTTTACTCCAATCCATGGTGATTTTACTCCAGGTGATTTTACTCCAATCTTTGGTGATTTTACTCCAATCTTTGGTGATTTTACTCGAAACCCTGGCGGTTTTACTCCAATCCATGGTGGTTTTACTCCAATCCACGGTGATTTTACTCCAATCCATGGTGATTTTACTCCAAACCCTGGCGGTTTTACTCCAGGTGATTTTACTCCAATCCATGGTGATTTTACTCCAATCCATGGTGGTTTTACTCCAATCCAGGGTGATTTTACTCCAGGTGATTTTACTCCAATCCATGGTGATTTTACTCCAGGTGATTTTACTCCAATCCATGGTGATTTTACTCCAGGTGATTTTACTCCAATCCATGGTGGTTTTACTCCAGGTGATTTTACTCCAATCCATGGTGATTTTACTCCAATCCATGGTGATTTTACTCCAAACCCTATCGGTTTTACTCCAATCCATGGCGGTTTTACTCCAACCCATGGTGATTTTACTCCAATCCATGGTGATTTTACTCCAACCCATCGTGATTTTACTCCAATCCATGGTGATTTTACTCCAGGTGATTTTACTCCAATCTTTGGTGATTTTACTCCAACCCATGGTGATTTTACTCCAATCCATGGTGATTTTACTCCAGGTGATTTTACTCCAATCCTTTGTTATTTTACTCCAATCTTTGGTGATTTTACTCCAATGCTTGGTGATTTTACTCCAATCTTTGGTGATTTTACTCCAGGTTATTTTACTCCAATCCTTGGTGATTTTACTCCAACTGATGGTGATCCGCGCGAAGAAAATTGAAGCCAAAATGTTCCTTCGGCTTTATTTCCGTCGGATATGGCGTAAGACTCCCATGGCATTGGGAACTTATTGTTCTTACTTTCTCATTTCAATGTCCGGCTTTCTTGATTTCTACCGAATATTTGAGCCTTTGCGTGAATATCTGGGAGTGCTCCTCAATTTTCTTTTGATCTACTGCGTTTTAAAGAAGTCGCCTTCAAATATTGCAAGATATAGTTTTCTTCTTATAAATTGCGCCATTTCCGACTCTTCGTTGAGCCGCGTCTTATTCACTACGGTGATGGCGGCTATTATATCTGTTATGGGTACTGTAAATATATCAGCTGGAAGAGCTGCATCTGGGGGTATTTCTTCTTTTTTTCTGCTGAATATATTTTTTTTGTTTCTGTGGTGGATGCCGTATAATTACGATTTTTTGCGGTGGATGCCGTATAATTCAATTTTTCTGTGGTGGATGCCGTATAATTCAATTTTTCTGCGGTGGATACCGTATAATTCAATTTTTCTGCGGTGGATACCGTATAATTCAATTTTTCTGCGGTGGATACCGTATAATTCAATTTTTCTGTGGTGGATACCGTATAATTCAATTTTTCTGCGGTGGATACCGTATAATTCAATTTTTCTGCGGTGGATACCGTATAATTCAATTTTTCTGTGGTGGATACCGTATAATTCAATTTTTCTGCGGTGGATGCCGTATAATTCAATTTTTCTGTGGTGGACGCCGTATAATTCAATTTTTCTGCGGTGGATGCCGTATAATTCAATTTTTCTGCGGTGGATGCCGTATAATTCAATTTTTCTGCGGTGGATGCCGTGATTTTACTCCAATCCATGGTGATTTTACTCCAGGTGATTTTACTCCAATCTTTGGTGATTTTACTCCAATCTTTGGTGATTTTACTCGAAACCCTGGCGGTTTTACTCCAATCCATGGTGATTTTACTCCAATCCATGGTGGTTTTACTCCAATCCAGGGTGATTTTACTCCAGGTGATTTTACTCCAATCCATGGTGATTTTACTCCAGGTGATTTTACTCCAATCCATGGTGATTTTACTCCAGGTGATTTTACTCCAATCCATGGTGGTTTTACTCCAGGTGATTTTACTCCAATCCATGGTGATTTTACTCCAATCCATGGTGATTTTACTCCAAACCCTATCGGTTTTACTCCAATCCATGGCGGTTTTACTCCAACCCATGGTGATTTTACTCCAATCCATGGTGATTTTACTCCAACCCATCGTGATTTTACTCCAATCCATGGTGATTTTACTCCAGGTGATTTTACTCCAATCTTTGGTGATTTTACTCCAACCCATGGTGATTTTACTCCAATCCATGGTGATTTTACTCCAGGTGATTTTACTCCAATCCTTTGTTATTTTACTCCAATCTTTGGTGATTTTACTCCAATGCTTGGTGATTTTACTCCAATCTTTGGTGATTTTACTCCAGGTTATTTTACTCCAATCCTTGGTGATTTTACTCCAACTGATGGTGATCCGCGCGAAGAAAATTGAAGCCAAAATGTTCCTTCGGCTTTATTTCCGTCGGATATGGCGTAAGACTCCCATGGCATTGGGAACTTATTGTTCTTACTTTCTCATTTCAATGTCCGGCTTTCTTGATTTCTACCGAATATTTGAGCCTTTGCGTGAATATCTGGGAGTGCTCCTCAATTTTCTTTTGATCTACTGCGTTTTAAAGAAGTCGCCTTCAAATATTGCAAGATATAGTTTTCTTCTTATAAATTGCGCCATTTCCGACTCTTCGTTGAGCCGCGTCTTATTCACTACGGTGATGGCGGCTATTATATCTGTTATGGGTACTGTAAATATATCAGCTGGAAGAGCTGCATCTGGGGGTATTTCTTCTTTTTTTCTGCTGAATATATTTCCAGATATGCTATTATTATCATGTTCTACGGTAATCTGTCCACAGCCCAGTTGGCTTCTTTCATCTATCGTTGGTACATTCTCTACTACGATTCGCCTTCAAAGAAGCAGATTATTGCTTTAATTAGCCTCCTGACCAGTCCAAATGTTATATTTTTCATCGTCTGTTCGGTTAGTTTATGGTTGAAGAAGAAAGCGCTGCTTCAGATTCCATTAGTTCAGGATAACACAGACGAGGACTACCGTGAAATAGTTCTGATGCTCCATCCCGAAGAAGCAAATTCCTCAATGGCTACTTTCGGAGTCCCAGAAGTTTTCACAGATCTTCGTGGTTCCGTTCCAACCTACTGGATGCTCATCTCCGCTTTTCCCATTACAGCAATTGTCTTCTTTATTCGTTGGAGAATTCTGGCCTTTCTGGAAAAACAGAATGTCATCAGTGAACAGAGCAAGAAAATGCACCGATCTTTACTGCGCGCGCTGTCCTTCCAAGCCATCCTGCCCCTTTTGTATGTCGTCAGTGGCTTGTCTAATTTGACCCATAACTTTTACTTGAGCCCATATCTTGACAAAGCTTTTAATGAGGTTAAATTGTCATTTTTCTGTGGTTTTATTCCTGTCTTGGCTCCTGTTTGTTCTTTGTATTTTGTAGCTCCTTATAGGACATTCGTGGGAGGATTGGTCGGCATTAAGTCGCCGGAAACCACTCCCATTGTCGTTAGCACGTCACAATAAAAATCAGCAAGAAGACAACTATTTATTGATGCTTGTGAGCAGATGTATAGTAGAGATCATTGGAATTGCTCCCCCACCCACCCCTAATTGACAGTTTTGCTCATTTTGTCAGTTGTGCTGAAGGTTCGAGTAAAAATCATCATTGACACGCTTTTTCGCCGTGATGTAATCTACAAAAGGCTGCATGGCATTAGTACCAACTGGTCGCCACTAACGCCTCGACATGACGAGATTTTCAACTTCTGATAATAGGAACTCGTGTAGAAAATAGGAAGAGTGGTATGGAATTTAATCCAGATATTTCAGTTGTCGTCGTGTCTTGGCGCTGCCCAACGTTGTCCCTGATGCCGCAGTCCCGAATGTCGATCATGTTCTACCCTCTTCGAATCCTGCGCCCCAGCCGTCGTTTCCTCCGGGTCCAATTCATAGGTTTTCCGTAGATTTCCTTTGTCTTCCATGCTTTTCTACATTCCTCCGCATCCACTGGCTCGTTTTCTGTCTTGTCAATCGCTGCTTTTGTTTCCTCTCTGATTCTCAGCTTTATGACTTCTTTGTACCATTTGACTAACGGGAATTCCGTTTGCCTGTCTTCCTCGTACAAATTGACAGTTGTTTTGACAATTCCATTTCCAATTCGGCAGTCCACGGGCAGCGGGATTCGGTAGATAGTTCCTCTCCTTTGTAGTGATGAGCCATCATCCAGCCCTAGGCTCCTAAAAATCTGTGATTTACCTTGCCAGAGCTTACTTTTCGCGGTCGCTTCTGTTGAATGGTGATAGAATTTCATGACAAAATAATTTGAAGAAATTTATGTTCCTGAAAATATTCCGTAATCAAAGTATAAAAGAGAAAAAAATTGCTTTTTAGGAAAGTGACCTGGAGTGTAAAAACTGAGTGAGGCAAAGAAAAAAGGACAACTGCCGACACCGCAGCAGCGTGTGTGTCCGTCTATTGATTTCCTGCAAGAGAGTGTTCTGCCCAATAACCAGTTCAAACAGCGTTTGGACTTCTATTCCTTTTCTCTTCATTTCCCCATTTCTTCCGCCTTTTCCTCTCCTTTTAAATTTTAATTATGAACTATATTCAGGAACATAAATTTTCTCCTTTTTCCCACACATCGCGAAGGTCAATAGAAGAACTCACACATACCCTCCTGTCCTTCTAACAGAAAGAGCTCGGATTCATTATGATGCTGCCATACTCCCGAGTAGAAGAGAAAAATTGGCAGCAGGTTACAACTCTACTAGCAAAAGCCCGACACACCAGGGATCGCCGGCCCGCGCTTTCTGTCTGTGATCACTTTCTTTATCTCATAGTTCTCCAGTAAATATATGTAATATTAATCTTTTGTGCCGTCTAAATTAGGGACTCGGATCGAATAGAAACATACCAGTCTTTGTATTAAAAATTGTTTATTGTTCCATAAAAATAGTTTAAAAAAGGTGTGATACAAGGTCATGAGATCAATTTATCAGAGGGAAATTAGGCGCGTTCTCCGCGGATACGGCGAGCCAACTGGATGTCTTTAGGCATAATGGTTACACGCTTAGCGTGGATGGCGCACAAGTTGGTGTCTTCAAAGAGACCGACGAGGTAGGCTTCAGAAGCTTCCTGCAAATTTGGAAATAAAAAAATCATGGGAAAAAGCGAACCTGAAGAGCTCCAATGGCAGCAGATTGGAAACGAAGATCAGTCTTGAAATCTTGAGCAATCTCACGAACGAGACGTTGGAAAGGAAGCTTGCGGATGAGAAGCTCAGTAGACTTCTGGTAACGACGAATCTCACGAAGGGCTACAGTTCCGGGACGGTAGCGATGGGGCTTCTTGACTCCTCCGGTCGATGGGGCCGATTTACGGGCAGCCTGGAATAGACAGTAAATTAATTCAGGAGATGTTACAAACCTTGGTAGCAAGCTGCTTACGGGGAGCCTTTCCTCCAGTAGATTTACGGGCAGTTTGCTTGGTACGAGCCATTACTGTAAATTATTAAAATTAGAAAAAAAAATCAATAAAAGAAGCGATCAATTAAAGAAAAAATGATAAGGATTTCGAAATATGGGATCATGTTGATCTATTTTAGACAGGTGCCAAATGATCTTTGATCACTTCTAATTTGCCTGCGTAGCATTGCCTGGGTAAACATTAGATACGCAGGCGACGCGCTGATTGCTCACTCGATCCGGTTTAATTCCCCACAGGTAGATAACAAAAAGGAGAGAGACCCAGGAGTAAGAAGAAAGCCCGGCTGAGTATCTAATGGCTAATCCGGGATCAATGAAATTTCCTGCGTAGGCCACATTTGATCCTCAGTTAGGATTAGCAGTAAAATCCCCGGCTGGGCCCAAAAAGTATCAAAAAGACCTCAGAATTAGGTCAGGGACAGGCGGGGACAAAGCGGCAGGGGACCCTGATTTCGCAATCATACAGTACTCCGTAATAAAACTTGAATTTAAAAAAATATTAGGAACTAGGCTCTATAATTGGTAGCACCAATACAGCGGGCAGGCATAGGAGGAAGTGCGGCGGGCATGGGCGCAGGCGACTAATTTAAGCCAGCCAGCCAGGGGACCAGAAGAGGAGAAGAGAGAGGAAAAGAAAAGGCAACCGCACAAGAGAAATACAAAAGTAAGAATGGCTCTGAGGAAGCGACGCTCCGCATCCCCTTGTGAAAGCGTCAGCGTCGGTTTCCGCGAAGCGTCTCGTGACTGAATCTGGCCACGAGCCAAGTGGAACAATCAATAACCACGCCCACTTTTCTATGGAAAATTTAATATTTATCTAAAGTGGTGGCAGACAGGGCCAAGTGACGGAGGAGATCGAGGGGACCAGAAATATCGAAAAATTAGAAAATTTTGATGTAAAACTCGTGTTTTTAACTGATTTTTACTAATCACAGCCACGTTTGCACTGACAGCTGTGTAATTCTGTTTACTCGATTGGTTTGGAATAATCATGTGACGGATTGGAGAAAATTCGACGGGGCCAAGTGGGAAAGACTCTTATCTCATGGACCGACCTCAAAAATACTCGAAAATTACCAATAAATCACCGAAAACCTTGAATTTTGATAATCTCTCTAGTGGAAAAATATATTTTCCAACATCGCCACCAAGTTGACACCCTATGCCCCGCCCATAATTGCAGGCACCCAGTGCATTTGGGCGGGAAATGGCAACAAAACACGATGGGCAGATGGTCTTATAGAAAACAGGCTGTAATTGGTTCTGTATTGATTATTTTTGAGTAAGTTTTTGAAATTCTGATAATCAACAGGTTTTCCAGGAGCTTATCGGCTAGCCTGGATTCCCAGTAGCAATGGATCATCGATTAGAAACGGCTCACTGCTATGGGTATTCATCTGGGAAAAGTATTTTCGATCCGATTAGATTAGAAAAATAGAAAAATTTAACGAAAATGGAGATCCACTCTTGCTCGTCACGTGATGAATCAGAAACGCATGGTTTGTCTCTTGTTTTCCTTATATTTTCCCCTATTTCTTTCAGATTCAATGGGAATGTCACACTATTCATTAATCAAAATGTTTTGCAATCCGTCAACACAATGGAAGTATCCAGAATTTTCAAGAAACATGTAAAAAACTTGATTTATAATGGAAAACGAGTGGAAACGAGGTAGGAAATGGCTACACCAAAGAAAAAATTGGGTTAGTCATTGGCCTTCCACCGTTTCTTTATTTTTTACTTTCAGATTATCACGTAAAAATGGAGAAAAGATTTATTGTTCCGATTGGAGTTCATGACATTTTATTTTGGATCATTCGATAAACTGACATGTGTTTTCATAGATAAACTCCGGCCACCTTTTCCGAAATACCGTTCCCTATCCGATTTTGCATCTAAAAGCCAAGGTAAGATCAGAATTTGGAGGATTCCAAATATTTATTTTAGAAATTTCAGAGCTTTTTTAAACGAGAAAAACTAATCTCCCCATGAAGAATCAGAACAATACCACAGATTGCCAGAAACAGACAAAACACTCCAATGGTACTACTTTATTGCAGAAAATGAGTATCGTATCGAGAATCTTGACGTAAATCTTTATTCCTATTCTTCTTTTCTTGTTCTGCTTCGACTTTTAGCTGCTAAAAATTGATATTCATGGAAATCTCGAGTAAATATCCTACCAGGAGTTCTCCTTGCCGTTGCTCTAGTCGTCCTTCTTACCGGTTCCGGTGTCGGATCTCTCCAAGACAACTTCCCTACTGGTGATGCTTCTTCCAGTAATAGTTTTTCCTTCTTTGGTTTACTTTGCAGCCATCCAGTGGGTAATGAGAGCAATTTCCAATATTTTGCTGAGGATAAAATGACGAGAATCTGCAAGAATTAAGGCTATTGGGATGAAAAACTCACTGAAATGACGAGGAGGACAATCTGAAGAGCTAGCGGAATTCCAAGAATGATTTTCCGATAAAATTGGTTCAAATGATGGCCGAGGGGAGAAATCCAACCAAAGAGAACCTTACCAATCAAATCCAACAGAGGATCGATGGGATTTACGTCGAGGAATGCCCATCCAACATGAGACTGGAACTATTTTTAGGAAGAATACTGGTTCTCTACCTCGATAAATCGCTGACAATCTGATTTTTCTGCTGAAACAGTCAAAAGACTTGAAAGGAAATCGGACATTTTGAATTCTTCACCATGAAGGCAGGGATCTTTACGGGTTGAAGTGGCAAGGCGAGAGGCTACCGCTTCCTGAAAAAAGATTTTTCAATGTTCAGAAGCTTAGAAATCCGTATGAGTTCCTTTAGAAGTTGAAAAAATCCCACTTACCTTGTAAAATTTGTAATAAGAAACCGCATAACAAGCCAGGAAAAACGGCGGTATGATGTATTTCAAGTAGGCAAATCTGAACAGGAATTTTTAGCTTGAAATAGGCGAAAATCCCTACTTTTTACTTCTTACTCGTTTCACAGATAGCCTGGCCTTAAAAATACGATAAATAAAGAATAAATTTAAGAAAAATGAGATCAAAAAGAGATAATTTATTCCATAATTATGGAAAATACCATCAGGAGCCTGTAAATAATGAAAATCTAATAAAACTCGAAGGAGAAACGCACCTGGATAAGTTTCGGCTGCAGCAAATCGACTAATTCTTTGTTCAATACGGATTCTTCGGAAATATACAGCCTGAATCAGGAGAATCTACTAAAAAATAAGAAATATAACCAACTTCACGAGGTTATCTCGCTCCGGACAGGATCCACTAGTTGGACATCGCTTGGATTCAACATTTTCCAGAACAGAAAGCAGAGATTTTTGTGAATCAGAGTTCAAAATTGAATTTACTCGAAGATTTTGCTCTTGTAAAGGTGAAAATCTGGAAAATCGACTAAAAATGAAAGAAAACCTCTTACCGAAGGCATAAACCCGTCAAACTATTGTAAAAATCCCCTCTTTCAGCTAAAATTGAGCTGAGATAACTCCGAAATGACAATTGGTTCAGATCGGATGAAGTTGACATTAGAAGACGACCGAATTTTTAACGCCAGAGGGAAGAGGTGCAAATAGGAAGCGCAAACAACCAGCGTAGCGCAATCTTTTCGAAACTCTCTGTTGTTGTAATTCGGAAGAGGCAGATCAATGGTCAATTGAGGAGGAATGGCAGTAGCACGTGGGGCGCATACGCAACAGAGGGTCAGCGGGGTGGCTGGCGTAAGAATTCGTAAGAGTGGCAAATGGCCAACAGGAGAAGGTAGGGCTGTTTTTTAGTGTTTTTGACTGCTAGCCAGGTGGACAAGGGCTCAAATGGGTGTAAATGAGCCGATTTGTAGCTATCTGGATCGTTTTTTCTTGGTTATTGTGATTTTTAATGAAGAATTGTCCTGCTGATAGGTATAATCGACTCGTCCTCTAATTTTTCACTCTATTTCCGGTGGTATTTAAATGTTTCTTTGCAAAAACTTTAACATGACCTAGGGCTCTTCCAAATGCTGGTCCATTTTTTGCTTCTTCGTATTCTATTCCTGACCACCGAATGGTTATTCCCACTAAGTCTTAAAAAATTAGCTATTCGGCTTCATAGTGTACCAGTTTGTAACTTTTCCTGGGTATCGTATCTTTTTTTGTCGTTTGCCCGAAAATATCCGTCCTACCGAGGGCAAAAACCGAATTAGTGGCCCTTTTCATGTTTCTTATCCCAAAAACGAATAAAAGCGGGAGAAACCACCTAATTTCAGTCCCCAGAAAGGTATCCTAATATTCCCCAGCTTGTTTTCGAGTTTTGCGATGTCCTTACGCGGTTCTAGTTCAGATGACCTTTAGTTTTGCAATTGCGCATATCGTCCTGCAGATCTTGGTTTCTGCTGCATGACTAGTAAAGATTTGGATCGTTTACACTTTTCTGGTAGAAAACAGGCTGGTAATCAGATATCCTGGCCGTTACAAAGCAATATGCGACGCATTTCTTCAAGATTCCCTCCATTCTCATCGTCGTTTCCCCAACAACAATGCAAAACTTGTAAAAATTCATAAACTTCATTAATAACATATAATTTCAAAAAGCAATATACACCGCTTTACATACACACATTTTGGTTCCAAAATCGATAAAAAAGGCTCTCTATGGACCCGTCATACAACCAGATTTCTTGTAAAATTACACATATTACAATTTTATACGAAAAAAGGAGGAAATACCCATGAGGCAGTGAAAAGAGGCGAGGGGAAAGCTCAAGGAAATTGAAAAAGGACTAGCAGACAGCTTCTGCAAGTTCAGTCAGAGGCTCAAGAACCGGGCGGAATTTGGATCGCCGCTCAGATGGGCGGCGTTCTCGTGGCTCGTCGCTGGCTCTCTCCGCGTCTTGTTCAGGACTCTGAAAAATGGTTGATTACTACCGTTCTACGATTTTTGATCCTCAGACGGCAAAAAAACATTTGGATTAATTGCTGGCGCCTGTCTCGAACACTTCTACATGCACTCGGGCAACTGGCACGACGCCAGCCAGCACATCGGCTGTAAAGGTTCTCGCTCTCGTTTCCACTTTGATTAACTGTCTCCCATTTTATCAGAAATCACGTGTGGGAAGCGGCAGGGCGCTGTACTAAGAAGAAAAATTACCTGTGGACGGGAAGGAATCGCTTGGGTGAGGTAGACATCAGGCAGGAGGCAGTCGGGCTGAGCATCATCGCGGACAAGACGAACACTGCCAGCATTTCCTTTGATGTGCTGCTCGAAGGCGATGAGTTGCCTCCAAAAGCCAAGATTGGGACGAACCATGGCTCTCTTGGCCTTCATCAAATGGTAAGCGTCACGGAGATTTCGGCATCTGGAAGGAATTTTATTAAATTGGGATTTTTTTGGAATTTTCTCACCTGTATTTTGTCAAGAAAGCAAGACAGATTGAAGCAGAACGCGAGACACCCGCTACACAGTGTACCAGAACTCGTCCGCCATCAGCAATAATTGCTTGAATCTGAAAAACAATTTTAAATTTGACGGTCAGAGTTCATTTTCTTGGCCTGTAACCGCCCCAATTACTCAAGGACATCTACGTCAAAACAATGCCCTTTTCCTTTGAGTTTGTTCTTCGAGTTTCGGTCTCCATAAGATTTTATAAGTTCTAGCCATGTGACTGATAAGGGCAATGATAAGAAGCCAGCCTTTTACTTATACTAGACAGAAAGTTTAGCCACGTGATGGGAAGAGGAAGTAGGGCGCGTAAACAAAGAGTTCGAAAAACAGCTTGTTTTACGGGAAAATGTCAGGGAAAAAGCCAGCCAGCCTGTTTTCTCGCGCGTCTCCCCATTTTTGAACGACGACACGTGATGATGAAGCATTAGGCGCGCTAAGAAATTCTCTCTTTCCCAGTTCTCCGCTGGTATTTTCTCCCCTGGTTCCGCACGTAGTAGGGCAGAAGGACAGAAGAACAAACAAAGAAGAATCACGGGTCGATAAGAGCTGTGTTTCACTGAAGCGCCGCAGTTACGCAACAATTGTCCCCTTTAATCCTAGACATTCCTCGAGAAATATGCCCATTTCTGGTAATTTCCCCGCCGTCTAGTCACCTATTTACACTGCCATGTGTAGCTCGTCGGAGATCGCTCTCTCTTGTTGTTAGTGTTGTTGTTTTTTTCGGGCCACCAGAAAAGGGAAGACAAATATTGTCAGGTTTTCCCCAGGTAAAAAAGTAAAGTCATGCGGCTTTGATCTTCGCCCCTGCGCGTGTGTAAAGCGTCTGGTCTCATGGCTAACAAATTGTAGTCCCCCGGCTGACTCAAGGAAGTGAAAATTAGCCTGCTCACCTGATCGGATTGAAGCTCTAAATGAGGGTAAATGTATGTTTGGGGAGTGTCCTCCAGCCACAGCTTGGTTCTCTGGATGTCTCCCAAGCTTCTAAGATTTGGAACCTGGAAAAATACTGTAATTTTGAGAGTAAATGGCTGGTTACCTCATTTGTGGCGTTGATAATGTGCGTAATTTTATTCTTCTTCATCTCCTCGCCGGTAAGGGAACTCACACCGCAGATAAAAAGTCCCGGGATGATTTCACTAATTTGAGCATATTCTGGATTGACACGAAACGATATGGACATGACGCTGAAAATTGTCTAATTTTTCGGGTTATAATTCAAAAACGAGAGAGACTGAGAAACGGGAATTGTTTTAAAAAATTGCACCGAGAAAACGCATCAAGGAACTTTATGTAGGGCAGGAACGTCTCGTGGGGCTGATAGGCGCCAGGGCCACGTGCTTCCCGTAGCCCCGGCTTGTTTAGATGGGGACATAGGCACCAGCCAAGAGGCGGGGTTTCAATTTGTGACCCCGGGAAGATAGCAATACAATTGGAGGAGAGAGCGGGGAGAAAAGGTCGACCATGTGACAGCCGGACCAGAGTGCGTTCATTCTCGTGGGTCCCCGGGCGGTGGACAACAGAGAAGGAGGAAAGATTATCAACCGCGTTGTTTTTAAATGGAACTGCGTGGTGTGAGCCGGTGTCCATTTTCATTTCGTAATTAGAGTAAATATACTCCTAAAAATTCTTGGAGATCTCGAAGTGATCACACTTCCTCCAAGAAAAACTTTTATGTTGACGGGAACTGTCAATTTTGTCCTATAGCAATAATAATATCGTTGTTTTGAGCGGGTGTGATACTTTAAATATTGCCTCTCCTCCAGGAGAAGAAGTAGAAGATCTTCGGTCATTATTACTGGCTGTCATTGACAGATAATGAGGAGGCCATCTGAAGACGAACCTACGTCAGATGGGGGAGAAAAATGACGGGGGAAAAAGAGATGTATGCGGGAAAATTATCAGAATAGATTAATTGGCCGCAGACGCAGGTGAACTGAGAACACGAATGGTCGGGGAAATGAGGATTGCTACATTCTAGTGGCCGGAATATTGGCAAATATCCGGGAGGTTCAGATTTTTACCAATTTTGCCAAAAATCTCCGATTTTTGTAGTGTAATCCCTACGCGCCCATTGTCTCCGTGTGGCAATCCGCTGCATGTCCCAATTGTACAGGTTTTGTAATACAATTCGGCGGTTTTTTTTCCCTAATCTTCTCATCCTTGAAGGAGGCCCTTTGGCGTGAGAAAAAACTGGAACAGGATCCTAAATTAGTCAAAAATCTCCCACGAATTTTTTCCCGGATATAAGGCTACCCCCAGTCAACATAATTTTGAGGGAAAAGAAGTGAAAACAGCTACAGTTTTATGAAAAGAAAGAGCGAAAACAAACTGTGAGAAGAAGCAGAATAATGGAGACACGCCGCGCGCATGTGAAAGCCCAAGGGGAGGAGGTTTTTGCCCCATCTGAACTCGAAAACAACATCCGGCGTCGGCTGCTGTTCTCTCATCTTCTAACAACATAAAGAACATGTCAATTAGATAGAGAGGACTGTTTTCTGCGTCAGAGAAGAATAAAAGTGTGATGATTGGCCCGAATGTCACAAGGGAACAGAGATTGCAACAGCTGAGCGATGGCAGGAAAAGAAAACCAGGAAAAGAGGGGGTGGAGCAATAAAATTTCCGCCCAATTTTAGGTCATAACTTTCTCCGACTGTCGTCTTATCTCCCTCCGGGAACTCCTGATAACCAGAGAGAAGAAAAGCTGAGCACATGGTTCTTTGATAAGGAAGCACCTGTCTCGTCGTTTTCCTTCCAATAAAGAAAAAAAGGAGAGAAAATAGAGAGTTCAAGGACGGAAAAGCCCTGGGTAAACTCGGATTAGCAGCAGGTCGAACAAAGAAAAACTGCTTGGTGGCCTGATCGCAGATGTTTGGGTGCGCGGGTTTCTTCCGTTTTTAAATATTACACTGTATCGAACTGGAGAGAGAGGGGGTCAACAGTAATTTTCAAAGACAATCATAAAAAGGAGGAGAAATGAATCAGAAAAGGGGACAGTCGACAGCAATATTTCGAAATTTTTGGGAAATTTCTCTGGAAAATCGTCATTTCTTTCAAAATTTGAAAACTTTGAAGAAAAGGCGAAAATATTTGGGAAAAAGAAGACGCGGAGCCGGCTTTGATTAAAGGATCTATGCTCTGGAGGCCCCGCTGGAGAAGGAGCAAAGATCCAAATCGTCACTCAATTTCTCCTCAAGAATTTATAGCCATTTTTGGTCGCTGAACCGCACCGGAACAGAGATATGCATCCATAAACACAGAAATTGTTATCAAAAACTTCCGACAACAATAAAAGGCAATAACAAAGAAAAAAACAGTTCGAAAAAAAAGGGAAAGGGAAGAAGAAAAAGGAAAGGGAAACCCGAGTACACGGGCCAAGGAGAGCAGTTCAAAGCTTTGAAAGCCTGGGGAGAGCGCGCAGGACCGGGCGGAGCTTGTTGGTCGTCTCTCTTTCACGTGAACGAGGCATGAACCAGCTGACCTAAAAGCCCCCGCAGGAAGAAAAAGAAGAAGCTGGGCTAACTGTTGCGAAAAGTGGCATGATTTTAGAGAAACAGAGAAGGTTTAGTCAAAGAACAGCAGAGGAGTCATTTTCGCTCAAAAGTCGGCTGTTTATTTGAGAAATTCAAGGCGGAAATAGCCAATTATAAACAAGGAATGTGCAATTTTCTTCCTGGTTTTTTTGTGTAAGGCGAGTCAAACCGATGACCGACGACGGCTATTCATGGATGTGTCTAGTCGCGGGGAAAAATACGCATTCCGGTCAACTGATCGGCATCCAGGAATAAAATAATACTTGAAGCAATTCTACAAAAATTGCTCTACACAGTAACCTCGGAATTTAAAAAGAAAAATCTCCCTTCTGGCGAATATCACGAGGCTCATTCTTGCCCAGTCAGGGGGAAAATTAACTACATATAATTTAACCTCATAATCTATTCGACCGTGATATTTATCTAGCGAACTATGTTTTCCATTAAATTTTCCAAGGGTAAAATTCTAGATAACTGGACAGGTCCTGGAATACTTCAGAGAAGTGAGTGACTGTGTGTTTCCTCCACCCAAGGTCAAAAAATTTGGATTCATCAAAAACTGTCATATTCCTCAGGCTGTTTACTACATTTCCCAGACAGGATAAAAACAGCCCCCCTCCCATCCCGTGTCAGCCTGTGGCTGCCCTCGATGGTATGTCTCATTTTTGTTGTTGATCTGTTCTTTCTCTGAATAATAACCTCGGATTTCATTGTTATAGGACAATATACAGCTTCTCACCCCAAATCAGCTGATCTCTGTGTGAAAATAGGAGAGGAATAGGAAACCGTCTATAAACTGTTGTCTGTGTTCGAGGTCGCCATGTGACAGCGCTGGGAGAAATTGAATACCGTCGAGCAGAGATTGCCGCATTCCTTTTTCAAAACAAAAAGAGAAAAGCATAGGAATTTGACCCAAATTCCTAGGGAAGGTGATATTTGCTTTAAATTAAGTAGGAGCGGGAAAAACGCCTGGCAAAATAACAATGTTTCAAGCTGTTTTCGGGTGGTCTCAATGTCTAATCAGTTGTTTTCAAAGGGGCCAGAAGGAACCACAAAACGTATAAGAGGCTTTTAACTAGATTCCTTGGAGGAGAAGTCAAAACAGGTGGTTTAATTTGATAAAGGGGCGCGCTTACTGATTCCTCAACTCAAATTTCGGGTCTTCTGTCCAAACTAGCAAAAAATCGTAGGTCAGACTTCAATATTTGATGTCTACGCCTGTGGTAAACACAAAAACCTTCCGCTTTGAACTTTTATCAGCCCTGGAAATAGTCTCGAGAAAATTTCCCTCCCTCAAAAATGAACCCAAAGTTCAATATAGACAAAATTTGCACCTTGCCCCCGGTGCCTCAAAGGACACCTCATTAATATTAGCCCCCTCAGAGCTTACAGCCGGATGTAGCCACCCTTTGGCCCCAAGAAACCACGTGAATTTGTCAGACGTTCTTTGTACCAGAAGAGACCAGACTGAATCAGCCTCTTCCCATCTAAAAAGCGTCTTTTATGACTAATCGTCGGCTTATTTTCATCTCCGCCCTTGTGATAATCATACTCTTTTTAAAAATTGGGCTCCTCTTCACGTGATCTGACATATGTTGAAGGATATGAGAGATGAGGGCACTGTGTGAAGTAATAAAAGTATGAAAAATTGTGGAGTGATGCTGCCAGCTGAGCACTCAGGAGCCGGTTAAAAATAGAACAGGAAGGGGAAATACCAAACTGAGCCGGCGATTATGGAGGACAGGAACTACGTAAGAAAGTGGAAAGATTTGCTCACTTCAATTTTCTGACGACTTGTGAACATGGAGTACAGCAAATAAAAACCAAGAAAGACGACGAGTGTTGGCTTTTCTGCTCGGGTCACCTTTTGTACTAAAGTTTAAATGCACAACAATTAAATGGCGGCTTATTTTAACTAAAATAAAATTATATTCCAAAATTCTTCATCCGACAGCTGTCTACCAGAACTTTCACCAAATAAACTCCAATTTTCTAACCTAAGGCAATTCTCTCACTCGTCTGAATGGATCTCATAACGACAAAAACTCAAATTTTGTGTTAAACAGGAGGTGTAATCCATCTTGGGGGAAGATGAGAATTTCCTAGCTAAGATTTTTTCCCAGAATTGCCCTCTAGTCTTTAGACATCGATTTTCACCAGTACCAGAATATTCGATATTTTTGACCACTGCCATATCCAATTTATGTGGTAATTTAAAATTTTTCTCTACAGTAATTTTGTACATCTGCGGCTGACTGTTTTAAAGAAAAGATTTCATCATTTGCAGAAACATCCCGTCTATTTCCAGTTCTCAAAACGCTGCAAATCTTACATCAATGTCACAAGTTTTTTTTGGGAGAAGTGAGATTGAATCAGCGTTCGGGGTCGAGACAGAGAAAAATGACATGGAGAATGCCCTGTCCTTCACTAATCCCCATTCTTGATAGCGACGTCAATGAAAAACGCCTGCAAAGTGCGGTGCTGGTGGTACCACCGGAGTTCTTCTTCTGCGAGGGAGGATCGGCTCGATTTTTGTATTTGATTGTCTTGCGAAAATCAAGGGGTTTTCCCCCATTTTGTGCAAACTTTAAAGAACTATCAAACTTGCGGAGTTTTCGCAGTGTGTGTACGCGAGGGCTGTCCTGCGTTTTTACGAACGACGGGTGGAGGACATTTCACCTCGCAGAGACTTTGAGGAGCGGAATATCACAAACAATTGTGAAGAACGGCCAGATATTCACGTGAAAAGTTTTCGCAAATCGGATTTCTTCCCTTTTCTCGTTTTCTCATAAGCCAGACGACTTCTTACATCAGAGAGATTCTATTTCATACCCGGGATCAAGAATAAAATCTTGTATTTGTATAATTAGCCAGTTATTATGCAAGATTACTGTAATTTAAGACAACAACAAAAAGGTTCGGAAACGGAGATCAGATTCCCGAGTGAGGGGGAGCCCGTTGTACTTGGCAAAGCTCAAAAACAAAAAGGAAAGGAGAGAGGAGCGAGACTTCATCGACCAGAAACAAGGGATTTCAGGGGGCCAAGCGCTTTTTGAGAACGACTACAAGTTCTATTAAAGAAAAATATATACAGCTGCCGGATATAGAATATACTTCCAGTAATTCCAAACAGTTCCTGAACCAACTCGAAAAGATGGACAGCCAAAGGGGAGACTACGAATTTTCCAGCAGAATTTGTTTGATTTCAAGGTTATTTTCGTTTCAGGATCCTCGTTTCAGAATTTTTAAAATATTCAACTTCTGTATAATATTTTTTCCCGTATCCAAAATGAGCTTTTGCTCCTGAAAATAATGCGACAATCTCTGCCCGTCACAATTTGCCCAGCCGTTTTCCATGGCAGACAATGCATACCATCATTTTTCCCCAAAATTCCAGGCCTGTTGCCATTATCACCGATCAAAGAAGAGTCCGCTAACCGCTATCAGCATGTCCATCCGCCAAACGTCAGAAAAGAAGCTGTGAGGTCAGAAGAAGCCGCTGGCCAGAGTCCACCCGTTCTCGCTAATCCTCATGTTCCGCAAAATTGGCCCTGCTGTGATTCACGTGCTCTCCAGCCAGCTGCAAATACGGGCACATGTGGACATCACGAGCATTCCTCTTCGTTTTTTCCATTCTTCCCAAAAAGAGCGATGGAATTGTCCTGAAATCGAGCAGCCGGGGAACCAGCGATTAGTCGAGGGGTGATAGATGACACAGCGGGGAAAAATGCAACATTTCTGGTAAAAAGATGCTGGAAAAAGAGAACAGCTGAGAAATGGTGTGATCCTTTGCAACAATGATCAAAAGTGAAAGTTAAAGACGAAGGGGACGTGGAGAAATGGAAGAGAAATAGATTAATTTTTTGAAATTTTATTTATTAGCATCTTTTTCTTTTCTCGCGTGTGATCCTTTCTTATCTCCAGTTTTTATTTCTTTCTTAGTTCCAGCTGCTTCTTGATCATCTTCTAACCCTAAAAAATATGTCTCCGAAGAGATCATCAAAATTACCAAATTGTATTCGAGCTTTTTTCAGTGCATCTTCTTCCGCCGGAGATAATTTCTTTACTTTAGGAATCGTAGCTTTTGTTGGAATTCCCCTCGGATTGAAATCGTCGTCTTCTACAAAAATTTCAAGAAGAAAAAGAAGGCTTACCCCAACTAGCGTCCATTTGGAAATTAGACGAAAACAAAATTACCGCGGGCTATGAAGTAAACCGCCTGATAACCGCTATCAGGAGAAGTGTCCGCTGCAAATACGCAAATACGAGATGTTTTTGTGGTCGAAGGAAGAGGAAAACGATGGAGGGTCATTTTCTATAAGGACATCAAAGGGGGAGAATTCGCTGTAGTTGAATCGCTGGCACTGAGGTCATTTAAAAATTTATTTTCTGCTAAATACAAAACGAAATATGACGAAATGAGATAATTTAGTACCATAATTATAAAAAGAAAAGACTTTTTCCTAGTCGTTGCCGCCATATTTCCTGCTGCATTTTCCTGTAAGCGCATAATCATGTCCATATTGTTGGTCGTCGTATTCTTCTATATCCACTTCCTCATTAGCTAAACGGGATTCTTCTAAAGTAAAACAATAGCCCTGCTTAGGAATTGACTAACCCAATTTTTGTAATTCATCATAGTACTCCGCACCATCTCCATCGTTCTCATTTTCTTCCTGTTCTTCTGGACTTAATCCTGAATAAACATATAAAATCTGCGGCGTCTTTTTAAATTTACCAAATTGTCTTCGAGCATTTTCCAGCTCTTCTCCTACCTGCTCATTTTCTGATTCTTTTTGGGGTAATTCTTGATTTTCAATGGGAAGATCTTCAGGAATAAATTCATCGTCGTCTAGATCGTTTAAATAAGAAAGATAAATGAAATTTACCCCAGCTCGTAGACATAGCTATCAAGAAAATATACGAGAAATGAAAGATATGAGGAATAGTGGGAGTCAGGTGAGCAGCATGATAACAGGTGCTAGATGATTCATCAGATGCTACGCAAATACGAACTGTTTTATGGTCAAAGCATCTTCAAGTGGAGGATGAGGTCACCTATGCGCCATAGGCTACGCCAGAGGAGCAAGAAAGTGATAAATTTGATGTACCATTTTCAATGCTCGCTTGGTTAAAACTTTCAGAATTTTATTTGCTATCGGTTAATTTAATACATATTCTAGAGAACACCGACAAATTTTCGGCTGCAAGTTTTAGTTAATGAAAAATCTTTCCCCAAGTTGTCATCAGTATCGACGATATCTTTCTCCTCTTTGGCTATCCTCAATTCTTCTAAAACAGATAAAATACGGCAATTCATTGCTAAACTAACCTAATTTCAACTGTTCACGGTAACATCCGGGTATTTTTACATTTCTCGGCTGTTTCACAGGAGCTGGAAGGCCAGAAGCTTTTGCTTTCGCCTCCTTTTTGTTTTTCTTCTTGGGAACTATCCTTGGTTTTTCAGGAAGACAAATTTGGGGTGTTGTGGTCGTCCAGTTGCACAATTTATTCAAGTCCAACGATTTTGGTTGGATTTCTACTTTTTGGTTATCCGCAATTTTTCTGAATTCTTCTTCAACATGTGGCGGTTCGTCTATGTGCAGTGGTTTTGACGCTTTTTTTGGTTCCTTTGCATTCTTCACCATTTCCCTAATTTTCTTCATTTTCTGAAAAAAATATTTCTTTATGTATTTTTGAGGGTATACTTTCTTGCTGATAGGCTCAGTTGGTAAAATAATTTCCTTCTTTCCTGGTAGGATTATTCCAACAATCGAACACTTTTCCGGCAATTCTTTGCATATTTCCGGAGGTTTTGACTCCTCTTTGGACTCTTTTACAATTTTTGAAGTGGTCATTCCAATATTTTTCTCCTTTTTCTGAACGTTTTTATATTGATTTTCAAAGACGTACTTTCTTTTCTTTTTTGTTCAATGGCTCATTTGGTAAAATTTCTTCTTTCTCTGCTGGTAGAATTGTTTCAATAATCGAACACTTTTTCGGCAATTCTTTAGTAATTTCAATAATGGTAGAGGCCTTTTTAGCTTTCTCAATTTTCCTCTTCGACTCTTTTTCATTCGGAATCCCCTTTTCTTCCAATTCTAAACAAAATTATGCTCGTTTTGAAGAAATTACTTCTAAATTGTTTTAAGCGAGGTCTCTCTTTCGCTGGACGCTTTTCCAGCTTGTAATCACCATAGACTGAAGATACTTGATGAGAAAAAAATAAAGACTTACCAGGCATTTAAAAATATGCAGCGAGCTGTAATATAGACGGCGTGATAGCCGCTATCAGAAACGATGAGTTATCGATGCAAACGACTTTAAATAAACAACGACGGATGCTAATCTCTGCCTTATTCAGAAAGCAAATATTAATCATAATGAGGAAAAGATAAATTGTCTAACACACAATTTATGTGATTTTCAAATTATTAACAGGGATTTTTCTATTTCTTTCATATTTTTTACTGCATTTTCCTGTTAGCACGTAATCGTGTCCATACTGCAAATCGTCGTATTCTTCTATGTCTTTTTCCTCATGAGCTAAACGGAATTCTTCTAAAAATAGAAAATAGCCTGATTTCGGATCGGGGCAACCTTCTCTTTGTAGCTTATAATAAAAGTTATCGTCTAGTTTTCCATTCTTCGATTCATTTCTATTGGAAGTACCAAGTTTCGAATCTTTCGTATTCTGAGCATCTTCTTCCTGATCTTCTTCATCCAATCCTAAACAAAATTGGGAATATTATGTCTTTTTTTCAAATTACCAAATTCTTTTCGAGCCTTGTCCAGCTTCTCCTGCATCTGTTCATTTATTGGTTCTGCTGGATATGATTGACCATCTTGAGGTGGAGGAGGAGCTTGGTCTTCAGTAGGAGGTTTTGGAATGAAATCATCGTCGTCTGGATATTTCAATTGTAGAAGAAGGACAAGTGATGCTTACACCAATTCTTCGACATTATTATCAAGAAAATGATCGAAGGCGAGAAAGAAATGATCAAAAAAAAATAAAAATCAGTTGGACAGCATGATAACAGGTCCTGGGTGATTCATCTAAGACTGCAGATACGACAGAATAAGGAACAAGTGGAAGTTGTTGCAGGTTTATGACTGTCCGATTTGGAGCAAATAAAAGTCACAGCAGAAGCTCGATGAAACTTTTCATCATTTTTGAGCTCAATATCAACTGTTGCAAATGGGCAATTTTCGGCGTCCTTTTCCAAAGAACAGCTGAACCTTGACAAAACAATTTGACTCCATTGATGGATGGAATATTTTTATTTTACTTTTTTTATCATATTCTTCTTCGTAGCTAAAGATAATCCAAAATACGCAGACTTTCCTAAAATGTCGGCTCTGTTTTGAGAATTTCTTCCCTCAAAATCTTCATTCGATCTTCAGCTGATCAAATACTCGAAGAAAAACATGTATCTCTTATCTCATAATTTTCCTCAGCAAATAAACTACTGTATAAAATGGATCTCTCTTTACTGGAAGAGCCGGAAATCATGATACGTCTCCTCTTTTCTGCATTTCTTCTTGGTTCCTTTTTTGTTCTTGTCGTAAGGAAAACCTTTTCTATTTTTAAAATGCATCCAGGATGCCATTTCAATCCGCGCAGATGCCTGTAACCGGGCTTGTCTCATTTTTCATCAACAGAACAAAACCTTCTGTGAAGATTACTGTAAAGTCAATGAGGATATCCCAAATCCGAGTCTGAATTTCACTGGTGGATTCAATATGAAGGAAAGTTTGACGTAAACTCAAATAAATGGGCAAATTCAGGCTGTTCAGGCAATTGGTCATTTTGTCTGGGGGCTAATGAAAGAATTCACTGCTCTTATGAGAGATTTGACTGGGCTGGTTCTACCCATTGGAGGAAATCCATCCCAAATGAATCAAAACAGATGATTGTGATAGTAAAGATTTCTTTATTTTTTTGTGTGTAGCTCCTTCTACAGTCTGTAGACTACAGATCTCTGCATCATTTTTTTCTCAATTCACCTCGATCCTAACAAGAACCATCTGATCTTTTTGTCGACGGCATTCTTCAAGTTGATGTTTTCCTTTGCGTACGTCAAAAATGTCGAGCGAAACTATGACTGCGTTAAATTGTACCAATTACACCCTTTTGCGACCATGAAGTGGTATCTGAATTTTTTCCTTGCTCAAGTCAGGGAACAAAACAACACTTCTATTTTCCAGGCGTCCGGAGTATAAATTTTGAAATGTCGTCCAAGGAAGAAAATCTCATGGCAAGAAACAGCTGTTGATCGCATAACTGAAAAACATAAATGAGTTTCCGAAAGCAGGGACCGTGATTTTTTCTCTTGCAAAGAGTTGTTTATTGACCCCTCAACCAAAGAGGAAGTTGCCTGAAATAGTCTAAAATCGGATTAGGAATGTGATCTTCTGTAACCTTGGCCCGCCGTTTCTTTATTTAGAAACCTGGCAAGGTGTTTCCACATTAGTCATACATCCGGTAACTGTACAATTGGTGTTGACCCTTCAAATATGGTGGTTATTTTGATGAAATCATACCAAATCTTATCAAAAACCGTAGCATTACCAGCTGTATTCAATGCAAATATTGCAGCCATCCCTGTCGTGTTTTGACGCCCTTTCACCTCGGGTTCAAACATCTTACCACAACAAGATTGGTGGTATAAAAAGGGCAGAATAGACTCTGAAACCACATAGTCTCCTTTCTTTTTCTATTTTTAAAAATCCGAATTTCTAGAATGCGTTTTCTTTCTGTTGCCCTTCTTCTCGCCTTCGCTCTCCTTTTCGCCACCACGGTAGTCGACGCTCAGGCTAATTCCTGTGGAATTGCTGGTCGTGCCGGATGCATTGCTTCCTGTGTTGTCCAGGTAAATTTCTATTTCTTGTGGAAAGAAAAAGTGGATTTAGAACTGTGCTACTGGATCCTGTCAAGGTGGCACCTGCGTCTGTGCTCGCTGTGGAACTGGTCCAGGAAAGTAAAGAAGAGTTTCTGGTCGATTTACAAATCTTTTACTGAAATCGGTTTATAATAAACCTATTTAACCGCGTTTGATGTATTTTTGAATGAGCATTTAAAGGGAAGTATCTTACTTGAAGGTTACGGTCATTCAATGAAGGATTCCCGGATTTCGACGCTCATCAGGTTAGCCCTTTTTCGATGGCTCATTTACAGTCAGATCCCCCACTTTTTTTATCAACTGAAGCCCAAAAGTTACGGTAATATTCGCCGTATTTGAATTTTCCCCAAAAACTCCTGTTTTTTTAGTCATAGAAGCGATAAAATCAGCCTTTCTTATGATAATTCGATGGCAGGTGTCGCTTTTCCCTCCATAGCTTCGCTTCTCCGCGTGGTGAGATTCCCGCGTCCCTCCAGTCAACCACCTGCTCCTGCTCTGGAAATGTTCCCCGAACTTCCAACGACTCTTCCTCCCTCTCCGCCTCCTAATTATCCTGATGGTCTCGTGGAAGGTTACCCATTTCTCCATTCTTTACTAATTTTTTGTAGAAATTCCCCAAAAACGAGCAGAAATCTTGGGGATTGATATGGATTTGCATGTTGATTATTGCCTCATCAGGAAATATCCCAACAAACGGAGGAAATACCCCCATTTTAGTTGGACAGCTCCAATTGTAATACTCATGATTGGATTGATAATTTTTCTGGGAGGATACATTGTCGGCAATTTAATCCTGGGCACAGAAGAATTTCAACAACAAGGTACAGTAATCCAGCCTCTATTTAAATGATTCCTTTCAGTTGATGATAATGTCTTTCTGTTAAAATCGGGCTACCAGAAAATTTTAATAATTGGAGAGGATACTGTAACCATTTCACCGGACAGCATGGCCTACACAGATGAAGAATACGTCCAGTATAATTTTACTCTAATTTCCCAGCAACTGCAGCCTTTGTATGGGAGAAATCTGAATATTTCTATGGAAAAATATCAGGTAAGGCGGAGAATATGAGTAAAAATGGACTAATCTGGCGATTTCCAGATAGTTTTTGACGATGAAATTCAAAAGAAAACAGCAAACGACGGTTGCAGCCGGGAAGAGGACAAGCTTTGCCTCAAAATTACGAAATATGCCCCATTTGAGTCAGTATTATATTTTACCATTAAAAACAAATTTCCAGGCGGTATGAGGTGAATAAAATCGTCGTATTTTATACTCTAAAAGTGAACGGACAATTGATCAATTTTAAACGGTCTTTTAATGTAGAAATAGATGAGGATAAAAGAACTGCCATGATTTTGGAACACGTTCTAAAGAAGGTTTTTAAAGAACAGAAGAGGAAGACAGTTTAATGGATACGTATTTATTAGTTTGCTCGTTATAGTTGTACATACTTGAACTCGTAATAATAAATATCAAAATCAGAAAATTATGTTATTAGGGTGGGTCCCAAAAACTGCGAAAAGTCTCATATCTTTTGATTGCGATGTGCTATCTCCAAACGGTTTTCTGTTCTGGATAGCGCCCGGCCTGAGCACCTCAGCCCACTTGAAATTTTGGTTCTAGACCCACATGGTGAGTTTTGGTGAAGGGTCGAGGTTTTGAAAAAAATCACTTTCGGTCATTTTCGACGGGAAAACGACATCCTGCGATTTTTCGATCATAGAGGGGGAAGCATAACTTTTTATGCTGAGTACGATGGAATTAAAAAAAATTTAATACAACGGTCCTGGAGCGAAATAGACTAAGCTCAGCCGGTAAGTGGCGCTGCATCACGCAAACGACCAGGGTTCGGATCCGCCCCACCGAAAAACCTTTTTGCTTTTTTTCTTTTTGCTTTACTATCATCCTTGAGGTCAATTATGTACTTTTGTCAACTTTCAGCCAAGAAAATATTTTGAAAAAAATTTTAAACGGCGACTCTTCGGATTTTTACTGATTTTTCCGGTGTTTTCAGCAAAATTCCGCCTTTTTAGCGAATTTACATGTGGGGGCGATGTCTGTATTGGTTTTCTGAACTCCCACATATGTGGTTATTAGTTCCACGACCGTTTGAGCCTTACAGATAGGAGTATTTTTTTGGCAATCATCAACTAGAGGAGCTGGACCTATACTCGAATTTTCAGTTCATTTATAAGTTGAGTGGAATTGGTTCCAATCGCTTTCTCCGTGCAAAATAAGCCTAGATTTGCTCAAAGGGGCGATTTCTAGAGTGTGTGCGATTGTTTGTGGCCTGCATGGGGAAAAAATGCGAACGCACAGAGCTACAAATTTTTTTCAAAATATTTTCTTGGCTGAAAGTTGACAAAAGTACATAATTGACCTCAAGGATGATAGTAAAGCAAAAAGAAAAAAAAGCAAAAAGGTTTTTCGGTGGGGCAGATCCGAACCCTGGTCGTTTGCGTGATGCAGCGCCACTTACCGGCTGAGCTTAGTCTATTTCGCTCCAGGACCGTTGTATTAAATTTTTTTTAATTCCATCGTACTCAGCATAAAAAGTTATGCTTCCCCCTCTATGATCGAAAAATCGCAGGATGTCGTTTTCCCGTCGAAAATGACCGAAAGTGATTTTTTTCAAAACCTCGACCCTTCACCAAAACTCACCATGTGGGTCTAGAACCAAAATTTCAAGTGGGCTGAGGTGCTCAGGCCGGGCGCTATCCAGAACAGAAAACCGTTTGGAGATAGCACATCGCAATCAAAAGATATGAGACTTTTCGCAGTTTTTGGGACCCACCCTAATATATAGAAATCCAGGGAAAAATTCTTACCATATAGAAATCCAGAGGAAACCAGGATTACCACTGGGAAATCTACAAAAATATGGCTCTTGCGGAGTGATCCTCATGTACAAATACGTAGCTAGGGTTCAAATTAATCCAATTCATAAGCGGCTAAATATTTCTCTCTCTAGCCTGTATCCTCAATGGATCCCCCAGCTTACGCCGATTTGCTGCCCCGATATGTCCAAGGTATTTTCTTTGAAATGTGGTATTTTCATTCTCTCAGATGTTTCCAAACCTCCAAAAAAGGATCCACTGGCGCTTCCATCGTTTGCCCATCAATTATGCGCCTTTGCTGGTATTTCTACCTAAAAAAGTTACAAATTCCTTGAGATACTCCAAAATCTCTGGAAACTCCTGAATCCAAGAAAAATCTCACCGTGAACACGGGAAATTCTATGTAAGTTTGTCCAAACTAGGCTGACTTCCATTTTAGAGAACATTCCGTCTTTGTTGATTACATGCTGATCTATGTTGCCGATTCAATATTGAGATTCAATCGAACGTACAACATCGGTCATTGGAACAAGAAGCAACTTTCTACCTCTTAATAATTTCAATTTTACTTCCTCCTTGTTACGTGTATCAGTAAAAATCCTTACAGTTGGTGTTTTCTCAGATCGAGCGTTGTTAGCATTTGAGCGTAATAATGCGATTAGCTACAAATAAGCGGCGATAAATGCAATTTGTAAAGTAACGCCTAACCGGTAAGCAGGTAACCCGCCATTGTAGAAAATGTACACTCCTGAGGAGGTTGAACCGCTTATGGAAGGTTCAAATGCTCCTCCCTTACCCGTCAAGAAACCCTGCACCCATTTTGACTATTCTAATAGCCTTGGAGAATTGGTTCTGACTCCTCATAAAATTCTGGGTAAGAAATTTCGAATATTTGCAAAATTCATTAAACTTGGACGCGCACCCAGCGCAGATTTCTCGTTTTTGAATAAAGTTTCCCCAAAGATTACAAGACATTCAAATGGCGTCGGAGAAGCGAAGTGGGCGGTAGCACATGTTCAAAGTTTAAACCAGTCATTAGGACCTGAAGCCTGGCACGCTTACTGTACTTTATTTGTAAACATGGAATTTATACGATAAACTGCATCACGTATCCGTTACACGTGTAGTTTGAGAAGAGAGTTGGAAAAAATTGAACTTGCGGGTAATAATTCGTTTTAAACGGAGGGATAACGGGGCTATTTTGAGCATTCTTCGTATAACTTGTTGAGTAATACTGAATTCAAATACAGTAAACTCTTATTGAAAAATCAAAATAACCCCACAATGTGTGCAATTTTGACTTCGGATAATATCATGATCTTTTAACCTTGGGTCATAATCGGGGAAAACTGGGCAATACGCGTGTTATCGATGTAGCAGCTACCATTCCCTGTTCAATTAGTTCTCAAAATAACCAGATCCATTCAGATGACTCCAACGTACCAACACCGTATTCCCGAAGTATAACCTTTCGCCAAAAAATAGCAAAATACCATCAAGCCTTCAAGAGTAAGTTGACTTCGGATAATATCATGATCTGGACATTATTCATTGGAATGTTTTTGATGTACACAATTGCTTTCATTTTCACCGTACGGGATTGGATGGAAGAGGATCGAAGTTTGTCCTGGAACCAACAGATATGAAATCCAATTTTAGTCAGAAATTCGTATCAGCGATCTATTCCGAGAGGCGATGTGACCTTTTATTTCAATGGAAGTGAGGCGATCCAAATCGGCGGTACCGTCATCATGAATCGAACTACAAAACTACCGGAATATCACGTTACCTTCCCTTCTTATAAAATAATGTGGCGGACCAATGACAAGCGAACAATTCCGGATCCAATTGTCTGGATTACCGTTGCAGCGCCAGGAGCAGCGCCTATTACTAAGCCGATGAAGGAGATCAGCAGTTGTCCTGGAGAGGAAAAGTGGTGTCTCCATATGATCAGCAACCATTCGATGTGAGTTTTACCCAGAGTAGTTAAAATAATTAAAATTCTAGGAAGAATCCCATCTGTCTCACGTATTTGTTGATGTATTCTCCAAGGATCTTCGATTTTGAGACAATTAACTTTGATCGGATCTTTTATGTCAACTGGAATTTGAAGAAGCCGCCATTGCCGCTTCGTTTACAGTAATTTGAACCCTCTAGTGATCTGTTGCCGTTATTTTACTTTCATTTAAATAAAGGATATGCTTAAAATCCCTTTTAAATGACAGCGACACGTGAAAGAAAGCTCACAAACCATCAATTAATTAGGATTTCGGTTGAATTATGACCAGAAAATCCAATTTTGCAGTAATTTACTATACAATGGAACTTCTGTGAGTTTCTAAAGATCGAATCACCTCGATTATTGATTTTATGACTCTTTCCCAAAAGCATATTCCCTCTTGTGCGTCGCCTTCCAGGTCACCTAGCGCTTTGCTCCTACTGCCATTTAGTCATCTCTTGGTGTCCAGCCAGGATGCTGCCAAAATTTACCACCAACTCGTCTAAAGGTAAATTATTTTCCATATTTCTATCGATTTTTAGTTCTTTCGCTGGAAGATTATGAAAAAAGCGGCTACAAGAAGAGTCCATATGATGCTGAAGCCATCTATCGTCCATTAGAAATTGTCGAAGAGCAGGAGAACAAAACAGACCGAATTTGCATGCCTATTATCTTTCTTCTGATTTGGACGATTGCTGGATATGTCGTTTGGGAAGCGATTAGAAGTGACACTACCATCACCTATGGTAAGGGCATCCTTAACTTCGCAAAATTTTTTAGAACAAAATCTCTTCCTTGAAATTATTGGTAAACAAAATGTCACGGTTACTCCAATTTACTACAGTATAATTCCGGATGACAAGAGCCGTGTCCGAGTAGCTGTCGAGCTGTCCTCTCCAATGATCATCGAAACCAATGGCACTGACTTCCATGTTCGGAATTTTACATCCAAGATACGTTCACAGCACGACTTTTTTTGCATTTTGTGACCTTTTCGTCATAGTTGTTTCAACCGGAGCAAATCAGCACAGCCGATTGGTGTCTGGCGCCAGTTCATGCAAACAAATAGCCTCAAGCTCAGCAACCTTTTCAACGATAAATTTCATTAACCGCAGCTGCATTCTTTGAAATAAAATTGTGCTGTAATTGTGCTCAAAACTATCATAAGAAAGATATTTTGCAGAGTCACGACCTTACCCCAACCTTGATCTGGTTCCCTCCGACTCCTTCTGCCACCTATTGGGCTATGGAATATGTCCACGTCGACGGCTATTTCGACAATGTTTACAAGTAGGAAGACATCATTTTTCTAAAATATATCAACTGTTTCAGCGTCCATGTGAAGCCCATTACAGTCGTCTATTCGTGTGAAATCGCAACCAGCGAAAGCGGCCCATGGAAGAAGATCGCCTTCAGCCGAACATACAATGTGGATTCCTCAAACTTCTCCTATCACACCCTCGACGATTCGCGAGAACCTGCTCCATGGGACGCAGAAGCAAACGACAACGACGGGACTGGCGAAGACGAAGGTACAGAAGAAAGTAACAACGACGGATCAACCGAAACCGATGATTCTTATGAATCCGAGACAGACTAATGTATCGCAAATAAATATTCCACTGTAATTTTTACTGCCCCCTTACACTCAAAATGCAATGAAAGGTTTTGTCGGTGCTCTTTTCGTGAGGGTGCCTCTGTTGTGGTGTTTGTGTTTTTAGCGGCCGATAGCGGGAATTTCGGCCGGTGAGAAATGGAGGCAATCGATTCTGCTCATTGCATGGTTGTCACTCTTATCGCTCTTTCCTACACGTTAGTTCAATTGCTGACCAAATCTTTTCTATTTTCTATTAAATTAAATTTTGCTTTAAATTATGGTTTTTAAATTTTATAAAGAAGGTCAATCATGTCATCGGGTGGCAGCCCATTTTTCTGAACACGTAATGGCACTGGAAATAGTGTAAACAAAAACTAGCCCTTCTCGCTGTTTACTTCCTTATTATCAGAGAAACCTGCACTTTTGTTTAAAATAGATATCCTGGATTTTTGTTAGAGATTAATAGGGAAAAGATTGGGTTCCATCTGTAAAACTCCAAAGCAACCGAATAAACAGGAAACTATTGGTCTTCACTCTTATCAGACTGGTTGCCCTTTCTGAATATGCCTCTATTTATCACAATACAACGCATTTCTCCATTCTTTAGTTTAGAATTTTAGACATTTGCTTTTCTTATTTCCACAATGGAACAGGATATCCATCCTTCGGACGTAGAAATTACAGCGGATCATCTAGAAACTGAGTGGTATTCTAATTTAAAAGGATCCTTCGAGGAATCGGTGAGTTTTCCTTTTTCGGCCATTAGAAAGCAAATCCGAATGGGGACTCTGGGAAGAAATTCTATTATTTCACTTTAGGAAGAGAAAGGAAAAGAACTTTTGAGCACGCTATGCAATTCTATGATCCGATCCCCTGAAACGTCTGCTGTTGCTCTTCTGCAGGCGGTGGATAAATTACTTCGAGATCTGGTAAAAAAATAATTTTCTTGGCAGAAAAATTATTGTAGATAAACGACACAGCTATACAACAATTTAGAGAAGGATTTTGGTTGGTAAAATGCTTACCAATTATTGTTGATGAGCTGGACAAATTGTACACGACCCTAACTAACCACAAAAATTGTAACAGCGTTCTTTTATTTTCCTGTATTTCTGCGTTAAGTTAAAACCTGTGCTAAAGAAACAACAGACCTTTCTACCTTTGTTAGTATCGTAATGAAAGAAGATCACAGCAGTATTCAAGAGAAATTGTATCCGCCAACAAAAGCAGCTTACCAGGTAAACTTTTGCATTGAGAGAGATACTTCAGTTGAAGAATTTTATTGATTGTCTTTAGGAAATTATAAAAAATCTGCTTGTTCTAGTGAAATCGCATGCTCGAACATTTGCAGCCTATGGCGCAATACAGGTACCAAAGGGGTCAAAATAAGAATCTGAGTTTTTTTCAGTCTCTGGCGGAAAATTTTGATGATTATCCAGCAGCAAAAGATCTTGTGGTATGTTTTATAAGCCATAACAGCAGGAGGTGATAGTACGGACTGAGCGCTAGGGGTTCCGTCTGTTGAGATAATGTTGGCCAGCCTACATTTTGATCTCCCTGAGTTACCAGAGAGACTGAAGATTAATTTAGAGAGAAATAATCCGACGACGGCTAATAATTGCTGAAATGCTAAAATATTTTGAACGGATTATTGAAAATGTTTTGATAAAACGAAGAATGCATGTCATCGAGCATCATGGAAATGCTGAGAAATATCTGGCGTTTCACGAAGACAACAGTGATTTTATAGTCATTCCATATGTGTCACATTATCCAACTGTATTCTACGATCGTTATTTACAATTGGTAGGATAATAGCGTTTTCTTTCTACAAAACAATTTTAGTTTGAAGACCTTGGAAAATTCCCACTCAACGAGGCAAAAATGACCAGGCTAAATAACCGACTGTTTGACATGTTTATGCCTATGATACGGTATGAACCATCACTTGTACACATGTTTCCATTTCGACCGAAGGTAGTTACTTTAAAAAGAACTTCTAAGAACAATTTAGTTGTCACAAGTAGATGAACTTCGGAAAAAGAAGGACGAAGAATGCTGGAAATATATGAAAGACACTGTAAGTTTTATAGCTCAAAAGCACACAGATTTTTAGAATAGAAAAAATTGGGCCCAGTATTTTAAATTGCGGCAGAATTACTTCTGTTTCCTATTAGAATATCATACGGACAAATTAGAAAAAAGGTCAGTAGTCCCCATCGCAACGCCTTTCATCCCGCTTCAGGGTAATCCTCCGCCTTCCGGAAGACGATCCATTAGACCTTGAATCCCGTAGAGTGGTGGTATTTCTTGATGATCTTGTAAGTGTAATCCTAGTTGACCGTCATCCCCATTTTAGAATAACCCGGATGCCCAGACGGTTCGATTAATTAGTAGCACTTATCCCAAACCTCAACCAAAAGAACTACCGCGAGAACAATTGCTTACCGTAAGTATTGTAGCTTGAATTTTGACTCTCAAATCGAAATTTTGTCTAGCCAATGTTATAATCAAAGTTTGTGGTGACTCCGATTTTTAATTTATAGTGGACCGAAGACTATACAGCTGATTACATTAAAGAAGTTCTAATAAACGACCATAAGATTTTGAACAATCTTCTCGGTCTAATCACTTATTCCAACAAGTACTTGCAAATCTTTCTGGAAGTGATTACCCACGAGCCTGGAACCAATAAGGAACCCAATCAGGTGCCAGTTAACCTTTTGGTTTTATAAGAAAATCATAGGAAATCCTCCATTCGGGCTGCTCATTTTCTCTTCTCATTTTAACCAGAAAATATTTACCGGAAGCTTTTGATGAGTGCGATTTCTTCAAAACTTCCCAGAAAATTAATGTAAGTATTGAGGACAAAAGGAGGTGGATTTTTTTTAGAAATTTTTCCGTGCTATGGCATTTGGAATAAACTCTTTATTGAGTTATGGTGTATTAAAAGTTTACATCGATAAATTCAGGGATCAGGTAAGATCGTGGAATTGCCAGCATTGTACAAATTTTAGTTTGGAAACAGGTGGCATCTTCTGGATAATAAGAATTGGAAGGACGGCATAGGGAAATTAGAGGTTTGCAATTATAGTCGATTACCAGGCTTTGGGAAAATGTACCCTACGTGACCTGAAAACGGATTTGAATCGGACTTTTTCTCATGAAAATTTGCTTGATTTTCAAGTAGATCCCGCAGAGCAGCTTTTTCCCTGATGTTACAGAGCGGGTTATACAGCAATTGAATTTTAGAAAACATTAGAAGAGCGTTTAAAAGCAGAGTGGCTATTTAGTGAATATTTTGAAGATGAAAATGTGGATAAATACTACAAGGATGAGACCCTAAAAGGGGTGTTTGTGAACACCATAAAGAAATTCTACAATGTTCTATATTTTATTTTTATAGAGAAAACAAGTGTAAGTTCATCTTTCCTAATAAACGGGCACAATTCCAGTATTTATTTGCTAATAAGAATATGCATCCAATGGCAAATCAGACAATATACCGAATGAAGGAGCTTCTTCACAGATTTGCCCTTCTGCGGCGAAAATTTTATAACGAAGATTTCCGGAAGGTAAGGAAATGCTGCATTTCCAGCCCCTTTTGGGATTTTTCAGATTGTTCAAAATCTATTTTTTGGAGATCGTAACATTGAATGCGCCTTAATGGGTTCACTTAGTCAGCCATTCCCCTATACATCTTTAGTTTCTCTGTTAACAAAAACTTGGCCTGAGCTTCATGCTCAAGAACTTATTGGAGTACTAAAAGATGCACAGTATTTTAGACAAAAAAAGTTTAGAAAACAACTCTGGGACAATATGGAGCAGATTCAATTGAAGTTATCCAGACACTTTCGAGTACAGAACAGTCCTGCGTACAATTGGTTACTGTGACAAATTATGTATCAAAAGCTGTGGCAAAGAGATACCTCGATGAAAAATGTTATTTTAATGTTGCTGAAGTATTGGAAGTCTTGATGAGAGTAAGTTTTCCGAGGGCTAATTGAACCCCATTTTAGATGCAATCCCATCCCCATATTTTGCATCTGTATGGTTATCTGGTGGAAGATGAGGATTACGTGGGCATACTGATGGAATACTGCTCTGGAGGGACTTTAATGGCAGGTTGGGCCTACACTGACTGGAAATCGTCTGTATTCAGCAATTGAAGCGGGACAGCTCTATAATGAAGATCATATAATAAGCTGGTCGGGACAAGCGGCCAGCGGCTTGCTGTACCTACATCGGAATGACATTTTACATAGAAATTTGACGCCAGCAAAGTACGCCGGCTATTTAGCTTACCATATCCATTTAGAATGTTCCTCAACTCAGCCAAAACAGTTTTAAAAATTGGTGGCACAAACGGACAGATCCCCAGTGGTAGTGATTTTCTGGCACCAGAGGTCGAGGGACATGGGCATTCCAAAGAGTCGGATATTTTTAGCTTGGGAAAATGTATCGAATACGTGGTACATCGAAGGTCAGGTTATATAGAATTATAACCAGTAATTGCTTACAGAAATCAACAGACGGCTGTGATTACAGAGGAACTCCGATCATTATATGAAAGGTAAAAAACTATTAGCTCACGGTAGCTTTCATTTTTGCAGTATGACCGCTGTAGATGCGAAAGAGAGGCCGAAACTGGATGCAATTCTGCAAGATTTAAAACTAATGAGGAAATAATAAAAGTTTCAAAATGTTCAGTTCTTGACAAATGTTTTTCCGTTGTATCGGACTAGTTATTCACTTCTTTTTCATTTATTTTTATGGTAACGCACGTGTAGATGGATTTTGTTGAGCTTCCGATAGCTTGGCTCAAAAATAAAACAGAAGAAGACGATGTGGTTGCAATAATTCCTGACTACATGCTTGACGAGAAGAATTTGAACTTTCTTTATGGTTTCATAGAAGAAGAAGATGAAGAAATGACCAAGAAATTTATTCAAGAGCAGAGAAATATTGAAGGAAATGTGGCGATTTACACGAAAAAGCGCAAACTTTTATTCACCAATGAGCCACTGGAAGAGGTTGGTTTTCAAAAATAACCAGAGTATGGAAGTGATTTAGGTTACTCGCGACAATTTATTCGCTAAATATACGGATTTCTTTCAAGGGGAAAGCTTACCATTCTCGGATTATATTCAAAAATACTTTCTTGGAAGCCATCGCATATTTTCAATGGGGAAAGCCGACGTTGTGGCGGCGTTGTTCCAATTTCTTACTCAATTTTTAACAAATCTGGTACACATTTTTCTTTTTTATGGGTTACTTTAAACTAGGAAAAGGATACAAAAGCCGGCTGGTATACTTACGACAAGGCGACACCATTTGCCATCTATTGTAACATTAATAAGCATTTGAATCTTCTTATGCATAACATTAATATGACACTGTATGATCGAAGGCAATGGATTGATGCGTTCACATGCTGTAAGAATGGCTTAGCAAAGGTATAACTTTTATATTTTACAGTCAACAAAAATCCGCTGAAAAGCCTGCGAAATAATATAGAAGGAACTACTGAACCTACAGAAAATTTGACGGCAAGCCTTCTTCCTTTCTGCCTACTTCCTTTGCAGAATTTAAATGTGCAAGAATTCCTGCTCCAAATTAATAAAATTGTTATGAATGACCACAGAATCTACATCAAACCGCGGTTTTTGGATGTAAGCTTTTATTTTATTTTGTCGATTGCCCTGATTTTAGATATACAAAGGGGTCTTCAAGTTTCCAGGAATTGAAGCTCAACTGCTGGAAACTTATGTAAGTCGAAATATTGGGAATAGCCCAGGCCAATTGGATATTATAGAACGAACAGCAGCGAAGACGTCTCACTCGTAAAGAGTTCAAGAAATACCTCAAATTGATATCAGAACAAGATTCTTCATGGAATACCATAATCGAAAAATGTTATAATATCCCTTACTTATACAATTATCCATATATCGTCATTGACCGTTATCTGCAAAAAGTAATATTATTTTCATGAGCTAGAAAAGTAAAAGTTTAGGAGGCTGCCGGCACTGTTAAAACCAAGGATTTTCAAAAGTTGTGCCTTTTAGAGCCATATCTTTTGGCGATTATTCAGACGCACAGACCCGCAGAGGTAAATGCCTTTTACCGCATAAATACAAGTTCCAGATCTTTGGAAACATAGCGAAAGCAGAAGAATGGCAACTCTTTGAAAAGACGTACATTCCCGAAGATCGTGAGAAAAAAAACTCGGCATGCACGATCTTTCAGAATTTTTTATCCATGCGTACGGTATAAAATGGGCTCCACCATCGTCACTTCAGCGGTCAACTTTTATACAACCGAAATTCTCTATCTCCGAGATGGATAATTCTAGCAGTAGCGATTTAAAAATTTCATAATAATCGCATTTAGATCAAGATCCCATCAATTTGGATACAAACAGGTCTCCAAAGACGAACTCGTTAGCTGGTGAACTTAAACTGGCCGATTTTCTATTACAATTGGTACGTAAAACTGGCGAAAAGATGATACAAAGCTCCAGATAATGCGGTTGAAGTCTTGCCATTACCGTCAATTAATGTTTACCCTTTCTCATTTTATATGGCTGAATCCTCAAGACGACAAGTCCATCATGGCCAGACGGTTTGAAATAGAATCAGTTCCGGGGGATTTAATAATTTTGGGAGGGATATGGTCGGATTCCAATCTCGGAAGAAAGAGGCATTGCAGGACTCTTGAAAATCAGGCAAAGTCTGCGAATTTTCACTGGGAAAAAGTCAAATGCTCGTGTCTTGACATACCGCAGCGCCCGTTCCCCCAAAGCTGGAAACCGAATATAAGGATGGCTAATTTTAGAATGGTAGCGGTACTGCCGAAAACTGTGGAAATAGCGTATACTAATACCCCAGAAGATGGCATAAAAGCAGAGTTTTCCCTCCGTGACCTGGTAAAAAATGTTATTTTCGATCTAGGATGTTTAGAAAATCGATTGTGAACTGATCAACTGTATGAATACCTTTGAGGGTGAGACAGTTGCTGTTGTAGAACGCGAACTATTGATGAAGGTACGTACAACGCAGAAAACCCATCTATTGTAAATTGCAGTCCCGATGGGACTATGCCGTCACCAAGAAATATTTCTTATTTATACTGAAGCACCATTCCAAAGGCCTTTGCCATAGAATGATCGAGTTCTTTAGATGTGATCGCGAATATTTCCGGCTGTTCGTGGATATTATGGAAAAAGGTTCTGAAGAACAGGTAACTCATATTTGGTCATCTACTACGTTTAAGGCCATTTATCATTCTGGTATCTGTTGGAGTATAATCGTCAGTGCCAGTCATCTGTGCCCCGAGGTGATTTTACCCGATTGTCAAGAGGTACAAACATTATTAGCGAAATTAATGAGGACCTAGAAAATGCACAATGCACTGATTGCTTCGATGAATAGTCTTCAAAATTTAGGGCAAATAAAAGCATCACTCCTTGTAGGTTTTAGGTCCCAGCGATGTATAGATTGTTTAGCAGTTATACTATCGTTCTATGGACAGAAATTCCTCCTTTTATGAAGATGTACAGGCTGGTTTATTGGAAAATGCAGTAACAAAAATTTAGAACCGTCTGAACTTCCGAATTAAAGCAGAACGCTGTTTTGAGACCTATTTCGAGATAGAAGATAAATACGATAAGGATTTTAAGAAAACTCTTGGTTGGAAAGTCTATCTGAATGATGAAGAACTCCAAAAGAGTTTTGAAGAATTCTATTACGTGTTCTTCTTGACATTTGCTGAGAAGCATACCGTACGCAATTTTGAATGAGGGTGACGTCAAAATACTTCCAGTATTATTCTACCAATGGTCATTTTGAACATAAGCTAAAAGATATTTTTGA